>OZ017739.1:267681828-268281828 GCA_963969285.1 Odontomyia ornata | reverse complement strand
GCCTAATAACAGCAAAATGTTGGCTTGCAATCCAATTAAAGGGGTGAGGAGGAGCTAATGAATGTTCAAGTTCAATTAGAGAAGGGCTTCCAGACAGGAAAAAGTAAGCCTAAACATTCGGAAAACATAGAATCTTCGGATGCGGCTCGGTAGAAGAAGAATAGGAAGCGGCGCAAAGCTATTAGGCAGGCAATACTGCTCAAAGCCACCGATAGTAGATCGCATGCCGACTTTCTGTGAGAGATTCATGGAGCGGTAAAATCGGAAAAAATACGAACTGCCATAAAAACCATACGGCCGCCTCGTTCGCGTGAGCTATTGATGGAGTTCGGACTAGAAGCTACTAACAAAGATGCATTCCACGACGGAGTCAAAAATTACCTTGGAGAGAAGGCAACCGTAGCCTCGCTCGAATCTAAGACTGCTCTCGAAATAAGAGACATTGACTGTGTTACGAGTTTACACGAGATAGAAGATGCCTTAAATCAAAATTTTCCTAGCTTGAGCGGAGCAAAAATTAGGCTGACCAATCCAAATAATACAGATCAGCGCATGGCTATTGTCGGCAATACAGAAAAATATGTCAAACAGATGATAGAAAAGGGAAAAATCCGAATCGAATGGGTTATTTGTAGGATAAGGTGAAAAGCAATTCCTCTCCTGTGTTTCAGGTCACCACGACGAGGCATGCAACTAATTAGTACCATAAAAGTCGGCCAAAATTAACATGATTAACAGCAGTAAGGCTTGTTGCTGACAAGATCTAGTGGACAATATGAACAAGAATCCGTGGGGATTTGGCTACAAGCTACTTTTGCGGGTGTTTGGTACCCTTCGAAGATCCTGAATATATGGAACAGAAAAGATGGGCGAGATAGTGCGGGCAATTTTCCTTACTCATCTTGTCTATGTTGACGCTGTCCAAGGCAAAATAGCAGTCGAATGCCCACCCTTCATGTGGCTGAAACTGGATGAGGCAGTCCTATCGTTGAAACCACGGAAGGCTCCAGGTTCAGGCGGCGTCCCAGCTGAGGTTTTGCAGCTCGTCTTACACCATTTCCTGACTTGCTTCTTAGTATATTCAACTCTTGTCTGTGGGAAAAGGTTTTCCCGAAACTTTGGAAGATAGCGAGTTTCATACTTATCAACAGTGGAAAGGGAGCTCCTGGTCACCGTCTGTATACCAACCGTTATGCAAGCTAGACACGGAAAGTGCTGGAGAAACTCATCAAGTGAAGACTCACTAAAGCGATTCATACTGCTGAAGACCAATATATTCGGTAGTAAAGCTTTAGAGCAGGATGCTCTACAATTTATTCAATAGCAGAGGTGGTGTGCACGGTCCAAAAGGCAGAGGCACATAGCTGCACCAAGCGAAGGATCATTCTGTTGGTGACACTCGACGTTAGGAATGCCTTCATCTCCGCTAGATGGGTGGATATTCGGGATACGGTAGAAAACCGTTTTAAAGTTCCTGAATATCTAATGTAGCTTCTGAGAGGCTACCTGAAGGACTGATGCCTGCTTTATGATACAATACAAAGCCGACGAAGGATGGAAGTTACATCGAATGTTGCTCAAGGACCTTTGAAACATATCGTACGATGGGCTACTGAGACTGGAGCTGCCAGATGAGTTGCGCTTGGTCAGCTATGCGGATGATGTTGCAGCACTAGTTGCTGGACGCATCGTCGAACCGGTGGAACTTAGGCTAGGTATACTAATGCGCCGGGTAAGGGACACGATGACTGCTCACGGGTTTAATCTATCACTAGAGAAAACCAAAGTCGTCGTCCTGATAAATTAGAGAGTCCCCAGAGCAGGGACGTCAGTATTGGGGAAGTACTGGTTGAATTGAAACCATCAGTAAAATAATTGTTGTTACTGATCGACACGAAGATGAGTTTCTCTGAACAAATCTGTTGATGAGATCGGTAGTCAGTGCATTCATATGGAGTAGAAATATGGAGTGATACTCTCAGCAAAGAGGTGTACCGAAAACGCTTGGCCCAGGTACAGAGAAGACAACGCTCATTCAATGATTGGCAACAGCACGAGGGGAAGATGGACTGCACACATCGTCCATGATTTGAGACCGTGGCTCAATCAAACGCATGGTGAGACCGATTTCTAGCCTACCCAGCTCATGAGCGGGCATGGGCGTTTTCAATCTAACTTACACAAGATTGGTAAGTCGCGGTGCCCCGACTGTAGGTTTTGCGTAGGAGAGGAATACGATGCCTACCACACATTCTCTGCATGCAAAAGATAAGACAGGTTGCGCCTGTATCTCTACAGGGAAGCATGTGAGCTCTCCCAGGGTTTCCTAATCGGGGAGATGCTTGCATCGGTTGACAAATGGAACTATGTGGTATATTATATTCGGTTAGTCCTCATAAATAAAAAGGGCTCACAGCAGCCGGCGACGTCGGGGATCAATTCTCAAGGAATCCATCTTCTTTCCTCCCCTTCCACTAGCGGAGTCCCTCAACTTGATAGCGTCCCCACGGCGTAGCAAAACGAGGTTTAGCCCCAAGTATTGTGTTAAATAGGTCGTGCGCGTAGTGTAGTGTTTTGAGTGCTCGCTACGTAAGCTGAAGGTCCCTGGTTCAAATTCCATTGATGACAACGAGATTTATTTTGAGTGATTCTTTATAGGGACTATAAGCCCATTCAGTTATGGTTCATTCTGGTTTAAAATCAGAACGTATGGGTGGATGGACATACGGCCAAAGCATGGTCTCATCTTTTCGAGTGATCAAGATAATGAGATATTCTAACTATCTCTAAGCGAAGGCCTGAAACGGGTGTAGTGCTAAAGCCAAAATAAAAAAGTTCAAACGGTTTCAGATTAGGTTCTCAGGCTGACAGGGAAGGTGGCTAGGGGGTAGTACAGATGTTTTGCGCGTCTGGGAGCCCTACACTCATGACGTAAATAGCCTTTGTCTACCAGCCACAAAAAAAAACTGTAATCAAGGGTGAGTACTTTTTTAATGACACCGGCATAAATGCCGGATGAAGGCAAGAATATTGACTCACTCTGCTATTGTTCAGTCCAGCTAGCGGATTCTGAAAGAAGATGAATTATCCCATAGACTGAATAAAGCATTCCATGAATTAGATTTCTCAATATTGCTCCAGTTTACTGGCTACGTACAATGAATGATTTAATGTCTTAACTTTTAAATAAGGGGAAGCACAATCACCAGTACAAATCTCATTAAAAATGCTGGTTCGACTTTGTTGATGAGCTACACGTCGTTGAATAGATTTTGGAACTGAAGGACACAACCGATGAGCTCAGGAAATTCCAAGTACTGTATACAAGAAGCTAAGGTTTGGGAGAGTCTGCAGTGCTTTGAAGATTATCACTACTTCTGAACTTCACCCAGGTAGATTATTATAGCCTCTATTATGTCTGGGGGCTCTTTCAATAATTAGAATTCTATAACGTTTAAATTTTCTGGCAATGCTTGAATTCTTAATAAAGTTATTCGTTTTCTACCGCCGAACACTTCCACTCGATGCTAAAATATGTTGAATCATTTCACTTTGAGAGCTTAACGTGCTTTAGAAAGTTGTGTGGTTAGTATAACACAATGCAGAATATAACAATTTTGGGCAGGCTCATATTCGTTCCGAAGAATCCAACGTGATATAAATCAATGAACTTCGGCACAGGTCCAAATGTCCTAATCACTACAACACTCAATGCATACTTCATATCATTATTTAAGTTATTGTATGGTATGCTATAAAAAAATTTACTCATCCTTTACAGTTATCAAGAAATTCCCCTAATAACTATGCACTTTTGCTTTGTTGTTTTGACCAATTAATAATTAACATTAATTTTGGATGAAATATAGTCGACATTGTATTCCGGTTGATTATGGCAGATAGTTTAATTACATGTATTTTTGGATAATAATTTCATGATCTTGAGTAATCCTGACTGTTTTACATTTGAAAATGCCATGAAGGCGACGGTGTGTGATAATCTTACATATCTTAACACCAATCTTAGCGCGATTTATTATTGTTATTGTTACATATTATTTCTATCTTTTTGAGAAGCCGCTACAAATTTGAAACAAAAACTTAATTTTCGATGGTGCATTTCTTACGTATTTTTGAACTTCAGCAACTTACCTGTCAACCGCTGCTCTACGAAACCAAGCTCAATTCATATCATAAACCCCTTTCCACTTTCTTAACCTTCTATTTGCAATCTTCATACTTCTATATATGAGCTCTTTTTTCATAACCAAGGTTTTCCAGTCTTACATCACCAAACTATTTTCTCTTGCTTTAAAATAGATCCCAGTCTTAGCAACTTGTCCATTTTTTATGTTTTCAACCAATATTAACGATCCTTCTTCATTCGCTACTCATCCATCGCCCCGATTATCGAAAAAGTATAAATCCGAAAATTGAAGCTTTTTGTCTTCCGAAATGTGAAACTGCTTCCAATTAGGCCACTAACTCATCAAAAACTTCAAAATAGTCATAAATTACAAAATCTGCTATGATATTGGTGACAACGAGATTTGCTTCTAGTGATTCTGCGACAGATTCGTACTGTTTTAAAATTAGAAAGTATCGTGGCTAGGGGAACGGAAACAAGGCCAAAGCGTGATACTGATCATATCATATCAAGATAATGAAATACTCTAACTATCGCTAAGCGATATATGCAGTAGTGCTATAACAAACAATTATAATTTCAATACGAAACCTTTTTCTTTTTTCCACTCAGCATAAAGTAACTAATCTGAACAACTATTATCCCGGAAAAATTCTCTGCAGTATATCATTAGGTTCCGCACAATTTCAATGAATTATGCGCTTCTTTAGGGAAACGCAATGCACCAAACTTTTTCAAAAGAAGAAGCCACCTAACTACCTCAAACATTTCTATTTGCGTGTGCCTGTATCCTCTTTCATAAAATTACTTATAACTTATTTTTACCAACCCCTCCAGTCTGGCCAACATTTCATGAATTCGCTCTCCCCAGTTAAATTTAGTCTCCGGTAACACATTGACAGGCATAAGAAAACGGCGAAAATATAACGAGCTTTTGTCCATTTTTATCACCATAAAAAGTCTTAAGTAGTCTCAATGCTCATTTTATTCAAGTGTATAATATACAATATATATATATATATATATATATATATATACAATATACAATATATATATATATATATATATATATATATATATATATATATATATATATATATATATATATATATATATATATATATATATATAAATATATATATATATATATAAATATATATATATATATATATATATATATATATATATATATATAAATATATATATATATATATAAATATATATATATATATATATATATATATATATATATATATATATATATATATATATATATATATATATATATATATATATATATATATATATATATATATATATATATATATATATATATAAATATATATATATATATATGTATATATATACACAATATACAATATATATATATATATATATATATATATATATATATATATATATATATATATATATATATATATATATATATATATATATAACACAAAGTCGGAACTAAAATAATCAAAATTAAATTAAGTACTTAGTTACTAAGTTGATTACAGTGATAGAATCACTGAGGTGAAATCATGATTACGTAATGTTGCTATAAGCAAAAATGTTGTGGGTACCCTTGCGAATTTATGCAATCATTTCTATTTAAAGCAAAAGTTCAACAACCATGATTGAACTAAAAATATTAAAATAACCGGAAAAAAATAATCTATCCTTATCAGCTAATAACAAATAACTATTGATAGTGTAGACTTTCGTAAATTCAAGGGTAGCTGCTAAGTTTGGTTTAGAACCTAGCTAATGCTATATTGTCTGACATTGAAAAGAAATTAAAGCTTATCATTTTATGTATATTTCTGTAAATAGATTTAATGATCGGAAGCATCTCTAACATGAAATCTGATGACAATTGAACTTCTAAGGTCAAAGATGATGAAACGTCTTTTTTAACAAGAAAGTAGCCGTTTTTTTTAATCGGTTGAAAAATTAGGTTGAAGCATTAAAACGCTAGGTTTAAGCATTTATACGTGTACTTGTCCAATACAGAATTTTAAATGTGAGCAGATATGAGGATTGTATTCGCACCACTAGTGTAAGATTCAGAAAAACTAAAATTGATCTCATTGAAAATAATTTAAATCTTCAATGAATATTTAAAAACCAATCCATCTTTGTAGGAGCTCACCAGCAGATACATATGCCAGAAACAAATAAACACAATTTTAGAATAATATAACAAATAAAATTATAAGGTAGTCATTTATTTTGTTTATTTGATATCCGCAGGAAAATTCTCTTTCTTCTTGAGAAGCCGTCGGGCGACATAAAGGAGGAATTTATTCTGGCCTTGCTTGCTAGTTGCAAGATACAACTACAAGTGCCGGAAGTTTCTAATGACATGGAAATGGACGAGGGTGAAAGTTCCACGGACACTGGTGACGAGGAGGAGGCTATGTAAAGCCAGAAGGCAGAAAGAGGCCAATAGGGTCTCCAACGCAGGAGCCTACTTCAAAAGTATCGAAGACCCTTGAAGTGAGCCAGCGGGATTTTCTCCAGCTTAAAAAGGTGGTGAAAATAGCTTCCGCTAGTTTCTCGGGAGCCATACCCAAGGTGGGTGGAAGGCCGGGCCTTGAGGGTATTAAACGGAAATCGAAGCCCCACCAGCCAAGCGTGGCTGCAACCAAAAAAGAGAGGGTACCTCCTATAGTTTTCTATAGGCATGACCTGAAGACTTTCAGGGATAGCGCCAAAAGGGCATGCGTATGAAACTCTGAAAAGAAGCCAGAGTTCAAGGTGACGATGAACAGCTCCTCACGAACTTCTCTCCACCCTAAAACGGCTGAGGATCATACCAGTCTTTTTAATTTTCTAAAGTGTGTGAAGGTTGCTTGCTACACCTACACTCTTCCAGGAGAGAGCAAATTGACTCTCCTTCTCAAAGGCGTGCACAGCTCATACAACGAGAAGGATGTCGTGGCTGAACTGAAGAAACATCTCGGAAAGATATCCTATCAGAAAAAGGTTCCCACTATTAACCTCTAGGAGGAGAAAAATGACGCTTTCATCTTTCTTAGGCCAGTTCAAATCGGACTTTAAAGTGAAGAAAGCGATGGACATAAAGTTCCTATTATATCACAAGATACAATGCGAACGACTGCAGAAAAATTGCACTTCCCAGTGCTTCAATTGCTAAAGATTTGGCCACGTCGCTTCTAACTGCGGACTTGAAGTTAGATGCGTAAAATGCGACAAGTAACATAAGTTCATTGAATGTCCAATCACAAAGGACGGGAAAAAAGACCGTGAACTGCAATACTCAGGGATAACCTGCGAGTTTAAGAGGTTGTCCTAAAGCAAAAGAAGTTGAAGAGAGGAGGAAGAATCTCCAAAAAAAAGAAGAGGAAAGGAGGAGTTTCATCACCGCCTTTTTAATACTGTACGTGAAGGGGTCTCGTACGCTAGCCTTTTGTAAGATGCAAAGAAGCAGCGTGGACAGCAGCCTATACGGCAACAAAAACAGCAACCAATGCAGTAACCTCAGCAGTCGCAGAATGACCGAAATACGGATTCGAGCACTGACTGCCAACAATATTTCAGGTGTGACTTGTTCACACTCATTTGAAAAGTGGACTAAATCATCCCCCACTATAAAAAACTCACTAATCCTAGTGAGAAAAAAAGCTGCGAAACTAGAATTCGCTTTCAAAGTATGTTGTCGTGGTGAGTTCAATTAAACTCTCCATCCTCAACATATGTTCACTAGCATCACGCTATAAAAGGATTTTTTTTCAAGAATATTTGAACGTCCATAGACCCTTATATCGGAAACAAGACATAAAGAGAGACACAGAGTGCATCTGGGAAAATACAAGATCATTAGGCGTGATGATCCAGAGGGAGTTCTTGGATTTGCTATGACTCACAAAGATCACCTGAAAGTCCAAAGACACTGCCTTCCAAATCTGAAATGTATTGAAGCAGAGATATTAAGCTCCATGCTGGGAGGGTGCACCTTTGCGTTCGTGGTGATCTATGTTCGACATGGATATTCGGTTAGGGAACCCATTGAAGACTTGGAAACAGTGCTTACTATGAGCTAAAAATTAGATTTCTATGCCATGGGAGGTGATTTCAATGCGAAACATTCCTCATGAGGAAATATTGCATCTAATGGCTATGGAAGAACTGGGTTCAATTAAATATGGATTTCATACTGATTGCCCCGAAAGAGCCTTCCTTCTGCCGAAGCTCGTCTATTATTGACTTCTTTATCGTGTCTACTAATCGAAGGAATTTCGAGTGTGGAGTTCTCGACGCCCAGTCTGACCATCTTTTGATTGAGCTGACCTTAAGAGTGAAAAAGTGTGTGCAACTTGAGTTTGCAGATCCTCAACTTTTCATTCTATACACGTGAATCGATTGGGCAGCAGTAAGTGCTGAACTTGACGGAAAATTGAAGGGAATTTAGATCAATAGATCGAAAAATCTTTCTATTCCTGAAACCGATGAGGATATGATCATCTCAAAGATCTCCATTAAGAAATCCTCGACAAATTACCTTTATCGAGATTTACCAGAAGACATCTTGGAGCTTCATCGTAGACGTAGTCGGCTTAAAAAGCTACTCGCAATTTAAATATGTTCAACTGTGAGTATGAACGTATTCAGCTAGTGATTACGTCTCTAAACCGAATGATCTCGAGGAGAACCACGGTTTTTGCTAACGAGCGATTTGAGCAGGCCCTGGAAAGTATCAAACCAGGTCCTTGTATGTTTCTTCATATCAATAGGATAACTGGCAGAAAAAGGCTGCCCGGGGTAATCACTTATGATGGATCCATGCTCATGGATGACAAAGCTATCGCTGACTCTATCGCAAAACATGTTGCGAAAATTTTTCAAAGAGAGAAAGCAAGTGAGGAGTCTTCCGTTACTTCGTAAGTGAGTAGCATCACAGCGAATTTTGACAGGGACAATGAGTAATTGTGCTTGATCAGGTTCTCTGATTGAAATGCTTCAGACACACCTACTGGCCATGGTCTGTTTGTATGTCGTGAGAGACTCACTTTGTTGGCACTGGAGCAAAATTCTAAAACATCAGCAAGGGCTGGTGGAATCTCCAACTATATGCTTAAAAGGCCCCCATGTTTCTTTGTTCTCTTCGCGAATAAATGTATCAACATTTGCTACTTCCCTCAGCAATGGAAATGCGCATAAATATTTGCAATACCGAAGAAGTCGGGCAGTACTGACGTAGTCGATACTCGTCAGATTTCGCTGCTTTCAAATATTGGTAAGCTGCTGGAAAGGATAATACTTGAAGGCGTCATACAATTCTCTTCGGGGGGCAAAAATTGTGCCGGAAAGACAATTTGACTTTGAAAAAGCCCACTCCACGGTGCATGCTATGGCCGTGCTCCAAGCCGATATAACAAGAAGTTGGCGCTAGAATAAGCTTGTTGTAGCTTGACCAATCGATGTGGAGAAAGCCTTTGACACTGTATGAATCAATGGGCTTCTCTACAAAATAATAAATTTTGGCTTTTCGGCCCATATTGTAAAAATTATAGGCAGGGGACGAACTGCCCTTGCGGTGGCTGGTGGAGCTAGATCAGACCCATTTTGTATTTACTCGGGGGGACCCACAGGAGTCTATATTAGGCCCATTTCTTTTCAATAGTTTCACCTTTGACGTCCCTGGTGTAAGAGATGAATATAAGCCCGGAATCTGGATGAACCTCTTTGCTAACGACTTATTAGTGTGGCTATCTGAACACAATTTGCGCTTTGCTAGCACGAGGCTCCAAAAATATTTGAATCTCTTACTGCATATTACCGGCACAACTCGCATGAATATTGTTAGGTCAAGTTATTTATGAATTGTATATAGTATATGTAAAAATTATAAAAATCACCAAATAAAGATCCTGAATCTTGAATCGAGGTTAGAGAGACACTGAAGATGACTTAAAGGAGTCGAAATGCTCTGCTCATCCAATAATGTAATTTATTAGGCTTTTCGATCTCGGTAATTATCTAATCAATTGAGTCTTGAAAATTCATGACCGTAGGCGAAATTTTAGTTAAACGTTTTCTGTCTTTTCTTCTTAAACAATAGTTTTGCACAATAAAATGCAGCCATAATCCAATATTAGAAATGTATTCCAGAATGAAGAATTTAATAAAAGTAAGATTTTGCTAGGAGGAAAATTTGGATCAATCATTTAACTAAACAGTAAACAACGTAAATAAAATATTCAAACAAAAAAAGAATATTTTACAAAATTTAAAAACAATTTAACCAAATACATCATAATAATATTCTTACCTTGCAAGGTGGCATCTGTTAAAGCAGCCATAGAAAAATTATATGACCCCGGTGTTGAAAACAATTTACTTTCTGCCGGGGACATTAAAAAAGGAGGCGGGTGATGTGAATGTATGCTATTCTCAATTTCATCGTCATTGGCGGAGCTTAAAAATTAAAAAAATAGTAAGTTAATACAAATGATTTTTTGGCACAAATAGAGTGTGATTACCTTAACGAGCCTTTTCCATCACAAACACTACTTGATCGATTTGGATCATTATCACCCGTGGAATCATTGCTGTGCTCATCTGAAGGCGGGTTATTGTTAGAACATACTAACTCCATGGGTTCCGATTTGACATCATCTGCTGTTCGACTTGCTGGCGAGGGTGTTAAGCTGTCTTTTTCCGCATTCGATAGTCCGTTCCCGTTGCCTGTTTGTATGTTCCCTTTAACAGGATAGTAAACTGCACCAGGTGAAAAGAGTAATTTAGGTTCAAAATGATCAAACGAAAATTTTTCAATCAGACTACAATTTGAAATATTTGATAAAAAACCAATGCCCATTATGTGGCACAACACATCATTTATTTAGCTGAAGATAGTGAGAGATTGACGCAAACATTAGAAAACTACTGTCATAAAACTTTCGCGTAGGCTTAAGCCAGATATGTTCGTATTGTAAGGTGTGCTTCATACCAAAGTGTTTCCATCGACAATCTGATTAAATTATCAAGTAAAATTATCCTTACCATCATTTTTATCGCATTTATCTTCTTTTAACGGTGGTGTATTATTATTGTTGTGCTTAATAGTAGAAAAATCTGCAGCAGTTACTTGTGGCATGTGACTTGTGACATCAGGACTATTGTTATTGCCAGGTATTCCATTATCAGGTCGATGTCGTTTCATAGATAAATCGTCCAATTGAATTGAATTTTGTCGATCCCTCCGGAATGCAGCGGCTGCAGCAGCTCGTCGCAGCAATTGATTCACCGATGAATTGGGCAATGATGGATGTAAACTGTTGAGATGGGGTGGAGGTGATGCACCTTGAGGAAATATTGGTGGCTCATCGTGGATTTTATCGGAGAATGAGTGATGATTGATTGGTGTACGTGCACCTGAACCTGCCAGATTTTGGATTTGTGCTAATTGCTGTAAGGGGAAACTAGGTTCAATTTATGCCTGCTTTTGGAGACTTTTGAAGTTATAGATTAAAAAGAAAGATTACTTACACTATTTGTTTCTTCCGCTTGTTGCTGTGTTAGACCAGACACTCGAAGTACTTCAGCCGTCTTTAAAAATGAGCTTAATGACCTTTGATGAACGTTCACTTCGCCGTGGTAAATAAATTCTACCAAAGCATGTAAATCAGGAAATGAGACGTCCTGAAGAACGATTACAGGATGTTTGCAAGGTGTGCTCTAAAAGAAAAGAAGGGCATTATTGACTGTTTCTTCTTTAGAATAGTGGGCAAATGTTCATAAGCTTTGCAATAAGTCTTTTAGTCAACTTTAGATATTTAATATTAATATGTCATCAAGTTTTCATGCACATGTGAAGAAGCATGATGTTGTGTTTTGCTAGTAGTATATTTTTCGTTCGCTTATTGTTGGATCTAGGCAACAAAAACACAACGTTTATTTCAACGGATATGAAAATTTTGATGCGGTCAGGTTGCAGCAAGCGGACCGACTAACTAACAGATTAAGAAATTTAATGATGCGAGAACACATATACTATCTCTTTCTCTCGACACTTATCACTGCGTATTGTTGAAGAGAAACCACGTAAAGTTTGTTTGTCGGTGTGATTTTCTCTTAATTCAGGGATTAATTTTTAAAAGTCATATTTAGTATTCTAAGTGTTAATATCATTTAAAGAGTAGTTTTACTAAATAAAAATTCTCAGCCATGAAGTATATTAACCTATCATAAGTTGATCAAAGCATCTACCACCATTAGGTTAGGAAGATCTTGGTATACGCAAATCAACAAGGTGTTTTAATTTGAAAAATCTATGCAAGTTATCTAAAAGCACCTAATCGACTCTTCCTTGTGGAGCTAAACAACAAAGCAGTTACAGAAGTTACGCATTTGCCTTTCAAAAACTTATGTAAGCTACTACTACCGCCAACTGAACAATGTTACGCTCGCTCAGTAGAGATGATTTTAAGGACAAAGTGTGAATACTGATAAATTTAAATTAGCCCAGAAGGTTGAGAGATCGCTTCCGAAAACAGAATAAAGCATTTCCATATGACGATATTCGGTTTGTGTACAACATTCAAGTATTTAATTGAGTACATTGTACAAAAGCTAACTTGAAATATTTATCTTGTATATAGGAGATTCAATTGCGGGATTCCGGGATCCCGTCCATTTTACAAGCTTAGAAATTTCGGAATTTTATTTAGTTAATCCCGGGATTTACGGGATTGATTAATCATTTTTGAGCTTTCTATAAATGCGCTGCTTGAAATGAGCTCCTCCGCTTTCACCTACAATTTTTCCACCCTTTTTTTTGTTTTTTTAACATGTTTAGTTTTTCCCAGTCAATTTGATTAGTTTTTGAGCGGGGTGACGATCAGGCAAGTTCACGCTGCCCAAACAGATTCGATTAGTTTATGTGTTGCCTGACAATCGAGCAGATTAAGTCGAAAAGTACAAAAAGAAAAGTGGAAAAATACAAAAAGGAAGTTTCTTTTAAACCTTAAAATTGTTGTTGGTAGGAATTCTTTTCAAATATGGTTTTGTCCGCTCTTTTGCATTTCCCGTTTATTTCCCCAGTCGATTCGATCGGACAGATTCACGCTATACAAAAAGTAAGTTATTTTTAAACATTAACATTATTGTTGGTAGAAATTCCTCCATTAGAATAGTTAGAGTGAAACAAACAGACGTTGATTTTTTCTTTTTACTTTAAAGCTATTGATTTTTTGTTTTATAGTCGCAAATGAAATACATTTGTTTGTTTCTAGATAGCATATATGGAGTAGCATGTCCACAAAAAGTGTCTATATTGAGCATAAAAAAATGGCGATGCTTCCTCTATATGGAGTCATTTTTTGATTGCCAAAGAGGGAAATACAGCGCAAAGTAAACGTTGCAGTTTCGAAAACACTTGGAGGATCTACCAAAAGATTACATACCCATCTCCAAGTGAAACATTCATTGACATTAAGCTCGACAATATCGTCTACATCAAATGTCCATAACGACGAAGAATCACCCTTGAAACGAAAAAGCAATTCGATCGTGGACTATTTTTGTAAAACTGATACTCTCGACGATATTTTAGCTCGGGTGACTGCTTTAGACGGCTTTCCTATGAGTGCATTTGTGACTTCAAATGATTTGAGGACTTTGATCCTATCAAAAGGATATTCAGATTTACCAAGATCTGTCGCAACAATTCACAATTGCGTGATGAATTACAGTAAAGCGCAAATAAAAGCTGAATTATTTACATTAAAAAATGAAGGAGAAAGATTCAGGTTAAGCTCTGACGAATGGACTTCGAGCTCAAACAAGAAATACATGAATATAAACATTCATTCATGTCATACAACCTGGAATTTAGGACTGGTTCACATAAATGAATCATTAACAGCTGATGCATCTGTGCGAATATTAAAGGAGCACCTTCTGAGCTACACATTTCTCTTGATTCTGATATTGTTGCAATAATAACTGATGGTGCAAGTGTCATGCTTAAGATTGGAAAGCTTGTGAAAGCAG
Organism: Odontomyia ornata; assembly: GCA_963969285.1. Lineage (NCBI taxonomy): Eukaryota > Metazoa > Arthropoda > Insecta > Diptera > Stratiomyidae > Odontomyia > Odontomyia ornata. Next base: position 268,267,655 of record OZ017739.1, on the reverse strand, counting down.
AGCACCAAGTTTGCTTTGTACATGGGATTCATTTAGCCGTTTGCGATTTGTTGTACAAAAATAAAGACGATTCAATTATGAGCCAATCTTTGAACGTGGATTCAGGTGATGATGACGAAGATCTTAGATCAGGTTCAATTATCGAATCAAGCAATTAAAAACTTGGTTGAAAAAGTTTGTCGAACAGCTGCTCTGTTCAAAAGATCACCTATGAAGAATGACACAATTCTTCAAAAATATGTACAGCAGGAAAATAGAAAACAGCTAACCTTGTTGCCTGACTGTAAGACGGGATGGAACAGCCTCTTCACAATGCTTGAACGCTTTGTTCTTATAAAAAATAGCTTTCAAAAAGCTCTTATAGACCTGAATAATCCAGAGATTTTCGATGATTCAGATTTAGATATCATGAATGAAATAATGAATGTCTTGGCGCCAGTTAAGCTATCCGTAGAAGCATTTTGTCGTTCGGACGCAAATTTGTGCACGGCTGATGCAACTTTAAAGTTTCTTTTTAAACAGTTGAGTTGCGATGAGCCAAGTATGGCGTCTAGATTGAAAGCATATTTGTTAAAACGCTTACAACATCGCCGACGTAATGAATTATTTACAAAATCCTCACAATCAGAGTAGTTGTTTAAATGATGATGTAAAAGCCTTATTTTCATGTCCAAGCAAAGTCCAAATTAAAAAACAGATAATTTCATTATTTGAAAGGTTGAATACCACTTTTTTGACATCTTGCCGTACGGCGACTTTAACATTAAAAGATAAGCTTCAGCTGGAAATCAACAATAGTATGAAAACATTAACTCCTGAGGGTATCAAAGAAACAGACTTTTCAAAATTGATCAAGCAAGAAATGGCTCTTTTCGAAGCAACTAAAACTCGAGGTTACAATTTGGAACAAATTTATAAATATTTGTCCATCTTTCTCAGCGTCTGCTTATATGTGCAACAAATTGAGAACTAAGCTTCGGGACGAAAAATTGGATGCTTTAGTCTTTCTAAGATATTATTTCCACAATGCAAATAAGATGTAATAAGTTAATACCCTAAATTTACCCCGTTAATTTAATAATATAAATCGTGATATCTGGAATATATTTTGTTTATTACAGACGAAAATTTAATAAGTTGATTTTAGAATGTCAAACATTAATGTGTTTATGAGAAAAAGTAGTTGATTAACTTAAGTTGAAGCTGCATTTTGTGAAAGTAAGTGACAAAGTATTATATCTGATAACTTTATTTAATGATAACAGTTGATATAAGTTGAAAAAAACGAATGAATTTATAAAGGACAACTAAGATTAGTTGAGTTGTTTTTTAATTGCGAGCTTCAAGGTTTTATGTAAATAAGTTGTTCGTTTATTGTAGGAGATTTCTGTTGATTTGTTTTGTATTGAGTTTTCCTGCATTTGTGATGATTATGTAAATATAAGATAGTGAAAAAAGTCGATTTTTGAAGAGGTCTCAAACTTTCATTCTCTTTCTAAATTTCCCGGGATCCCGGGACTATCTAGAGACAGTCCCGAAATGCCGGGATTGGAAAATAGGCTCGGTATTGAATTCCCTACTTGTATACTAAGACCGTTGTTATTGTAAAGAGTAACATTGTTGACCGCTATAGAGACAATCTGAGGAAAGTATGTCCAACTGTCAGAGAGCTTAGTTTTGAAAAGATGATCATGTGAAACAAAATGTAAGAATTGCATGCGAAAAGAAGAAAAAGAAAGCATACAAGTGGAACCAGAAAGCGGCTAGTAAAAGGGAGATCCAATTCTGAATTGGAACTAATTTCTTGTTGAAATGAGAATCGCATGAAGCTGGATTGGCAACATACTTCTGATTAGAGCAAGACGCTAAAGCATTTATGGAAATATAATATATTGTCCTCAAAAGAAAAACAAGCTGAAATAGCAGGAGAGTATCCCTTCCACAGGTTTTTGTAACCCAATTAGTAAATCTAACAATGTCTTTTGAATAAAAATAACGGCTCATACTTGAACATCGTTTCCTTAAACTTTAAGGAAAAAATAAAATGTCGTTATCATGTATTGAGATTCGCTGGCATTTTCTTTACTCTCTGCTAATTTCATAGTATAAGTAGTCATTACAACATATTAAATATTGCACATCATTTTTGAAATTATCTTGAAAATTCGTAAAAATCGGTAGTGCCCTGGTTGTTTGGAACGTGTATATTGCCAGTATCACGCATTGTTATGTTATAATTTGGAATTTTCAATTGACTGTACTTCACTATTTCGGTCTTTTCAATGTAAATTAACCTTTTGCAAAAGGCACACAGATTTGATTTTTGGCAAATTCAAGGGGGCCCTTTTGATTTTATAGGCAAAAACGTAAAATTCATAAATTGTACTTTTTAACAAAGTTAATAGATTCTTTGCGGAAAATAAAGCTAACGTAAACTTGGGATTCCACGATAAAATTGCAAAGCCAGCCATTTTGACTGGTGCGGTAAATCTAGTTTTAATATCAAACAAGTTGGGTAGGCAGACCTACGCTCATGTCAGAAGGGTTTTGTACTCAACTTCTCAGAAATGCAGTCACCAGCAACGAATAAATTCAAAAAATATGTCAAAGAGATGTGCACGTTTATAAGAAAATCCATTGTTTTTCTAATTTCAACGGTCGCCATTTGGTTGCAAACGTACAAAAATCACTCAAATCATGAATTCCGAAAAGTATGTATGTTATTGACCTTATTTTAAAATTTCAAGAAGATCAAATCAAAACTGCAGTGACTGATTCGATGTAAAGTCCATAGAATACCAAAATCATGTGTTATTGTTGTTGTAATTGCAGAAATTTCAAATGAATAAAACTTCCACGTATATCATTCGATTTTCATCAAACTTACAAAGTTTAAGGACCTTCTGTGGAACTAATTAAAGGGTACCTATACGATTTTATTGGGGAAATTCGAAGATCATGCTATTATTAACAAAGTTGAGTGAATTCTTCTAAGGTATTTGTTGTTGTTGTACTCATAAACACCTACCTCCACAAATTTTTTCATATTTTTCGGATCACAGGTGTCCAATCGCGAGGGGGGGACACAAATTTTTCATGTATTTCCCCTCCCTGTGCGCTCCTCGTAGCAAAAAGTGTCAAAATAGGACCTGTTTTGAAAAGTTCTTATCAATACCTTTCATTTGATACCCATATTGGCTACCTTATATGTATTTTTTTCGGGAGACCCCCTTAAATACTTTATAAAATTGCTTTGTAGTTGAACTTTGAAGAGAGCACCATTTTACACCAGCATACAAAATTTGATGTTTCTAGCTTGAGTAGTTTGCGAGAAAAAGTGGTGCGACACACGGACGGACGGACGGACAGACAGACAGGACGCAATTTTATTAGGGTTTTGTAAAATTATTTTACAAAGCCCTAAAAAAGGTTAGGACTAAGTAATTCCAAAATACAAACAAACAAAAAAATCACCAAATAAATATCTTGAATCTAAGTAATTCCAAAACTTATTATTAGTCAGATATTGAACCAACTGTTGAGGGCTGTATAGGCGCGTATAGAAAAAATACAATTCCTTGGTTCCCGGTCGAAAAGTATGAAAGCCCGTTCATGTCCTCCTTACAAAAACTGTACTGCTTTTAAAAAACCACAAAACTCCAATTAAAGTTTTATTGTACCTAAACGAATGCATGAAACTAGTTTAAGAAGCTATTGGCTTATTTGCTACACAAAAGTCTTTGATTTGATAAGTTATATCGACTTTATTAATTCTTTTTAAAACTATTTTTAATACTTTTTAATAAGCTGAATATCCCAGTTTATTCAAACGCAAAGTGGTTCTTCATTTATTAAGGTCATATTATGTAATTTGAGTCTTTGCTGGAGATTGGTTTCTTAAATCAATCACTATTCCAAATGTTAATCCAAGGATTGCAAAATAAAATGCCTAAAACGGAGAATTAAACATTTTTGAAGGCACTAGATCGGTAAAAAGATTAGATGTTTTCTTCTGAATACTAAGAATTTTAGTTTTGTATTTTTTAGAGTTTTTTTTTAAGTGAAACTTCATTACTGGGGGTAAAAATTTTCAGATGTACCGAAAAAGCAGAACCGTTTACACTCCGAGCAGACAGTAGCAATCTGTTTTCAGTAGGAATTTACTCATGCTGCGATATAAATTTCCGACTAAATTATCGCATTCCGCCCGAACCCTTATTGGGAATAGTAAGGTAGCTTGTTGGGTTGGTTGGTGGTTGCCTAGTATGAATATTTGATGGTGGATGGTGGCGATACGATAGATTTTGATGAGAAGAGAATGAATGAGGGTCGGGTAGGAGTTCACTTCGTTGTTAGGTGCTAGAACTAATTCTACCAGTTTGCAATGAATGCGATTGGCGATAGCGGGCCATTGTCAGTTAATGAACATTAGTTCTTTGTCATAACACCGATGCCGGGGATGTGCAATGTATTAAAGTCGTGACGACGGATGATGGTTTGTGGATCGTCGGAGATTATGGGCGAAGACATGATGATTCAGCGGTAACCGTTCTTTGTGTTAGCACTGATGCCACCAATGTGGAATACATTGAAGTGGCGACGACGGATGATTGTTGGTGGGTTGTTGATGAACATGAACGAATGCATGATGGTTTGGTGGTAGCCCTCCTTGGGCCTAGCACCGATGCCGCTAATGTACAATGTGTTGAAGTGGCGACAAAGAATGCACTTTGGTGGGTATTTGGGCGCCATGGGCGAATAAATGATGGTGCGGCGGTATCCGTGCTTGGTTCTAGCATCGATGCTGCTGATGTTCGGTGTTTGTGAATGGTGAGGACGAATGGTGTTTGGGGATCGTGGGTAAACGCACGGTGGTTCCGTGGTAACCGTGCTTCCTTCTAGCACCGATGCTGCCGATGTGCAATATATTGAAGTGGCGACACCGGATGGCTATTGGTGCGTATTTGGGGGTCATGGGTGAATGTATAGTAGTTCCGCTGTAACCGTGCTTGCTCTTATCATTGATATCACTCATGTGCACTGTATTGAAGTAGCGGCGACGGATTACAATTTGTAGGTCGTTGGCAATTATGGGCGGTAGCCGTTCTTTATGTTAGCGATGATGACACAGATGTGGAAATTATTGAAATGATGACGATGAATGATAGTTGGTGGTGGTTTGTTGATGAATGTGAGCTAATGTATGATGGCTCGGTGGTAGCCATCCTTGGCCCTAGCACCGATGCTGTCGATGTGCAATGTATTGAAATGGTAACGACGGATAATGGTTTGTGGGGTGCTGCGGATCATAAGCAAACTCATTGTAGTTCTGGATCCTTTGTCCTAGCACCGATGCCGTCGGTGTACAGTAGATTAAAGTGGCGATGACGGAAGAGAGTTTTAGGATGTTTGATGATCATAAGTGAATGTATGATGGTCCGATGGTATCCGTCGTTTGTTCTCGTACTGATTCCAGCGATATGCAATCGTTTGAAGTGGCGATGGCAGATTATGTTTCGTGGGTCGCTCATGATCAGGTTCGAAAGTTCTTTACTTATGATCTGAGAATTTTATGTGGAACGAAACCGTCACCCATTTACAAAGACTAGTTAGGTATGTTGTGGGGAAAGTGGCAGAGACGGAGAGTAGCTTGCACAGGATGTGGTATAAGATAATATAAATTGAATTGTTGAGATGATAATAACTTCAGAATTTAGATCGAATTGATGATATGAGCATATTATATTAATATTTAACAAACTAATGGTAACACAGTGATTTAGATAGGATTAGCAGTGTCATACTAGATCGTATTTGAGAAAACATAAGCTAATGATCACTGCGATAGATCCTCATGAGTATTCTGCGCATAATAATTAGTAAAAAATTAGAATGAAACTACTGTATATGGTTCTTTTTGTTATGATCCTTACGTTCTTGATAGTCTACATATATTTCTATGTGAGTACATACAAACATTTATACATGTATGCATATACAGTGGCGGACAAAAGTCTACGACAACTCCTTATATTGAGATTCTGGTTTATTGGAAGCTTTAAACAAAAATCCATTGATGTCCATTTTTCAGTAACGTAAATATATTTATCAAAAAACAAAGACAAAAACATTCCATAACAAGCTTAAGGAGAAATTCGTAGAAACATAAAAAAATGAATGGACAAAAGTCTACGACAGTCAGTGTTGGTTGACTTGTACACTTTCAACTAAACGTATTGGAAATTTTAAAAATTTTTGCTGGCTTAATATTTGGTTGGAATCCCTTTCGCATCAATTACCGCTTGCAGACTTTGGGGCATAGTGGCAACTAAATTGGCAGTTTCTACAGATCTGATTTTCTCCCATTCTGTAACAAGCGCTTCCATCAACATGTTTTTATTTTTAATGTGACATTTTCGAATTTTCCGTTCCAAAACGCTCCCATACATGCTCTATTGGGTTTAAATCTGGACTTTGCGGAAGCGTTTTAAGTTGCCTGGGAGCGTAGTACAACAACCAGCTCTTGACGAAAAGTGCTGTATATTTTGGATCACTGTCTAGTTGGAAAATCCATCTCTCTCCAAGACCCAGCTTCTCCACTGATGGCTTCAAATGTTGTTCCAACAGGTTCTTGTAAACATGACGGTCCATCGTAGTTTCAATAAAATCCAATCTGCCAACCCCAGATGCAGCGATGGCTCCCCAAACCATCACATAACCTCTACCGTGCTTGACAGTAGGAATCAAATTGTTGGTCTCTAAAGCCGTGTTCTTTTTCCTCCATATTTTACTGCGACCATCATATTCAAAAATGTTGAATTTGGACTCATCTATGAAAGGGACGTGATTCCAAAAATCATTGTCCTTGTCAATATGGGCTTTGGCGAACTTTAGACGCAGAAGTCGGTTTTTGGCGGATATTAATGGCTTTTTACGTGGAGTTCGACTGTGAAACCCATTAATATTTAATGCTCTCGTGAAGGTTCTTGCATGAATATCCTTTTTTCTTTCCGTAGACAGTTGTTTCGCCAGATCTGGAGCACTTATTTTTGGATTACTGTTCACTTCTTTTAGAATAAAACTGATGTCTCTGCGCGACAACTTTTTCGTTCGGCCAGTTCGCGGCTTTTTTCAATGGAACCACTGTTTTCAAAGTTCTTGATGATTGTATACACACAAATTCATTTAGGTTTCAGTGATTTCGCGATTTTCGAACACGATTTATTGTGTTTTTTATACTGTACGACCAAATTTCGGATATCACTAGAAATTTCTTTTCGCGATGTCATTTTGCGGTCCTTACAGTTAGATACTAGCGATAAAACTAAAACAAAATTGCAGCAGCACATTTAAGAAATGATAAAAATACCAAGTTAACAAATATTGATGACATTGCGTTACGTTTAGTTGGAAATTTTTTGTGTATAACTGAGTCAACACTGACTGTCGTAGACTTTTTTCCATTCAATTTTTTAGGTTTTTAGAAGTTTCTTCTTAATTCTGGTATGAACAGTTTTTATCTTTATTTTTTTATAAATATATTTACGTTACTGAAAAATGCACTTCAATAGATTTTTGATTAAAGCTTCCCGTTAACTGTTATCTCAATATATATTGTCGTAGACTTTTGTCCGTCACGGTATATATACCTTAAAATTACGTATGTAAATAAAAACTATCATTCTGGTTCAATATAAACAGGAATGACTAATGGATTATATACCTAAAAGCAAGAGGTTTCACTATTGTCGGGCGTGTACTCGACACGCATTATTTTTTTGTTGATGCTGTTTACGTTTTGAAGTAAACGTTTCACTTGAAAAACTCAAATATTTTACAACAAAGGATACACCTGCTGCAAGAATGATACCTAAACGTTATAAAATACGCCACATGAACTTTCAAATTAAAGTAAAAAAGTTAAATCTTTCAAAATAATTTTTAGACGTTCGCAGGTATCTACTATAACATGAGACAAGAATTTAAATACTTGAGCAATTTAAAACAACAGAGTTCAGTAACTGTGAGCTAAGAATAGTTCTCGACATTGGAGTGCGTTACAGAGGTACTATGGTAAAGTCAAGGTGTGTTTGCTTATGATTCAGGCCTAGCTACCGAAATCGTAGTGTTCATATAATGATAATCGAAACCCGATTCCTTGAAGACTTAAGCATATGACGCGGTCTTTACATTACTCAGCACTGAAGAAACACTGAATCTACTAGAAGTAATCCTTAAAGAAGAAATAAAAAAATAAAAGTGTAAAGCTTGATTTGAATGTCAAGCCCATGCTTACTCATTCGAAAATCACTTTGAGCTTAAATCTTGAATATTTTGTTGCTTAACTCAAACAAGCTGTAATCTTAGTCCTGACCTACTGAATATTTTCTTCACAATGATCCTATCTTATATTGTTCTATGAATGACTGTATTACCTCTATCCGATGCACATATGTATGTTCTCGTATGTGCATCTTTAAGTTTAATCCAACATTTTGATGACCCAATTTCTCCAAATAAATATGCAAATAGAAAATCCTCTGTCTGCTTGTACGCGTATCCGCTTTCCAATTTAGCACCTTTAATTGGCCGGAGAAAGAGGTCAGAAAAATACCAAAGCCCTAAGATATCGTGTTTAGTGCAACCCATCAAATTATTTTATTCACCCAACCAAGGACAGCCTTTAGGCACACATTCACTCGCCAATGGTGATCGTGCTGCGCTGAAATTTTGATAGCTTCCATTCACTGCAACTGCTATCCCAATCAACTTGATCTCCACACTTACAGATATGTATCCAATATACTCGTATGTGCATCCCACCTATGCATGAGAAAAGGAATGTGTACAGACAAGAAATCAAAAGCTACATTTACCGAACTGTTGGAATGGAGAAAAAAGTTGCAGAATAAAAATGGGAAAATTATTTTTTTTTTCATTCTTCTCATTGCAACAAGTCATGCAATGATGTCCAAACGCAATGTGAAAGAGGATCTTTTTGTATGTACGAGTACGTCCGTTTAAGCTGTCCTACTTTCTCGACTTTGTGATGCATTTACCCAGGCATATCAAAATTCAAGAAAAAAGATACAATTCCGCCGCGCATTTGTACCATGTTCGGTGGGAAGGGAACATTAGTTTGTTGGGCGCGATGAAACGTTTGGAACAGTTCTTAGAAAGGCTTTCTAATATGAGATCCCTTCGGAGAAATCATGTAAATTAATATGAGTTGACGGCCAGTGGTTCGCTGTATGCCAAGAGGAATTAGGAGCCCCGAAAAGTTGTTGTATAGATCCATATCTATCCTCATCATCATTCAACTAGATCTAGCCGCGATTCCCTGAAAAACTAGGGATGCTGAAGGTTGGAATGGAAATTTGATTAAAAAGACCTAAAGGGTCCAGAGATAGTTTCGCTAGAATAAAATGGTTGAGAAGATGTAGAACTGAAACCTCATCTAAAACACAAAGCTTTGTGTTGTTCGCTACACGTTAGGCATTCTTTTGGCTTTATTGCAAAGTAAAACTCGTACATACATATTTATTTTTCGCGAAGGGGGATGCAGTCAGCGCGCGACAGATTATGCACTTTCGTACATTTTACCAAACTCTTTGAACGAGTACTGGTTGTGGAGATGACGGTGATTATGGGCTTTGTCATTTGACTTTTTGTTGGAATTTCTGTTTTCGCCAGTAAAAGCAGCAACAACCACAATAATTACAAGTTCTTTCCAATTTAAGATTTCGCATGCGGTCTGTGGCAGGAGCGCTTTTTTATTTGTTTAGTTGTTTGGCTCACTGTGGGCTTTGCCGCCGTAGCGTCGTCAATGTCATTTTAGTTTCACTTCGGCAGTTGTATTCAGTCAGGGCTGTGTGCTAACAGCGGCGGCCCTGTTGCATCTCAAATGCATTTTTCTGCAAGTGCATGTGAGCAAGCAACTTTATTACATACTTATATGCAAGACGTAAATAGCTTTTGCAGTAAATCAACATTTACTTTTAAATAACATCTGAAGTAACGTACTGCAACTTGGTGTTGTGTGTGACCTAATTTTGTTAATAACGATGACAATGAGAAGACATGGTAAGGGGCAAGGGAAGTAGATAGCATTCGGGCGCATATGATGATGCATATCCGTGCATTGATACGTACGAGACGTAATGAAAGTGGTTTTTAGTGAAGTTTCTTTGCATGAACTTAGTGTTTTGAAAATTCAATATTATATAGTAAAGTACGATGGATAGGTATTTACTGTTTTATCACTAAAATAAGTTGTATGATGAATTTTCAGATTTTGGGACGATAACTTCGTTGCATCGATCTTGATACGCATTGTGGTGCACATTAATCCCGTGTCACATGCAAAAATTAAACATTTTATGCATATGAATTCAATAAAATAATTGTTATTAAAAAGATTGAATTTGAAAATCCTGCAATCGAATCGTAAATGGATCCTTTTGGTGCAGTATTCACGAATTTTTTCAAAACAAAAGCTATTTGACAGCATATGCTATTATTTTTGCTAAAATGTAGATCAAAATTAAAATGGGCTTTACTAAATCAATGATAAATTTTATAAAAAAAAACATTAAGCCAGTTTCAAAATATTAATATTATCGTAAACTTAATGGCATGGCTTTAACAATATTCCCATTTAAATTATCAATCGAGAAGTCACTGCTTATTTGTATTTTTCTTCGAAGCACTACAGCCCCTCTCGGGCCTTCGTTTCCTGTAAACAGCGCCTCCAACTGTCTCGGCCCATCGACTAGGTCCTCCAATTTCCAAATACGAGCAGCGATGAACTGTCTTCCTCGACTGAGTGAGACCATCGTTTTCTCGGTCTCCCACTGGTCTCCGCCTTTCAGTTCTCCCAACAAAAGCTTTTTGGGTATCTGTTGTACGATTCACATGGCCAGCCTATTGATGGTTCTCGTTATTTTGACACCTAAATACACAAATTTGTCCACATTTTGGATACTGTAGTCGCCAAGTGCGATATTTTGTGCATTTGGTTTTTTTTTCGCTCGACTGTGTCATGAGTTTTGTTTTATTCTCATTGATTTGTGGCCCTACTAGTTTCGCTTCGCTGTCGAGTTTTAGGAAGAGTTCTTTGGCAGTTGTTAATATCATGACAAAATTTTGATGTCGCCCGCATAGGCTACTACTTGGCTTGCCTTGTATAGTAATGTACGATATTGGTGTCATATATTGGTGTCATAGGCGTCGGCGAGTTATTGACGCGGACTTGAGAGGTAGTCGACGTCATTGTCATTTCGGTAAGACGGACTAATTTGGCTAGGATACCAAAGTAAAGCATTATTTGGTACAGTATGTTTTGATTAATACTGTCATATGCTTGTTTAAAGCCAACTAAAATTTGGTGTACGTCATTGTTGAACTCCCAGCATTTTTGAAGTATTTGTTTGACAGTGAACACACCATTGAATTTCTCGTGCAAAAGGGCCATTGGTTCGTTGGCTGTGTGGCAAGTGGCACCATTCTGCTCAAATACCTGCTTAACAGTGAACAATTGGTCTATTATCGATCTATCTGCTCTAAAACCACCTTGATACTCCCCAATAATACCGTTGGCGTTCTTTTGAGCTTTGATGGTGGAACAAACATCATCCAGTGTTGATGGGGCCAATGGAAGCTCTCCAGAAAATCTATATAAGGAGGCTCTTGAAATATGATGCCCATCTTTCCGTAATCCTGTTTTCATCAGAGATGATATTGCCGATGTCATCACGACAGAGCGTGGTTTTGGGCTGATCCATTTTTCGGTCATATGATTTGTAGTAATCGAGCAGTCCGCCCAGGCGAACTGCTCGAGGGACATTCACAAAAAGAAGCTTGTTCGAAAGATAATCAATTCGATGTCATAGGTGGCGATGCGAAAAGTCCACAACATACCTGTGTACACCCGATGTATGTAAGCTATTCTAGTAAACCGACATCAGTTAGTACAACAATAATATCTAATAAGCAATTTCATAATAATATTAACGCAATAAGTGCTGAGCAAACTAATAGGCAACTTAATAATATTAGTAGGACTAATTCAAAATCAACACCACCATCATCACCGCTACCATCATCGATGAGAAGTTTCTCAGATCCCCACTCAAAGAAGCATACAAGAATGTCTCAATTAACTAATAATAATGCTGAGATCAACAAAATTACAAATTTACTTGTTCCAGTTAGCGTTAAAACCGATCATAATAAACTTGGATTTGAATTTCTAAATCAGTTCAGAAAATCGTTGACAAAAACATCCAAATCAGATTTAGAAGAAAATATTGTTGAGAAGGGTGTGGAAGCGATGATTCATTGAAGTGAGTTAACTAATATGCAGAAATTGATTGAAAAACAACAAATAAATTATGGTTAAAAGGTAAAAACATTACTCAAAGCAATGCAGTTATATGTAATTACGAATATTTATGTATAGACTCGTGTGCGAATTTAAATAAACCAAAAAAGAAACTTGGAGAATAAAAATAACGTAATTTATATAAATAGTAATAGACTTTGGTCGTGTAAGAAATGTTTATGCCGGTGATGGCTTTTGCAGATAGTTATTTACCCTATATGGCTGGCATCTAAAATTTATTGCCCAAATGGGGAGAAAATGAGAAAAGAAGAAGTTTAAGCATAATTCACATCTGGGATTACATGTCGGGCAAACAACTCAACAAACTACCCATCGACAAGCATATAATACTTAAACAGTTTGCAGTGGCTTTGCTTGGCTTCAACCGGCTTGAAATTATTGAAAAATGCACTCGAATTATTTCATTAGATTTCCCTAACAGTTCATGTATCTGTCGAATAAAGGCAACGTATGAAGAATCAGTAGATTGTTACAATCAAGCATATCAATTACTGGAGCTATTTATGAAAAGGGGAGAAACGAACGCGTTAATCAGAAAGCGTCGAATCGCTCTGATTAAGTCAAGTGGTTCTACCCTCGATGCTATAAGTGAAACATGCCGCTATGTACCTAAGTTTGTTTCTGACCAGGACGCTTGGCATGAACTCAGAAACTTTTATCTAGAAGAAGGTGATTTCAATAAAGCTGTATTTTGTATGGATGAACTTCTTTTGCATAATCCTCAAAGACATTTAATTCACCTCATACTAGGGGATGTTTATTATGCTATGTTGCAATTTACTAGTTGGCAAAGTCCCGTTGCAAGAAAGAAAGAGAAATTGGATAGATCTCGTCGACGACGGTTAGCTGTGCGCTTGGCAACAACGGGGATTTCCTTCGAAAACACCAGCGCGGGCAGATTGATGGAGTGTCGGTGGGAATTTTAAGGAATATTTGGTTTTTGATTGAAAGTCCTGATTGTCGGTCCGTATTGTCGACAAATTGTTAGTACATTGTAAATAATAATTTGGTCTTATTAAATAATTGATTCAAAAATTTTATAACTTACAAGTCCTGTAGCTTTAACTGAGCACGAAAGACTTTCTAACATTTCAACACCAAGTGGATAATCAAACGAAAAAGGGAAAATATCCAAGTGAAAATGAATTGTGATGCGTATATGTTATATATATTCTGGTAAGATTGGTCTGTGTTATTTTGCTAGTCAAGTGATTTTTGTTTTTGATTTTCAATGTAAACTTGGGCCGGCCATATTAAACATAACGTTCACAATGAATGTTACAATGAATTATTCCATTCAAATATGATTGTATCGAATTCGCCATGGGCCCCCCAATTATTCGCCTTAGGACCTCATTATGTTTGCGGATGCTTAGGATAAGGACCATATTTCACACCCATATCACAGATTTGCATTCTTGGAGCTTTGTTTTCCTGTGTCTGCAACTGGTGATTGTCAAAACTGAATAAAATATTTTATTTGCGAGCTGTATTTTTTACACAAATTCGCCCATATTTTCGATGTTGCATTCACCAAGTATGATATTTTTGGTATTTTAGGTAGTTATCCTCGACTGCGTCATGAGTATTGTTTTATTCTCATTGATTTGAAGCCGCACTAGCTTTGCTTTGCTGTTGAATTTCAGGAAAAGTTCTTTGGCGGTTATTAACGACCGTGACAAAATGTTGTTGTCGCCCGCATAGGCTACCACTTGACTCGGCTTGTATAGTAACTTGCCTTCTGTAATGACAGGTAGCTTCCTTCTGACGTATTTCAGATCCAAATTGAAAAGCAGTGGGCCGGATAGACTCATTTGACTTGGATACCAAAGTAAAGCATTATTTGGTACAGCACGTTTTTTTTTTGGTTGGGAAATATACTCGTAATTGATTCACACCACCCGTTCAGCATATATTTTTGCCTTTAAAAGGGGAAATAAAAAAACAAATCTTAGGAAAAACAGAAAAGTGCTCTAAAAAGGGTGAGGTAAATTTCATAGAAGCGGTGCCAAATCGATTTCCCCGTTCCAAAATAATCCAGTTAAAGCCACTATAACCACCGTGTATAAAACGGGGAAAACTGATATGGCACCACTTCCATGAAATTCATTTCATCCTGTTTAGGGCCCTTTGAAGTCAGTTTTCTTTTTTTCTAAAAGTTTATGTAATTAATATTGCCACAGTAGGAATCTAGTGAAATTTTCAGGAAAAACAAGAAAACGAAATTGTAGCTAGTTCAAAACAAATGGGGACATTCCTTTTATTTTTAATGAATATATGTATTTGGCGTGTACAATAAAAGTATTTATGGGATCGTTCATAAATACCTTAAAAAGAATGTAAATATCTCCTAGATGCATTGCAAAACTCTTCTGGTAGAACCCAACTCGTTTTCTAATGGATTATGTCTAAGCTTAGTTACGATACATATTCAAATAGGGAGCCATCATTACAGCCATCAAATAATCTTTTCATTTCTCAATAGTGGAAGTGTCGATACTTTGATATTGTTTTTTAGGGGGTTAGACTAAATTTCCGTATAGCAGATAGCAATACCTATCTTACAGATGAATATTTTTAGTATTACACGGTAAAGTAGTCACTATCTTCAAGTATTCCCCAATGCAGTCCGCAAGTAAAACATCAACGTCCGAACACAAAGCCAAAGTATTTTTCATACCACTGACCTGCAGCGTGAAATACTTTTGTATTTGAATAGTTCACCCGAAAAAGAAAAATTCAAGCAAAAATGGCAGTGCAATTTGTATTAAAAGTTTGTGTTAAAAATTAAGCAACTGTGAAGAAAGGGGATAAAAACTGTAAGCAAAGTGGCATTCTTGGAAGGAAATCCAAAATACGGCTCCCGTAGTTGGTAGGTTTTTATTGCATCGTTGTACTTTTTGGTGTCGATGGAAATTTAAATAAAACCTAAGAGAACAGAATACTCATAGACAATGTTGGCGCGCAGGAGAAAAAGTTTTCTTTGCTTGTTTTATGAGAAGAGATGACATGAAAAGCAGTAATCCGCGAGAGAAGGGTTGTTGTGTGAATGGGTCCGGTCGTCACACGAAAAAAAGGACATGCTAAAAAGCAATTGAAGAAGGAAGCAGCTATGCTTACTTGCATAAAATGAGTACAGAATAAGTACAACCAAAGATACTATTCTTCTAAGGGATGAATCGGACTAAAGCTAAGCATAAATAATTAATTGGCTGCAGTAGTATTTTAATTAGTTTTTAAACTGCAGTCGAAATGCAGTAATTCACCAAGTTTCTATTTTTGTCCCTTCCGTCATCGTTGTCTGCACTTTCCTGCCACAACTGAGCTACCTCGCGTATCCCGTATTTGCCTTGCACTATGCAGGAATTCATCGTACTTCGTCTTTTTCGCAACAAATAACAATAATTGCTGCAATTATGATAGCAAAAAGTTGAGCATAGAATTCTTCGACTTCTTACAACGACGTTGAGAATTTCCGTGTACAATAGGTAACAGATATTCAATGTTTGCTTAAGGCTTACGTTTCTACAACTCCAGTTCCGAGTGTGTATTGTGTAAGAAATATTGCTACTATGGTTTGCAGTTATTCTGAACATATTCCTACGTACATATATGACAGTCAGATTTTAATCAGTTATTTATTCAAATTAGACTTTAATGTGGAGCAGTATCCAAAAACTTTGCTCATTAGGATTCGGTTAAAATTTTCCTGAATGCCGTGTACATTACTAGAATGGGTTAGTTACAATTAATCTGACTTACCTTCAACAGTTCTCGAAAATATGGACTGCATGCCGATAACACAACACGATGTGCTTTTAAGCTTCGCCCATCACAAGCTAACGTTACATCGACAAAATCTTCGTCGTCCCTAAGATTTTCAAATGCCGACGTTATGCTGCTTTGATAGTTGTTCCATCGCAGGCAAAAGTGTTGTGTGTCAACCATTTTTGGAGTTTTATCCTGAAATAAAGAAAAAAATATATGAGTTCTACTCGTATTATGACGATGTATATTTTTAAGGATTTTTGTTTTTAGAAGAATTATACAAAGGGGCTCACAATATAAAATGTTTTTTAGGGCATTGTTAAAACTTTTTATCAAAGACCTACTAGTTTCGCATCCTATCTGTCCGTCTATCCGTACGTCACAGCAAATCTTCTCTGAAACTATAGAAGCTAGAAAGCTTAAACTTTGTGGGATGATCAGAAGTGGTGGTCTTTCAAAAGTTTAGGTCTTAACAAACACTTCAAAATTGTTTAAAGGGGCCCCTCTTACGCTGAAGGGGCTTTTAAAAAATTGTATTTATCAAATGAACTTGCGTTGGGTATCAAATGAAAGGCCTTGTTTAGTACTTTTAGAATCTGAAACAAAAAAGTCATTTTATACGTCAGGACGTTCAGGGGGAGACAAAGTGCACGAAAAATGTGTGTCCCCCTCCTCGCGATTGGACACCTTTGAGACGAAAAATCTGAAGAAAATCACGGTGGTAGGTCTTTATAAGTACAAAGAAAACAAATACCTCAGAAACAAAAAAATCAATTGACTTTGTTAATAGTATGATTTGCCAATTTTACGTTTTCTCCCAAAAAATTTGAGCAATACCCTTAATCTTCTTGAAATTTTACAGTCATGTAGACTAATATAAGATCCTCATGCTTAGAAAATTTGATAGAGATCAGATCATAATCAAGTGAGTTATAACCATTTCAATTGTATGGAATTGCAACAACAATAACACGTGTTGATGGTTGATAAATATTTCAAATCGACCTAGGCACTCTTGTTTTAGGAATAGTGTTTAATTTGAATAGGTATGTTCAATTGGCCGAGCAGTCAAAAAAATTATTTAAGCTGAAACTCTGCATCTTTTGGATAAATTTGAACGATTTCTTAAGCAAGTACTATATTCACGTCAGAAGTCGTTATGTTGTTTGCAAAGCCCTTCTTGCAGGAGCACTCTCCTGCTTGCTTGACTTGTTTTTCGTTCCCATCATGAATAAACAAAATCTCTAAGACTAATGATTTGTCGGGTATTTTTACTTAAAAATAACTTTGAATCAAAAATGTATTGATTTTCTCTCCATTGCATGGTAAACGTATGCCAGGTCACCCGCTGACGACTGGTGTGGTATTGACAAAAAGTCAATATTTCGATGGAGTCTTTTATTTCAACTTTAAATGTGGCGCCCATTTTCAAAGCAGTGATGAATATTT
Source organism: Odontomyia ornata (assembly GCA_963969285.1). NCBI lineage: Eukaryota > Metazoa > Arthropoda > Insecta > Diptera > Stratiomyidae > Odontomyia > Odontomyia ornata. Next base: position 268,250,035 of record OZ017739.1, on the reverse strand, counting down.
TTTAAGCGCTTGGCGCTGAAAATTGCGCAAAGGTAGCCCAGATTTTAAATATAGTGACAAGCAACTAGGAAGCCGTTTAAAATTAACGGAAAAGAATTTTCTCTGTAATGGGATCAGATCGTGGATGGTTTAAATTTTTCTATTGAGAGCATGAAATTCGAAATTTATATGATTGTTTTCATGATCGATTATCGGCCGTCCACCCGTCAGTGCATCACAACAAGTTTTCTCAGGAACTGTAGAAGTTGCAGTCATCAAATTTTGTGAACGGCACAGAAGTTTCTGGTTAATCAAAGTTTCGAAGTCAAAAAAATTTCTAAGGCTTTACATATATACATATGCATTTATACGTGGTGTGTACAAAAAGTAAGGTGGCTTTTCAAATTTCGCGGGCAACGAACATTCGTTTATAGATTTTTTATTTTTTTATGTTGGCACACTCGTCACAAACCCATATTTACAGTTTCATCTATATAATATGTTTAGTTTATTTGTGAGAGGCATAATGGTTAGAAGTGTTTGCGTGCTCGGCGATTTTTCGCTATCGAAAATAATGGATCAAAGATCCAGAATTTTTTTTTCTTGTTACCAAAGCTGAAGAGACCTATGAAAGGACAAATATTTGCAACCATTGAGTAGATAAAGACTGCATCGCTGGAAGGGCTCGAGGCTATCCCAACATTATTATTGTTTTGATGCTTGGGAAAAGCGTTGGCACAAGTGTATTGATTACTTTGAAGGGGACAACATAAATATTGACGAATAACTAAATATATATAAAAGTGCATTCCCCTTACTTTTTGAACACACCTCGTATATATATATATATATATATATATATATATATATATATATATATATATATATATATATGTATATATATATATATATATATATATATATTAGTATATATATATATATATATATATATATATATATATATATATATATATATATATATATATATATATCTATATTTATTAGTATATATATATATATATTAGTGTATATATATATATATATATATATTAGTATATATATTAGTATATATATATATATATATATATATATATATATATATATATATATATATTTTTTTTTTTCTTTAAAAGCCGTCGGGCCTTGCTTAGTTGTGTGAGCAGACGCGTTTCGACTACTTTGAGTCATCTTCAGTGTCTAAAGGATGTGTTGAAGGGAGCGACTTTATATAGTCGTAGGATGGGTAATTAGCGAATAGGTAATTAGCGGATGGGTAATTAGCGGATGGGTAATTAGCGGATGGGTAATTAGTGGATGGGTAATGAGGTCAGGAAGTAACTTACTCAATTATGCCACGTAGGGGGATATTATGTTTTTGTTTTTTTGCTTGTTGGCTGTCCGTTTGTTCTGTTTCATCTCGTTTCCGTTTTCGTCTAAGAGTGTTGTCTAGGACTGAGAAAATTGCGTCGGAATTGGTAACAAGTTGTTCGTTGATAATGTCACCGTCTGTCTTTCTATGTTTATAAATTTCAAGCCTTTCTAGGATGTCAAGTCTTGGTCCTTTGTTTTGTTTGTGTAGCAATTTCATAGAGTTTGTCATAGCATCAGGCTCATGTGCGTGGTTTTGAAGGTGCGTCGCATAATTGGAGTCTGCCTTGTTGTATAAGAAAGATCGTAGGTGCTCTTTGTATCTTGTCGTTAGTTTTCGTGTTGTCCTTCCTATATATACCATGTCGCAGTCCTTGCATGTCAGTTTGTATATGCCGCTGCCTTCGTATATCGATGTGTCATTCAGTTTTGGCTTCAGTTTGTTTCCAATGTTGTTGTTCGTTTTGAATGCAGTTTGCAATTTGTATTTCCTAAGGAAGTTTGATAGTTTGTATGTCTCTTTGCCTACGTATGTTAACGATACCCACTGTTGGTCGTTCTTATGAGTTTCCGTCGGTTGGCGTTCCTGTTTTTGTTTGTACTGTGTGACTAGTTTGTCAATGTCGCATTGTTTGTATCCGTTATTATTAGCTATTCTGTAAATGTTGTTTAGTTCGTTGGAGTAGTTAGTAGGAGTCATGGGGATGGAGTGAAGCCTCTGCATCATTGATCTGTACGCTGCTAGCTTATGTTGTGCGGGGTGGTTAGATGTTTCATGTATGGTATGATCAGTTGTGGTTGGTTTTCTGTATATTTTGTAGTCCAATCGTGTTTGTTCACGTGTCACAGTTAGGTCCATATAGTTGAGTTGTCCGTTTGTTTCTTTTTCCATAGTGAACTTTATATTCGGGTGAATTTCATTCATATAGGCAAGTAGTTCGTCTTGTTTATTTTCTTGTGAGTCAATAACAATGAAACAGTCATCCACATATCGTCTGTAAAATATTACATTGAATCTTTTGACAACTTTGGGTATAAAGACTTCTTCCAAAGATTGTAAGAATATTTCTGACATTATTGAGGACATTGGATGTCCCATACCCAGACCGTCTTTGGCAATGTATGTGTTGCTATTGAACTTAAAATAGTTCTGTTTGATTGTGGTCTTTATGAGATTGAGTATTTGATCTGTGAATCGTCGGCTGTTGTTGAATGAAAGTTTTTCTTTTAGTATGGCCAGTGTTTCATCGACAGGGATAGACGTATAGAGGTTGGTGATGTCTAATGATAAAACTTGACAATTTTCAGTCAATTTTAAAGAAGTGGTAGAATTTGCTAGCTCGCGGCTGTTCTTTAATGCGTATTTGTCGTCAAGGTGCACGACATCAGCCATTATCGTTGCCAAGTACCGTGCTAATTGGTATGCAGGAGCTGGGCGGTAGTTGACGACAGGACGGATAGGAATATTGGGTTTGTGGAGCTTGGGTTGTGCTTTAAGGGGTGGTGTGCATGGATTTGGGTTTATGTAGCGTTGCTTAGTATTAGGAGGAATAATTAGTGGGGATTGTATAATGGCGGTACGTAAGTCCGCTTGGAACCTATTGGTGGGGTCTTTGTTTACCAGTTTGTAGCCGTTGGCGTTAATGAAGTCTATTGTTTTTTGTACATAGTCCGTTGTTTTTAGGATCACCGTTGTATGTCCTTTGTCAGCCTTCGTCACTGTTAGTAGGTTATCCGTTAGCTTTGTCTGAATGTGTCTTAATATCTTATGGTCTTCGTGGAAATCCGTTTTGTTTATGCTAGTGCGTATTTTTTGTAGTATGTCTACTGCAGTATGTCTTGCATGTGTCTGTTGTTCCTGCGGCAGTTTGTTAATGGCTAGTTCAGTGTCGATTACTAGTTGTTCTAGGTCTTTGTTGCGGTTTGTATTATGTAAGTTGTGTTTCAGTCCCTTATTTAATAGCTCCATTTCTTGTGTCGTAAAAGGCGTATCTGATAGGTTTACAGTCCGTGGATAGAAAGTTCTGTTCGCTGGTGTGGTCATTTTGTTTTGTTTTTTCATCAATTTGTCAAGTTTTTTCGTCATGGTCTCATATTTAGTTTTGAGCTGAATATCAATGTTTTGCCTCACGTCATTATAAAACTGTAGAAAGTTTTCAGTTTGTATAGTGTTAGTTAATTGTAAGTGTGAGTGTAGTAGTTGTCGGTTGATTTCGTCCTTTTTTATGTACAGTGTTCTTATTTCGTTTTTAATGCGGAGCATCTGTGCGCTACGTTGTGTGTTACGTGCAGCGATTGTGTTTTGTTTTATCACGATTCTTGCAAATGCTGGTGTAATGTTGTTTTTCAAGCACTGTTTGTTGAACCATATGTTTGCTATTGTTTGATGAAGTTTTAAGGTAAGGTATTGGAATCAACGCAACAGTTTTGCCTGGCTGGCAGTGTTGTAGTCAATAACTTTGTTTATTTGATATCCGCAGGCCAATCCTCTTTTTTCTTTAAAAGCAGCGGCATATACAAACTGACATGCAAGGACTGCGACATGGTATATATAGGAAGGACAACACGAAAACTAACGACAAGATACAAAGAGCACCTACGATCTTTCTTATACAACAAGGCAGACTCCAATTATGCGACGCACCTTCAAAACCACGCACATGAGCCTGATGCTATGACAAACTCTATGAAATTGCTACACAAACAAAACAAAGGACCAAGACTTGACATCCTAGAAAGGCTTGAAATTTATAAACATAGAAAGACAGACGGTGACATTATCAACGAACAACTTGTTACCAATTCCGACGCAATTTTCTCAGTCCTAGACAACACTCTTAGACGAAAACGGAAACGAGATGAAACAGAACAAACGGACAGCCAACAAGCAAAAAAACAAAAACATAATATCCCCCTACGTGGCATAATTGAGTAAGTTACTTCCTGACCTCATTACCCATCCACTAATTACCCATCCGCTAATTACCCATCCGCTAATTACCCATCCGCTAATTACCTATTCGCTAATTACCCATCCTACGACTATATAAAGTCGCTCCCTTCAACACATCCTTTAGACACTGAAGATGACTCAAAGTAGTCGAAACGCGTCTGCTCACACAACTAAGCAAGGCCCGACGGCTTTTAAAGAAAAAAGAGGATTGGCCTGCGGATATCAAATAAACAAAGTTATTGACTATATATATATATATATATATATATATATATATATATATATATATATATATATATACATATATATACTGTGAGCGTCAAAAGAAAGTAAAAACCAACTTTTCATCTTTAAATTGTTACATTACAAAGCTATTATTGACTTGCGATAAAAAGTAATATTAATGAGTTTACTACTAAACCATTTAGAGATTGATTACTATTAAACATGAAATCAAAACAAGTGGCAACATTCTTCGGGGAAGAACCTTAACTTTTGGTGACAAATTTGTGCTGTTTGCGTGCTTTACTTCACCAAAAGTCGTTTTAAGTACATTTGTTCTAATTAATATTAAAAATAAAGACGTAAAAGAAAATAGTTTCACTATGGGAAAGCAAACATCGCCTGATATTCGGAAAATTATAATAGACTTAAAGGAAAAAGGTAAATCTTTGCGTGAAATTGGCGAAATCGTGGGCAGAAACCAATGCACAGTAAAAAAAAATATTGATAAGTATGCCAAACATCATCTCGTTGAAGATTTACCGAGATCTGGATGCCCAAAGCGGCTTAGAGGTACTGAAGTTAGAGCTGTAGTAAAAAAAGTAAGGGCATATCCAGCCTCAAGTGCAGTTAAATTGTCAGTAGACATAACACAGGCATCAGGCAAACAAGTAAGTGCGAGTACAGTCAGGAGAGCGCTTCATAAAAATGGTCTACATGGAAGAATACCACGGAAAAAGCCATACATATCCAAGGCGAATCAGATCAAGCGTATGGACTTTGCTAAAAAATACAAAAACGAGGCTCCATCTTTTCGGAAAAACGTATTATATACAGATGAGAGCAAATTCGAAATTTTCGGCGCGAAAAGGCCCCCAAAAATATGGCGTGCTAAGAATGAAGCCTTCAAAGAAAAGTGTGTTACCATCACTGTTAAGCACGTTGGCGGTTCAGTTATAGTATGGGGTGTGTGGTGGCAACTGGTGTTAGTAATCTTGTTTTTGTTGACTCAACAATGGACAAAATGGATTATTTAGCCATTTTGAGGGACGATGTTGCCACTAGCGTCGAAAAATTTGGCTTGTCTGGAAATTGGATCTTTCAACAGGACAAAATTGTGAAAGAGTGGCTACTGTACCGGACTCCCTAAGACACTTGATCATCCGCCACCGTCCCCGGATCTTAACCCGATCAAGCATCTGTGGGAACACCTTGACAGAAAAGTGGCACAAAGGGTCATTTCAAGCAAAGCCGACTTAAAGAAGGTTATAAAGGAAGAATAGAGCTAAATCTCCCCCGATGTTACAAAAAAACTTGTCGCGTCGATGCCAAAAGACTAAATGAGGTGCTTAAGTCCAAAGGAAAACAAACGAAATATTGAAAATTTAAATAAATCGACTTTTCTATTGAAGTTCTGTTATGTTTTGTTTGCTGTTGACTTTTTTTTGACGCGTGAAATTTGGTCTTTTTTTGGTTAAAGTGAATTTATCTTTGATGTGTATTACTTTTGTTTAATGTTTATGTTGTGTTCAGTTCTTATTAAATAAGTCTTTGATTCCTTATACACATTTTTGATTTTGTGTTAATTACCTTGTTTTAATAAAATTCTTAATACAAGTATCTAAGGTGCTTACTTTCTTTTGACGTCCACTGTATATATATATATATATATATATATATATATATATATATATATATATATATATATATATATGTGTGTAACATATATATATATATATATGTGTGTAACATATATATATATATATATGTGTGTAACATATATATATATATATATATATATATATATATATATATATATATATATATATATATATATATATATATACATATGTATATATATATATATATATATATATATATATATATATATATATATACAAATATTTTTTTGGCGCTAGGGACCTTCGGCATCTGGGTTGAGTGCTCTAACTGTATGTATATATATATATATATATATATATATATATATATATATATATATATATATATATATATATATATATATATATAAAAGCATGTACATACGAGTATAGATATGTATGTGTATATATGTGTGTGAATATATATAGATGTATATATATACATATGTACATATCCTCCTATATCCTCCTACAAAATCATCAAAATACCGATCTTGTTCAAACACGTGCGATATTAACTATTATCGATTTTCCGGGCTTAACTGGTTAAGCTTACAAACCAAAGAAATTAAAGCGTGTATGTAGAGTGGGAATCACGCAAAATTGAACATGTACCTCATATGTATGTATGTAGGAATGATACCAATGTATGCTCTGTTCATTAATAAACGGTGCTTTATGTACAAACACTTTTTAACAGAAATTAGTCTCTTAGTACTTTATGCGTTAAAGTAGAAATGAGATCTGTGTATTGTTCATATCTATTTTCAACAGAAAACAATATAAACCATGCAGTCACATGAAAGCAAGTTACATTTCTCCATTTTTAGGGAAATCCCCAAAAATAGGCGCATAAATTGGAAATTAAATTTGAAATTCGGTATTGAGGAATTTCCGATTTTTAGCGGCTTGAAAATCCAGGCAAAGGAAGTAAAATTGGCAAATTGAATAGGAAATAATGTTTAAGAAGTATAAAAAAATAAAGTCGAGATAACCTTTCCGACGTGTCTACCTATATTTTATGGAAACGTCCAAATTTATGAGTGGGTATTAGTGCTGACGTCATCTCACATCAAAAGGCGCACATTCATGATCCAACGGTTACTTATGGATATATGTTTATTTGGGATAAATTTGCCTGAGTTAAGGTTTTCCGGCCTCACTGGTAGAAAACAGCTGCAAAAACTTTAGTCGGGTGGAGCCGGCAAATGTGTTCCCTTCTTCAGCGTTCCAGTATTTTTAGAGAAAAAAAATCAGTCACTGGAGAAGGAAGCACATTTACTTATGAAATGCACTATAACAAACTTTACAACGTTTTTATTTTGTTTTATTTTTATAGATTGATTTTTTTTTGCTTCAGCACTATAACCCCTCGAGCCTTCATTTAGAGATAGTTAGAGTATCCTATTATGTTGGTCGAGAAGGTGATATGGTCAGGACCACACATTGACCGGCTGTGCGTTAATCCAGCTACGGTACGTTCTGATTTTAAACCAATACGTATGATAACTGAACGAGCTTAAAGTCTGTCCGAAGAATCACTCGAAGTAAATCTGATTGTCATCAGCTGGATTCGAACCAGAGACCTTCGGCTTACGCAGCGAGCATTTAATCACTACATTACTATACAGGTAGATTGATTAGTAAGCGCTGTAAATTGGGGCGATCAACGAATTGCTCTTGTTTGATTATATATAGATAGTGCGTACTCGACAGTTTGGACTAATTAAAGCATCGGTTAATCTGAACTAGTGAGAAATCCGCAACAGTGGAGCACATTTGAAATAAAATGAAAACACGATAATTAGATAGTATACAACTTAAACTAACGAAACGAATTTAATTTTACTTTTCTTCCATAACGCATGAATGAAATACACATGAATTTGAACCTAATTATACCATCAAAAAACCAGTTAATTATGTTTGCAGTTTTTGATAATAGCGCTTTCTTTGAGTTGACGTCGAGTCAAAAGTTTCATCGTTTTGCTCAGCCCATTTACTCTGAGATAAAAAGCAGAAATCGCGGCTTTATTTTTAATTTTGACTATTTCTATTTCTCTAATTTCTACGAACTCATCAGAATCATTTTGCTGATGTTGATTAAACACCTGCAACCAGGCATATTCCACAAAATAGTACTTTCTCGTCCCGCTGATCTCGAAATTTGATGGCGTTCGAGCATTTTTGCATTGTCATGCTGTTAGCTTTTTGAGATCACTTGAGTAGGCAGGTTTTTTCCTAGTACATTTTCGTGATTTGGATCGCGTTTTGGTCCATATGTTGGATCAAGGGAGTAAAATTCGGTGGAATGAGCATTACCACAACTTGGTTCTGTCAAGACCTTAGTTCCTCTGGACTTGGACGACATGGAGCATTGCCAATGAGAAGAATTGCCTTTGGTGGTAAGTGATTTTTCCCCAAAAGCGGTTGTACTTGAGGAACAAGACTTATAGAACCACTCCTTGTATAGCGATGATGTCATCTATGCATTTGCACTTGACAGAAAGGGGTACAGTTTTAAGTGCTCTTGAGTTTTTCGTCTTTCCTATCACAAGCAGTTGCAATTTCTTGATATATTTGTACAAACCAAAAATGTTACTCGTCCTTTGCTGATTTTTCGCCCCGGTGTAGTTGCTTCATTAAATTCACAAGGGTTTTCTCTGGCAATAATTTCCAGAACAGACTGGACTCGTCAGCGTTGTAAATTTGACCTTCGGTAAGATTCAACTCTTCAATTTTTGCGTCAAACGGTTCAAAAAAGCGATCCACTGAATCAACAGCACTGGAAAGTTTTTCACCTGTGATTTTCAGCAACTGGATCCCGAACCACCCTTTGAATTGTTCGTATCAACCGTTGCTAGCACTAAAATTTTCGTTGCTGTACATTTGTTTGTAAGTTCTATTGCCTTATTACTTGTAGCATGCCTATTCATTTGATACAGGAATCACGAGTAAAGCTTGTTCTTCATTTCCAGATGATTGCGAAGTCGCAACGTCTTTCGTTTTGCAGCGCCTGACTCTGTCGATATCAAAATTAAATGTATAGTTTTTATGTTAATTAATTATCTGTACCATTTTTTCGGTTTTTTATTTACAAAATTATTTGTATCAAAATGAGCTGAGGGACATTTCTTCTTTATATTGAAAACAAGAGACAACATTTTGAAATCAAAGCCGACAGCTTACTGTTCAACTAAGTCATTCATTTACAATATAAATATAAAAGATCCTTCAGTTCAGAAACAAAAAAGCATTTTGTATATACTATGACCGTTTGCTAGCTTCATTTCGCACTCGACGTGAAGTTATCCGCGTCGAAATGAAAAATAAACAACCAATACCAAGAATCAATCAAATATCGAAATTTGCTTTGCCATGGTTTTGGTGGTTATTTATGCTGCCTAGAATGATTTTGGTTAAAAACAAAAAAGAAAACGTTTTCTGGTTTTTTGTCTTCAGTATTTTTCTATTTCTATGTGGCTGGTTTCCAGCGGTTCTTGAATTTGAAAGTAAAAAACCGGCTTAAACCGGGAGAAGGGACACACGGAAAAAAACGATTTTTCGAATCAAAATAACCGGTTTTCGGTCAAACCGGTGTGGTTTTCTCCACCCTTAGCACACGGCCGAAGTAATTTGAGCAGCAATGGATAATCGGTCAGCGGATGCAGCGAGCAAGTAGCTTTAAGCAAATAATGTATATGTCAACAGTCAGTTATTTTGTTAGGTTATGGAATGATCACAACGTTTTTGCGTGGCTGGCAGTGTTTTAGTCAAGTACAGAGGTGGCCAAAAGTGATCGGACAATACAAGAAACAAGCAATAAAATACTTTTACGAGCATAAGCTTTGAAATGAAATAACAATTTTTCCCTTATATAAAAGTTACTTGTATTCTCAATTAATTGCACAAAAAAATAAAACAGAAATAAAAAGATTTTCACAAGAAAATTAACAACTAATTCAAATTCACATTGCATCAAGTGGACAAAAGTAATCGGACATTTTGAAAAGTGTGAAATTAGTCATTGAAGTTTGGAGCAATTCTTTTCTTTTCATTTCCGAGTTTAAAAGGGAATTCCCCTAATTATATGTTGATATGTGTTTTTCTGATATCAGTCATTTACTTGTCAGTTTTAAGTGAAGAAAGTTAAACATGGCTAAGAATCGCAAAGAAACCTGTATACATGAAAGAAAAGTTATAATAAAGTTGTATAAAGAGAATAAATCCTTTTCTGAAATATCAAAAATAATTGGAAGAAGTCGTTCGACAGTTTTCGATATCGTGAAACGGTTCAGAAAAAATAATCAGGTGGAAAACGAAATTAGGAGTGGTCGACCATGTAAACTAACAGAGACAGACGCACGAAAAATCTTAAGAATTGTTAAAAAGAATCCGACTACAACGTCCAGAAGTATTAGGGATCAATTAGCAGATGTAAATGGTACCAATGTTAGTGCCCGGACTATTCGTAGAGCTCTCAGCCGTGCTAGTTATCAAGCGAGAGTACCTCGAAAGAAACCACTAATTAGCAAAGTTAATACGAAGAAAAGATTATGCTTTGCAAAAGAATTTAAAAGCAAGCCGCTCGACTTTTGGACTCGTATAATATTCTCTGATGAGAGTAAGTTTAATATCTACCACTCCGACGGCAGGTTGTTGGGGTGGAGAACTCAAAATAGTGAGCTTCATCCCAAAAACATTCAACATACTGTAAAACACGGAAGTGGCTGTGTAATGGTCTGGGGTTGCATGGCTGCCAACGGTGTAGGAGAACTTGTTTTCATTGACGAACCTATGGACAAACTAGGTTACTTGTCGATTTTGAAAGAAAATTTGAAAAAAAGTGCACAAAAATTGGGTCTTGATGGTCATTATTTGTTCCAGCAAGATAATGACCCAAAGCATACAGCTCATGATGTTCGTATGTGGCTCCTTTTCAACACTCCTGGTCAATTAAAAACACCACCGCAATCCCCAGACCTAAATCCCATCGAACATCTTTGGGATCATCTGGATAAAAAAATAAGGAACCATCACATTACTAATAAAAGTCAACTGAAGACGGTGTTATTAGAAGAATGGGACAACATTACTCCGGACGTTACCCGTAAGTTGGTACAGTCTATGTCCAATAGGTTAACAGAAGTTATAAAACAAAAAGGATACGCAACTAGATATTAAAAGCCTATGTTCTAATGGAATCATCAGAAAGAAAAGTATTACAATTGAACGTCCGATTACTTTTCTCCACTTGATGCAATGTGAATTTGAATTAGTTGTTAATTTTCTTGTGAAAATCTTTTTATTTCTGTTTTATTTTTTTGTGCAATTAATTGAGAATACAAGAAACTTTTATATAAGGGAAAAATTGTTATTTCATTTCAAAGCTTATGCTCGTAAAAGTATTTTATTGCTTGTTTCTTGTATTGTCCGATCACTTTTGGCCACCTCTGTATTTTAGAAATGAGGACTAGACGCCCTATGGCTTGGCAGTGAATAGGTTTTAGTAAAACCAACATAACCAGCTACCTACAATGAAGCTGATGCACGATACAATTTATCAAAAATTTAATCCTAAGTCTTGGAGTAAAAATTTATCCATTGAACTGAAAAAAACTATGACTTCTAAAAGAACGACCGCGAATAAATAAGGGAAAATTGTTCCGTACACAAGATTATTTTTCTTTAACTACATTGCTTTCAATTTGAGCCATTAGTTCTAAATACAAAAAAAAATTATCAAACTCTGCTGAATTTATTTATTATAAACATTTTTTCAGATACAGATTATATTTCCTCTGATTTGTATAATTTGAAAGATTAAACCTGCAACTGTAAGCAATAAAAATTTTAACCTAAAACAACTCTTTAAAAAAAATATATGTAAAAAAACATACGGAAAGTTTTTAACAACTAATTTATGGGTCATAAATGAAAGGTCTGACTATCGCTTTTCGTATTTTACTTCAGATGATGTAATGTGTCAAAAATACAAAGTTAACCCATTAAGAATTCCGATAAGGCAAAGTCGTCAAAATATAGGAGTATAATTTTTCTTCTAAAATAGCCTTCGAAATATTTAAAAATAACTTTAGATCTTGGCAACGAAAAATGATCATTAAACAATCTGACGCTTTCATACATGAAATTAATCTCTTCCAAGCGATAATGATGTAATTATGCACGTGGATAGCGGTGCATATGCTTCAAAGCTCTTATTTTGAGTGAAAGCATTTCTAGAATGGTTTCATATGTATATATTTTGCATCTCTTTTAACATATAGTTACAATCTTTGATTGTTTATATAGGACTCATATAAATTTATTATTCAGTTGCAAGATAAGATACCGACTGAAGACGCAAAATGAAAGCTTCTGACCGATCAGAGGGCAACATAAAAGGCAAGGTTCCCAAATAGACAAGTCATGCATAGAAACAAAACAAAAAGCATAAAAAACAGTCGAAAATTAAAAACTAGCATAAAACAAGAAGAAGGGCTTAAACGTTTTTAAAGAACGAAGAAGATTTCCAAGTAAAATATGGATATATTTGCATATAAGGCTAGCCTCGCATCTTTTCAAATTCAACCACGTGGCCTTGGGCACTATTAGTTCACTTACTTTGTTGTAGTTCTCGCTTAAAATATGTTTTTGTATAGGACTGTAAGATCCCGCGTTTCTTAAGGTCTCCAAGCCATTTCTGTGTATATGTATTTATTCTGTGTTCCCAAGTTCTAATTTATTGTGTCCAAGAGAGTACTGATTCTTGGTTGGTTAATAATTCGTTTCAGAGCAAGCAAACGGAGCACCAGAAATAATTAGCGGTTCGTAATTAATTTAATTCGAAAGATTACCGCATTCAATTAGGCTATTATGAAGAGAGGAAAGATGCAAGAAAAGAGATGGGTCTTCGTAAAACATGTATGGAATGCTGTATATGTAGACATGGGTTGAAATTCCTGCCTGACTACATGGAAAACCATATTCTAATCTATTCTCTGAACAAGAGCGATATGAAGATAAAAAGCGGATAATATTTTATGAAAAAGAATAGAATGACGTTAAACACACCCAGAGAGTCTCAGAGCTCTGCTTTTAGTAAATTAAGTATACTGATCAAATTTGATTTATGAATAAAAAAAAATTACACCCAAAACCTTTACATTTTGTACTTTGAAGAAGGAAACGCATATTTTCCCCCATAGCCATATATTTTTGTTTTAAAATAGGAAAATTCAAATTACCATAATTTCGTTAAATACTACTCGATCCTTCTAAAATTTTAATCGGTGATCAATCTAATAAATAGCCATCTATGTAATTGATAAGTTTACTATTTCTAACAAAGATTAGCGAAACTCGATTTCTGAGGTATTTGTATTTGTTGTGCCATAAAGAATCATCTTCTTGATTTTATTTCGATTTTTCGGTCCATATTTGTCTAATCGCAATGAGGACACAATTTTGTTGTCTTCTTCCGCTTGCGCGATAGCTATATTCAATTTTAACAACAGATATTGAAAGATCTCATCAGGTCCTTTCTTTTGATACCCTACTCACTTTATACCTAACTATCTTCGGTGAAAAAATTTAAGAGGTCACATCCTTATTTGGATCAACCACCATTAAAATCATTTGAAATTTTTTTCCACTATCAAACTTTTGTCAACTAACCGTTCACAAGATTTTATGACTCTGGTTTCTCTAATTCTTGAGAATATTTGCTGTGATGCACTGACGGACACACAGGTATCAATTTTAATAGGATATTGTAATATTTTTTTGTAAAAACAAAACCCTAAAAAGAGAAAAGATGGTTGTTACCAGCAATGTAAGGAGCAGAGCTGATATTTCAAGAGATATATGACGTATCAAAGCTACTACGCTAAAGTATAATACCAAATGGGTACCCTACGCTGACACAATAATTGTAAAGTTCGTCGGAAAAAGTAACATTAGTAAGGAGAAGCCACTAGCATGAAACATAAATAGATGAAGCTAAAAGAGAAATTGGGCGCGATAGTAACTTTAGCAGATACACTTTCATCAACAGGAGTAGGAAGAGAATCTGCATATGAATGTACCATGAACAAGCATGAAAATTGATTTTTCTGGAATCACTTTTTCTATTGTAGAGAAAAATGTTGTGAATGACAGATCATAATTATCACCAATAGCGCCATGTCTCAGTATTAAAAGTACAAAAGATATCATTCGCTAGCGTTACGGGTACTAAGAACTACTTCAGTGTGGTTCTAATCACCCTAACATTTTGAAAAGAAATTTTTGAAGAATCATTACAGGGGCAAGTTACGTTGGAAGCGATGATTTGGTTCAGAGTGTTGCTTCAAAATAAAACATTTTTCTAATGCAGATCGAGCGTCAAATGCATGTAGATCAGTCGGAACGGTAATTTTAAAAATCTGAAATTGAAACTGAAAAAATATATAAGTTCTTTAGTTTGTATGCACACTTTCAATTTTAGTTAGTGCGCAAGGCCTCATCTAATGCGATAAATTTTTGATGTAAGAAGTCTTGGGCTACTGTTGAGTATATATAAATATACCAAACCGTGAATGCAATTTTCTATCTTGGCATTTTGAATCGTTTGTTGCATCGCATTCGTCGAATTCGCCCTGAATACCGCGAAGGAGGAAGCTGGCGTTGATTGCATGATAATGCACCATCTCATCGATCAACTCTTGTGACTGATTTTTTGACTAGAAATCGCATTTTAACCATCATTCACTCACCGTATTCGCCTGATATGGAATCACCAATCTGATTTTATGTGTAACTCATAAGCCCCGCTAGTATTAAAAAGGTTAAACTGAATTTTGTCTTTTAAGGTTTTTGTCGTTGTTGTACTCATAGAGAACTATCTCCATGATATTTTTCAGATTTTTCGGTCCAATCGCGAGGAGTGGGTTTCGGGTACTTCCGCTTTCCCTTCCTACCCCTTATCGATATTGTAATTTTAACAACTGATATTAAAAGATCTTATGGATGAATACCTTTCATTTGATACCCTACCGGAGTAACTTCGGCTTAAAAAATTGTTTAAGGGGTGACATCCTTGTATGGGGAGTTTTTGTCAAAACTGTCATTAAACAACACTTCTGAGCTCTTCGCATGTTTTGATGACTCTAGCTTCGCTAGTTCTTGAGAAAACTTACTGTGACGCACTGAGGGATAGACAGATACGGATTTTAATGGAATATTTCATAAAAAATTCTTTACAAGACACTAAAAAGAGATATTATATTTAAAATACAGCCGCACTCATTGGAAAAGGCGATGAAAATTTTTATCAAAGGATATTGTTTTCCGTAAATGATCTCTAGGTTTGTGTTTCCTATCAAAATAAAAATATCTCAGGAAAAGTGCGCCTTTTCTGGATTCCAAGATTTTGTACTTTAACGTAAAAACAAGTTACTCAAATTTCTTGCTTGGAAATTTGAAATTTCATTGGTACTTATGGTCTTAATATTTGCAGGAAATGCAAAACTTGGGACACTGACTACATATTTACCTTTTTGAGAAATAGTACAATATTTTTTACCCTATAATTTAGCCCAAATATGATCTTAAATGTTTGTATGTTTGATTAAAACATTAATATAACTTAGTTAAATATGTCTTTTAAAACATGATTGTTTTGCCGACGGCTTCCTCATTGTTTTTTAAGTTTCTGTTTTACGATGAAAGTTTGGACTCTTAAAGATAGCTTAAAACTATTAATTTAACAGTTAAATTTGATGATGTTTCAATTAGCTATGTTTAAGCAGTATTTATTTACCCTTTTTTTCTCAGTTTCACACATTTTAGTCCTTTCCAGTTCGCCGCCTTCCTCCATTTTGGTGAAATAATTGATATAATAATTAAAAACGCGGAATAATAAATCGATCAGACACTAACTCTCCATAAAATTATTAAAACTTTTTTATAAATCTATTTTGAGTGTAATTTACCCGATTCACATTTCACCGAAAATCGCTTACGCATATTATTACTTTGCAAATCGCATCAAATTCACGCATGAATGGCATTTTTGTGTGTATTCGTTAGGCTATTGCACTTTATGTACACGCACGAGTATGTACGAAAGAAATTGCTATTTTCGCCAAACTTAGGCGTCAACTTGAACATTGTCGTCATTGTTGTTAGCGTGATTTAGTATTAAAACAAATATTTTTGTAACGACCATTCTGATTGCATGGCAGATTGCATAGAGGTATGTACTCGTAAAACACCATTACAACAAATTAACACTTTCGCGGCTAAATATCACACCAAGTTCACTTCTAATTATACTGTCTGAGCATATATGTGCATAAAAAATATCACAGTATTAACCGTACACTTAATTGAATTCAATCAATAAATTACGTTTGATAATCAAATCACATTTGGGTCGCGTTTAAATTTTAGCCAATCCGATGCAACCTTTGCAATTAGTGCTTAAATTATATGCGAACTATCATATATGCAAGAATCAGTCGACTAGGCTCTACGTTACTCGAGATCCCGAAAAGAAATTTGAGAGCGCGCGCTGAAAGAAATATTTTTGCCTGTGATAGAATGGACGAATAAATAGAAAAAGAGTTTAAATTTATTTTTTCTTTCATTTTCGCGGCTTATCAAATTTGCGTAGAGTGCAGAATTACTGATACCATCGTTTCTTGGGTTACCAGTTTTGATTGGTGTTTGACTTCTACTGGTTGAGTTGGTCTAGAAAAAAATGATACCGATTTTTGGGAAGGAAGATGGTCAGACTTGGAAAAAGAAGGAGAAAATACGACCGTAAAATTATTTTATTTTTTCAATGTACTCGGGGGAAAGTTAGGTATTATATAAGTTGTATAGATAAACTGGGCATTGCACCATTCACTAGTTGAGTAAGGAATATCGTGCCATTAAAATTTGATTTCTCCTTTAGCTTTTGTTTCAATGTGGCTCTGTTCAAATCAATGAATAACTTTCAAGGAAAAGTCTTAATCTTTTTTGCTGCTTACGAAAATGTCGTAATAAGTTGAATTCCAATATTACGAGTATCACCCTTAATTGATAATAATCAATGAAAATAGTGGAACATGATGTTCTAAGATATATCATGTAAATGACCATTTTTTGTGAGATACAGGTATGATAATAGAGGTGGTGGTTTTTTCGCATATGCAGTCTTTCATTCAAATGCCAGCCGGTCTTTATGTGCGCTCTGCCATTTGCCTTCTTGTCTTTTAATCTGCTGCGTCAGGAACTAGAATATTGTATTGAATGGTTTATCATAAGTTTTAGGATAAAAAGTTTGAACTTCGAAAGAAGAAAAGAAGTGAACTTTAAAAACTGTATCATAATTTCTTTTCTAGGGAGGTGAAAGTTATTTACACTCGAAGTATGGGGCTTTCAAGCACGTAATGCTTCTTAACTACCCACTACACACCTCCTCTGTCAATCTGAGAACCTAATCTGAAACCTTTTGACACATTATTTCGGGCTAGACCTTGTTTTTCTACCCGTAGAGGCACCTTTAAGTTACTGGAATCCTTTTCTAGCGGGAAGGGATTGCTAGAGAAGAGCCCTGCTCCACCTTGATGTCATCCGACACTCCAGTATGCCTTTTTAAGGGTTTTGTAAAATAATTTTACAAAATCCTACTGAAATCGCGACCTGTCTATCACAGCAATTTTTCTCATAAGTTAGAAACATAAAATTTCGTTAATAGGTGTCAAGTGGTGATCTCTTGAAAGTTTCACTACGACATTTTTTTTAAGTTGTTTAAGGTCTCCCCATATAGGGGAGAGACCCTGGAAAAAAAATTTCACCAAATGTAGGCGATATGGGTATCAAATGAAAGGTCTTGATGAGAACTTTTTAAAACAACAAGTTTTACTTCGAGGGATGCAGAGGGAGCGGAAATGTACTAAATTTTTTGTCCCCTCCCCTCCCACGCGGTAGAGCAACTTTGGCCTGACATATAATTTTGTTACAATTCATACATTTTCAATTGTCTATAACTTAAATGTTTATGGCTGGATTTTTTTCTATAATTTTTTTCATCAGAAAATTTAGATAATAATTTTTGGCAAGTTTAAGGGTCACTGTTAGATTTTATAGACGAAAATAATACTTTCATTATTTTGTCATATTTTCGTCTAAAGATGTCCAATCGCAACGGGGAGGATGAACATTTTTCGTACATTTCCCCTCCCCCTGCATCCCTTGAAGTGGAAAGTGTCAGTTTAAGATTTATTTCGAAAAGTTCTCATCAAGACCATTTATTTTATACCCATATCGACTACCTTTGGTAATAAATTTTATTTTGAGTTTGGGCACCTACCATTGATACAATTGCGGAAGTGGTGAATGCAGTCCAAAGAGCACAGGCACACAGCTGCACCATGCGATGGGTAGTTCTGGTATCAACACTTGATGTTCGGAATGCTTTCAACTCCGCTAGATGGTTTCATATTCTGTATACGTTGAAAACCCCTTCTTAAATTTCAAGACATCTTATGCGATTTTCGAGGAACAACCAAAAGGATTATAGTCTACTTTATGACACAGAGCAAGTGCAGTGAAGGATGTAAGTTACAACGGATGTCGCTAAAGTATCCATACTTGGCTAAGACTTGTAGAACATATCGTACGAAGGGCCGCTGGAAAATGGGCTGCCGGATGAATCGCTCCTGATTGGCTGTGCGAAAGGTGTTGCGGCGCTAGATGATGGATGGACAATCGAGCATAACAAGGTATGCTAACGTGCCGAGTGAGAAACTTTATGATAGCTCGGGGGTTAAGCCTCGCATTGGAGAAAAACGATGTGGTCATCCAGAGTAAAGATGATCAGTATATGTAAGTGCGGTCGAATCAAAACCAGCGGTTAAGTAAACGGGGATGCTGACTTGTTCGAAGATGAGCGATGAGCAACATCTGATAGCGCTGCTTGAGGTGAATTGGCTCTGTGTCGAGTTATGCCCAACATGGGGTAACCCAACCCATTATGGAGGCAACTTTTGTTAAGTTCCGTACAGTATGTGCTAATGTACGGTGAAAGAATAGGGAGTAACACTCTCAGTAAGGAGCTTTAGCAAAGGTGCCTGGCATAGGTCCACAGAGGAAGAACACTGAGGATTGCGCACACATACCCGAAAGTTTCTGAGTCGGTGGTGCTGGTCATCGCAGACGCGATAACCATCGCAATCCTTGCTAAGGAGTGCAGTAAAATCTACTTGCGCCGAAACTAAGACATTAAGGAGATAGTTATCCACGCATTATCCCCTGGGTGAACGCTAAGAAGGGAGATGAACGACACACCTCATTTCTAACTAGAGACAGTGGCTCAAACGAAGGCATGGTGACACTGACTTTTACTTGACCTAGCTCTTGAGCGGGTATGGATGTTTTTAGTCCTACTTGCACAACATTGGTAGGTCACAATCTCCCGATTTTAAGTTTTGCGCAGAAGAGGACGGATATGACTGCCATACATTTTTGCATGTAAAGGGCTGGTAGTGCTGGGACCTCTTTGAGGGAACAAGAGAGCACTTCTCGAAGAGTCTGATTAGAATATGGTTCGATCGATTGACAAATGGAACCATGTGTCGCATAACGTTCCAGCAGTCTTCACAGTTGAAAAAGGTATACTGGGGCAATTAGAGGCTTCAAGAGTGGAGAAAGTCTCATTTCTAGCAAATCCTTCTTTTCTCTTATTGCTAGAGAAAAGGTTGCTGTGACTTGAACGCGCTTCAAGAGTATAAAAACAAGGCCAACCCCGAAGTGATGTGTCAAACGGTTCCAGGCTAGGTTCTTAGATTGACAGGTAAAGTGTTTAGTGGATAGTACGAATACCTTGGACATCCGAACGTTCTACACTTATGGCATAAATACTCCTTACCTCCCTTAGACGAAAAAGCATTGTGAGTAAAAGACCTTGCAAAATGCAACGCTTGCCGGTATAGTTAATTCTATAGTAAAAATGATTTGAATTAAAGATTCAGGATGAAACAGCTTTAAATGAATTAAAAGCAATAGATACCCTCTAATTGATTGCCTTCTTCTGAACCCAAACTAAGACCTTCCTAGGTTTTGGTTTTTTGACATATTTGAATTATAAAGTTTTATAAAACACATTCAAATGATAAAACCTTCTTTATTCCTCGTATCGCTACAGCCCCTCACGGGTCTCCGCTTCCTATAACAGTGCACCTCAAACTGTCTAGGTCCATTGACTGCGTCCTCCAATTTCAAAATCCGAGCAGCGATGAATCGTCTTCGTCAGATCAGCATTTCCTTGGTTTCGCCACTGGTCTCCACCCTTCAGTTCTCCCAGCGAATATCTTTTTAGGTATCCGTTGTTCGTTCATACGATTCACGTGGCTATTCCATTGTTGCTTCAGTAGTCTTACAATCGACGAGACCTCCTGGAAGGCTCGCCAAAAATTTTATACAGCTCATGGTTGTATCGAATTCGCCATTAGTCTCCGTCTAGCTTTGCGCAAATTTTCAGCCTCAGGACCTGTCTCTTGAATGTGTTCAATAAATTTGCAGATGCTTGGGTCTATTTTTCACACCCATTGCATAGTACACGTCTATCGCTACTTGAAGCTTTGTTTTCCAGTGCATGCAGCTGGTTTTCAAAATTGTCTAAACTGAATAAAACATTTTATTTGAGAATTGTATTCTTCGGCGTATTTTGTCCCTTTCACTAGTGGCTCTCGTTATTTTGGTGCCTAGATACACAATTTGGATATTGTATTCGCCAAGTGTGATATTTTGGCTATTTGAGGTATTTTCCTCGACAGTCTCATGAGTTTTGTTTTATTCTCATAGCTTTGCAGCGCTACTAGTTCTACTTCGCTGTCGAGTTTCAGCAAATGTTCTTTGGTGGTTGTTAACGACCGTGACACAATATTGATATCGTCCGCATAGGATATCACTTGGCTCTACTTGTATAATAACCTGACTCTTCTATCGACAGGTAGTTTTCTGATGACGTATTCCAGAGCCAAATTGAATAGCAATGGGGCCAGCCTATCTCCCTGCTTCAGTCTAACATTTGTGTCAAAGGCATCGGTGAGTTGGTTATTGATGCTGAGTTGGGAGGTTATTGGCGTTGAGACGTTGACGGACTAATTTGGTTGGGATACCAAAGCAAAGCATTATTTTTTACAGTACGCGACAATTAATACTATCGTATGGTTGCTTAAAGTCAATAAACATTTCCTGTATGCCTATCTTAAGCTCCCAGCATTTCTCAAGTACCTGCTTGACTGTGAACAATGGGTCGTCGGACTACCTGCTCTAAAGCCACCTTGATAGTTCCCAATAATACTGTTGGCGTGTGATCCGATTTCATTTTGTAGGATTTTTGATAATGTTTTGTACGTCGTACAATTTTCAGTTATTTTCCACGTTTTCAAAGAGTCTTAAGTACGCACCTCAGAATTAGTAACTGATCACGATTTGAATCAGTGAAACAGGATACTTGTTGAGAAAGTTGGGGCTGTACACACTTAAGTAGGGCTGTACATGTAAGCTTGCTAAGGTTCCTTCTGAGATAGTGATAAGGGATATCTCACACAAAATTATTACGTTTGAACACCATCGCGTCTCCCATCTTAGTACTATGCATGGATGGTACAGCTTGACATGGATGTTACAGCTCGATCGATGAATGGCATAGGTGCTGGACAAAAACTGATCCTTGAATCTTAAAGCTGTTAGGAGACTAATGTTTGACTTGATCACTGATTTAATCAGTCAATTTTGCACTAAAAATTTAGTGAATTTTTTCACTTATTCGATCAAAAACGGGCACGTAATTTAAAGTAAAATGCTAAAGTTTTTTAAAGTTAAATATGTCAGGCTTTTTACAGTAAAGTAGTTCGATGTTTTAAAATACAAAAGTACGGTTGAGTGTTTCGAAATAGGACACTCAAAGGGCTTACTACAACATAAACAGTTAAGTATCTCAACATGAACCAGTGGGCAACTTAAAATGAAAACTTATGCTA
Source organism: Odontomyia ornata (assembly GCA_963969285.1). Taxonomy (NCBI): domain Eukaryota; kingdom Metazoa; phylum Arthropoda; class Insecta; order Diptera; family Stratiomyidae; genus Odontomyia; species Odontomyia ornata. Next base: position 268,227,833 of record OZ017739.1, on the reverse strand, counting down.
ATATAGCATTGTTTAGCGTACCTATGTACGTTTTCTAGTCTACAATAGATTAAAATTTACGAAATTAATTGGACATGTTGAAAGGATGTTCCTAGCATTGAGATTTTCCAATAAACAGTATGTATATTTTATATTTGAAAATAGGAAGTGTCACCTATGAATCTCAAGAAAATCTGAAAACTAAGTCAACATTACATTACTGATACTATGGAACAATTTAACTCAGCAACACTCATATGTTTTCATATAGTACGTCGAACTTTTAAACTGCAATTGGAACTTATTATTATTCTGTAAAATATATTTTTTGTGTTTTTACAAGCCGTACATCATAGAAACTTCAACATAGTAGACGGTGTAACTGCTACTAAGAGAAAATCGTAGGAATTGCGGTTTTTGCTGGAAAATGTATTTTCCAATATAGGTCATAAAGAAATCGATTGTTATATTTTCATAGTGCTTAGTTACTAATATAATAAATTGAACAACTATAACAGAGTTACTGTTGGAATTCAGCTGGCGAGGTGGATACATAATGGTGCGTTCTAGTTATTTGGGACTTATAAAACGTTTTTAGTCAAAGATATAATACTGATATCGATTCAATCATTCATCATTTGCGCACATAGCGTTCGCAAAATTACAGAGAGCAGAGTGTTAGTGATGAAAGTGCGAGTAAAGGAGTTTTCTGCAAAGACTATCAACTATTCGGCATTAAAGATGCGGATACGGAAGTTGACGACCAACATTTAGTAGAAGAGGGCAACAGTATCCCAAGCAAAACAATAACTGCGCCAGAACGAGAACAAAGGTGAGACTCCATCACTTACTAAAAGGGGAAACTGATCGATTTAAACGATTTCTGGAGCCTCCAAAAAGACGTGAACGGCATTCATCAAGTGACCTAGAATAATTATTCCATAATGTCTAGGAATTGTTCAAAATGTTCCCTCTTGAATCATGGCAGCTGTTATTTTCTGGTAACATGTTAAATTTGACTGTTCTTCATATAAACGAGGGGATAAGTAGATCTAGAGCTACTCGTGGTGAACAAAATTCATTTCACTACTGGCCGACTAACGAGTAGAGATAAAGACTGGGACTACTGTAATTGCAGTTAAAAAGCAACATCACGTTGATGTCGAAGAATTTGGGAGTCCGTAATATGGTGCCAACCTATACAGATACCGAAATTGTTTCATTTTCCTTTCAACAAACCTTAGATTTCACGGTAATTCTACTAGAAACAACCGAAAAAAAGAACATGTATTGGCCCCTATCAAGGAAATATGGCATATTTTTCTTGAAAATTGCGAAGATACTGCACAAACTTTTGCATAATAGTACAAGTTGTTAGCATTTTGCGGACGCTTTAAAGCAAAAGTGTATATTTCAAAGAAAGCTCCGAAATACGGAAAATATTCTCCTGTAATGACACTCAAATACCTTATCGGTTCAATTTTGAGCCATACGCCAAAAAAGAACCAGCACCCATGGATAATTCAGTGGAACACTACCTCACGAAGCTCACCGAAACTATCCATGATAGTACACGTAATGTAACCTGCGATAACTGTTTTACGTAGCTTCCTTTGGTGCAATTATTGAAAAAAAAGAGCTCTTTATAACGGTTGTTGGAACTTTTAAGAAAAACAAAACCAAAATTCCACTTAGCTTCACTAAGCCGGCCCAACCAGGAACTGCAAAGTTCGCTTAAGCGGGAGGGATGACATTACTATACTGGTCCCTACGAAAATAAAGTTGTTTGGTTGCTTTCAAGCTTGCATAAAGCGCAAGCTTGAAAATTGTCACCTGGACAAAACAAATCTGAACTTTTTAATTTCTATAATAATACAAAGAGCGGAACGGATACGCTTGATTAGGTTTGTCAAAACTACACAACCAGTCAAGTCACTAGCCGATGGCCTATGCGACTTTTTTATTGGATGCTAGATCAAGCAGCAGTAAATGCGAACATTCTGTTTGTCTTCGTCCAAACACTGAAGGGAAAATATATCGACGAGACTATCTTCAGCAACTAGGGCTAAGTTAGGCCAAGTCACATATGGAAAGTCGCATGAACCAACAAAATGTACGAAAAACATGTGCGTGTGTGTCCCCCCGTCGCGATTGGGCAGCTTTGAGCCGAAAAATTTGAAAAAAATTATGGAGGTGGAACTTTATGAGTACAAGGGCAGCAAATATAGTATGTCAAAATCAAAATTCACTCAATTTTGTTAATAATGTATGATTGCGCATTTTACGTTTTCTCCCATAAAATCAAAACACCCGTAAAATTTTTAAAATTTTACAGTTATGTAGACTAATATAAGATCCTTATGCTTACAGAATTTCACGGAAATCCGATCATAATCAAATGAGTTACAGCCAATTCATTTGTATTAAATTACAACAACAATAACACGTGTTGATGGTTGATACATATTTCAAATCGACTTGGGCATTCTCATACTCTTCAAATTTTCCTTAAAATGCGAGGAACATTTTCAATTGGCCGATCATTCAGAAAAGTTATTTAAGCTGGAACGAAATAGCGGCTGTTATGTGCTTACGAAAAACTTCTGCATCTTTTGAACGATTTCTTATACAAGTGTTGGATGAATCGATTCGATTATTGATGCATGCCATCAGGAAACTTGTTTCAAACCCTTCTGGTAGAAGTACTCTACTACTTACTTGACTTGTTCAAGTTTTCACTGTTTTGAATAGTTTTTTTTTTAAATTGTTTATTTTTATGAAAACACTGTGCTTATCCAATTTTTTGTTCGTGAAAAAAGGCAAAAACACAGACTTAAGAAAATATTGAAGGCGAGACCGAGGTGAGGAAGATTTTTGGAAAGGTAACGTTGTTGATTTAAATTGCCTAGGATGTTTTTGGCTCATGAAAATTCTAATTTAAGTATTATTTTTGGTTGTGCAGCATCTTTTGCTGGCTTTAAACAATATTTTGCATCAGAACTTTTCAATACCCTTGAACAGGCTATGTATCAAATTGTTACTTTAATTTTTTTTAGATTTTTCCGATACTTATTAGTGAGTCGAAAAAAGCTCAAGCCATCAATATATGGTGCCACGGAATATGTAAAATTACATGGTAGGCGAAGGGTTAAGTACAGGAAGATTAAGGTAAAACATGTTTTCGTCTCTTTTTATTGAATTTGATGTGTGCACCCCTTTATTTTTTGCACAAATTTGTATTCTCATTTCAGTGCAATAGAATATTGGTATTTTACAATAGAATATTAGTATTTTCCAACAGCATTTACAATAACAAATTATATTACTGATAATAAATTTTGAATCCAAACTAAACGCAATTTTTTCCCTGTTTTCGTATCATGTTTCTTTTTAGCCATCAATTTCAAACGAATTTTAATTGGCAGTTAACATAGTTTTTGAGATAATCCTATTCTTATATAAATCAAATTATTTTGTTTCACTTCAATTAAAATCAAAACAATTTGTATCGCTTAAACTATTTGCTCATGGGGTCAACTGGTTTATCTGTAAGTATGTATATAACGTTCAGATGGCTTTTACGTATATACTTATTCTAAAAAAGTTTTTATATACATCGTTTCATTTACCTTTTTAATTGGTATAGTTGAATTTATTATAAACTTTTGCGGTCGCAGCATTGAAATATAATCTTATACGGTTTAAGAACGACGATGATAGTGCTATCTATATAATTTGACAATTAGCATCTTTAGTAGGAAAGCCGTAGATTTTTGGGCGTTTAATGAATAAACTATTATATTTTGATAGTAGTTAAATAACCTTGCAAAAGGTTCACTAGTTTTGATATCATCAAGGCTATGCGGTTGAAAATTTATATTAGAAGACAGGGGTAAAGAAAAAATATTTATATTTAATTTTTAAACTTGTCCCTCCTCTCAAAAACTAAAGCTATAGTATACCTCGTCATTAATATCGCTAGATCTCTTATTTGATATTCAACTCAACTACCTTTCGACAAAACAAGGGAATTGGGCAGGAGCCTGCTCCTATTGGAAGGATTTTATACTGAATCCATAAAGTGAAATTAATATCTTAAGCGATTAATGAACAAATTCAAGAAACACTTTGATAATGAGTGAGTTAGTGATGCAGGTATAGATAGATATATGTACATATAGAACAATAAAGTTGAAAGTGCTTAGTCACATTCCTATTTCATCATCAAAAATTTTCATCCCAACAATGTTTATATAATTTTTAAACTCTACTATCCAAATTGGCTTCCGGACTTCAGTTAGCAAAATATTTCACGTTTCAGACAGATGAGTTAACTGCCTAGGTCATTCGATGAGAAGCGTTTAGAGTATTATTATTATTTATACGATTATGCGAAGTCACTTGTCTATCACGATAAGTTGGCGTCACTTGCAGATATTTAAAATTCCCGTTGGCAGCACCAGCCGGAAGGTAAATTTCTCGTATATAGCGTAAGGTTTCGAAAAAGAATTTGGCTTGCCTACTACCGGACTTCTTACTGCAATTTTTGTAGCACTACATGGGTATTTATTAACAGAAAGGATCTGCCGCCGTTCGTATTTGGAGACCTATCATAGAGGCGCAAATATTTTGCTAATTAAATTGAGTTGCACAGGTATGGATCACATATTGAAAATCAGCGGGTAATAAATTGTTATAAACATATTTATACTCATTTTGCCCTTCTCACATTTGCTGTTCATACATTTCACTGTGGTTACCACACAAAGATGATAACTTGTCGGCTTAAATAGCTCAAATAGTTAATTTCAAAAGATTTCCATAAAAGTTTAATCAGCACTTGCATTGCCATTAATATATACATTTTCGATTCTTTTCTGAACCATCAGGGGCCGTCATTTTGAATTTTTATTGAAACGGCTGCTAAAAATATGAAGCTGTAAATTTTCGAATTTTTTATTTGTCGTCCGATTTGCATAATTAAATTAAATTAACTTGCCTTAATAACTTATAATTTCAAGTTTTATCGGAATCTGTTGAGAGACTTGGCTGCTAGAGGGCTACAGAAATAAAAAAAATTTTATGTCACTCCCCCCTATATGGGGAGACACTACAAATTTCAAGAGGCACCACTATTGACCTTTAGTTTGCGAGAAAACTTGTGACGCACGAACAAACGGACGGACGGACCGACAGACAAGTGGCGATTTTATAATTTTTTAGGGTATTGTTAAAAATATTTTATAATATTTAAAAAATAGTCTGATTTATAAATACGTTCAAGTTAAGTCATTTAAAACGTTTCCATGAAAAAAATTCATTATTTCAGTTGCTACTAAAATAGCGAATTGCGCTTGCCTCCTGACCTTTGGGGGCCGCCATTTTCCATGCATGCATTTGATTTTGGACTATTTAAAATCTTTGTGGGCTAGGACCTCATCATTCAAAGTGCCAAATCTCGTTAAAATCGGAGTTTCACTCTAGACAGGGCAAAATAATTCAATTTTTAGTGAAAATAGCAGCTTAAAAATATTGAGTTTTAAATTTTCGACTTTTTATTTTTCATTCAATTTTAATAATTTTCTGCATAATACAAGAACATAGTACAGAAATCCATAATCTCAATTTTCATTAAAATACGCTGGAAAATGTGACCGCTAGAGGGCCACAAAAACCTGAAAAAAAAGCATATTTAACCGCCGCCATTTTGAAATTTGCACATGCATGATCACTAAAATATCAAAGTCTGTAGATCTAAGTAATGCCTATTTTGAAACCAAGTTTCATATATGTCGGATCAAAATTTTTGTGGCCTGACCTCCAGTTTTTTCACGTGATTCTTCAGATACTTATAATTTCTATCCAACTGCCGAATTTCATGAAAATCTGTTGAAACCTTAGACCACTATTACAATAAGAAAATATTGCACGTTTTTCGACCTTTGAGTGGCCGCCATTTTGCTTCTGCCGTACCGACTTTGGATCTTTTATTGTGAGATTCATCACATACATTAGTGAACCTTTATACCAAATTTCATCTAAATCGGAGCTATACTTTGGTCAGAACAGAAATCACGATTTTTCGTCTAAAATGGCCGCCATTCTGTTTTTGTCCGGCCGATATAGCTGGTTCACGAACTTAACCGAGATATTAACCCAATACACCTTTCCTGAAAATTTGGTGAAAATTAGAGCAAAATTGCAAATTTCGTTATATCCCATATATATCTATATATATATATATATATATATATATATATATATATATATATATATATATATATATATATATATATATATATATATATATGATACTCTTCGCAATAGGTAAATTTCTCTCGAGAAATTTGCCTAAAAACATGTTCACAGTAATACCTCTCGCCAGCATCAATCAAAACGAGATCATACACAATACTGACAAGAAATAATCTTTGAAAGCAAATGACAACTCAAATAGATATTTCATACGCTTTTGCAATTTATATTTTTCTGGGAAATTGGAACCCTACGTTTGAAAAATCGACTCTGTTAGGGTTTAAAAAATGAACATTTGTTTCCCATTTCAAGCGGCCACCATTTTAATTATTGACAAAAATTTTGTGATGTTCAAGGCGCTTTTTGGTTAAAAACCCCGGTTCTTTGGTTTTATGATTTCTTTTATCTACGGGTTAACCGGGCGGCTTACGAATACACTGTGTCCAAATAATAAGGTGACATTTGAATTTAAACTGCCCACGTCGAAGGATTTGGAGAATTATTTTTTTTAGGTTGGTAGTACTGTCAGTGACATTTATGTCAAATTTACATGTCAAAATATTCATTAATGTTTGAGATACGCGTCGTTTTGTGAGCTGCTAAAAGTGAGTTTTTCGTTTTTCGCGATGCCGAAATTTGTTGAATTTGCATTAAATTTTGTTTGCGGAACAAATTTCTGCTGCGGATACGTTGAGGATGGTACAGAAAGCCTTTGGTGATGAGGCTATGTCTAAAAAAAAATGTTTACAAGTGGTATAGTGAGTTCCAAGCCGGCCGTGAACGTGCCGAAGACGAAGAGCGTCGATTATCGTGGTGTTGTGCATAATGAATTCCTCCCGCCGGGCCAAACAGTCAACAAGGAATATTATTTGAACGTTATGCGTCGTTTACGTAACGCTATCCACCTAAAAAGGCCGGAATTGTGGAAAGACAATTCTTGGTTTTTACACCACGATAATGCATCATCCCATACTGCACTCGTGATTCGTGATCATTTCGCCAAAAACTCAACCCATATGGTTCCGCAACCACCGTATTCACCTGATCTGGCGCTGTGCGACTTGTGGCTGCTCAGCAAGCTCAAAAGAGCGCTCCGGGGACACCGTTTTGATACGATAGAAGAGATTCAAGCCGCAGCGAAGACGGAACTGAAGGCCATCCCGGAAACGACGCGTTTCTCAAACACTAATGAATATTTTGACATGTAAATTTGACATATATGTCACTGATAGTACTACGAACCTAAAAAAAATAATTCTCCAAATCCTTCGACGCGCGCAGTTTAAATTCAAATGTCACCTTATTTTTTGGCCAAAAAAACAGTTTTTGGAAGAACCGCTTGTTTCTAATCAAAATTGAATGTATATTTTTGTGCCCATTGATTACCTTTAGTTATAAATTAAATTATTTTTTTACTCACAGAATTATTTAAATCGAAATAAACTGAAAGATATTTCGTATTTATGTTAAATATAAGAGGCTAACGTATTGATATCAAAGCCAACAGCTTATTGTTAAGCTCTAAGTTATTCATTTACAGGATAAGGATGAACGATTTTTCATTTTAGTCCCCCAGCATTTATTGTGTATCGTGTGCTAGCTTCACTTCGCACTCTACGTGAAGTCCTCTGCATTAAAATGAAACATGGACAAACAATACCAAGAACCAATCAAACATAGAAATTTCTTTGGCTCTGGTGAGTGTGGTCATTAATGCTACCTAAGTAGGGATGGCAAAAAAAAAATTGTTTCGGATGTTTGTGCTCAATATTTTTCTATTCTTTGTACCTGGGTTTATATCCGATTCTCTACCTACTACACTGCACAGGTTTTTGGTTTTGGTAACACTACTTACATATTCTCTGAAACTTTTGAATGGGCCTCAAAAAATGTTGATTGTCGCTTCGAAAGGAACAATAAGGAACTAATGATTTTTAGGTCTTTGAAAAAAAATGTTTACAAAGATCTACTAGTTTCGGTCAAAAGTGGTGGTTTTTCAAAAGTTTAGGTCTTATGAAACAGTTCAAAAATTTGAAGGGGGGATCCCCTTAACGAAGTAGTCCTTAAAAATTTTTAATAAAAGATAGTCGAGTGGGGTATCAAATGAAAGGTCTTGATTTCAACCTTTTGAAACCTGAATTTAAAAGGTCATTTTATGCATCAGGGGGTCCAGGGGGAGGCAAAATGGATCAACATTTTGTGTCCCCTCTCCTCGCGATTGGACAGTTTGGTCGAAGACTGTCAAAGTGGCAGTCCGACGCAGCCATATGGCGGAGCCAGTGGCGAGGTTGCCGTACGCAGTAAATTCCAGGTAGGTACGCCCGAAGGTAACGTGTACGAATAGTGATGGAAAGTGTTAATTTATAATTAATTTTATAGGTTTTCTTGGGTTTTTTTACTTTGCTATCTGATCTCGATTGGGATCCTCAATTCAAGTCTTAAAGCGTTGAACTGGATATATATGGCAATAGCGACAATCACCACTAGGGCTCACTGGATGCTGAAGATAAACGGAAAACGAATCGGAAATTAGGTGTTTGAACGCTTATTTTCGCCGTCAAACATCTTCGAAAGCCAAGAAGGATAATCTCGGATCATCAACTCCGCAAGGTATATAGCTTGTATCCCCAAGATTTCGTATTTATCCTGAATTGCATAATTTTACGCTCAAGCCTTGCAGACGAATTCATATTCAAAAATAAGCTCAACTTTACTACCTCTGTGATTTGATGAACAGGTCTCCTGAAAACGTGATCAGGATCCTGTCAGGAAAACGCATCATACATAATTAGAACTCAGTCAGCAAGCGATTACTATGCCGGTTCTGATTTCACTAATTGGCAAGAAACAAACAGTCGAGCTCAGTAGAAAGTGGTATTAACTATGGTAACTTGGCACATGTTATGTCAGATAACCAATTCTATAAGTACTTATATTTCTACGAACAAAAATCGAACTACGGTGAATACGAAGCAAGTGCTTCGGCTGCCACAGATAATCCCCTTGAAAGTGATCGTCTTAATGAAAAACTGCTTGTGGCTTTGGTTGTGACGTCGAAATTAAAATCATATACGAACATACATGAAATTTAATTTAGTGTCATTAAATGACATCCGTGTAATGGAAACTTAATTTGTTAATTCATTATTTACAAAACCCTACAAACAAATTTTATCGCAGAAATAGATTTATTTTTTTGTGTTTTTTTTTGTTGTTTTTTATTTGCACTGTTAAATGATGCACATATCTTTTGATAGTTGTTCGATGTAAATATTAGTTTCCAGATGATAAACACAACGCTTTGGGTAAACGTCAAAACATCTCTATTATTCTAGACTAGTTCTCAGCGCTGAGGCTATTTCAGTTTCTATCAAATAGTCAACATGTATCGACACACTTGTGCGTTGAAGAGCCGTCAAAAGGTTTCCCCAATGCTCTTTTGCATTTAATAGTGATTTTCTGTGATTGTAAATGTGTATGTAACCTAATAACCAACATAGTTTGCCATTTAATGATTTACCTTGATAATACAACATTTGATACGCATATATTCTGTTAAATGCTTTAAAACCAGTGATGAATATTCAAGTAGAGTAAAGAAAATAAATCCACACATACCATCAACAACGACTGATTGAGTGGCATTGAACATTTGAATTAAAAGTTGTTCAACACACAAACACAAAGAAATTGTGTAATTTAACTGCAATCTCATTGAAGATGGAGATTTCTCTGATATAAACTATAATTATACACATAAATATAAAAACAAACGTGATGAATCGCACTAACTCATTTTCACATTTATCCTGTTCTGTTGTTAAGGTTTTCATCGTTTCGTTACCAAATATTTCAGTTACATAAAAATGTAAATAATAATAAATACATTCAAAATAAAGCACGAAAAATGTGAAGGGAAAATTAGTAGACCGGAGATAGAAAATAAGTAAAGAATAGAAAATCCTATTGGCCTGATATTTTTTTATTTATATGCAAACGAAAGAGTGTATATAGAACCATTACAGATACAAAAATACGTATACTATATATATTTGAAAGGAAGTCTGAAGGCAAACAAAAAAAATTTATAATAGTAGATGTATGAACGGTCGAGAGCGAAGGCATCCGGCCGAGTATTTTTGTTACGCGGAATAAAGATATGGATAAAATAACGAAAGAAAAATAATAATAATAATATATATAATAATAATAAAATCGATTATCCTGTATAGAAATCCTTGACCGTATGGAATGTATAATAAATGATGATGTAGTTTGATGATTATATCAATGATAAATAGAACATAATACCAGATTGGATAAATAAAGAAATAATTGTAGAAATATTGTACATAGTCGAAAAAGAGTCTTTTTTAAATACTTTAACTATAATTATTAACTCGCTAATTATATTATATTATATACTGATGAACAATGTTGAAATAACATGGAGTGCTAAACTATAACCAGATTTTCCTTTCCAGCCTGCCCTTCTCTTTCAACGGGAGTGAGAACGAACGGTATGTATGCCGTGACGAGGGTAGGATTTTAGTAATCCACGTATGGCCGGTTTCGTGTCGCGTGCGGTACGCGGTACCATCGGTTGTTTTGCCATTTTTCTTAGAGTAGTGTTTTTCGGTATAAGCTTAACGTAGAATATTTTTCGGTACCGCGTTGGTGAAATTCGGGAACGCGAAATTGAATCTAGTTTTTTTTGTTGTTGGCTGGAAGAATGATGGAAATACGGAATAACGTAGAGATAGGTTTCGTTTCCGTATGTTCGAATTTTTGACGCGTTTGAAACGGGCACTTGAAGGTGGCTGAAACCAAGTAATTGAGCGTAATCCATTTTAAAGACCTACGACCGAAATCCTCTTCGAACTAGCTGGCCGACAAACAGCCACCACGAAATGGATTACGGGTGCACAGACTGGTTGACTTCATGTCTAGAAATGATGAGAGGTCGGTTCCGCTTTCGTTCGAGCGATCAAAACGAAAATCATTACAGTAGGTCTTTATGAATACAAGGGCAACAAATACTTCAGAAATCGAAATTCAATCAACTTTGTTAAAAATAGTATGATTTGTAGATTTTACATTTTTGCCCATAAAATCAAATCAGTACCCTTAAACTTCTTGAAATTCACCGATTATATAGACTAATATAAGATATTTTCGTTAACAAAATTTCATGGAAATCCGATCATAATCAAGTGAGTTATAGCCATTTCAATTGCATGGAATTGCAACAACAATAACACGGGTTGATGGTTGATACATATTTCAACCTAGGCACTTTTATTTTCTTTCAATTTTCATGAAATATTAAGGAATAGTGTTTAGTTTAAATATGTTAAATCGGTCGAGTATTTGGAAAAATTATTTCAGCTGGAAAAAATGGTGGCTGCAATGTGCTTATTAAGGAAACGCTGCATCTTTTGCATTTCATTATGATTTCGTATCCAAGTATTGGATGCATAATTCAAGTCATTGATTCATGCTTTTAGAAAAGATGCTTCGAGCCCTAGGATGATTACAAAGACCTTCTGCTAGGAGCACTCTCCTGCTTATTCAACTTGCTTAGATGCATTGGGGTGCAGTTGAATGCTAAACACATAGCTTGAAAGCCTGTTTTGAGAAGATCTCGTCAAGACCACATCTGACGCTCCATATGATCACCTTTGGTAGCACGAAGTCATTTAAGGATCATCTGAATCTATTGGAAAATTTCTCCTTAAGAACATTTGAAAATTTATTTAGCTATCAAAACGTTTTGTATCGTAAAATATTTTTCAAATAATTTTTCCAAATTTAAATAGAAAATGGGGTTCCCTTCGTCAGTGGAACTATCTGATAGCATCAATCAAAATCTCAAAAACTCAATAAAAGTGGCAACACTAAATTCCATGCACTGACTCGGACACTATTTGCACACTATTGTGAAGCATCAACCCCCGAAAGTTTCCAAACCGACACAACAGCACAAAATTTTAATGTTCCACTCCATTAATTCTCGTGAATTCTTAATATTTGAGAAGCTTTCTTCTCTATTCAAACATAAACGCGAATCGATGTTCTTTTTGCCAAAATGCCCATTGGTTTCTTGGCCTATCCGAATATAGTTTCTTCTATTCCGTTATCGCATTCACCCCTTTGAGCCCCCGCAAGTTCATCAATTGCAAGCGTTCAACAGACATTTTTTCCTTGTGCTTTTCGCAAATGGATGGCTTGCTTTGTATGGAATACATATACGAGTATGTGCATAAGCATGTCAATATGTACTTTTCAGGTGTGCACATTTCACACATGAACGCTTCGCGTGGCACTCAAACAACTCAGGTAGAATTTGTAAGTTTTTGGAAATGACACTCTTTACTATCGGGAGATTAGATAAAAATTATTTGGAGCATCGGTGGAAGATTCACACATTGTTTATCAAAACTGCGTTACTGATGAGAAATTTCGCGGTGGGAAAGTACAGTTGAGAAGTTGACTCAATTTTAGTTTTCTCTCTAGTGAGATGAATTGACCTCCTAGCAAGTAGTGTTCTGTAACGCGCAAAGAATCAATAACTCTTACTCTAAATAAACAAAATGACCATAATTGCACTCAGAGTTCTGCAGAAAATTCTAGGAATCCTCGAAAATTTCAAACCATAACCGGGCAAAAAGCATGGAAAACAATTATGAGTTGACAAAAGTAGTTCCTTGATAACGCACAGTGCCGTGCTTTTGAAGCACGGCATGAAAAGAAACCGAGTAAATTCTTGGAAGCGGTATATGTATGTACCTATCTCCGATCCGATTGAATTTTCGCTGACATCTTATCAGAACTAGTCAGTCGAATATTTTATTGTAGAAATGCTAGTTTCGCAAATTAATCTCACATTAAAAAGATTACGTTTATCGCGTTCACACATTACGTAGACCCCGGTGCCTACGTGCAGTTTTCGAAGTGGACTTATCAAACGTTTGTTGGTTTTTTTCTTCCTGACTCCTCAATGCCACATTGTGTGCATAGAGTAACACTATGCCTCACTAGAATAGCGAAAAACTGAGCGGAGATTTTTCGCAAATTCGCAAAATATTATATTTGGCACTATCGCGTGCATTGCAGAAATGTGCGTAGTCTGCATGAATGAATACATATGTATAGTTCAGTTACTAGTGTTTAGAGAATAGAATTATTCCCAGCTTAGTGTACGTAATGTCAGCGGGAAGTGGGCCGGCTAGCTATAGTAGTTGGCTGATTAGAGTCCATTAGTTGGCATTATTTTCCGAGAAGGAAACGCCTTGAGGTGGACCTCATTGCTAGTATGCCGTACGAGTGAAAGTTAAATAAACATACTTATACATATAAATATATATTTAATTTTATAAATAGATTTTTTTTTGGATTCTCTGCTGCAATTGTATAAGTATAGATTTCATCGGTACTATATTATAAGGATAGTGAAAAGCTGCAATAAATTTTCTTATCTACTGCTTAGCGCGTGTGCACGCATGCTGAGTTTATCTTTTACTTTAGCAACTATCGATAAAAAATCATATTGAATTTATCAATTATCATGCATGAAAGTTTTCTTTTATAATTGTTGGAATCGCGTAGAAATTTTGTTTTATCTGTAATTATGTCATAAATAATAATAATCGTGCAGTAGTTCAATTCTAACCTTGGCATTGAGATTGGTTAATCATTTGAGAGCCAGTTATATTTGACGGAGATATAATGCAAAATTCTAGTTGAAATTAAAGAAATATTAAGGAGACACAGGAAAACTGTGAATGCTTTTTTATTTTACTATCTTATTATTATTGTGGGAAATTACTTACAAAACTAAATTTATAGCTCTTCGTTACCCTCTGAAAAGCCATTTTGAAACTTTTGCGGGTTGAATACAAATTGTTCTGATTGTATAGACAAAATCCTATTGTAATGACGATCTATGCATTTGCGAGTCACAATAGTTTACCTTTGAAACGAGTACTTTCTTCGCCTTACAAAAGTACCCTATTGACATAGCGTCCTGTCTACCTGTCCGCCTGCCGCAGCAGCTTTTCTCATAAACTACGCGTATAGCAGCAATAGACTCCAAACCTGGTAGGTATAACATTAATGATTGACTCTTTTCAGGACAGGTCCTAAACTCGCGCTATTTGCAACCATGGGTGCAGGAGGAGCAGAAATGTACAAAAATGTATGCTTCCCTCGCGAATGGATGTCTTAGATAAGAAGAGTCTGTAAAGTTATGGAGGCAAGTCTTTATGAATAAAACAACAAATACTTTCGCAGTAGTATTTCACTCAACTTTGTTTATAATAGTTTGATTTCTCGTTAAAATCAGACAGGTACCTTTAAATTCAACGAAATTCGGTAAGTAATAGCAATATAAGCTCCTTATATTTTGAAAGTTTCAAAAATCCGAGTCGAATTCTGAGAAGGTATAGCCATTTGAATTTTCTCTGATTACGCTGTCAACAATACACGGTGTTACTATTATATGGACTCTCCGTCGAAGCAGATACTACAGTTTTGATTGCATCTTTTCGAAATTTTCAAATAAGATGAATAACACAAATCTCTTTGAAATTCTATTCTGTCAATGGTATTGTTAATATGGCAACAATATGCCGGCCGCTTAAAATGGAGAACCAGTGTTTTAAGGTAAATATCCGGGACACAACGAAATTTGGAAGCTCCGTTTTAATTTTCAGGAAAGGTATATCGGGCAAATATCTCGGCTAAAGACATTAACTAGCTAAACCGGATCAGCAAAACGAAAATTGCGGCCGTTTTAAATGAAAATCTATGAATTCTGTTCTGACCTAAGTATTTAAATTTCGAAAGGACGGAAAAATACTATACAAAACCAAACCGTCTGAAACCAAATGGGAGCCGTTCAAAGGTAAAAAGTGATATTGTAGATGTGACCGAGCGTTTCAATCGATGGTTGTATGGTAGAGACTCAGAGTTCTTAGCAAACAATAAACAAGTTGAGTAAGCAGGAGAGTGCTCCTACCAGAAGGTCTTTGTAAACAACCTAGGGTTAGAAATAAGTTTTCTAATGGTGTGAATCGATAATTTGAATTATTCGTCCAATACTTGGATATGAAATCGTTCAAATTTATGCAAATGATGCACAGTTTCTTTCATAAGCACAGTGCTGCCGCCATTTTGACCTAGCTTAACTGATTTTCCTGAATGCTCGGCCGATTGAACATATTCAAGTTAATCACTATTACTTAAATTTTCATGAAAATTGAAAGAAAATAAAAGTGCCTAAGTCAATTTAAATATATATATAGGGTTTTCCAATAAGAGGTGTTATTTTGAATAGATCGTGTGATTTAACACCTTGCGACTTCTCCCCTTGGGGTCACGTGAAAAAGAAGGCCTACGCCAACAGCCCAGCGTAGATTCAAGACCTTAAAGATAAATTCGTGAGGCTATCGAGGACATAGGGCAGCCATTTTGCGATTTGGTTATGGAAAATTTCATGAAGAGGTTATGGTCCTGTAAGCGTGTCGTAGTAGTTATTTGCCTGATGTTAGTTTTTGCTAGTAACGGCATATCTTTTTCTTTATAATAAAATAAACATCCGATCATTTATATTAAAAAAATGCATTATTCTTTTAATATCAAAATAACACCTCTTATTGGAAAACCCTATATCAACCATAAACATGTGTTATTGTTGTTGTAATTCCATACAATTGAAATGGCTATAACTTACTTGATTATGATTCGATTTCAATTAAATTTTGTAGACGTAAATAACTTATATCAGTCTATATAACTGCAAAGTTTCAAGAAGTTTAAAGGTACCGTTTTGATTTTATGGGCAAAAAAGGAAAATCTACAAATCATTTCGATTTCTAAGGTATTTGTTGCCCATGTACTCATAAAGGCCCATGTTTGTGATAATTTTCAGATTTTTCGGCTAAAAGGTGTCCAATCGCGAGGGGGGGGGGGGACACAAATTTTTGGTACATTTTGCCTTCCCCTGGACCCCCTAATTTCCCCCTAATTTCAGATTCTAAAAGTTCTAATCAAGACCTTTCATTTGATACCCCACTCGACTGCCTTTGATTAAAAAAAATGTTTAAGGGCCAATTCGTTATTAGGGGGGACCCCCCTTAAAATTTTTTTAAATTTTTGTTAAGACCTTAACTTTTGAGAGACCATCACTTCTGACCTTTTCACAAAGTTTGAGCATTCTAGCTTCTACAGTTTCTGAGGAAATCAGCTGTGACGCACGGACAGACGAACAGACGGACGGACAGACAGGTCGCGAAACTAGTAGGTCTTTGTAAAAAAAAATTTTAACAAAGACCTAAAAATGCAGAATCACAGTGCAGTATCACAAATAAATCCATATAATTTAAGAAATGCGAACAGTTTTGCAAAACTTTACGCCAGAACTGATCGAATAAAGAATAATGCAACGAATGATGCTCCGCGTATATATAACAATCTTTCAGAAACAGTGAAAAAACACTCATTTTTGGTTTTTAAGAAAAGACTTAAGGACCATCTAAGAAATTCAAATTAATGATAAGTCCAGAGGATTGACAATGCAGTATCTTAGGGCATTTAGACCATATCGTCGAGATACTTCGACAGCTAGTTTTTATAAACTCAAGAGTTTTTTGTACTGCGTCGTATTCTAATATATTTTTTTTATCTCTGAGAACTGTTCACGAATTGAACTAGACTAGCAAGAAAGGGCTACTTCAGAGCATTGACCGTGTCCTCCAATTTCAAAATCCGCGCAGCGATGAACTGTCTTCGTGGACCGAGTCAGACCAGCGTTCCGCGTCTATGTTGAATTCCCAGTATTTTCTAAGTATCTGCTTGACTGTGATTTTTTTATCTACCTGCCGCAAAAACCCCAGATACTCCTCAATAATACTGTTGGCGTATGATCCAATTTTATTTTCTAAGGTATTTGAAAATATTTTGCCGTATAAAGTAGTGACATGCCTCTATAATTTTCGCACTGTAGCTTGTCACCTTTTTAGTGGATAGGGAATATAATTTATTGGCACCACTCTTTCGGCATACGCTCTTCTTTCCAAATGTGCCGGATGACTTTGTGAATAGCTTTATGTACACTGCTGCCACCATATTTGATGATCTATTCTGGAATCTCATGAATGCCCGGCGATTTATTATTCTTTTCGGCTTTGATGATGGAACAAACTTCATCCAGAGTTGATGGGGCCAATGGAAGCTCTACGCAGACATCTATAGGCTCCGATGTTCTGGAGCTGTGTGGAGGATTAAGGAGGTTCTTGAAATATGATGCCCATCTTTCCTTAATATTTGGGCTGATAACTACGTTTCAGGCTTTTCACTATTTTGTATGCTTGTCTTGTGTTGTTGCTCGCCAAACTTACATCTATACTTCTCAATTGGTCGTCATAGTATTTTCTTTTCTTAATTCTAGTTATCTTATTCGCTACTCTTCTGAGATTTTCATTGTGTTCTCTCTTCGTCCTGGTTTTCCTACCTACGTAGTCTTTGTATGCCTGATTCTTTTTGCCTAACGCATTCTGGCACTCATCATCGAACCAATCATTCCTCTTGCGCCGGGTTTGATGGCCGATCGTCTGTTCTGCCATGGTTCTGATAGCCGCTTTCACTTCCATCCAGAGCTCGTTGCTCGTCTTTAAAGATGCGTCTCATAAGATGGGAGCCAGCTAGTTGTCCGTGAAATTTTTGGCCACAGACGCCGTTTGGAGCCTTTCGATGTCAAATTTTTGTAGCGAGCCGGTCTACGCTGAATATGCCTTTAACATACGACCTCAATAGGTTAATTTGACCAACTAATGATCTGAGTTACAATCGGCTCCTCGGTGTGTACGGTCGTCAAGTATGCTCAAGGCCCATCGTTGTTGGATCAGAACATGGTCGATCTGGTTTTGTGTGTTGCCATCCAGTGATATCCAGGTAATTTTATGAATACGTCGATATGGGAAGCAAGTCAAAAGTACGACTAGATTTCTGGCACATGCAAAGTCAATCAGGCGCTGGCCGTTGTCATTTGTTTCATCGTGGAGGCTTTATCCTCCAGTCGTTCTCCGATGAGATAGCTCATTGCCAACCTTAGCATTGAAATCACCCAGAATAATTTTTGTGTCGTTTGGAGGCACTGAGTCGACTAGTCTTTCCAGGTGATTGTAGAACGTTTCCTTCGTTTCTTCGTCTTTTTCTTCGGTCGGGGCGTGGACATTGATCAGCCAGATTTCGAAGAAATTCGCTTTTATACGGGTCGCACACAACCGTTCATTGACTGTCTTAAGATCAATAACGTGTAATTTGAACTCCCTATCCACAATTAAGGCCACTCCGAATTCTCGTTTTCCAGCAGGCTTCCCACTTTTGAATATTGTGTGGGATATATATATATATATATATATATATATATATATATATATATATATATATATATACAACCCCTTTCGGGCCTTCGCTTAGCGATACTGAATATCTCATTATCATGATAGAATGGTCAGTATCACGTTTTGGCCGTGCGTGCCTCCATCCAGCTGCGGTACGTTCTGATTTTAAACCAGCATATAGATATATATATATATATATATATATATATATATATATACATATATATATATATATATATATATATATATATATATATATATATATATATTTATATTTATATACATATATATATATATATATATATATATCCACATACATGTATATATATATATATATATATATATATATATATATATATATATATATTTATATATATATATATATATATATATATATATATATATATATATATATATATATATATATATATATATATATATATGTAACTCCGTGCAAAAGGTAAATATTTTGAGAAATTTACCTAAAAAACCACGGACTTAGCTGTTTACGAATACAACCACAATAAATGCCTCAGAAGACAAAATTCGCAAAACTTCGTTAGTAATAGTAGGATTCATCAATTGACATTTTTTCCAATTAAACAGAGTGTTCTCTTCAATTCAACCAAATCGCAAAAATTTGTATGATTGCAAATATGTAAGTGGTCATATCCTGCAAGTTTGAAATAAATTTAATCATAATGAACGAATTTGAAATCGATGACTTTAGTTCTGTGAAAACAAAATGGAGGTCACTTTAAACGCAATAATTATCAGTTTGTGTCGTCTTTTCGCAATTTAATTGAGGTCCAGACGATCAAACTGTGTGTTGAATATAGCTTAAGGTAAAAGTCTATATTTTATTAATTAGTTACAATACCTTGTAATAAACATAAGCAGTCGAGCAGCCCCGTGGTGATCAGGAGTGGCTGCTCCTGAAGAGATAAGGTGCTCACCCCGTCGAAACTGCTTAGTTTGTTGTTTTACTAGTGTTAAGTAAACTGCATCCGTCAAGTTTCCATCCTTTAGGCAGAGATGAGTGGTTCACTTCAGCCACTTTAAAATCTTTAGGTTTGAAATTCCCCTTGTAATGCAACGACCTTCTTCTGTGAAAGTAACGGTTGCTTTTTATGTAATGTTTGCGTTTGTCTCAAGCCTCCGTGTCCGCTAGCTTTAACGAGGCAAAAAAATATTGAATTACTGTAGAGTAGCTTAATTGACACCTAATAGAACTTTTCTAAAGACAATAAAAATTGATCGGTGCGTCTTGTAGAGTAGAGTACGCGTGATAAGTATTTTGTAGTGTAGCTTCGTGGCTCGACAAGAACCCGCCTCATATGATCCCGCAAATGCTAGTCGTCAAGCACGCGTACGCGGTCGTTAAGCGAAGCTAGTTAGCTGAGCTCGGTGTTGTTTATAGCTCGCTGACACTTATGCCAGACCATCGGCACCCGTGTCCTACACGGGCATTAAAAAAAATCATTACAACCTTTCTGGTAAGAACATACTCCTACCTACTCAATTTGCTTTAATTAAACTTAAGAAGACGCCAACATTTTAGTACCAAGACCGATGGAAATTTGAATTATACAACTTTGCTCAATGTTGCTTGATTCATTTGAACTCCCTAGATATTGTACTACATTACCGAAACATTCAAGGTTATGGAATTTTGGAGGCAACCTTATTATTTGTCCGTCTTTCTTTGTTCCAGTTGCCATCCCTTATTGCTCGTTGAGTTTTCCTGGATAAATTTTTTGTGTTTTTGTAATCGTTTGATTTGTACATCACTTGCAAGTGAAGTTATTAAGAAGGACTCTCTTCGGAATAATCATCATATGCCTCAATTACAGGTTCCTATTGGTAGAACAAGAACTTACTTTAATTCAGCTTGGGTACGTTTTTATTGTACTCATAAACGGAAGCTTAGTTCTGTTTTCTTGTCTTTTATTTTTTATCATTGTGTTGTGTGAGTCATTATTGTAATTGGGATTCATCCCATTAAAATGGATTGAAAAATAAATAAATAAATTTGATGTAGAAAATGTAAAATAGACATATCAAATTAATACAATATTAACGAAATTGTGCAAGTCTAGTCTTCTGAAGTATCATGTATGTCGCCCTAGTATAGACGAAGTGTGAAACTCCGATTTTTTTTAAATTTTTCGGTCTACAGGCTAGGCTATTCAGTTTTGAAACATGATATGAAAATATCTTTTCATTGCCTTTAATTGTCATATAGGACGACTGTCTTTGATGAAAAGATGCCTCATCTTTGTATTGGAAGACCCACCATAAAATCCTTGTCATATTTTTTTTGTAATACTGCACTAGACGCCCACGGCTTAGTCTTTCGAAGACTTTGATCATTTTATTTTCTGCAGTTTTTGAGAAAAGGTTGCGACGATCAGGTGGAGGGACAAAGCGGTGAAATTTTCTGCAGGGCATTGACATTTTAGCAACACTTGAAAACGCACATTAAAAAATAAGCCAGTTGTTACAAATTGCAATATCTAAATTCCTTAAACGATTATTTTACTAATCAATTTCAATTATCTTTAACGATATGAACTTTATACCAAGTGATGGAAAATGCAGTTTTAATCATAAAAAGATATTCTAATCATCTATACAAGGGATCAATATGGCAGCCAATTTTAGATATGCGTGCGATAGGAAGCAAATAATGAAAATTACCAAAAAATTATTTGTCTTCCGATTGCCAGTTAAATTTTTAAACAGTTTTAATGTTTTGAAACAACATTCTACTATTTCTGTTTAAAGAAATTCTTATCATAGCGAGTATGATATTAGAAACAAAGCAGCAACGCATCCACACATCTAAACCGGTGGTGAGCTTCTTAAACCTCCTTTCCTTTCCTTTCCGTTTGAATTGAAAGGAAACAGTCGACTCAATTTGTAACTAAGGTATGAATGCTTGCAACGTCTGAAAACATTAATAGTCTCTTATTAATCCATTGGATGATATTTCAAGTTCTAAAAAGATTGTCTAATGCCGGAAACGCTTACCAGGATTTGTGTAATTTTCGGAGAAAATCAGAATATTTGCAGGCATTAATCAGAATTAAATATAAAAACGTTTAAAAAAATGTTAATTTTATATACAAGTGCTTATATTTTAAACAAGATATAAATTTAAAAAAATAGATATACCTGAAAATAATAATCTAAGCAATACTTACTTTGCATATGTTTTTACATCAAAATTACTTAGCAATAAATGCAGCGAGTTACATAAATATTTTGCTTATTACTAGGATCACCCACTATTTATCACATTTACATTGCGCGAAATGCTTTGTTAGAAGTAAGAATTAGTTCAACCCGCGGAATTCACCATCTCTTAGTGGCATTTGCAGACCCGAAAAAAGTTTAAGACGCATCATATACAACGCAACAATAAAATAAGAATTAATACTTAAACCGACATAACTTCTAAATTCCCACGTAAGGAAAATATATCACATTCGCTCGATTGCATTTCCGGTGAAAAATTAATTTTGAATTTCAACCAGAAAATTTGAGAGCTAAAGATTGCTAACAGCCCAGCGCGAATGATTCCGTTTGAAAAAATAGAACACGTAACCGATAGAAAGACCGGAGCTCAACTAAGCGTATGAAATGCGATGGCAACACGAGCACATTATTATCAGAAAAACGCATAGAACTGTTTGCCTCGAGCGATGATGAAAAAAATTAGGCGAGGACTAAATATTGCAAACTCCCAAATAATATAAAAGAAAGCTCAAAAAGAGCGATGGGCAAATAGAAGTAAACGGGGCTACCGAAAAAATAGAGTTCGCGAAAGCGCAGCCCCATCCGCCGCACACCCCACGTTGGGAGCAACCTTGAGTTCAAACTATACAGACAAACTTCATCTAACGCTCAAAATAAGTGCGCGATCGGTTAGATAGAGATTTTTCTCGCTTCTTACTAGACATATATCGTTTTAGAAGGAAATCGGCACGTCTACATCCACTTTCACTACCATCTTCAACGTTTATAAGAAGAACTTTCCTTTCTTAGGACACGAGATGCTTTTAGTTCTGCGCTAATAAAATATTTTCGGGAAAAATCTGCTAAGTGTTTCCTTCGAATTTCGCGTTCAATCTCTTTTTCCTGCTGCCATCGAAATGTGCATGTGATTGTAGCGAAAAATAGCTTTCTTGGACTAATAAATGTTTGTCATATCAGTTGTGGCCTAGTGGAGGAGATTGCCACGAGCTGTATGCACCACTAGTTGAATGGCATCAATGCGCATGCCAAAAAATATTCGGCAAAAATTCAAAAAATACATACGCTCGCTTGCATACAGCTAGATCAGTTGCGTGTGTAATGCGAGTTATAGACGAAATCGAAGTTTTTTCTACCAGTGGTGGAATATTATATTGCACTATCTACATACTTACTAACGCAGCAGAAATTCATTGGCCTTGGCTATTTTTGAAACTTTAATAGCACACACAGCGACCAGTAAATCATCCGAGTATAATTTAATAACTTATAAATTGGTAGATTTTATTATCTTGGCCAAAGATTAGATTTTAATGCACAAATTTGCAATTGCTGGACAAAGTCTTTGACGTTAACTATTTTTTTTTGCACAAATGCTCCATTTAATGTTTCCGTCGTCGTCAATGCAGACACGTGGAGGGAGCAAGTTAAGGGTAAGATATAACTGGATATGCGCCGAAGGACGAATCGGGATCACATAAATTCTTCTTCTTTTGCTATTTTCTTAGTATCGCGCTTGATCTGATCAACTTAGCATATCAATTCATCGAGCCAATATATGTATTTTTAAAACCAGTTGCGCAACTGGAAGTATAGTTGGATTCAAATGAAATTTCATGGAAAAGTGATTGTGACAATTCAACTCTTGTGATGTCGAACGACGATATATCGTCGTTGGGTACAATTGCAAAAAGTGCCAACGACGATATATCATTGTGCGTAAATCAGTATGCGTATAGAGTTCCAAGGTATTTGTTTGGAGTTCAATATACTTGCGGTACGACTGTTGTTACGTTAATAACGAAATTATATACGTACCTTCATGGGTGATTCTGGGTTAGGTGAACTTATAAAAAGAGTGAAAGATATTAACCTCAATCGTCATTTGCACATGTTGATATATACTGTAATTTTAATTATTTTTCATTTAAAATTGCGGAACGGTTTAGTATTATTTTTTTTATATTTTGTATTATATACAATATATCACGTAATGTTAGAATAATGTTTTTTATTTACAAATACGACGGATTGAAAAATGGCCAATTATTTCAAAATTCAGAGGAATTATTTACAAAAGATTTATATTATTTTGAGGAATCAAAATCATATATTCGTTGCCCCCTTCGTTCTGAATGCCTTTTGAACTTTGTAAGTGTTGCAATGATTTTGAGCTCCACCGTTATCGCTGTGATTCGCAGATGAAATCCACACCGACCTCTCCTCGGTAAAAGACGTGAAGTCCGTGACGCATCAATGAACTGTGCCTCTTACGGCCTACCCATTCCGAAGCTCGCAGTCTACTCTGAGGTGGCTGCTTGTCGGCCAGCTAGTTTAGGAGGAGTTTCGGTTGTGGGTCTTGACGCAAATAGACTACGCTCGAATACATTCTTTCAGCATCCAATTCAAATTGCCCGTTTAGAACGCGCTCAAAAAATTTTCGAACAAAAACTTCCGACTTTACTTTATCGTCTCGACATTTCAAAATACCAAACTCAAAAGGAAACAAACATGCTTTACTGGAAACGTACTGACGCGGTGCCAGATATACGCTACTCTAATTCAAAAACGGCATATTCGACGTTAACGAAAAATCACAAAATCAAATTAGAGCACCGCATACCCGGACCGAAAGCCCAAAACATTACTGAGAACCCAACCCACTCTTCTGCCGCTACTAAAATTCTATGCTACTGAGAGGAAAGAATTTTTGTTATTTATAATTCGCCTTATTTTATAAAGAAATAAAAATAAACGTCTTCTCATTTTCTTTATTTCTCTGAAGTTAACATAGATAGTAAGTTTATCATTATTTAGATTTATAAGTTTGTCATTATTGTTTATGAGTTTTCTTGCTTCTTCTTAGTCCGTATTGTACGTTTCGATGGTCTTGAGGTACTGAGTGATGAGTGTGTTAAAAGTGTTATTAGTATGTTCAGTATTGGTTATGTTTAGCATGCTTTTATTATTAAACATTGTATAAGATGTTAACAACAATCTGAACAATGGTGATACAGAGAGACATTACGTACATTTTGAGCAGAAACTAACTTCAGTTGTTTTGCATTTTTTGGTAATTATTATTGATGGAGTCTTCATCAAAATTGTATTTCCTTTTACATTATAACTTTTAAATCAAGCGAGTTTCTATCTACTATTTTTCAAGGTAATAACAACTCCAGTGAGTATACAGTATGTATTTTCATAGGTAATTTAAATCAATTTTTTAATGCTGGAAAAATGAAATTTTTCCAATCAAAATAAATTTTCTGTCAAGGATTTTTTTATTTTTGCTTTTATCAAACTAGGGTATTTGATTTTAAATTCCCTCACTTCATTACACCAAAGCTAAAAGACACGCATTGATATTGTCAGTATAGTACGAATAATCTTGCGAACTTGAATGGTTTAATTACAACTCAAATCAGATGTTTGGAAAGAGACTATAAGTCAATGGAAAATAAATAAATAAATGCTCATTTTTTATTGAATCTTCCAATAGAAATCATGGGTTTAATTCCACGTGTGATAAAAAACTTGGTATTATGGAACCACTCATTACCGATTTACTGTACAAGTGTTCTTTAAAAAAAAAAACAGTAGAAAAGTAAGAATAAAACAACTAAACCGATCGTATTAACATCACAAATAAGAGTTGATAATATATCCTTTCGTTCACTAATGACATACTCGTTTGAACCAGCATTATTTATGACGGAATATTAATTTCAACATGTACCAGTCTACGCTCTATATTCCTGCATGCGTCTACACCTCCCCAAGAATTTGACGCAGTTCACCTATGCTTCACAAGTAGCTCAATTTCTTTTTGAATTTTCCCCTAATGAAAAGATAAAAGTATCTCCAAACGGTTTTAATAAAAAGCGTGGGATGCACTTCAGATAATTTTTTTTTCTAAAACTTCTATTCAATTCCTTATATGGGTTCCGCATGTATGGAACTTACAGCCAATTGCTTTCTTTGAGGCCTTGATGGAAATAAGCTATTTTGCAATTGTTTTGGACATATTGTTCCATAAGTCGTTTGCTTAATTCCACAAATAGATTTAGATTTGCTGGCAGATAGCAAGCATACTCGTATATTGCAAATGTGTGACCCCTGGTCAAATTTCTAAGCAGCACTTCTCACTAAACTTTGCATTGTCTCACCGTCCACCTTTTTTTGTGGTAGGGAGGTGAATGCTATTTATGCACAGAGTGTGGGACTCCCATGCGCGACTGGACTGCCCACTAAACACCTCCCCTGTCAAGCTGAGAACCCAGCCTGGAACGTCCACCTTTAAACCTGTAACAGCCGGTTGCGAGTGTGTATCCATTAAGAGCACCTTGTCGTCATTGCGGCTTCATCGATACGCATTCGCCGGCTGGTATATTAGTATTATTCACCAAAGGGTAACTACTATTAATATTTTATGGCACCACAGCTTGCAAACACGATAAACAGCACAACAAATGTTCTTCTAGAACAACTAAAAGTATTCGCCGTGGTGTCCCATTAACGGGAAAACTTGTTCTAATGTTCTATGTTGATAGCTTGTCTTGCTAGCAATTGTGGCCGAACTGTTGTGTACGTTTTGGCCGCGACAGATGCCATATGACAATTGGTAGGATGAGTCACAAATTGCGGCCAACGTCATGTGAAAACGTCAAAGGACAGTTTATAGTCTCGTATCACAAGTTATTCAAAAAATTAATTTTTTTTTATTATAATATCGCATCAAAGCGGTACAGCTGAATTATTCTATTACAGTATCTTTTGGATTTTTTTATGACGTATTTCTTAAAATGCAACAAATTCTGTAAATTTAGATCGGGACTTTACGCAAAACGACGATTTTTGAGTCGGCACTAAAAGATATCGGTAGGATTGTCAGCATCTTCATCGTTAGTTCGAAGTAAAGAATGTAATTTATTGTCCTGCGGTAAGATAGCTGATAGAACTTAACAGAGTGATTACATTCGCTCTGGTACTTGGATAAAGGTATTCAGGTCCGCAGTTTCATTCAATATTCAAGACGTATGACGCATATTTTGCTCATTGTATCCAATAAAAATTTGTCTTTTCAAGGTTTAAGCTTGCTGATATATCAACGTTAACAGAAACCTGAGAAGTACAATGATATTAATTGATATGAAAGGCGGGATTGATTCTCTTAGCACCGTACAACGATTGATTACGGAGTGGTCATGGAAGATCATGGTTTGTTGATTGCTAATTATGCCGATGCCAATTGAACATAGAGACAGACTGAATTTCCAATTTTTTTTAAATAACGAAGGCTGAGAAAATAAACCTTAAATTGACGTGTTAAATTGGCTCAAAAAATTACTCTAGCTTAATGAAAAAGACGAATAACATAGTAATTTATTTGCTTAGGATCCAGGAGTAGAAAACCGGGAAAAATATCAAATCATTAAAATCAAAGGCTCGACAAAGCAAGACTTTACAAGTACACTAACCTTAGGATTACTATACAAGTCGAGCCAAGTAGTAGCCTATGCGGACGACATCAACATTTGGTCACGGTCATTAACAACTGCCAAATAACTTTTCCTGAAACTCGACAGCGAGGCAAAACTAGTAGGGCTACAAATCAATGAAAATAAAACAAATCTCATGACGCAGTCGAGGAAAAATACCTCAAATACACAAAATACCACACTTGGCGAATACAGTATTGAAAATGCTAGCGAATTTGTATATTTAGGCGCCAAAATAACGAAAATGGGCAATGAAAGAGACGAAATACACCGAAGGTACAGCTCGCAATAGAAATATTTGATTCAGTATTGACGATCCTGAAACAAAGCTCCAAGTGTACAAATTTGTGATAAGATCTATGTTATGCTATGGGTGTGAAACATGGACCCTAACCCAAGCATCTGCAAATATATTTAACGCCTTTGAGCGATGGTTCCTAAGGCGAATAATCGGAGCGAAGCTAGACGAGGACCGATGGCGAATTCGATACAACCATGAGCTGTGTGAAATTTTTGACGAACCGGAGGTCTCAACGATTATAAGACTGCGGAAGCTGCAATTGGCTGGACACATGAATCGTATGGACGAACAAAGGATACCCAAAAAGGTATTCGTTGGGAGAAGTGAAGGCCGGAGGCCAGTGGGGAAACCGAGGAAATGCTGGTCTGACTTGGTCGACGAAGACGGTTTATCGCTGCTCGGATTTCAGGATTGGAGGACGCGATCAATGGATCGAGACAGTTGGAGGCGCTGTTTGCAGGAAGTGAAGGCCCGAGGGGGGCTGTAGTGCTAAGAAGAAGAGGAAGAAGAAAAACCTTAGGATTAATAAACTAAAGCACCTTTGGTTATTGATTTCCGTTTGCAGAAAGAAACTAGCTGATAAGTTAATACATACGGAAACTACATGCTTCTTTGATTGAAATATGGGGTCCCCCAATTCAGAACGTTGGGAAAATCATGCATATATAGCGAGATGCATACTGGAAAATCTGTTCTTGATGCTTAGGAAAAGAGCAAGCTTTCTAGGGTTTTGGACTAAAATACAAAACTCTATTGGACTCACGACCTGTGTGCGTCTACCCATCCGTGTGTGTGCCGCACGAGTTTTACTGCGATATCAAATGTTTTGACAAGGTCAACAATTACGACTCCTTCAACGTTTTTGGGGTAAAAAATTAATTTCAAAGTGATTTAATGCATCCCACCCATGTATGGGAATGAACCTTAAACCATTTTTTCATCAAAGTTAGTCAAGAGGAGTATGGAGCGTTAGAAATTCCTAATCTCTACCAAGATATTCGAATTCGCGTAACTTTACGCATACGGACACACGTGGGCCTTTTCCGAAGTCTCCAGCTGTTTTTTCATTCATCAGATCGTAGATTTTTTTGAGTGCTTTGAAGTCAAACACGCTCGCTTTTTAAAAATTTGTTTAATTAATGCTATGAGTAATGGAAAGCAATATGGTGAGTAGGAATATTCAGTAGATTTATGTTATTTTCCACCGATTTAAATTTTTATACAAAATTCTTCTGGTAGGAGCGTACTTCTATCTACTCAGCCTATTTGTCATTGAATTCATACAATATACAGATCAAAATAATGCTCACCATCTCACAAAAATAAAAATTATCATGAAATCTAGAATTACCAAACTCCGGTAGGCGTAACAAAATACATTTACTCGTATACCGTACATAGAAAGGAATAAAGCAAACAAAATATTATCCTTGAAAATGAGTGTAGCTGCGACGATAGATGTGAGACTTTTTCTTTAAGACGACTATTAACTAGTGAGAAATAGTAATGATCACCAAAAGCTTCTCCTTAGAGTGCACAATAATCGAAAATAAAAAATCTCTATTTGTACTGGTAGACAGAAACGTAGTTTGCATTCGGTAGGTACGGTATATTACGTTTTTTGTACTTAATCAACATTTGTCAAGTATGTCTTCATATAAATGAGATTACGATGTTATGATAACAGCCATGTTAAGTAATTTTGAGTATAAGGAATAGATTTTTATGCAGTTTTGTTTTTTTTAGGGTTTTGTAAAATTATTTTACAAAACCCTACTAAAATTGCGACCTGTCTGTCCGTCAGTGTGTCACAGCAGTTTTTCTCGGAAAGTACTTAAGGCGCAGTCCCCAGTGAAACGGAAAATTTGGGTAAACTTTACAGCCGTCCACCTCAGAAACGTTACGAATATTTGCAAAAATTTTTTTGCAAAAAGTAGGAATAAACCTTTGGCTATCGAATCAACTCATTACATTTTGCAAAAAAATGGTTGTAAAAGTTATTAAATTCAAACAAAATAGCATGTTTTCGTTAAAAAATGTAGTAGATCTCGGAAATTACTTAGCGTACCGAGTTGATTTAAGCTATGGTTGTTAGATCTAAATTATTCGCAGTGAATTAACTCATCAAAAATTTAAAAAAGTTTTTTGAAAAAAAAATTCTAGAACAAAATGTGTAATTTGCACACACTGAACAAATATCATGCATGCACATTGATTTTTCTCAAATTTCCACATTTTGTTCTAGGAAATTTTTTGCAAAAAAACTTTTTTAAATTTTTGATGAGTTAATTCACTGCAAATAATTTAGATCTAACTACTATAGCTTAAATCAACTCGGTACGTTAAGTAGTTTCCGAGATCTACTACATTTTTTAACGAAAACATGCTATTTTATTTGAACTTAATAACTTTTGCAACAAACTTTTTGCAAAATGTAATGAGTTGATTCGATAGCCAAAGGTTCATTCCGACTTTTTGCTAAAATATTTTTGCAAATATTCGTAACGTTTCTGAGGTGGACGGCTGTAAAGTTTACCCAAATTTTCAGATTCACTGGGGGCTGCGCCTTAAGCTAGAAACATGAAATTTGTAAAGTGGTGCTCTCTTGAAATTCCCACTACAAACAAATTTCATGAGGCATTTAAGGGGGTCCCCCATATAGGGGAGTGACCCCCGAAAAAAAATCTCATCAAAGGTAGTGAACATGGGTATCATATGAACTTTACGATTCGAGGGGCGCACACGAAGGGGAAATACACGCAAAATTTACGTTCCCCTTCGCGATTGGACACCTGTGATCCGAAAAATTTGAAAAAAATTATGGAGGTAGATGTTTATGAGTACAACAACAAAGTCCAAATTCGCTCAACTTTGTTAATAATAGTATGAGCTTCGAATTTCACATTTTCCCCAATAAAATCGTGTAGATACCCTTAAACTGAACAAAATTCAATATTTAAGAAGTTGCACATAAGGGCCCAATACTCTGCAAGTTTGATGAAAATCGAATTATATTCGCGGAAGTTATAGCCATTTGATATTTCTGCAATTACAACAACAATAACACAGGATTTTGGTATTTCATGGATTTCTTAAATTTTCCAGATAAGATTTATAGCAATAAATATTTTTCGGGATTAATGATTTTAGTGACTTTTGTTTGGTTTGGAACAAAATGGCGACTGTTGAAACTGACGAAAAAATGGATTTTCCTTTAAAGGCGCACATCTCTTTGACATGTTTCTTGACTTTATTTGTTGCTGGTGACCGTATTTCAGAGAGTTTGGGTACAAAACCCTTTTGACATGAGCGTAGGTCTGTCTACCGAACTTGTTTTCTCTAGATTTGGATGCACATATACTTAATCTGAATTTATATTCTTCGAAAAAATGTTTATAATAATAATAATTTCTCAGAAGGACAGGATTTTTAATTTTTAGGAAGCTGGAAGTTTATATATATATATATATATATATATATATATATATATATATATATATATATATATATATAAATATAAATATATATATATATATATATATATATATATATATATATATATATATATATATATTTATATATATATATATATTTATATATATATATATATATATATATATATATATATATATATATATATATATATGTTTCGAATATCTTCCAATCTCCCTGAACTTCAGACATTACTTAGTTTTTCCTTATCAAGAAAACTAATTGTAGGCAGTCGGATCGAAGGAAATTTGATGAATTCAGACTCTTTTAGTTTCAGGAACCCGAAATGGGTCCAAAAAAAGAAGGGTGATGATAATTCGAAAAATTTGAATAGATGCCCTTGCAAATTTTTGTTGAGCAGTATCGAGCACAACAAACAATAGATGTGCTTCAAAAAAGGTAGAAATGAGCATGAAACGTACTGCGATATTTGTGACTCGTAAGTCAAAATCAGAAGGGCTTTCTTCAATACCAATCTTTGTAAATTTTAAAAGAATATAAAGCAAATTCCATAAAACTTCGAAAACTTAACGGCCCAAATGGCTCTCTAAATTTATATGTTATCAATGAAACACATTTAATGAAAAAAAACAACAGCAAATTCTAATTAATTAAAATTATCACATATTTTTTAATTCAATTGGAAAAAGGAGAAAAAACCAACCAACACCATTCAAAAATTATTTATAATAGTAACACAACAGTGAGTTTTTATCCTATACCTAATATATGACATCCTAATTCTAAACATTTTGAATAAAAACAAATAAACTTATATTGAAATCTATCCCTGATTTTTAACACAAATTAGCAACACCACTGAATGTAGCAATAATGAGATAAAACGAAAAACTAAGTATCGAAAAACATAAAAACAGAATACAAACACGTATAATTTAGACGTTGTCACTCAGCCACCAATACCTAGATTGTTCCGTCTTAACTCGACCAGCCTCAACGAACATTGACCCTAACGGTGTTGAAAAATTCATATGAATCTTGGATAGTACCAATGATACTTTTGTGCTTAGTTCAAACTTTAAAGTAATTTTAGAATAAGTTGGGTAGACAGAACTGCGCTCATGTCAGAGTGGTTTTGTACTCAACTGGCAATACGCACACCAATAATGAACAATCTCTAGAAAAATTTTAACGGCATCTTACCATTGTTACTCCATGTTAATGCGCCATTTTGTTGCAATATTACTAGAAACTATTGAATGAATGAAATCTTAATGATGTTTTCGTTATTCACTTGGTCTTGAAATTCAGTGAAGATGAAATCAAAAGTGTGGTGACTGTTTTGATGGGAAGCCAGAATGGTATTTACTTTACTCAATATTCTTATTGAAAACTGCTGCAATTATGTTTTAAGATTACTGATGTCACTCCTTGAATGAATTTTCAAAGATATTCATGATATATACCCATTCTGAAGCTTTGATGTAAATCCTAAGAAACCCGCAGTGCCTAAATCGATTGGAAGCGCATATTATGCCGTATATTTTGCTATCCACATATCAAATTTCACTGAATTTCAGGGTACCCTCACGATATTATTCAAGAAAATGTAAAACTTATAAATCATACTATTACGAATAAAATTTAGCGTATTTATCATTGTTGAACTCACAAGGAAATACCTCCATGATTATTACCATATTTTAGCCAGGGGGGACAAATTTTTTTTTCGTGTTCTTCCGCTCCCCCTGCTTACCCCATTATTTAAATTCCAGCTACAATAACTGGGTTTCAAAGACCTTATCAAGATATTTCATTTGATACTCTACTCGACTATGTTTGGTGAAAAATTCAAGCGGTCATATCCTTATGTTGGGAGACCCGTCTTAAAATCCTATGAACTTTTTTCGATGATGAAACATTCATTAACCAGAAACATCTGAGTTGTCCACAAGATTAGATGCTTCTAGCTTCTCTAGCTACTGAGAAAACTCGCTGTGGCGCACTGACGGAAAGACAGGTACTGATATTTATAGCAATTTCGGTGACCAAAAGATAAAAAAATTTGTCTGTTAATCAAACATTGCTTTTTAAGGAGAAAAGTACACTTCAAGGCAAACAGTAGCAGTGAGGTTTATAGGGGCTATGCACCAGAGAAAATAACTATCATTTGGCTTTTAGACGCGGAGTGAAAACTAGGCGCGAAACAAGAAAAACCAGTCTAATATGGGCAAAAAGGATGAGACGCAATAATTACTTTGTATCTTTTTCGCCTATAGTTAACCAATGATGTTGAAAGGCAAATATGTCCTCAACATAGCTTCACCGATCGTGATTTCAAGTTGCATGAGCTAGCTGCTAGCCTAATGATATCGGAAGATTTTGTGTTTACAATTTTACATGATTATTTGAGTACACGTAAATGCTTCCGAGGTGGGGATTGCGTTTCCACAATCCCGACCAAAATCAACCGGTACCGATATTTAGTGGCTAATTTCTTAATATTTTGCTTGTAAAGATGCTTTTTCTTTTTAAAAATGGAGATTCAAAAATCAGGTGTGTTATTTTTAATTTATGTACTTTTTTAGTTAAGCTTTTAACTAGGATCTGAATCGAGTTTTAAAAATTAAATGTGTCTCAATTAAGGGCGTTAAGCGTTTTATTGCGGAAATCAGTGGACTCTTTAGTTGGAAGACTAATAGTCCCTAACGTCCCATCTGTAGCGATGATATGAAAATGTTAAACAAGATAATTTATTTTATTTTTAATTTATTGCAGGAGTTAGTACATTAGATCATTTTCAAGAGAGTTCACATTTGATTTGTGGCTATCTGCAAGTGGTTCAGATGCAGAAAAACGTCGTCAAGGTTTACAGCAATTGAAAGACAGGGTGCCAGATGAAGAGAACGCAAATACTAAAAATTCGGAGAACACTGCGAAGTATATTTGCGACTTGTCATACAGTGCAAATCTAGTTCACGAACGAAAAGTGCAGTCCTTAGTAAATATTCAAAGCGGTTGAGGGAGAAAGAGTGAGCAAGCCTACCAAAAATATCAAGATCTGTCAAATTGTAATTCATGATAATACCGACCAATCATCAGCATCGGCTGCGGTTTTGGTACAGTTGGGTAAATCGGCAGCCAGCTATTTTTCCTGACGCTGTAAGAGTCATCAAATCCACAGCTGAGGTGGAGTTCTAAAGCCAGTATGCAGTACGATCAACTGCGACTCGTGTTATCGAATATCAGAAGAAATTGTTAGCTACCATATCTCAGGAATGTTTAGAGATCTTTAGGAAAGTGGAGCTTTGATGGAAACACGGGCTACAGCCAGTACAAACAAAATTTCACTATAGTGAAGTTTTGCTTGCTTGTAGATGCAAGCTTGTTCATTACTTCGTATGTGCCACTTTGATTGATCTCAACAAATACATCTTCAGAAGGAACTATTATTTGTTAGCACGCTCGCCCATTATCCACCAGGTATTGCAGACCAATCCGCTTTCAGTTCATTAAAGGGACCTAAGATTCAACGGTCAATAAAATGAGCTATTTCCAAGAAAAGATTGACCGGCTTGTTCCTACAAAACTCAAATATGACGATGATCAAGATGTTGATATAAGCCATTGCCTACAGCTGACCATAGTTGACGGGGAGATATGCAGCGAGCTCAGTGACGCTTACCAAATCAAATGAGTCTTAGCAAATCAAATAAACGACATTGATTGTTTTGCTGCAGGGAGTATAGTTTAGAATAAGTTAGAATTTAGACTATCGCTTTTGCATTCATGGATTGGATTTTTTGAATATTTATTATTATTATTTCTTGGACAAAATGTGTTTTTATTTAATTAAACTATAACAAGATGTGCTTCGAAAGCATTTCTAATGCAGCAAAGTGCATAGTTGGTTATATGATTAATTATAACCGCCTTACTAAGGCGCGCAGGCCACTGTGCGCAGTTTGGAGCTGTTCAAACGGCATTTAAATACGTCTTTATATATACTATACACCTGAATAAAGAGGCGCGTCAGCTGAGTGGATAGCAAAGGACGAAAGCTTTGCAAAGCGGCCAAAAAAAAGCGAATAGTTTATACCGTTGTTGATGCATTTGCAGGAAGAAATCGTGGAAACGCAAAAATAAAGAAATGTGTTGTTTGACCGAGAGAATGCACAGTGTGCCAAGTCGATAAAATTAATGGGCGAAGTGATTTACATTGCATTTCATATTCATTCAACATTTAATTACGTTTCGACTGGTTTCCTCACCTGTCGTATTCTCCAGATCTGGACCTCAGACACTACCGTATTTATTTTGATAAGACCCGGAAATTATTGAGTGCACAACTGGATGGCTAATATGTCAGAAGAATTATAGAAGCTGGAACAAATTGGTGACGGTTTTATATGTCGATGATAGTTCCCGTATATTGTTGGTTTATTTGAGGGATCTGATGTATATGTAATGGATCTAAAAGTGAAGATTTGACAGAGACAGTTTTAACCCAAGTTTACCTACAAGGTTCTTTTGGTAGGAGCATTCTATATCTTTTATCCATATTGATTGATGTTTTGGGGTTTTATACTAAGTTCGAAAATTCTATTGATATCGCGGCCTGTCTGTCCGTTCATCGGTCACTTCGAAACTATAGCAGCTTCTTTGAAACTTTGTAGGTTTATCAGAAGAGATCATCTCTTAAAACTTAAACATTCAAGCATTTCAAGGAGGATCTAGACTCCTGTATTTTTGGGGAATCGAATGAGAGAGGTCTTTACGAGAATTTTTCAAAATAGATTTTAAAATTGCATTGCTTGTAACACCGAGTACTGTGGGAGGGAAAATTGATGAAAATTGATGAAAATTTTGCACTTTCCTCGATAATATCGTATAAATACCCTTACATTCGGCATTTAAGTATTCTTATAGCAGGCCCCTACACTCAATAATTTTCAAAAAATTCTAATCTTTTTTGCAAATTGTGTAGCCACTTGAATTTCCTACGATTGATTACCACGACAAGAAATCACAGTTTTACATTATATAGAACCAAACGCTACAATTTTGATTAGATGTGCGCAGATAAGATGAGTAACATAAATATCTTTAAGATCCCATTCATACAACGAAATGCTGGCCACTTTAAGTGGAATAACAATGGATTTTTTTAATCAAGCTTTTGATGTAGGTATTTCTTGAGTTCACTCATTGTTGGTGTCTGCCTATCATGGATTGAATACAAAACAATTCTGACATAAGCATACTTCTGTCTACCCAACTTGTTTTTCCTAATAGAATTGTGGAAGTTTTTATTGGAATCATAATATCCTTTTCTTCCTCTCCTTCGTAGCACTGCAGCCTCTTTTGGCCTTCATTTCCTGCAACAAGCACCTCGGACTGTCTCATTTCACTGACCACGTTTTCCAATTTCGAAATTCGAGCAGCGATGAACTGTCTTCGTCGACCGAGTCAGACGAGCGTTTCCTTGATTTCCCTACTGGTCTCCGCCTGTCAGATCCCCAATGAATGCCGTTTAGGGTATCCGTTCTTCGTTCATACGATTCACATGGCCAGCTCATTGCAGTTTCCGCAGTCATACAATTGTTGAAACCTCCGGTTCGTCAAAAATTTCATACGCTCATGGTTGTACCGAATTGGCCATTGGTCCCCGTCTAGTTTCACTCCAATTATTTGCTGAGGGGTGAGGGTCTATGTTTCACACTTATAGCATAACGCAGGTCTCATCATAGATTTGTATACTTGTAGCTTTGTTTTTCCGTGTATGTAGCTGGTCTTCAAGGTCGTCAAAACTGAATAAAATATTTTATTTGCGGACTGTATTCTTCGGCGTATTTTGTCTCTTTCATTAGCAGTTATTGTTATTTTGGCGTCTAAATACACAAATTCACCCACATTTTCAATATTGCATTCGCTAAGCGTGATATTTTGTGCATTTGAGCTATTTTTCCTCGACTGCGCCATGAATTTTGTTTTATTCTCATTGATTTGTAGCCCTTTTAGTTTTGATTCGTTGTCAAGTTTCAGGAAAAGTTCTTTGGCGGTTATCAGTGACCTTTATAAAATATTGATGCAATCTGCATAGGTTATCAGTTAGCTTGTCCTGTATAAAAGCATACCTCCTGTATCGATAGGTAGCTTTCTTATGACATATTTCAGAGCCAAATTGGATAGAAATGGGGCCAGCCCATCTTCCAGTTTCCGTCCAAACTTTGGGTCAAAGGCGTCGGTGAGTTGGCTGTTGATGCGAACGTGAGAGCAGCATTTCTCAAGTACCTTCTTGACTGTAAAGTTGGTCCGCCGTCGGTCTACAAGCTCTAAAATAATCTTGATACTCCCCAATATTACTGTTGGCGTATGACCTGATCTTATTTTCTAAGGTCTTTGAAAATACTATGTACGTCGTACAAAGTAGTGATATTTTGCACTATAGCTTGTCACCTTTTTTATGGATAGGGAATATAATTTATTGGCTTCACTCTTTTGGCATATGTTTTTGTTGCCAAATATGCTGGATGACTTTGTGAATGGCTTTCTGAACATCACTGCAACCATATTTTATGAGCTTCACTGGAATCTCATCAATGCCCGGCGGTTAATTATTTTTTGGGCTTTGATGGTGGAACTAAGTTGGTGGGGCTAACGGAAGCTCTCCGGAAACATGTATAGGCTCCAATGTTCTGGAGCATTGCGGAGGATTTAGGAGGTTCTTGGAATTTGATGCCCGTCTTTCCTTAATCCTGTTTTCATTAGCGTTAATGTTGCCGATGTCATCACGACAAAGCATGGTCTTGGACTGATAACCTTCAGGCTTTTCACTACTTTGTATGCTTGTCTTGTGTTGTTGTTCGCTGGGCTTACATTGATACTTCTTAGTTGGTTGTCATATTATTTTTCATAATTTTCTCTCTTCGTCCTGATTTTCTTACAATACTTACATAGTTTTATTCGCCTGCTTCTTTTAATGATTAGAGTCACGATTGGCTCCTCGGTATGTACGGACGTCAAGTATGCTCTAGGCCCTTCTTTGTTGGATCAGAACATGGTCTATTTGATTTTGTGTAAGCCCATCCGGTGGTACCCAGGTCATTTTATGAACGCGTCGATGAGGGCAGCAAGTCGAACGTATGACTAGATTTCTACTACATGCAAAGTCAATCATGGGCTGACCGTTGTCATTTGTTTCATCGTGGAGGCTATGTCATCCACTCGTTCCCCGATGAGATAGCTCATTGCCAACCTTAGCGTTAAGATCACCCCGAATTATTTTTGTGTGGTTTATAGGCAATGAGTGAACTTGTCTTTCCAGGTGATTGTATATCGTTTTCTTCGTTCTTTTCTTCAGTTGGGGCATGCCTGTTCATTGCCCAGATTTAGAAGAATTACGCGTTTATTCAGATCGCATACAACCGTTCATTGACTGGCTTAAAATTAATGATATGTGATTTGAACTCCCTATCCACAATAAAGGCCACTCCGAATTTTCGCTTTACAGCAGGTTTGAATATTGTATGCTATCTCATATCTTGGATATCACTTTCAGTCCAGTTCATTTATTGTATTGCCAGTCTGCTTTATTTATATTAGCTGGCCTGTTGTGAAAGGTAATTAACAGAGCCAGGGTTGTTCAGTGACCTGATATCCAATGATCCGGTTTCATAGTCCTTTTTCGGTTGCAAGGCCGTTGTCATAGGTCCAATCCATTCGAAGGTTCTATTGCAGGTTTCGAAACAATTAAGGGTTTTCCAGGGACACAGTTCTAGCGCCTTCAACGTGCAGTGCGGCGCAGTTGGAAGAAATGACAACACGCTCTTGCAATTTATATAATGATGAATTTCACGTGGAGATAATTCTTTAAGGACGG
The DNA here is from genome assembly GCA_963969285.1 of Odontomyia ornata. Lineage (NCBI taxonomy): Eukaryota > Metazoa > Arthropoda > Insecta > Diptera > Stratiomyidae > Odontomyia > Odontomyia ornata. The sequence goes on along the minus strand of OZ017739.1, from coordinate 268,188,800 downwards.
GGTCCATACACTCGTATGAGTGAACTTTCTTGCCAGTCGCTTCTTGAAATTCAAATGCTAGATTTTATTAAGAGAGATAACGAAAGATCCCAAATACATTTTCCCTTTCCGTGCAAAATAAACGCTTTTAAAATGGTAAGAATATTCAATTGATGTATCAACTTTCAATTAATTTTTGAATAACGATAAATGCCTTCAGAACCTGAAAAGAAGCTCAAAGACGCAAGCGGCAGTGGACATACGAGTAGATAAATCAATTAATAGAGTCTGTCTGAACTTCAGAACTAAAACGTTATGTTTATCCGATGGGAATGCTGAGATTCTATATTATGTGTTGAAATAACTTGATAGTTGGAACGCTTTCCTACTCCTATTAATATCCTTCAAAAAAGGTTTTAATTAATATTTCAAACAAAATCAGTAATTAATATATTTTTTTTTTTCTTTTTATTTGGCTAATTCGAGTGATTTGTCTGTCCATTTAAGAATACTAGACATAAAACAAAAGAAAATACCCGTCTTATATCTTAAGCCAGTAAATAATGTCCCGGAAAGATTTTAATTGAGAAATTGACTTCCGAGAATTTTCTATTTTTCCTTGGACGTCATTTTCGACCCTCTTAAACCAACTGAACTATCTCATGATTAAAACTCCAGCGAAACTATGATCGTCTGCATCCAACTAATCTGGTACGTATCACCGGTAAATTTTATTGCTGCAGAACACACATGAACCAAACTGCAAAACTGAGTTTGTCCAATAGCAACAAATTAAGCGATAAAGTTTGTCTATCAGACATTTTCTTGTGTATTGTCTTTGACGTTGTCAATTGCACGGTATTGACCTCAGCGCCAGAACTAATGTCTAGGCGCAAGACACTGGCGATAGCTTTTTGTATGACCTTGTGTCTGGAGAGCGCGCATAACTTCGTGAATAGACCACTCCAAGAAGACAAACATTAACAAAGATGGCAATCCAAGCGATAGACACATGCAATGATGTGCGAAGAACCAAGAAGACCAAAAACCGAGCAAAAAAAAAAACGAAAAATTCTCAGACGCTCATAAGCACTGCACTAATCTCCTCGTCAAAATAAATTCTTTCTACTCTTGCATGTCACAGGGTGATTGCAAATCTAATTTAGCAAACGCGACATTTGATTAGTGTGTCATTTCAAGGTCTGTCTGCTCGTGAGATCACTTTATGGGGCGAGGGTGGATCCTTACATATTTGCCGAAATGGGGCAAACATTTTGATATCTTACCGCGATAACGGCGGATTAGTTTTACTCATTAGCTGCATTTAAATGAGTTGATAATAGCAATGCTGCAGTTGCAACAAAAATGGTAATTAGTACTGAGTATGAGTTGAGTTTTTTCGTATGGGAGATCGCTGAAAGAATGCAGCGCTAGGATTTAAATTGAATTATAATTGAAAGTCTCAGTGCGAATAAGGTAATTTTACGCGGAAAAGCCTTGAGAATAGGATAAATATTTGCATGATGTTATGGCGTAGAATGCAAGAATAAAGTTGATGACGATCAACCGAGCAATATTAGATCCGTGTAATAGAAAAAATCTCTCGTTTTCGTTTAAGCGCACTGTTTGCTACAGAATAAAATGTGGGGCGCCAGATTTCTACGAATCATAGAAATTCCCATTGCATACTTCGTTGGATTACGAGTTAAATTGTATAAATATTAGTTCTGGAGAAATATGAATCAACCTGTGCTTCAAACTGAACGCGGTTTCAAGGGCAATCCTATCAACCATAAGAACTTGCTACTGATGCATAATATTACACCGAAAGAAAAACATAAAACCCAACTTTAAAGCTACTAAATCCTGCCAATTGACGAAAACTACATACGAAAGCCGTTAACACATCACTTTATGGCAGACCCTGAATCGTCTCGAAAATAGTCCAGACCAATTTTCTTGATACCCTCATCTTCATACATATTTCCTCTTAAATTTCCATATTGTTCTTAAAGGCAAGCGCCTCACAATAGGATAACAACTAGTTGCTTTCTCTTCTTGGAAGCAAATAAACCCGCCCGACAGACACATCATATCATCGAAAAAGGATACTACTGGCGACCTGTATGAATACAGAACGAAGCTCGTCTCTTATTTTCGTCGCCCAGCAGCAAGTGAAATGGAAAGGACACGATACAGCTAAGATGGTCTCCAACACTGAAAAAAGAATTTAGTGTCCATACGTTTATCCGTTAAGTTTGTGTTATCCTTTTCCATATTCTCCATCCTGCCAAGCCTGGAGAGGGGTGGAAATCAGATTTTTCTTTTCCCGTGGCTCCTTAAGGTACCATCAAATCATCCTAATGCCGTTAAGTGGTAGTAAAGGGTGTGTAGTGTATAGATCAAGGATATATGTCTCCACTTTGTACTTCTGAAGGTTGGTTTAGGGATCTAAATCTTTTAGTTTGGTGAGTTACATGCACATATAGCCTCAATAATAGTCCTAATGACATGTCTATACGCAAGCCTCATTTTCTCCAACGTTAGCTTAGCCATCGTCCCATATTGGAGCAAGGATATATGGAGGATTTTTATTAGATAGATAGACATAAGATGTCTTAGTTTCATTCGACCCTTTTTTATAACCTACATTGAGTCTAGTCACGAACGTTGAGAATGGTTAACGTTTTTATTAAACTATATGTTGCACAGACAACAGAGGTTAAGGATTGAAGCATGTTTGGACGTAAACGTCCGATTTATAGCGGCATTTGGTTTATGTTATAGTTGCGATGATTTTGTGTAAGTGAATTTGATGAAAATTGAAAGTTTTATTGTGTAGCTATTGGCAAAATACTTAATATAGGGATATATAAGCATATTAAGTTAATTTTTATAGTAATTATAGAATTGTCAAGAGAAATAATATTTGACTTATGTTGACCCCTCTGAGTAAGACGCCAACTTGGAAAGGTTTTTTCAACTTTTATCTTTAGGCGAATGCGGGGAATATTTCCGCAGATTGTTTCTCACACTTTTCTTAATAGATAATACATGATTTGTGAAAGATTTTTTGAACGGAAATCTCTGCTTCAAATTAAAACTAGACTTCTCATTAGGCTAACTTTGCATTGAACTACAGTGCTCCAGTAGCTGAAAACCATATCCTTCAATTTCTTGTAAAAAACATTTTGACATGCTAAAAAGTCAGAGAGAAATTAATCCGACTTCAAAGTGCCCAAATACCATTGAATAATGTTCGCGGTAGCGGTTATTACACACGTATACGTACCAACCATGAACAGCTCATTTCGAAGAGACGAGGGCATAACTTACATATAAAATACACAATTGCACTTACTATACATCCTGTTATTAATTTCGCCTAGCACAGAAGCAACACGATAAAACTTTTATTTTTTTTTAGAATTATCAAGTTTGTTTCGTCGAAATGAGCGATATTGAAGTTATCGACTTACTGGAACTGGATGGGCTAAGCTCATATAAAATGGATAGGAGAACATGCGGCCGGTTTCTGCTCAGGATCAGTCTAACATTTCCTCTCCCTCTTGCCGGTCACTTTCTTATTCCAGAAGCTCACTCAAATGGATCTGTCTGTCAAGTTGACTGATCCAAACTGAACGCCAAAATGGCACAAACTGTCGCATCACTATGAAATCCACAAAGCAGTTGATCGGGAGCTGCAAAATACAATTGTCAAGCATCAATAGCTACTAGATCCGGATGAACCCAATAGACGATTGAAAGTTCAGCCTACGCTAAGTCAGTAAAATGATAAAGACGAAGTCACCAATTTTTGCCGACATTTATAAGATTCAATTGAGACACAACGTAGCAGCGATTGAAGCCAAAAGAAATGCATGATTTTATCAACACCTTTTAAATTCGTATTCACAAAATAAAAGGTGACAGTAACCCACGCCGATGTGGGCTTCAGAACTAGTGAAGAAGAAATGGCTGTGCAAACGCTAAATGGTCATTGAGAACCTTCACTTACTGACTGTCGAGATAACACTGCCTTAGCGTATCCACTGATATTGGAAGAAGTTCCATTTAACAGTGACTGCTTGAAATCCAATAAAGCACTGGAAATTGATAAGATCCCTGTAGAATTCCCGAATCATCACTAGCGCAAATCCAGAATAAGAAAAATGAGTGATGTAGTCACAAACAAATTTGAGACCTCTTTCAACAAACAGGTAAGTCGAACCCTGTCCTAGGCATACGAGTAGTATACTCACATAGTATCCACACTCAATCTAGCCTCCGGAAAAAACCGAAGACATGTCGTAGAGCGTACCATAAACCTTCGGCAGCAGGTAGGTAGGTAAATGCTGACGCGAAGATTGGCGATAATATAAACATGTGCTTTGATGAGAGATTTCAGGATTACCAGATCTCAAAAAATTAATAACCTTGCAGAAAAACAAATTCGTTCTGTGCAATGTTTTAGTTTTTTTAGGATTTGGCAACACTTACATGTTCTGAAATGCGTAGAAGAACACGTGCATTGGAATGTTATTTGCTTTTTATTTTTTTTGAATACAACAAGCTTCGGCTCAGCTGACCGGTTCCTGGGAAAATTCAGAAAGTGTGCAACACAGGGTAAATGGAAAGTGTGGATACTATGCGAATGTTCTATGGTCCTAGGTATACACTGTCCAATATTGCAACCATGCTCATTTTCTATATGATATACATTTTTTCACTGTGTGTAACACTAAGCCCATTTATTACCAGACGTCAACAAATGCACACAAGCAGCGTAAATGATACCTAAGAGTCGCAAAACGAGTTTGAGTCGAGCAATAAATGAGGACAGATATACAGGAGGTACGGTAGCAAGCAAAGCGAGCCAAGTCGAGACAGAGATCTAGGAGAGCGGAAGTATCAGACAGAAGTATTGCGGGGTGTTGAATAGTCAGACGTACTTGGTCGAGTCAGACGTCTTTTGTCAAGCAAGGTAACGAGGTTGAACCAGTTAGTATATTTTTGAAGGCCAGATGTGCTTGGTCGAGTGTGAAGGTGCCCAGATATGCTTTGTCGTGAGTGAAGGCGCTAGGGCATGTGTGGCGGCGTACTAGGGTATGTGTGGCAGCACATTGAAGAGCTTGACAAACAGATGACGTGCTGGTGGAAAAAAGCTTACTTATTTTCAATTTCGCGTTTATTTGTTATGTATCCTTTTTTGGTTTTTTAATAAGCTACTTACTTTTTGGTCTTTTTTTTCTATTAAACAACTGGAAGACCCGTCAAATATTTCAACTTCTGTCTTGAAATCTGTGGCCACAGGAGAAAATGACGAAATAGCTGAGCTTTCTGCAGCAAAATCGAGCTTCGCGAGGAAAGCTAAAAAGCAGCGTTTCTGGGAAAGATTTAGGAAAATTTTAAGGAGGAGTTCATTTTGGATTTGCTAGCCTATCGCAAGATGCAACTGCAAGTTCTAGAAGAATGTACCGATATGGATGAGGTGGGGAGCGCCACTGTCAGTGGTGACGAAGATGAGACTATTGTCAAGTAAGGGGCCACCAGTGTCTCCAAGTCGGGAGCCTACTTCAAAGGTATATAATGCCTTTGGCGTCGCAGTAACAACTTCTGCAAGGTTTACTGGGGGCATACCTAAGCCGAGCGTTAAGACAAACATACAAAAGGAGTGGACGAGGGGAAAGCAGAAGAGAAAACACAAAACCCGCAGCCAATGCTTTCAGAGGTAGTATTGCTTGACCTGATTGCTTTCAGTGGTAGCGTTAGGAGGGTATGCATTCGAAATACAACAAAGGAGTCGAAGTTTTATGTAACAGTTCATCGCGAACTTTCTCCACTTAAAATTGACAGAGAATTGCACAGACTAGTGTAATTAATTTCTTATTGTGTGCTAAGATGGCTTGATACACTTACATGCTTCCAGCAGAGAGAAAGTTGATTCTCCTTCTCATAGGGTTACAAAGCTTGTGTGATGAGATGGAACCGGAAAGATAATTTCGAAAAAGATATAATCCTCTGGAGGGGAAAAAGAGGTACTTTCCTCTTTCTTAGTCTAGTTCGAACCGGACTTGGAAGTGAAGAAAGATATGAAGATTAAATTTTCATCGCATCAAAAGATACAATGGAAGCGTCTACAAAAGAGTGGCACTTCAATTGCTAAAGATTCGGCCATGTTGCTGGTAACTGTGGACGTGAGGGCCACTGAGTCAAATGCAATAAGCCACACAACTCGTTGGAATATCAAATCTCGAAGTACGATTAATAAGAGGAGATCTCTTGCGTCAACTGCAATGCCAAGGGGCACCCTACAACATTTAGAGGGTATCCTAAAGCTAAGAAAGTTGGGGAGAGGAGGGGGAATCTCCGAAAGAAAAACGAGGAGAGGAGGGAGTTCATCACCGCCTCTATCGAAAATACTGTACAAAAAAGGGATCTCGTACTCAAGTTTTATTCAAGGTGCAAAGAAGCAGCCTGCGCCCCGGCCTATACGGCAACCTAAACAGCAGCTAAACCAGCAATTGGAACAGTCGTAAAATGACCGAAATACAGTTTTAAAAGCATTGACTGCCCACAATTTTCAAATCTGATTTGTTCACACTCATTCATAAAAAAAAACTCACTAATCCTAGTGAGGAACAGCTGCGTATTTAGAATTTACCTTCAATGTGTATTATTTTGATGGTTCCTTTATACTCTCCATCCTCAAAATATGTTCACTACCTCCAAGCTATAGATACATAGACCAGACTTCCTGTTTATATGGAAAACAAAACTCAAGGGAAGACACAGAGTACACCCGGAAAAATACTAAATTATCAGGCGCGATGATCTAGAGGGAGGTTTCGGAGTCGCTATGGTTCTCAAAGATCATTCGAAATTTCCAAGACGCTAACTTTCAAGTCTAAAATGTATTGAAGTAGATATGATCAACTTCATGCTGGGACGGTGTACTTTTGCTTTTCCGAGGATCTATTTTCGACGTGTGCAAAAAGTTCAAGTACTATTCCATTGGAGGTGATTTCAATGCGAAACACCCTTATGGGGAAATATTATATCGAATGGTTTTGATACGACTCTTTCTAAATGGGCTCGATCAAATATTGATCTCATATTGATTGCTCTGAAAGAGCCTACCTTCCAACGAAACTTGTCTATTATTGATTTTTTATTGCATCTGCCAATCTGGTAAATCTTTCTCTCAATTGTAGGAACTTAGAGTGTGGAACTCTCGACGCCAAGTCTGACCATCTTTTGGTTGAGCTGAACTGGGCGTGAAACTTAAGGTAGCAGATCCTCCACTTTTCATTTTATACAAAGGAATCGATTGGGCAGCAGTGAGCGCTGATCTTGATATAAAACTGAAGAAAATTTCGATCAATAGATCGAAAACACTTTCTATTACTGAAATTGATAAGGCAACCGAATCTATAAATTCAGCCCTTGATACGGTCATCTTCAGATCAAAAAAGAAATCCTCGAGAAATTACCTCAATGTCGATTTACCAAAGAGCATCTTGGAGCATCATTGTAGGCGTAGTCAGCTTAGAAAGCTAACTAGTAGCATGAATGCATTCATCTAGGAATTATTCCCCAAAATCGAAAATCTCGAGGAGAACCACGGCTTTTGCAAAGGAAAGATTTGAACAGGCCTTTGAAAGTATGAAATTAGGTCCATGTAGTTTTCTTACATTAATTGGGTAACGGGCAGAAAAAGGCTGCCAAGGGTCCTCTCTTAGGATAGTTCTATGCATATAGATGATAAATTTATTGCTGAGCTCTTCAAAGAGAGAAAGCAAGTGAGGATTCTTCCGTAACAACGTTAGTGATTAGTACTACAACAAATTTCAACATGGACCATGAGCAATTGTGCTTGACCAGATTCTCTGATTTGAATCCCTCTGATGCAACTTCTGGCCATGGTCTACTTCTTAGTTTTCCTCTAGTGCTAATATAGTGGGCCACATTAGAACTAGATCAAAACTCCAAAAAAATCAGCAGGAGTTTCCCCCATTTTTTGTTGTTCTCCTCTCGCTCATTTTGAATAATTACGTCCACATTTGCTACTTCCTTCAGCAATGGAAATGCGTGAAAATATTTGTAAGACCCAAGAAGTCGGGCAGTACTGACGTCGTTGACACTTGTCCGATTCCACTTCTTTCGAATATTAGTAATACTTGAAGGCATCATACAACTCTCTGCGGGGGCCAGTTTTGGGCCGGAAAGACAATTTGGGTCCAAAAAATTCCACTCAACGGTAGATGCTATAGCAGTGTTCCAAGCCAGTATATTGAAAAGTCAGCACGATAATAAGCTTCTTGTAGCTTGCCTGATTCATGTCGAGAAACCCTTTAACTCTGCATGAATCAATGGGCTTCTCTAAAACAAGATAAATTTTGGCTTTCTGGCTCCTATTGTGAAAATTATATGCTGTTTCATGAGGGGACAAACTGCCTTCGCGGTGGCTGGTGGAGCTCGGTCAGATCCATTTTACATTGACATACAGAGCTCAATATTAGGCCCATTTCAAAATATTCATCTTTGACGTTTTGGGCGTTATAGACGAATATCAGTCTGGAATACAAGTGAACCTCTTAGATGATGACTTGTTAGTGTGTTCATCTGAATACAATTTGCGCTTCACTAATACGAGGCTTCAAAAATACTTGGGATCTCTTACTGCATACTACCGGAAATGAAGAATCAAGGTAAATGCAAAGAAATGTGAGTTAGTTGTGTTCAAGGATCCCCACAAAACTTTGATTGTAGTGCAAGAGTCATCTGTGACTCCAAAATTAAGTCAAATGGGCAAATGGTTCACTGCTTCAGGCAAACGAAGTTTACTTGGGTGTACTTTTCAATAGGATGTTAATTTCAGTGCTCACGTTGGCAGTGTTTTGAAAAAAACTTACTTATGTGTACCATCTTTTTATGATTCTTTTCAGGAAGCAAGCAACAGCAAGTCAGTTAGTGAAGGTCCTGGCTTACAATTCACACATACGTTCAATCATCATGATGTTCTGGAGAGGAGCACCGAAAACGACATGGGGTAAGATAGGATTGTGCTCTGTCGCACAACAGTCCAAATCCGAAGCTTGGCATTGAAATTTATTATTTAGGTATATCATTCCATGACCGTTATGGAATCCGAGGTGATATGGTCAATATCACGCTCAACCATGTGATTATTAGTGTTAAGGAGAGCAGCGGAGACACGGCTAAAGTTGTCAGGACAGCAATGGATGATTGTACAACGTATGCAGCTAACGAGTAGTTTTAAGGTAGGCTTAAGCAAATAATATGCAATATTTATTTTTAAAACTTCACTTCTTTAAAATTAACACCTTTTCTTTTGAATTCCATTATTGTTTAATAATATTGCATCAACATTTTAAAAAATTTTTTTTCGATTTTGACGACAAGATTAATATTGTAAAGTAAAGTCAATGATAATTGAACGCCGGGAAACCAACTAAGGCACAACTCGTATGAATATTGTCAGGCTAAGTTACTTATGAATTGTTAATACTTAAAAAAGAAAAACCATCCAATAAAGATATTGAATCTCTTGAATCTCAGGATATGTGCATCCATTACAATTTCGCATACGAGACCTTTCCCCTTGAGCTATGGATTAAAAACTTTAGGGCACAGCTGACCGGTATGCATATGATGAAGTACTTGGTCACTAAGAAATTTTCAGGACATATGCGTCTTATTCTCTTTCTTTCGATGTCGCGTCTTTCCCATCTAAGAAAACTAGATTTACCTGTTTAAGGGCGGTAGCAAGCTTTTACGTCTGAACTAGCCCACTAATTCGTTTCGTACCAAAAAAGAATATAGGGAAGGAGATAGGCTACCTCATGTACTCTTTAGAGTGCGGACAGACTTCGAACAATAGTTGCGCGACAATCGCAATTTACGCAGGGTTAATAGGAAGTGAGCGTGCTTCCATTTAACAATGTGTAAATTGCAATGGTTCCGCGAATATCGTGTCAAAGTCTGCCCGCACACCATAAATTGCGCGGATTGCGGCATACTTACTTGTCACAAATCGAAATTTACAGATGGCTAAGTGGAAGCGCCCACACAGCAACTGCAATATCTATCATTTAAATTTGCGAGAGGTTGTAGCAAAACTATCTCAGGCTGTGGGAGCCCTAAATCTAGCGCTTAAGTATGCCACTAGACAAATATACTTTATAAATGCAAATTTTAAAGCACACTCTCCTTAAAGAAGGTAATCCGGGGATGAATTTTGATGCTCTCGTGAAAACTAACTTTGCAATGAGTTACTTACTCTTAACCCATGCAAATATAGTGAAAATTCACGTTTTTCATATTCTCTCCTTTTCCCGCATTATTACTAAATTTACAAGCTTTAATTGGACCCTTCATATCGTTTTCAATAAAAAAAACAATTTGCTTCGTTCCAACTATTTTAATTCATCACTCAAGCACTATTCATCAATCATGTACTCAGCTAAACTGCGCGATAAAGATAACATGATTACGCTAAACAAACCAAAACATTGTGGTAACGCCGCTATTTCCATTTCCAGGTTCTTATACTAAACAATAAACATATGTACATGCATGTAGTACAGGGGGAAGCAAACTACGAGTACATACATCGTAAACATTTTATGAACGAACTGTTGAAAGTGAAAGTTTTTCGCAAACTGAAAATAAACTCTCGACACTAAAATAGAAAATAGAACGGTCTACGTAAGTGCACATACGAGTCCATATAGTGTGCTCGACATTCATAGGATAGGATGTTAACCATCATACATACTCGTATGTGCAAACATATAGTAGTCGCATGACACGTATTTCTAGTCTGCTACGTCGAACGAGTGCACTTTCTCCGCAAAACACGATGGCATCAGCAGGTCCTGGGGTTTCCATTGATGACTGCACACAGACTTTATGCAATAGTGGAATGTTTTGCAGCAACCATCAACGTGTGGTTCCGCATTTTCTGTGACCGTGACTCTATGCTCCAAGCAACCCACGTTGGGCGCGTACTTCAAGTATGTGTACATATCCGTGAACGACATACGCTAAACCTTGATATGGTAAGCAGCCACGGGAGGGTATGTTAGCGATAGAGCTGCATAGGATCCTTTTATTAACTTTATGATTAAGGCGATCAACTGGCGGGTCTACACCACACGTTTTGTGTTGTGGCACCTACATTTGCGACATATATTATGCATGCATGGGTGGAAGGACGTATGAGCTCATCCGCCCACACGAGTTCAGTAGGACATTGTCCTTTACTGAGTTGCTCGTTGTATGCACAGTATGTAGTATGCACATACTAAATCTATGTGTGGAGTCACGTTCACTATTTTCCCAAACGTGCCCATCTGTACAAGGAAGACAGGAACTAGTCTGCCAACTACTATTAGCAATGAGGAGTCATAGAACGCGACTAGACTGCAAATCTGTAAGAGGAAAAACGTGTTGAGCCATTATTTTCAGGAATTTGAGGTGTCATAGATTTCATGTAATTTTATGCATGCGCTTCACAGTGCTGTCGGTGTGCCATAAATTAAGGAATTGATGGCTAATATCGGTTGTGATTTAGAGAAGAAGTTCACGCAATTAATGGAAACGTCAACGAACCAATAGTCAGGCATTATTTCGCGAAAAGTCTTAACGCAATTGACATAAATAAAGCAAATTTTTAAGAGCTCTATCTCATGGACCGGGGCTAGCTCAAGGTTTATTTGCTCGAAATATAAAACGATGGATTTGGCACTTTATGTTAGACATCAAATTCGATACAATCTTCAATTTAGCCAATTTATATTGCGCTCTATTTAATGAATGTCCACCACAGTCTCCAAGCGTTCCCAGTCCTATTTAACGGCAGCTTCCTTTAGAGACACCACTTCCGTTTGTAGTAATCTAAGAACTATGGCTCTAAAAGCAGCGCTGACACAGGCACACAGCACGAACGCAATTTAATAAGGATTCAGTCGATTCAGTCACCTTCCCCATCGCAAACACTCGTTTTTTTTTTTTTTTTTCTCGCAGGAATAATAAGTGGAAAAATTTCCTTTGTACTTAACACCCGGGAAACAAAATTCTAAAAAATGTTTAAAAAATTTCTAATGTGTAGTATCTTATTACAATATCTTTTGAAGATAATTTAACGAATTGCGGTGTAACGCGGTATGCAAATGCTTAGAACGAAACGGTTAACCCCTTTTAATTATGAATGCTAAAATCATTGTATCATTTAACCTGTTAATTATATGAACGCTAAAATCATTGTATCATTTAAACCCCTTAAAATTTGTCTAATTCTTCCGATTTTTCCCACCTAATTACGCCTAATTATCATAAACGACAAATTGCCTTCAATTGATAACTTAATTGAACCTACAAAAGACAGTGAAAAGGGAAATTGCAAATACCGCCGTCATAAACTACAAATGATAAGGAAAAAGTACATTTGATAGCAACAAAAACCTTCAATTGTGTGATTTCCCCCTTTCTGAATGGGTTCGTATTGTTCTACTTGCCCATAAAGTGTCGTAGTTGCTTGAGTGTGGAGAATATTAAATTGTGCTTGCGAAATTTGCCTGCTATTGCGTCGTAAATCGTGAAAATGGGTGATAACTACATAACAACATTGGAAATTGGAATTATCGGGGAGAGTGGCGCCGGCAAGTCGAGTCTTATGCTTCGTCTCACAAACGAGGAATTGGATGGAGATGGGGAGTCTGCTCGAAACCGCCAGACAGCGCGGACGCCGCGTAAAGAAGAAGCGAGTCGGGAGTGAGAGGAGATTGCGGGCTGATCAGAATATCGCCGAGACACGTGGAAAAGTTTCTCGCGTAAAAGACAGTGAAATATTGTAAAAAAATAGACGATAAAGTTATCGTGCAAATTGTGAACACCTTGTTAGTCGTGTGGGTTAGCGAAAAGTGGAATAAAACTCGTGTTCCGTCAAAATCTAGTGGAAGTGTTTTCGCTTGGGTGTCCAAAGGTTTCTCCCTCCCTTAAATCATTTGTCGAAAAGTTATTCTTTAGTTCCCAGAAATAATCAGGTCCCCAAAGGAGATATGAAACGAAGAAACAATTTGAAAATGTGGAAAAAGGCGTCATTGATTTGCCCCCGAATTTAGTAACAATTAGTTACTCAATGCACTTAGCATGTAACGGATTTGTAATTAACCGTTAGCTCTTTTGTCGGAAATTTTTCGAAATGCTGTGATGCAACTTCGCTTCATCGATTAAGGAAGTCGGTTCGCGTGGAATCGTTGTTGTTAATGTACTGTACATGTTCCAATACAAATTCGGAAACTCCTCCACAATACTTGTTAGAAGAAGCGTGCACACAGAGATGAATCGTGAGAATACAAACAAACTGGAACGTTTCACAGAAGTACACAGAACACTTTCATGGAATAATTTCTGTGTTTGAATGGTGCATGCTTGGGGTGAAATGAATTAGTGAAGGATCAGAGAGCAAGTCTTCGAAGAAAAACCGGCAACCCGAACAAAATAAATACGCGTTTGATCGACAAATATCTCTTCGAATCTTCTCACGTTTCCCTATGTGGCAACGAAAAAGAAAAGTACGGTAGTTCGCAAATGTAGATTTAATTAGACACAAGAGAAAAAACTAGTAAATACACGGTGGATATTTGCGTGGAAAAAAATAAAAGTGCGTGTGTGGTCGGAGTAAATTGATCGCGATAGAAATGAACAAAGTAATGCTTGCGAAGATTCTGTAGCAAGAAGTGAAGTGAAGGCCCAAATTTAAAGCACGTCGGCCAGTTGCACTAAACAACAAAGTGATAATAACGGTCCAGACATTGCAACACAGCACGCTCACCGTGGAAATTGATCCTAGCAAAACGATCAAAGAGCTGAAGCAGGAAATCGAGGCTGTCCATGCTTTTCGGGAATTGCAAGGAAAGGTTGCAGAATTGTCGGGAGAAGAGGAGGCTTTCACATTATTCGGCGCAGACATAACTTGAGTAGTTCACATTATTTCAAGTAATAGAAAATTCATATTAGCTTTTGCATGCATGTTCATTTTCGCGTCTTATTGGAATCCCGTATGAAGTTCAAGTCACAAAACCTTAGAATTAAAAGCGTCGATTGAAAGTGTAGTTGTAAGAAAAGCTTATCAGTCGTGTTCAGATACAAGACGACCTGAGCATTAAGAAACATAATCTTGAAGAGATAATTTTCTCTATAGAATGTTATGTGGCATTCAATGAATTTTGTCGAAATATTTTAGGATAAAGTTCGCATGAAAATTATAGCACCATGATGTAATCAATTGCATATAGAACTTTGCTATCACACGATTAATTTGAATGAATCTGTCTGAGTTCAGAGCGATTAATTTGCATGTATCCATTTTTATACTGATTACGTTGTGCATCCAGAGATTACGCCTGGTTTTAGTAATTCTTGTTCGTGAACTTCAATGTATTTCTTGCTATAGATTTTTTTTGGCACTCTCAAATATCTGCACTTTACTAGTTTTCGATACCGGATATGTAAATGAGCATACTTATTGGTCTAATTTTGAAGGCTTAATTTTATATTCATACATATTTTAATCAGTTCTTGAAAGTGAACATTTTTTTCAATTTCATGAAAAAATTTTGGATTTGTAATATAATAAAGAGTATGTTCAGTTTACGCTTTGTCGATGTACTTGAACATCAAAGGCATTATATCATTTGCATTTAGTGATACTCCGTTAAAAGTTCCCGAAATTTGAATAAAAAATAAGATAACATTACCTTATTATTTAATAATAATAATTATAAAATAATACTGATCCATTTATTTAAATAAACAAATTTACCTAATTATTTACCCTATAAATCTTTCTACTACCCATTTATATGACAGCACTGATTCAAATTCTTAGTAAAATTAAACCATAAGATAAAATATCACACCTAAAATAATAGCCTAAACCCATTCAATAAAAAGAATAACAATTTGAAATGATAAAAATCAAAGACAATATAAACAATAAATTTTGCACCATTCAAAAATATAAAAAGGTATTATAAATGACAGATAAAAATTTAGATTAAATTCGAAGCTTTTGTGTTTAACGAGAGTTAATAAGGATGTAATTTCTCAACTGGGATTTTAGAATGACAGTTCAGGTAAAATACAAGTATAAACGAGTATTTGTTGCAACAAAAAGAGATAATTATGGGACATGCAAAATAATCACTTGCAACATCGTTGTTCTGGCATTTTCCGCAGAAGTCTGTAATGTAACAGTATCTGAACATTATTCTTATAATTAAAAGTCAAAAATTTAATAAAGGGCGATAATTTTAGTCTATTAAATCGCTCTCTAAGAGCTTGGAATTAATTCTCAACCAGAGATTGCAATTTTGAAAACCCTGTTAACATCGCTCGTCAGAAAGGTAGATTGGAATTGAAACATTTCCTGTGTTGAAGATTATCTTTCTCAAAATGATTCATTACTAAAATTCTGCCTTTTATTTAAGTATTATTTATCACCATACAAAATGTACATAAGTGTAACATAAATAGTTAATTTATATTCAAATTCCAAATAAGATTTTGTGGTCAGCTATAGAGTATCAGAAAATGTGTAATTCCGGAATTTAACCTGTTAGAAACCAATAAGTTAGATTAGGTATAGATGATCTAATGAATTGATTGAAAATTGAAAGAAAAAAAATAAAAATGAATTAAAAACGTACCCGAGGGTCTTTCCTTTCCTCCATTTCTAACCGGGTATAGGACCCGGTACGGTGGCGGGCTTCCCCCTCAAAATATGAGCCAGTCACCGGGTACAATTTAATCCTTTTTATTTCAGGTGACTTAATGGGTTGAGTGGCCCAAGCCAAGTGCCTTTTTATGGCATAAAGTTATGCAATTCCATTGTATAATTCTATGACATAAATTGGTCACCGGGGTACTCCCCTTCTGATGGGAAGGTTCATACAATTCAAGTTGTATGAGTTTTCCACTCAGAAGAGGAATACCTGGCCACTTCAACGATTTAACATTGGATTTATTCCGGTTGGGTGGGCATGAAGGGGCTCCACCACCACCCGGTTGCCCCTCTTTCATTTGTGGGCCCTGAATGTATTTGGGTAAGGACGAGGTCACCCCCAAATTAGTCTTTCTTGTCAGGTTGCACTTGTTCTCGCAACAAGTCGTAATTCCTTCGTGGAGGTTATCTACGGATTTGCGACTTCGGTCGTCCTCTTGATCTCTGCAAGCAATTCGTGAATGCGAAATGTTTTGTAGTGAGTCCTCGTGCCGGGGAAACGAACCCGCCCCACGACACCGCAATGCTAGCCTGCCAGCGCATTCACGCGTCTCCGGACGAGGGCATTCTCGGCAGGAACCAACATCTTCCTCTGCCGAGGCAGCAGAACATCGCTGCGGTCCTTCACGGACATATGAAAATCTATTATTCACTACAAATGGCGCCCAACGTGGGGCCCGAAAAGCCCGGCTGTATCATCAGTCGTGAGCACGAGACAGTCCATCGTCTCTAGGTGTCCCCACAAGGTGTTAGAAATTTTGGCGGGTAGATAACTCCCGAGGGTTTTTGCACTAATCGTGCCCCAGCAGCCGAGTAACTTCCGAACGTGTGTTGTCTTCGGACATCAATATCGTTTGGTCCTTCTTTTGAT
Organism: Odontomyia ornata; assembly: GCA_963969285.1. Taxonomy (NCBI): domain Eukaryota; kingdom Metazoa; phylum Arthropoda; class Insecta; order Diptera; family Stratiomyidae; genus Odontomyia; species Odontomyia ornata. The sequence continues at coordinate 268,172,139 of OZ017739.1, read as the reverse complement.
TTATACCTTGGTGGTTTACCACCATTGTATAACTAGTAAGGCCAAATTATATTAGAGTCCCTTTTTGTGTTCGGAGGTTATTATCCCAACATCTATTTTGCGGAGGGTTCTGATCCGCTCCCCAAACCAGCGGTGCCTAAGTGTCTTAAATTACATGGATTTTGATTTCATGTGATTGGCTGATTAGCTAATCCATGACTATCCATGACAAGACACGCGCTGCTTGTGGATTAGAATCCCATCCTGGGCTGACAAGCTGTAACTTGAGAAGTTTGCTAATGAGGGATCACTTCGGAACCCTGATTTTCATGGTGCCACAAGAGAGTGTCCCTGAAACGTTTTAGAAGGATTGTGCCATGGTGTCCGTACTTGGGAGGAAGGACGGAAGGAAAAGACCGATTATTTTTTTTTTTGATAACGTAATTTTGAAAACTAATTAAACATTTTAGCATTTTTTTTTTGTGAGGTTCTTTGATAGTTCGCCACTTTCGGCCACTTTTATGTTTTTCCTTATTAATATTTAATTATTTATTTCATAGCGTCATTTTAGCCTTTCATCAACTTAGGTACAAATTCTAGGTAGAATAATTATGGACATCCAAAATGCATGCCGACTTTGTCTACGACTAGGCGAGGAAATGTATCCGCTGGGTGATAGTTTGGTCGATGAAGCGAGGAGAACTTTTATTGTCGACTTCCTGAAGGAGTCCCTCAACATCAACATCATATTGGAAGATGGCTCACCAGACCACATCTGTGGTGAGTGTTACACGGAAGTGGAACGGATATACTCCTTCATACGTCGCTGCAAAGAGACCGAGTCAACACTACAACGACTTAAATCAGCACGACGATCTCGAGATCCAGTTATCGACCAGCGGAACAGGATTCAAAGAGCAGACTACCATCCGTCTGAGGATCCGGATCCACCATCTCGATACCAGCCTTGGAACGCCTGGGATCTTCCGCCACGACTCAACCAAGTACCACCACCGACTCTAGGTTCAGTGGCTCCGCAGGAACAACCCTATATGCTGAAACCGAAGCATATCCCCAGCATTGTACAGGGTTGGAACCTTCATTTTAGCGGGGAGCCAAACGACCTGAACGTGGAAGTCTTCATTGGTCGCGTGGAGTCCTTAGTCGGAGAGATGTTGGCCGGCGACTACACGATGCTGGCAGGATATCTACCAATGCTGTTCAGGGGATCAGCACTCGAGACGTACTGGCGGATTCATTCGGCCCCACCATCAATACGCTGGACACGGATGAAAGAGGTACTCCGCATGGAATACTCGACGGTCAACATGGATGAGAGTGTCCTGGACAAGATCCATGCCAGATGGCAACGTCCGGACGAGCCCTTTCATCAATATCGAGCCAATATCCTTAGGTTGAATGACCAGCTGTCAGAGCCTATGTCTTCCACTCAACTGCTGCGGGTGTTGAAACGGAATCTAAGGCCGGAACTTCGTTGCCATGTTGTAAACTTGGACCCGCAGAACATGGAAGCACTACTGAGGGTCGTGAGTCGATTGGAGAGGCTTGAAGAAGACCTCCAAGAACGGCCTTACCTACATGCGAGGACGGGTCCGCGACGTGAAATTGCCGAAGTGGCACTAAATTGCAACAACCCAGATCGGGAAGAAGGCACGGAGTCAAACACCTGTGTTCCGGACTACCCAGATGATGCCACACCAAAAAACGGACGACCGAGTACCCTACCACCTCAGTGGTACTCGAAAACCCAGCAGTAGCTCCTCAGTCAGCGGCTCACCCCAACCAACCTGACGTTAACCCACCAGCCATAACCATTACGACTGCGGATGTTCACTCTCTTCCGGAGACCTCACCGACGACAATATTAAAACGACCATCGCAGTCACTGCCAGAAGAACCGCGGCAGCCTCAAGTACGCACTCTAAAACCTTATCATGTTAGACTGCAGGAATATCGGGTGGCTCGAGAGCGAATATTTGCTTCCGAAGTCGTCACTTCCCGTTCGTGCACGACAAAATGGTCAACCCGTCGTTGGCGGAATTTCCGCAAGAGAGTGCGCACCTGCCGTCAAACCGTAAACTCTTGTAACATCTCGGAGGTTGCTGAGAATGAGATCAGACCTTATCATCCAATTAAAGTGTTGGGCGAGACCGTGTTTGCATTGATCGACACGGGTGCCAGTATCAGTTGTCTTGCCTCGAGCTTTGGCTCGAAGGTGCTCCAAGAATATCCGAACTTGATTAAATCCTGGCGCACTGAAATCAGTACAGCTGATGGCACCAAACACCCTATACGAGGTAAACTAACAACACCCGTGACGTTCAGGGGTCAGACGAAGGATATTACCTTCTACATTATCCCGTCTTTGACTCAGAATGTATACCTTGGTGTCGATTTCGTCCTTCGCTTTGGACTGGCCTCAGATTTATTCACAGATTTGTCTTTAAAAACCAGAAATGTCAACGAAATCACTTCTACTCCCGATAGGCATGACCTGACGCCCAACCAACGGCAACGCCTGGAAGCATCCATTGCTGCTTTCCCATCTTACGCTACCCAAGGCCTTGGCCGCACCACCCTAGTCTCACACGCCATCGACGTTGGCGATAGTAAACCGATTAAACAGAGACACTACGCCATCTCGCCAGCCATGGAGAAATTGGTGTATGCGGAATTAGATAGGATGCTCGAGTTGGGGGTCATAGAAGAGTCCCAAAGTGCCTGGTCCTCACCGGTAACCTTGGTTGTAAAGCCAGGTAAAGTCCGCCTCTGTCTTGATGCCCGTAAGGTAAACGCGGTTACCATCAAGGACGCGTACCCTCTTCCACTCATCGATGGAATACTAGGGAGACTGCCGAAAGCCAATTATATCACCAGTCTCGACCTAAAAGACGCCTTCTGGCAAATTCCACTCGATGAGGGCTCGAGGGACAAGACCGCCTTCACAGTGCCTGGACGACCATTATATCAGTTCGTCACAATGCCCTTTGGCCTGTGTAATGCGCCGCAAACGATGACCCGGTTGATGGACAAGGTCATCCCACCTCACCTGAAACACCAAGTGTTCGTGTACCTCGATGATCTTTTACTCATCACGGAAACGTTCGATCAACACCTCCTACTTCTACAAGAAGTAGCCCTGCACATCAGTAAGGCGGGACTCACCATCAACGTACAGAAAAGTAAGTTTGTCATGAAAGAAGTCCGATACTTAGGCCATGTCATAGGACATGGCACTATCAAAACGGATCCAGACAAAACTCGTGCGATTGATGAGTTCCCCTTACCAAAAACTGTGAAGCAGCTACGACGTTTCCTTGGTGTGTGCGGTTGGTACCGAAGGTTTGTTCGGAATTATGCAACAGTTTCAGCGCCCCTGTCAGACATGTTGCGGAAAGGGAAGTTCGTTTGGACCGAACTCAGCCGAAAGGCATTTGAAGAGCTTAAACAAGCCCTCACATCAGCTCCTGTCTTGCACAGCCCCGACTTCACGAAGCCCTTCTCCATTCATTGTGACGCAAGTCAACATGGAGTAGGAGCCGTGCTGGTGCAATTGACCGACGAAGGGGAGGAAGCTCCCATCGCCTTCATGTCCAATAAGCTGAATTCGGCCCAAAGGAACTATACTGTTTCCGAGCAAGAATGTTTGGCAGCGGTAATGGCTGTGAAGAAATTCCGAGCTTATATCGAGGGCCACCAATTCGAGATCATCACGGACCACGCGTCACTACAATGGTTGATGAACCAGGCAGATTTAAGTGGACGCCTAGCCAGATGGGCTCTTAAACTGCAAGGGTTCAAGTTCTCCATCAAACATCGGAAAGGAACCCAGAACATCGTACCCGACACTCTCTCACGGATGTTTTCCCCAGAGGGAGCCGAAATAACAATAAATGACGAGGACCCCATCGAAATAGATTTGGACAGCCCACATTTCGAATCAGATAGCTACAAAGAGTTGAGGCAAACCATAGCGACCCAACAGACACAGCTGCCTGACTTGAAGGTAATAGACGGCTATGTGTATAGACGAAACGAATACGCCACTGGTGATCCATGGCAGGAAGAAGAGTCTTGGAAACTCTGGGTACCGGAGGAAATGACACAACAGCTGATCCTCCGCGCACATGATCATCCGTTAAGTGCCCACGGAGGTTACGGTCGAACACTACGGCGACTAAAAAAATACTTCTTTTGGCCTAAAATGGCATCCCAGGTCAAAGACTACGTGAGCGCCTGTGAGACCTGTAAAGGCACCAAAGCGCCCAACCAGCCTCTTCGACCTCCTATGGGTCAACTCAACGTCCCAGAACGCGTGTTCCAGCGTCTATACATCGATCTACTCGGTCCATATCCTCGGTCTTCCATGGGACACATCGGAGCTATAGTCGTTCTAGATCAGCTCTCAAAATTCCCAATGGTGGAACCTATCCGTAAATTCACAACTCCATCGATCGTGAAATTCTTAGAGAACCGGGTATTCCATGTGTTCGGAGTTCCAGAGAGTGTGTACTCAGATAATGGAGTACAGTTCCGGTCTCGGCAGTTTAAGAGCCTACTTGAGCAGTATGGCATTGAACACCAACTGACGCCCATATACTCTCCTCAGTCCAACGCGTCAGAACGGTTGAACCGCACCCTATTGGCCGCGATCCGTTCCTACGTCCACCCATCTCAAAAGGATTGGGATCGGCGATTGTCTGCCATCACATGCGCCCTGCGATCCTCGTATCATTCCGTCACCGGTGTCGCCCCTTACTTTGCCGCCTTTGGACAGCACATGATTTGCCACGGTAAATCATACCGACTGTTACGGCAATTAAAGTGTTTGGGAGACCCGGTCGTTGCGCTGGAGCCCCACGAACGTTTAGGAGACCTCCGCCAACAGATCGGACGGAAGATTAAGGCCGCAGGTAGTGCAAATGAAGCGCAGTACAATCTCCGGTCACGATCTGCTAATTTCAAAGAAGGAGATGAAGTTTTCCGGCGAAATTTCCGCCAAAGTGACGCCGCGGGGCATTACAACGCCAAGCTGGATAGGCGATTCCTGAAAAGCCGCATAAAGAAGGTAATGGGACCTAACCGTTACTTGATAACGGATCCATCGGGAAAAGAAGTGGGGATATACCACGCGAAAGACCTGCGCCGATAGATAATTGGGCACGTCTGTTTGTCCGTCCGCATATATTTTCAAAAACGCGCAAAGATTGTATACTTCCAGGCAAACATAGACATAAGTCAGTCCGTCCGTCTGTTAATTGTGTTCTTTTATTGTTCGTCATCTCTAGTCCCGACGCCGAAGGCAACCCGTGAGACACAGAAAGATCCTTCAGCTCCTTTTTCGTAATCCGCATTGCCTTGGGATCACGAGAAAATTAGCTGCCCTGTAGTAATCTAAGAACTATGGCTCTAAAAGCAGCGCTGACACAGGCACACAGCACGAACGCAATTTAATAAGGATTCAGTCGATTCAGTCACCTTCCCCATCGCAACACTCGTTTTTTTTTTTTTTTTTCTCGCAGGAATAATAAGTGGAAAAATTTCCTTTGTACTTAACACCCGGGAAACAAAATTCTAAAAAATGTTTAAAAAATTTCTAATGTGTAGTATCTTATTACAATATCTTTTGAAGATAATTTAACGAATTGCGGTGTAACGCGGTATGCAAATGCTTAGAACGAAACGGTTAACCCCTTTTAATTATGAATGCTAAAATCATTGTATCATTTAACCTGTTAATTATATGAACGCTAAAATCATTGTATCATTTAAACCCCTTAAAATTTGTCTAATTCTTCCGATTTTTCCCACCTAATTACGCCTAATTATCATAAACGACAAATTGCCTTCAATTGATAACTTAATTGAACCTACAAAAGACAGTGAAAAGGGAAATTGCAAATACCGCCGTCATAAACTACAAATGATAAGGAAAAAGTACATTTGATAGCAACAAAAACCTTCAATTGTGTGATTTCCCCCTTTCTGAATGGGTTCGTATTGTTCTACTTGCCCATAAAGTGTCGTAGTTGCTTGAGTGTGGAGAATATTAAATTGTGCTTGCGAAATTTGCCTGCTATTGCGTCGTAAATCGTGAAAATGGGTGATAACTACATAACAACATTGGAAATTGGAATTATCGGGGAGAGTGGCGCCGGCAAGTCGAGTCTTATGCTTCGTCTCACAAACGAGGAATTGGATGGAGATGGGGAGTCTGCTCGAAACCGCCAGACAGCGCGGACGCCGCGTAAAGAAGAAGCGAGTCGGGAGTGAGAGGAGATTGCGGGCTGATCAGAATATCGCCGAGACACGTGGAAAAGTTTCTCGCGTAAAAGACAGTGAAATATTGTAAAAAAATAGACGATAAAGTTATCGTGCAAATTGTGAACACCTTGTTAGTCGTGTGGGTTAGCGAAAAGTGGAATAAAACTCGTGTTCCGTCAAAATCTAGTGGAAGTGTTTTCGCTTGGGTGTCCAAAGGTTTCTCCCTCCCTTAAATCATTTGTCGAAAAGTTATTCTTTAGTTCCCAGAAATAATCAGGTCCCCAAAGGAGATATGAAACGAAGAAACAATTTGAAAATGTGGAAAAAGGCGTCATTGATTTGCCCCCGAATTTAGTAACAATTAGTTACTCAATGCACTTAGCATGTAACGGATTTGTAATTAACCGTTAGCTCTTTTGTCGGAAATTTTTCGAAATGCTGTGATGCAACTTCGCTTCATCGATTAAGGAAGTCGGTTCGCGTGGAATCGTTGTTGTTAATGTACTGTACATGTTCCAATACAAATTCGGAAACTCCTCCACAATACTTGTTAGAAGAAGCGTGCACACAGAGATGAATCGTGAGAATACAAACAAACTGGAACGTTTCACAGAAGTACACAGAACACTTTCATGGAATAATTTCTGTGTTTGAATGGTGCATGCTTGGGGTGAAATGAATTAGTGAAGGATCAGAGAGCAAGTCTTCGAAGAAAAACCGGCAACCCGAACAAAATAAATACGCGTTTGATCGACAAATATCTCTTCGAATCTTCTCACGTTTCCCTATGTGGCAACGAAAAAGAAAAGTACGGTAGTTCGCAAATGTAGATTTAATTAGACACAAGAGAAAAAACTAGTAAATACACGGTGGATATTTGCGTGGAAAAAAATAAAAGTGCGTGTGTGGTCGGAGTAAATTGATCGCGATAGAAATGAACAAAGTAATGCTTGCGAAGATTCTGTAGCAAGAAGTGAAGTGAAGGCCCAAATTTAAAGCACGTCGGCCAGTTGCACTAAACAACAAAGTGATAATAACGGTCCAGACATTGCAACACAGCACGCTCACCGTGGAAATTGATCCTAGCAAAACGATCAAAGAGCTGAAGCAGGAAATCGAGGCTGTCCATGCTTTTCGGGAATTGCAAGGAAAGGTTGCAGAATTGTCGGGAGAAGAGGAGGCTTTCACATTATTCGGCGCAGACATAACTTGAGTAGTTCACATTATTTCAAGTAATAGAAAATTCATATTAGCTTTTGCATGCATGTTCATTTTCGCGTCTTATTGGAATCCCGTATGAAGTTCAAGTCACAAAACCTTAGAATTAAAAGCGTCGATTGAAAGTGTAGTTGTAAGAAAAGCTTATCAGTCGTGTTCAGATACAAGACGACCTGAGCATTAAGAAACATAATCTTGAAGAGATAATTTTCTCTATAGAATGTTATGTGGCATTCAATGAATTTTGTCGAAATATTTTAGGATAAAGTTCGCATGAAAATTATAGCACCATGATGTAATCAATTGCATATAGAACTTTGCTATCACACGATTAATTTGAATGAATCTGTCTGAGTTCAGAGCGATTAATTTGCATGTATCCATTTTTATACTGATTACGTTGTGCATCCAGAGATTACGCCTGGTTTTAGTAATTCTTGTTCGTGAACTTCAATGTATTTCTTGCTATAGATTTTTTTTGGCACTCTCAAATATCTGCACTTTACTAGTTTTCGATACCGGATATGTAAATGAGCATACTTATTGGTCTAATTTTGAAGGCTTAATTTTATATTCATACATATTTTAATCAGTTCTTGAAAGTGAACATTTTTTTCAATTTCATGAAAAAATTTTGGATTTGTAATATAATAAAGAGTATGTTCAGTTTACGCTTTGTCGATGTACTTGAACATCAAAGGCATTATATCATTTGCATTTAGTGATACTCCGTTAAAAGTTCCCGAAATTTGAATAAAAAATAAGATAACATTACCTTATTATTTAATAATAATAATTATAAAATAATACTGATCCATTTATTTAAATAAACAAATTTACCTAATTATTTACCCTATAAATCTTTCTACTACCCATTTATATGACAGCACTGATTCAAATTCTTAGTAAAATTAAACCATAAGATAAAATATCACACCTAAAATAATAGCCTAAACCCATTCAATAAAAAGAATAACAATTTGAAATGATAAAAATCAAAGACAATATAAACAATAAATTTTGCACCATTCAAAAATATAAAAAGGTATTATAAATGACAGATAAAAATTTAGATTAAATTCGAAGCTTTTGTGTTTAACGAGAGTTAATAAGGATGTAATTTCTCAACTGGGATTTTAGAATGACAGTTCAGGTAAAATACAAGTATAAACGAGTATTTGTTGCAACAAAAAGAGATAATTATGGGACATGCAAAATAATCACTTGCAACATCGTTGTTCTGGCATTTTCCGCAGAAGTCTGTAATGTAACAGTATCTGAACATTATTCTTATAATTAAAAGTCAAAAATTTAATAAAGGGCGATAATTTTAGTCTATTAAATCGCTCTCTAAGAGCTTGGAATTAATTCTCAACCAGAGATTGCAATTTTGAAAACCCTGTTAACATCGCTCGTCAGAAAGGTAGATTGGAATTGAAACATTTCCTGTGTTGAAGATTATCTTTCTCAAAATGATTCATTACTAAAATTCTGCCTTTTATTTAAGTATTATTTATCACCATACAAAATGTACATAAGTGTAACATAAATAGTTAATTTATATTCAAATTCCAAATAAGATTTTGTGGTCAGCTATAGAGTATCAGAAAATGTGTAATTCCGGAATTTAACCTGTTAGAAACCAATAAGTTAGATTAGGTATAGATGATCTAATGAATTGATTGAAAATTGAAAGAAAAAAAATAAAAATGAATTAAAAACGTACCCGAGGGTCTTTCCTTTCCTCCATTTCTAACCGGGTATAGGACCCGGTACGGTGGCGGGCTTCCCCCTCAAAATATGAGCCAGTCACCGGGTACAATTTAATCCTTTTTATTTCAGGTGACTTAATGGGTTGAGTGGCCCAAGCCAAGTGCCTTTTTATGGCATAAAGTTATGCAATTCCATTGTATAATTCTATGACATAAATTGGTCACCGGGGTACTCCCCTTCTGATGGGAAGGTTCATACAATTCAAGTTGTATGAGTTTTCCACTCAGAAGAGGAATACCTGGCCACTTCAACGATTTAACATTGGATTTATTCCGGTTGGGTGGGCATGAAGGGGCTCCACCACCACCCGGTTGCCCCTCTTTCATTTGTGGGCCCTGAATGTATTTGGGTAAGGACGAGGTCACCCCCAAATTAGTCTTTCTTGTCAGGTTGCACTTGTTCTCGCAACAAGTCGTAATTCCTTCGTGGAGGTTATCTACGGATTTGCGACTTCGGTCGTCCTCTTGATCTCTGCAAGCAATTCGTGAATGCGAAATGTTTTGTAGTGAGTCCTCGTGCCGGGGAAACGAACCCGCCCCACGACACCGCAATGCTAGCCTGCCAGCGCATTCACGCGTCTCCGGACGAGGGCATTCTCGGCAGGAACCAACATCTTCCTCTGCCGAGGCAGCAGAACATCGCTGCGGTCCTTCACGGACATATGAAAATCTTTTATTCACTACACGTTCAAACATTAACTGAAATTGCATGCACTGCACAAATGTATCTCTTCTAATACGATAGCAGTCGAGATGCCTCAACATTCTCATTCGCTAGCATAACTAGAATGCACGACAAAAGCTTTCCGTATGTGCGCCATTCAAACGCAGACATGACGGGGCTTCTGTAATGACCTTCACCTTCACCTAGTGGTTGCGTTGTCGGGCGAACGGTCAATTGCCCCATGTTGTGCTAGTCTAGCTAGCTTTCTTATTGCACCCGATAATGTGCCCATGGCCACCGTCGCCTCTAACCACTACACTGGTCAAAGATACAACCCCCGCCCCTTCACTATTTGCAATAGTTGTTCCAACACGCCCCGCGCTCCTACACTCCTGCGGCTCTTTCTCCGCAATTCGCAACACACTATCTTTGAAGCTTACGCGGCATTCTCGATTCGTACTCTCTCGCCCCGTTTCACATGTGTGCGCTGCCGTTATGGTGGACAAATGCGGGTGCCGGAGTTTGGGTGGTGTAAATGTGTAATAGGGTTGGAAAGTTCTCACATGTGCCTAGTAGTACTCTTACTATTAGCATAGTACAGCAATTAGTTTGCACACTTATTCGTTCAGTGCACGGAGCAAATGTCTTTGATGGAGCACGCATCCAAGGCTAAAGCTTTTGAATTCTAGCACGGGCTAGTGAAGGGGGATTTATGCAAGTTTCAAAGAGCATCAAACCGGGCCTTGTAATTGAATGCTAAATGCTGATAAAATGTGAAGTATGTAATAAAAATGACAGTTTACCCTGATTAATTATACTTTCCGAGTATCCACAATTTGAGCGGAAAATTAGAAAACTCTGGTATACTTCGAATGGATTTGATTCATTCAACAAAAACTTTAAGAAAGTATTTCATTGCTCTAATAAAATAATTGAGCCATTAAAAATGTTCCGAATTGAGAAATATCCTGCTTCGATTGGGTTATTTGCTGCATGCCTTAAAATGTAGCATATTTGATAGACCATCCTAAAAATCAACATTTGCCGCCTGAAAACGCCAAATGAGCGTATTGAAGGAACGAGACAGACGTTAAACAAAAATTCGATTATGGACAAAGTAAACACGTTCAGCAGGAAGTAGTATGCTCCTATCAAAAGGGTTTTGCTATGTCAGTGTATGATACGTGGACAATTGGTTCTAATGAATCAAATGAACTAGTTTTTCAAAGCAATACTTTTTGTAGTCTATTTTAAATACTAACACTTAGTTACAAAATTACAGATAACATTGTCTGAGTAGGATATTTATGTTTTTTATTTTCTCTGAAAAATTTGATTTCCTTCAACATGTAGTGACTGGTTCGATGAAAAGCCCTCATAGCCTAGGCTAGCAGTATTGTGATTATTGAAGAAGAAGAAAATTCAAATGGCTATAGACTCCGATTTATTCTTCGATTTTTTTAATTGGCAGAATATTCAAGCGTTATTTAGAAATTCTTGTGTACAAAATCGCATTGACTTTATGGGTACATATACGATTTTATTGGAGAAACTGTAAAAAAAAGAGTGAGATTACTTAAGTATTTGTGGCCATTGATCTCATAAATAACTACCTTTATCATCTTTTTCTACTGTTCCGGATCATATGTGTCAAATCACGATGGTAGAGGGACACGAATTTTCGTTCATTTACTCTCCCTTTGAGATTTTGTATACCTTGACTTTTACAACGTAATTTCATTTGATAAATCAACCAAATTCGGCGTTTCTATTACTATTGATATTATTAATAAATTTTAATATATAGTTCAAATGTCAGTCAACTTCAGCAATAGTAACAAAGTCCTTATATTAGGCTTCCGATTGCTTATTGCGAACTCTGGTTATATGTTATCATTAGAGGGTACCAAGGTGATTTTCAAGTTGGTCGCTCTACGATTATCCAAATATGTTCAGTAAAACTGGTACTCGTAAAGGGCTGGGGATATAATATCGATGTTGGTCCGGCTCTTCGTAAACTTCAAGCGAGCATACGACAGAGTTGACAGAAATGTCCTGTACAAATGAATGCTTGACTTTGGCGTCCCAGCTAAACTTGTCCGCATGACCAAGGTTATAATGCTAAACACCGAGTCTAAGGTCAAAGCTAACGGAGACTGAAAGCTTCTCATCTAACTTAGGCCTAAAACAGGGGTTTGCCCCAAGGTTGTTCAAGATTGCCTTGGAATATGTGATCAGGAAAACGCCAGCAGACACTACAGGCTACAGGTCTGCGCCAGCAGACACTACTCTTCGCCTGAGTGTGTCAATTAATACGTTTTTCTCAATAAAAAGTCTAAGGCATTTGTAATAGATGAATGATTATGGTTGCCCCATACTGCCGGGAAGTGTTCTGCCACCTCTGAACGCATTCGCAATGAATGACGGAGCACTTCCGGAAGTGATGACAAATGTCAGGGAGATTCGTGCATTCTACGGAATACCGAGACGACCGAGCCGTGAGCAAGTGAAATACTGGAAAACTAAAAATGGAAAGTAAAGTAAATGTGAAAACAGTGAATAGGAAATAAAAAAATACTTCCAAAAATGTGGAGAAAAGTGAAAATTGAGATATAACAAGACTGCGAAAGACTTAAAAAAATGTTATTGAAAAACTAATAGGGTATTAATTCAAGAGAATCAGAAAAATAACCGAAGATATAAATGCCAAAAGAGCAAAAGTGAAAAAGAATAAAGTGAATCAAGAAAATAAGTAGGAAAGATTTAAAACAAATATAATAGGTAATGATGCGCAAGATGAAATATCCGAGGTTAATTTAGAAACCGGCTGAAATGAAGCACATTTAAGCAAAAAAGGGATAAAGTTAAATAAGTTCTTAACATAGACCGAAGCAAACAGCCAGGCAAAAGAAATAAAAGTAATGTGGATTGTGAAGTAACAATAAAGAAAATATAGACAGTTGGTAGTAACCACATACGAGTATATTCAATATAAATAGTGGTATTATTTTGAACGATAACGGATAGAAAGTGAATAGTGTACGAGTAAATAACGAAGGGAAGCATATAAATATAAAATATCTAAATAATGGAGATTTCGATGTAACTACCTAACGATAAAAAAATTAAGAAACGTGTTGAAAAAAGTAAGAAACTGAATATTGCGAAGAATAACAGACAATGCGAAGCAACAAGCGTGGAAGTCTACGAGAATAAGGCAATGGATGCAAAAATTAAAGATAAACGAATAATGAGGTAAATGGAGGACAAAGCAGAGACTACCTGAATGAGATTAGAACCAAAAGTATCATTTATAAAGAAGGCATAAGATGCAGTCATGTTTTTTGATAATTATTTGGCAAAGTAGAGCTAGGAAAATACCTTGAGAAGATATAGTACTATTAATTAATATTTAACTTTTTGGTGCTTGGTTCTTTTTTTCAATAGCAGAACAGAAGTAACAAGTAATCAAAAAGAATACAAATCAAATATACTCTGTACCCAAAAAATAAGGTGACATTGTATTTATTTTGAAAATTCTTTATTTATTCTTCCGAATCAATTTCATCCCCTTCAAAGTAATCCCCTCCCGATGCAATGCTCTTATGCCTACGGATTTCCCAATCTTCGAAACACTGATTGTAGTCACTTTCCGGGATGGCATTCAGTTCCGTCTTCGCTGCGGCTTGAATCTCCTCTATTAAGTCAAAACGGTGTCCCCGGAGCGGTCTTTTGAGCTAGCTGAACAGCTACAAGTCGCACGGCGCCAGATCAGGTGAATACGGTGGTTGCGGAACCATATGGGTTGGGTTTTTGGCGAAATGATCACGAATTACGAGTGCAGTATGGGATGGTGCATTATCGTGGTGTAAAAACCAAGAATTGTCTTTCCACAATTCCGGCCTTTTTAGGCGGATAGCGTTACGCAAACGACGCAAATAATAAATAAATAATAAATAAATAATAATAATAATAAATAATATTCCTTGTTGACTGTTTGCCCCGGCGGAAGGAATTCATAATGCACAACACCACGATAATCGAAGAAAACAGTCAACATGACCTTGATTTTTGAGCGACTTTGGCGCGATTTTTTTGGTTTCGGCTCCCCTTTAGCTCGATTGATCGGTTGTTTTGGGGTCGTAAGCATAGATCCAAGTCTCGTCTCCAGTAATAATGCATTCCATATTGTCCTGATAGTCAGAAAGCATCGTTTTACACACTTCAACGCGACGCCCTTTTTCCAAAAAATTCAATGTTTTCGGTACCAGTCGAGATTTGACGCGCTTGACGCCCAAAACATCCTTTAAAATGGTGTTGACCGAGCCTTTCGATGCGGCAACCTCATCAGCAAGGTCTTTAATCGTTAATTGACGGTTTCCCAACACTAAATCTTTGATTTTTTGGACGTGAGCTTCGTCGGTTGAGGTAGATGGTCGCCCAGGTTGCTCTTAAGTAAGGTTGCTCTTCGTCTTCGACACGTTCACGGCCGGCTTGGAACTCACTATACAACTTGTAAACACTTTTTTGGACATAACCTCATCACCAAAGGCTTTCTGCACCATCCTCAGCGTATCCGCAGCAGAAAATTGATACCGCAAACAAAATTTAATGCAAATTCTTTGCTCATCGCAAAAAACGAAATCTTCAAATGTCAGTTTAGTTTTTGGTCACAGTAGTATATTATGAGAGTATACACGACGTGAGAGCGGAACGTAAAGGGTAACGAAGTTTTATATTTTACAAAGCAGTGAAATGTATAATTAATTTTTAAGTGACAAAATGAAACAAGAGTTCAGTAGTAGATTGAGTAAATGGGCATCCGTAGATAATAGAATGATAAGATGTTGTAAAAACAAGACAATACAAACGACAATTTGAATCAGAGATAAAAGCTGTTGTAATTGTAAACTCTTGTATTGGAGCAAAATAATGAGAAAAGTTTTAATGACAGTATGATCGTTTTCTTTGTGCATATGCATTGAAAAAAATTATTTATACTCAATGATAACGTGTAATTTTTAAGAAATTTGCATCTTAAAAAAACCTGTAAATAGCATTTTAATTAATATTTTGACAACTTAGTTTCATTTTTGAGAGTAACATGCAAGTATAGAGGAATACTAAAGTAGTTCGTAGGGATAGGATTTATCAACTTGCTTCAATCCATATTAAAAATATATTAAAGAGTCAAAACAATTTATTAATTGCAAATATCTTTTTTTTATTAGAGAAATGCACCGTTTCTAAGTGAATTGCTAAGTTTTTGGAAAATAAAGCATGAATTGCTAGGAGAATACGTTCTTTTTGGTGTCACTAATTAGAGATTTCCCGGTGACGATAGGAGCGGAGGGTGAGTATGTCGTCGAGTTCGCGGAGTTCTCGGTAATTTGTGACTAACTGATTCAGACTTTCGATTCGGTACTAAGCGGTGTTATAGTTTGTACATTTTTTGGAAATTTTATTTAGCATAGAATGTCTCGGTTAAGATTAAAATACAATACTTTTGACCCGTCATCGGTACGCAGATAGGAAACGCGTTAGTTTGAAGTTGTTCTCCTTTCGAATTGTTGGAAACCTCGGAAAGGCTACATTTTAAACGGGCAATTTGAAGTAGTGGCTGAAAGATTGTATTTGACTGTAGTCTACTCGCGTCAAGACCTGCGGCCAAAATTCTTCTCCGGACTAGCTGGCTGACAAGCAGCCTCCTTGGAGTAGACTGCGAGCATGTAAGCTTTTAAAGGCACAGTTCATTGATACGCTTCAAGACTTCCCGTCTTTAACCATTGAGAGGTCGGTTTATTGTAGATTGATTTCAGGAAATCACAAAGAATCAACGAAGGGAAAACTATTACAGATTTTAATTAAATCATTTAAAGTGTTTTTTTGTTGTTGTTGATTTAATGCTTTAGCGGTTTTAAATAAGATGGCTCTTTAAGTAAAGCGCAAAAGGCGTTTTATGGAAATAAAACATCAAAAAAAATTGTTTAGGTTTGCCGTGGTTTAGTTGAATCTATAAAGCTGAATTTTAGTTTTACCATTTTAAATTAAAACCTATTTCAATCACCGAAATACACTAACATGTTACGCTTGCCGCATTCACTGGTTGTCTTCATTATCTGCATGACCTGTTTGGATTGTTTAAATATAATTTAAGGCTTACATTGTAATGATCTATACTATGATATATGTGTCTGTTCTACAACTACAACTTTTATTTTATATTACTTTATGAAATTTATAGCAGATATTTATATGTCATAGAATCTCTTCGTACATAGTTTTCCTTTGTTATAGTCTAAAGTATTCTAGTTATTTTGTAAGGTTTAATCGCAATATGACGAAATTCATAAAAAGGATAGATGCAATCACAGAGCGAACAAACCAATGGATTTCATCTTATTCCATTATCATCACGAAAACGAAAGCGAGTTTATCAAACGATACGAGTGGAGTTCTTTAATACACTACGAATTTGGTCAACCACATCTGTGCAAAGTTATATTTGAACCAAATGGAAGCCAACAGTTAAATTGCTTGGTAAATTCCAATACGCTACCAAAAAAATTAATTAATGGTCGTCCAGAAAACTCCAATCGATCATATTATTACAATGGCCAAACATGATACTTAAACTTCTACTATTTGCAATAGTAAATCTGCCTAACCAGTCTTCTAATATTCTTGTTAGCGTGGAAAACGGTTTTGGCGCAGGCACTAAAAGAAAACCGAATGCCTGTATATTAAGCAACTTGAAGTGATGAATTATGTTTTACTACTACATCTAAGAGTCTGTATTGGGTGGGAATAAGAACAATTTACAAGCGAACTGATATTTGTTCGTTTTTTTAAAAACGACTATCACATACGTTCTTGAAAGACATCGAAATGCTTTCCCCAAGCTTTTATTTTGGTTCCTTTATACAGGGAAATTGCCGTTGCTACTATTTATAACTAGAATTGTTCCATTCAGGCTAGTCACTTTGCATGACCTGGCCTTCTAAAATTGCTGCATTTGCATTGCATAAACGCTCACTAAACAGATGACTTGTATAAGAGGAACCTCAAAGCTATTGCTAGATAGAAGCACACGAGTACCTAAAGTTCACCTCTTGCTAGGCGCGTCGGTTGACTCTTCTTCCCAACTCACCGCGTTCAATAGGGTCTTTGTTTCCCTTTAACCTTTCCCGTTTCTATAGGTAGTACGATCGGAGTAGCCGCCAATGATATTTCCTCAGTCCTTCAGAAAAGGGAATAGGCAATTTCCCCACCAATCTTACCTTATCAACTGTCTCGCGCAAATCCATTTTGCCAACCGCACAACCGCAAAATTTCACACGACCTGTGATCACGAAAAACCAATTCCGCTGCTACTCGTGACAGCAAGGGTGCGTTTGGTGCTACCTTTGCTGCGGTTGCTTATACGGTCTCAAGTTGGGTTCAGGTTATGTTAATTCGTGTTAAAAGTAACGAGGAATAGTAGGTGTTAATTTCTAAGAGGTAAGTGCACTCAAATACTTCTTTATTTTGCCAACAGTTCGCTACATTTCAAGTCGATTTTTACAGCGGAGATCTATCCATATAAACGATCCTGATCTGAACTCATTCGGAGTCTCAAAAGTGTGCAGTAAGAGGGTTGCTAGCTTTCAATTCATACGGAAAATAGATAATATATGCAAGAGAAATTCCATTTTGAAGTGTGTAACTCTAATTTGACAACCAAATCACTATGATCCCATAATAACGCTTTGCGCACCACACGAAACGTACCGCAAAAACTTCTGGTGGATTTAAATTCTAAGCTTTCAATTACATTTGCGAATCCCTAAAATTTACTGCCTCAGTAACACATAACGATTGTGAAAACTTTAAGTGCTGTTAACACGATGAAGCAAGTGGCACTAGGCTTTGCAATGTCAAAGAAGGGGTTGAAGAATTTATGATAATTCTTCAAAATCTATAGTATTAGAATAAAAATGCAAGATAAACAAATAAACATTGCTCTGGTTGGTGAATCCAGATTTTGGACCTTAGCACTTAGATTTTTTAGAGGATTTCATTTGTGACTATACTGAAAAACAAAGTTGAAGTAATGTCAACCGCAAGCAGAATTTGCAGTTGCAGATTATTAAAGCAAAAAAAAAGTTCAAGGAGTTTTGCCGTCATTCAAATATTTTTTGTTAAATACTTGAAAAATAATTATGAAGGGGTTGAATTTCAAATATCAAGCACTTATATAGCTTGTACTGAGGCGAATAATCGGAGCGAAGCTTGACGGGGACCAATGGCAAATTCAATACAACCATGAGCTGTATGAAATTTTTGACGATCCGGAGATCTGAACGATTGCAAGACTGCGGAAGCTGCAATGGCCTGGACACATGATTCGTATGGACGAACAACGGATACCCAAGAAGGTATGCGTTGGGAGGACTTAAGGCCGGAGGCCAGTGGGGAAACCAAGGAAACGCTGGTCTGACTCGGTCGACGAAAACAGTTCATCGCTGCTCGGATTTCGGAATTGGAAAATGCGGTCAATGGACCGAGACAGTTGGAGGCGCTGTCTGCAGGAAGCGAAGGTCCGATAGGGGCTGTAGTGCTAAGAGGAAGAAGAATATAAAAGAAATCGTTTTTGGCGTTATGTACCCTTGCTTTGAACCGAATCTAAAAACATCATAGCTGGGTTGGTTCATCGTCTACCGGAAGAACCGCTGAAGTATATCCATTGCCATCAACGAAGTTTGAAACAAGGATGTATGCAGAACGTGCCCAGTACGTTAAACGGACGATACTATGTATATATTGTACATACAAGTATATATATATATATATATATATATATATATATATATATATATATATATATATATATATATATCTATATATATAATATATGTTCAACATGTTATCCTAAATAACACACTATATATCCTTTTAAACTCGATCTCAGTTATTTTATCCTCTGGCCGAAGAGTTCCTGGTATATCATTAAAATTTCAGTATCTGAGTAAGAGCATTGTTAATTGAGTGTCAAACGGAAATATTCCAACTATTCCATTAGATTAATTTAATGTTTTATTGAAAGTATTTCACTTCTTTCTACAAAAATACATTCGGCATATAATAAATAATCTGCAAAGAGCTGACATGTCATCTTAAAAGTCAAGTAACGTAACATAAGTTGTACACTCAACTAACTCTATTTTCACTTTGAAGTGAAAACCCTTTTGGAGGAAAAATTCTGCATTATATTTTTAAATTCACTGTGGTTAGAATAGATAGAAATTTTAAAATGGACTTGTTTTTATCAAGTTTAAATTTAAATCAAGATTAAACCTATCCTTTTGTTTGCTGAAAGTTTTTGTATCATCAAAATTCTCCTGGCAATGTTATTATAAAATGTTTTTTCAACATCTACGTTCAGCTATCTATTTTGTGATTGCTAGGAGTTTCTTTGGACTTTTTTAGGAGGGTCAAGAAAAGGTTATCGTTATTATTCACATTTTCAATAAACCAATCCAGTTGCCGGACAGCAACAACCTTCTTAAGATGTTGATCGTAAAATGTATCTTTTGTAAACCTCATTTTTAGTTTTAAAATAAATCGGTTTTTGTTTTTTACCATCGAGGCAAAGAGAGAATGTGCTATCCGTCAATTTAAGTCAAGGCATCGGTTTTAAGCATCACTTAGTGCTGTGGCACAATGACGGTACTAAATATGATTACCGATTGTCATCGAAAATAACCCTCAAGTGAATTTATGACATAATAAGGAATGTGTTTAGATACTGGGTTTCGAAATACATAAAGATGACAAGTTTGACCACATAAGTTTCTTAGATGGAGCATAATTTGCTTATTTTGACTGTTTATAATATACTTTCTTAAACTTCATGACTTTATTTTCATTTTACGAATGATGGTTTAAACATTTTTATATTGTTAATAAGTCTTAGAATATTCCGCTTAAATCCTGATTCTAAATAGAAGTTGACAACAAATAAATCAAATTAAATGTTGGCAAAACTGTTTCTTGTATTTCGTACGATCTATTAGAATTCGTTTTAATTCAACTTAATGATAAATTGACACACGGATGCTGATGAAAGCCGGTGCGAAGATAATGGAAAAAATTTTCGTCCAGGGAAAAAATTTTAATCATCACGTTCTAGGACCATGGTGATGAGATTGGTAGAGTAACCCATTCCTTGAACAGAACGTTGCTCTAGAAGGTGACCTTATCAGCGTCACGCTCGACCGTTTCACTTTTACCCGATTTTTGAATAAGTACTCATCACCGCTGGGCTGGTACTAGTCCGGCATAAGAATCACTAAATTCATTGCCATCAAAGAGCGTTGATGCTCTAAGCTACTACGCAAGCAGGTACAATAGATCGTTAAAATTAACATCAATTTGGGTGTTGTAATGAATTTCGAAATGTTCGTGTAGGACACGGGTGCCGATGGTCTGGCACAAGTATGAGCGAGCTAAAACAACACCGAGCTCAGCTAACTAGCTTCGCTTAGCGACCGCGTACGCGTGCTTGACGACTAGCATTTGCGGGATCATATGAGGCGGGTTCTTGTCGAGCCACGAAGCTACACTACAAAATACTTATCACGCGTACTCTACTCTACAAGACGTACCGATCAATTATTATTATCTGTAGAAATGTTCTATTAGGTGTTAATTAAGCTACTCTACAGTAATTCAATATTTTTTTGCCTCGTTAAAGTTAGCGGACACGGAGGCTTGAGACAAACGCAAACATTACACAAAAAGCAACCGTTACTTTCTCCGAAGAAGGTCGTTGCATTACAAGGGGGAATGTCAAACCTAAAGATGTTGAAGTGGCTGAAGTGAACCCCTCATCTCTGCTTAAAGGATGGAGACTTGAAGGATGTAGTTTACTTAACACTAGTAAAACAACAAACTAAGCAGTTTCGACGGGGTGACCACCTTATCTCTTCAGGAGCAGCCACTCCTGATCACCACGGGGCTGCTCGACTGCTTATGTTTATTACAGTGTTTACTAGGAAATATTTTCGAGCATATATATTCGATGTGTTTTCCCTACGCAACGTATAGTGGAGTGAGTGCAAGTTTTTGACTTTGTGTACTGTATGTATGTATTTCTCGATAGTAGAATACATGTAGGGCTTTGAATTTATGGATCTTCAGTCCCTGTTCATGAGAGATGCTAACCACTATGTATACGGCCAAATGCTGCATTGTTATGTAATGGGCTTCACTATATTCTTTTTAACAACACAAACATTTTGCGACGAATATTAGAGCAGAGAGCAAGAATCAGGAAAGTCACGGAGCTCCAATCAAACATCAAAAGAGCAAGCATTATCCGTGAGAATTCAAATATACACAGTAAGTCACGAAAAATTATTGTTTTAGTCTTGCCAGTTAACAATGGAAATACAACTCCTCTGATCATGAAGTATATTGTCCAACAAGACATGAAGCACCCAGATCAGCGTTTCTTTGCATTTGATGATGATGTATATATATATATATATATATATATATATATATATATATATATATGTATATATATATATATATATATATATATATATATATATATATATATATATATATATATATATATATATATATATATATATAGATTGTACAATATTACGGCAAAAACCACATCGGTTTAACCGAGAATCAGTCTTTCTTGGATCGAAAAACCGGTCTAAACTGTTTTGTTCCTTTAAATTGAAGAATCGGATAAAAGAACCGGACACATGGAATCATGAATAGATCAGATGATAAGTATTGGGTTGAGAAATGGGTCAATATGTAAAACATATACATAGAATTGGATGATTTTTTCCGGGGAGTTGAATGCTATTTACGCACTGAGTGTGGGACTCCCATGCACACTAGATACTATGGGCTACCCGCAAAATGCCTCTCCTGTCAGCTGAGAACCTAGCCTGGAACCGTTTAGCACATTACTTCGAACCAGGTACCATTTGGCTTTGTATAGAGGGATCTTCGGGATTCAGAAATCTTCTTTCTAGCGGAAACGAAAAGACTACTAGAAAATATATCCCCTGCCCTCAGTACCTCCTGACGCTCAAGTATGCCTTTTTTATCCTCCAGGACGGCACGTACGTAATGTGGTGCGCGGTTCCATTTGTCAACGGATGTATCTTTCCGATTAGAGTCTCCGGAGAGAGCGGTCCAGCTTCATTGAAGAGGTCACCTCACAGCCTAGCACATCTTTTGCAGCCAAAAAATGTATGGTAGACGTCATCTACCTCTCCCATCCAAGACTCGTAGTCGGGAGACCGTGACGTACCAATCTTGTGCAGTTTAAACTGAAAACATTCATACGCTTACTGAAAATGAAGAATTTGTCTATGGTATTTAAAAGCGTTCAATGCATAAAATGTAAATATGATTTTAAATAAATTAATAATCTACTTGATATCACGTATGTATGTATATCAGCGTCATATCCTCAATCGAAGCGCCATTAACATAGTAGATCTCATTGATAAGCGGGATTTGTCGCACTACCATGTATGAAAGCGATATTCCTCCTTAAAGATGAGTTTTGGAACTAATTCAAACGAATTTATTCGCATATACGAGGTGTGTTCAAAAAGTATCACGAATTTTGAATTTTCGCGGGTTACGTATATTCGAATTTCGATTTTTTTGTGGCGTTATGTTGGTACTCATGTCTGTCACTTACGCCGACAAGCTCGGCCATTTTGAATGTTCACTTGATTGGTGATAGCTGCTTTACTTGCACGTGTTTTCAATCGTCTTCGATTTTTACTTATTCAAAAAAATGGATCAACAAACGTGTATCAAATTTTGTGTGAAAAATGAAATTAAGTGCGCGGATGCATTCCGAATGTTGACTGTGGCATACGGAGAAGCTACCTTGGACCGAAGCAACGTTTATCGGTGGTACAAAATGTTTTTAGAAGGCCGAGAAGATGTGAACGACGAAGAGCGTGCCGGACGCCCGAGCACTTCAACAACAGACGAAAAAATTAATGAAGTGGAGAAAATGGTATTGGCCAATCGTCAAATCACCGTTAGAGAAGTTGCTGAGGACCTAAACATATCGATTGGCCGTGCCATTCGATTTTTATCAACGATTTGGGCATGAGACGGGTCGCCGCGAAATTCGTACCAAAATTGTTCAATTGCGACCAAAAACAGCAACGCATGAACATTGCTTATGAGATGTTAAACTCTGTCCGCGACGAACCAAATTTGCTCCAGAGGGTCATAACTGGTGAAGAATCGTGGGTTTATGGTTATGACGTGGAAACCAAAGCTCAATCATCTCAATGGAAGCTGCCGCATGAACGAAGACCGAAAAAAGTGCGCCAAGTTCGGTCGAATGTGAAAGTTTTGCTGACAGTTTTCTTCGATTGCCACAGGGAAGAACGGTCAATAAGGAATATTACCTGCAAGTTATGCGCAATTTGCGCGAAGCAATCCGCCAGAAACGCCCGGATTTGTGGGAGAACAAAAATTGGCTTTTGCACCACGATAACGCCCCTGCTCACACATCGTTGCTTGTGCGCGACTTTTTGGCCAAAAACAACACACTAATGATGCCGCAGCCACCGTATTCCCCAGATCTGGCCCCCTGTGACTTTTTCTTGTTTCCTAAACTGAAGAGGCCCATGAAAGGACGACGTTACGCTACGCTTGACGAGATAAAGACGGCATCGAAGGAGGAGCTGAACAAGATTAAAAAAAATGATTTTTTGAAGTGCTTCGAAGATTGGAAAAACCGTTGGCACAAGTGTATAATATCTCATGGGGATTACTTTGAAGGGGACAAAATAGATATTCATGAATAAATAAATAATTTTTGAAAAAAAAAACAAAATTCGCGATATTGTTTGAACACACATTTTTTAAGAACATCAGACGATCAGCTAATGATTCTTATGCTAGGTTTATGTATTGGAGTTTAAAATATCAAGTTCTGTAACAACAGCTAACTTCTCGCAAGCAATTGCATAATGCAACATAGCAAGGAAAATAATTGCCTTATCCTTAAACTACGACTTTACACGCCTATCAATATTTGTTTATGTGACTTATCTTTGTATGTCAAAGTTAATCTGAACGAAATAAGATAACATGGATTATTATATTGGACTTTTTAGCGTTATATGCTTTATACTGCGAATTTGGTATGTACACTCTTTACACTGAGGAACGTAGTGCTACGTGGGCGTGGCATGAGCTAATGCAGCGAATACTTCAGGAAAAATGGTAACTAAACACAATTGCAAAACTGAAATTTTCAATGCAAGGTTGCATTTCGCGATGGCATTTTCCGCTCGGCAATAAATCTCAAGCGCATTTTTAGCACAAACCATAAACTTGAATGAAAACAATTTGATCTTTTATTTTGTCAGCGACTTTTCTAAGTCAAGTTGACCTTGCAACAAATCAAATCAACTCAAATGCATCGCACCAGTCACATGAGCAAGCAGGTATTTCTAGCGTTTATTATCGTCGCTGGCACAACAAAAATATAAACTAAATTGTCAAAAATAAAAATAAAGAAAAGAAATATTTGCCAGAAGGAATAGAACGACGAAAGGAACATACTAACAGCGCAGCGACCATCGTTAATGCATGCAAGTAACTTCTTCCTCCCCCAGGTCCAGACGTCTATGTCTATGCCTTTGTCCACAGTCCGCATTCTACAAATTGTACCGCTTCACTGCAAA
The DNA here is from genome assembly GCA_963969285.1 of Odontomyia ornata. Taxonomy (NCBI): domain Eukaryota; kingdom Metazoa; phylum Arthropoda; class Insecta; order Diptera; family Stratiomyidae; genus Odontomyia; species Odontomyia ornata. The sequence continues at coordinate 268,147,480 of OZ017739.1, read as the reverse complement.
ACTAATCTAAGCAATAAAATCAAGACGAAGAGCGTTGCTATTAATAAGCTCAATGTCATCGGAAAGACGGCGCAACGGCGCAGCAGTATCTTAGCTTGGAGTGTGCAGCACTATAACGGCCCAAATGCCTTTTCAAACGCCCGCTGCTTCTTAGAAAAGCATCTGACGAATGCGGCTGCGATCTAAGATTTATCTAAGCTTTCTTGCACGCTTGAGCTTGCAAAAGTTGCCTCTTCGTGGCGACACGACTGTCTGTTTAGGCGGGCATGCGCGCGGACCACGCTAGATTTCACTTTCTGCGAGCAACAATCTAAGCTTGAGCGCGTCTCTATTGCTCTATCTGCAAGTTTTCAGATACTCGTGTATGTAGTCCGCGTTTGAAACAAATTAAGTATGGTCAGTTCGAGGTGCAGGTGTACTAACTGTAGATGCCCGGCTAGATGGATATGAGGTGCGGATGGCGTAATGCAAATTTTCCAGTCGACTTTCCCGAATGGCAAGTTCAAGAGCGAGCGTCTAGTGAGGAAACTGCTCACTTTGGCATAAATCTATGCCTATGAGCGTCGTATGTATGTATGCATGCAAATTATGTGGAAAAGCTTTTGCTAGGCAGTCAGCCGCCCAGACTCAGTCGGAACCACCCACCACCCACCAGACGGGAAAACTTGGATTGCCGCGCGCCGCCTCACTGAATATGATCGTTCATACATGTTAGATGAATTGCAGTGTCGGCAGATTCGTTGCATTTGAAGTGTGCAGACATGCCGGCGGTGCTGTAAATGTTTCGTTTCCATGTTTGGTGTGAAGGCATTTAGCAATAAGTGCAAAGACAAAGGGGAGGAGGAATAATTAATTTTTGCGATAGTTGGCCTGTTTTGATTTGTTGCGTTTGTGTCAATTTTTGTTCAGTGATAGTGAAAAATTAGAAGCAATTTTGTATAATTATCAGCATTCCATGAATTCTATTTTTTCAACATTGGATGAGGAGCAATTTTTGAAAGATATTTTTCCTTTTGGAAACTTACGAATGCTTCATGGTCCATTAGTATTCATTTCCAAGTGATTTGAGCCTACCTGGACTTATATGACAATTTGCTGTAATTATAATTAATATTAATATTATTTTTCTAATAACTCAAAATGCTAGGTATTCAAAGCGCGCCTTAGGTAAAGCAAAACACGTCTTACCTGATTGAGTGACTATTCAAGAGCGATCATTTATTGAACGTTCTTATTGGCTATGGCATTGGTATGAGTGTGTGTGTAAGCATCGACAGTCGTTGCTAGTCACTTGAAAGTTTTGAAATAATGTGTCGTTTGCATTTTCAACACTCTCCCTTAAACGATGCATTCGTTTCAATTCAAAAATCATTTATCTCGCAACGCAAGCTTGCACCGATGCGAAAACCTCATTACTAACTCAACAGTTTTGAAAAAATATCTGCGAGTATCAAAATCCCATCTTCAGATGTTCATAAACACTTTCGCTTTAATTACATTTGTTCTTATTGTTACTTTTAATTTAGACCGCATGAAAAAATTCATCTACAGGGGCCGGCTTCGTACACAAATTTCTCATATTTTCTAGTCTGTACTGTTTTCGTGAGGAAACAAGACATGTTCCTATCGGTCGAAACATCTTTTAATTCAATTTTTCCAGCGCTGATTTTCTCGCGAATGAAGGTGTGCTTTGTCGCAGTGCAGGGTCAGTACTTCATCCGAGCTTATGAGCAATTCCTTCTCGAGACGCTCGAGCCAACCACACTCCTGTGAGGCTGATACGATTGCCATCAGCATAGTATACTCACATAGTATCTAAACTCAATCTACCCTCCGGAAAAATCCGAACACGATCCAAAGAGCTACCATAAACCTTCGGTAGTAGGTAGGTAGGTAAATGCTGACGCGAGGATTGTCACGAATATAAACATGTGCTTGGATGAGGGATTTCAGGGTTACCAAATCTCAAAAAAATTGATAACTTTGCAGAAAAACAAATTCGTTCTATGCAATCTTTTAGTCTTTATTAGGATCTGGCAGGACTCGAATGTTCTGAAATGCGTAGAAGACGTGCATCGAAAATTTTATTTGCTTTTTGTTTTGTTTTTTTTCAATACGACAGGCCTCGGCTCAGCTGGCCGGCCCCTGGGAAAATTCAGAAAGTGTGCAACACAGGGTAAATGGAAGGTGTGGATACCATCAGTTCCGCTTGAGAGGAAGAAAGAATGATCGTTTACTGGCGTTTTGACGCTCATGACAGGCCCATTTTGGAATGTAAGCAACTAGCCGGCGCCGATTTTCTTTCATCGAGATCTGATGCCTGGTCAGCGGTGAAAACCATCCAATCCAATACATTTTTGAAATAAACAAGTTTTTCATTCAGTGTGCCTTTTATGTACCCGTTAACACACTAGGAAACCATATGTCAGCAGCGCTTACTACCAAACACATTACCAATAGTAGGCCGACTATGCGGCAGGGGCGATCCACCCCGGCTCTAGGCGGCCTCCAAATCTCGAAGAGTTCTTTAAATCATATTTCAAACAAGATTGAAAATATGTTCAGTAACTTAGTAAGAGGCAGTTCAAAGTTTCGGGCCTCATAAATACAAATGGAAAACCGCTTAGACCGGTTATTTACAATTTTAAATTTGAATGACTAGTGTAAAATTGGAATTTCTTCCACTGCCAATCTTCTTTTCTTTATAGTATCTATATTCCGCCGACATCCATCAACGGCTTAGTCTATAGACCTCTACATTACTACACCTCACAGTAAATTCAGTTTTACCGTCATTAACTTGGTACTTTTTCAATTTTTCTGCGATCCTTTGCAAAAGGTTACAGTTTAGTACTATATGAGTATTTTACGAATAATGAAAAAAATACAACTACAGCCATTTTAAAATTTAAGAAAGTGTCTTATTTTTATAATGTGTACACATCAAGATCAACACTGGAGTCATTTGAAATTTTGACACAGTAATAATATTTTTTATGTTTATAGCGACCAATAATCGGTGAATACCAGTCTTTAAAACTGTAAAAAACTTCATTCCGTCGTTCAGCTAGGTTTCATTCCTATGACTTGAACAGATTTTATGCGTTCGGAAACCTAAAATTGGGGTTAAAAATGTTTCAGAATGCAGGATACTTTCCAAGAATATACAATCTTAGGGTTTTCCGGCCACCGAAATCTGTGGTTTGATATTTTTAAAACCATCCGCTTCATCCCGTTACTTTTGCATGAGTTCTACCGTCGCCCTCGTTATGCAATGGCCGCGCGAACACCAATTTATCAGCTGGCGACATGGACAATCCACCTCGTCACGTTTTTCGTGTTCTTTTGAAAAGTTCAGTGAAGTAACAATCCATTGGGCGGCTTCAGACACGGCATTTAAACCACCCGCGTCTAACATGTTTGACACTGATGCTCTTAGTTTTAAATGTCGGCTTGGTGCCCCCAACCCATTTTTTGTGTACGATACACATCTTATATGTGTATATGTTAAAAGGCTCATTCGATCATAAGATGCCACGCAGCCAACGCCGAAATGATAAAGAAGAGCGAGATCGAATCAACTGATTGTATACAATGCTGTTACATTTGGCACAAAAAATTTTAATATGGATATTGACATCAAGAAGAAGATGCCGAGTGAACTAGCTCTTGATGCAGCTTTGACAATTCAAGAGGAAGTACGTCGATCAATGTTCGAATGCCTTGATCAATTTATAAAAGAATTGTCTCAACGCTACGTGGCAATGAATGATATCAGCAAAATTTTCAAAATTGTTGAAACAAAGTTCATTGTCGAAGCTTTTGACGATGCTCTTGCTGTAGCAGCCTACAATCTGGTACAAAATTATGATGAGTTCGATAAAAAGCAGGTGCTGCTAGATATAAAGCGATATCATAAGCATCTACTTGCCACCAATACGAGTGCGGACATTGCTGCCAGCTGGACAGCCCAAGAAATTCTACGATTTATAATGAAATGGGACTTCAGTGAATCTCTACCCAGTATATTGGTTATACTTCAGTACTTCTTGACGATTTTCGTCTCAGTTGCATCATACGAGAGAAGTTTTTCCAAACTCAAACCAATCAAAACTCACCTTCGATCTACGATGCATCAAGACCGACTGGTCAATCTTTCCATGCTTTTAATTGAAAGAAGAGTTTCAAAGGAAATTGATTTCTTTGAAATTATTGAAGAGTTTAGTAAAATAAAGGCAAGGAAACATGTTAAATAGCTACTAGCTGAAAATAAAAACGATGTAAAATATTGTTTGTTGTTTTATCTCAAATTTAATTTCAAAGTTGCTTTATTTTGTAAATCATTATAAATCATATAAGCACATAAAAAAAATTAAATTATTATAAAACCAAAAAGTTTAATGGCCCTTCTTGGCACTCTAAATTTATACAATATTACGATAATATCGATCAAAAACTAAGAATAATATCGCGCTTAATCAAATGAAAATTTCAACATATTATACGTTAGTTAAGAAAGAGGAGAACAAATTAGGCAACCATATCGACATATATGTATACATATATATATATATATATATATATATATATATATATATATATATATATATATATAATATATATATATATATATATATATATATATATATATATATATATATATATATATATATATATATATATATATATATATATATATATATATATATATATATACACATATATATATATTAATTATAAAAACAACAATTTAAAATCAATATTATTCTTTTTTCCGAAATGTACTGTAAAACTACTTTTACATCAACTTTTTTTGGATGGGGGCTTTACTCCGCCACTGACGGTTAGGTTTGTCATCAAATGCTTAGGGCGGAGTCATTTATGTCTCTTCCTTGAACTCAGGAAAACGAAAACCGCAATCAGCTTGTGAATGCTTTAGATCGAATTTGGCCGCTAATGTTATCAAAAAGCAAAATTTTCCGAGGGAAACTTGTCTTTGGCTGAGAGCACTTTACACTTTATGATAGAAACAATGGTTCTTACAATACTCAAAGTCTCAGAATAAATGCTACATAGCTGCGCTTTGCAATAATGCAGCAGTTTGCTCTTATCAGGTTTTAAATATCTCGAACGGTAAAAACTGCGAATGAGAAGTTACATCGCTTCTATGTATAGTTCAACTTTATTCTAGTAAAATATTCTGATATTAGTGTTTCGATTAGGTACTATCAGTAACAAGAAAATTGAAAGCGGCATAGTGGAAATTTTGGTAAAATATGTTATGCAGTTCATTGGACGAATACTGAGTGCGAGTTGTTTAGAAAACAACGAAAAGACGGAAAAACAATGAATGAGATATCCACAGTTCCGTTTCGAAAAAAGTGTACACAACTATCAATGTTTGTCCTACACCGGTGATTCGGGGAAGAAAACGAAAAAAAGTAACCCGTTTCGATACATTACTGGTGCGACACTGCAAAAGAAATCTATTTGTTTCTTCAAATGACTCACCAATCACGTGTCGTAATATAAGATCGCAGTTGACAGAAGCAACTTTTTTTTGGTAGATCCCCTAGAAGGTTCCATATTTGACCAAACGAAATATTCAAACACTTCCACCGTGAAAATTGGAGCAACATCCTATGGTCAGATGAAACTAAAATTAATTTGTTTGATCCTGATGGGAAAATGTACGTGAGATGTCTGTAGAACGCCGAATTCGATTCCAAATACACTAAGAAAACAACTTAAAAAATTGTAGAGGTAACATTATGATCTGGGAGTGCTTTTCGGCTTCTGGAATTGGTCCAATTTTTTTTAAATGTAATGATTGTTTTTCTAAAAATCCGTGTAGGATACGGGTGCCGATTGTCTGGCACAAATGTCAGCGAGCTATAAACAAGACCGAGCACAACTGACTAGCTGCGCTTAATGACCGCGTACGTGTGCTAGTTGACTAACTATTTGCGGGATCATATGAGGCGGGTTCTTGTCAAGCCACGAAACTACACTACAAAATTTTTATTATCTTCAGAAATGTCCTATGACGTGTCAATTAAGCTACTCTATAGTAACTAAAATTTTTTTTCTCTTTTAAGTTACCAGACACGGAGGCTTGAGACAAAAGTAAACCTTCTACAAAAAACAACCGTTACTTTCTCCGCAGAATGTCAAACCTAAAGATGCTAAAGTAGCTGAAGTGAACCACTGATCTCTTGACGGAAACCTGATGGATGTAGTTAATTTTAATATCGTAAAACAACAAACTAAGCAGTTTCGACGGGGTGGCCACCTTATCTATCCAGGAGCAGCCACTCCTAATCACCACGGGGCTGCTCGACTGCTTATGTTTATTACATAAAGGACAGAATATGTGGAGTCAATTCCGTAGAAATCTTAAACACAATAATGCTTCCATCTGCTGAAGAAAAAATACCACTGAAGTGGAAGTTTTTGCAAGAAAATGACTCTAAGCACTCTTCCAAACAAGTGAAATATCGGTTTAGGTGTAATAAAGCAGCAGACATTCAGTGTTCATTGTAATCTCCCGATCTTAATTCCACAGAACACCTATGGGCAATTCTAAAGCGCGAAAAAAGGGACTGTAGAGCCCCAAACAAGAAACAATTAAAGCCAAAGATTCAAACTGCGTGGTACTCCATTCCTACTGAAACGTGTTCCACATTGGTCCATTCTATGGGACAAAGGTGTGCAAACAAAGAACCAAGGACCAAATAATAAAAGAATATAATACATTCTAACGGTAATGCCATTACTTTCTTAAAGTTAAATTATATTTTAATTTTGCTTCTGCAGGGTGGGTCCAAAGTCACCATAGGGCTTAAATATTTAATAACTTTTCCATTTATATTTGACGTGTTTCAGCAAAGCAACCGATATTTCTCGAATGACACGAGTAATGTTGGCTTTCAAAGCGTCGATTGAAGCTGTCTTATCCCTGAACACCAGAGATTTATTCCAACCCCAAAGAATAATAGTCTAAAGGTGTGGTACCACACGATCTAGGCTGCCAATTTACTGGTCCAAAACGTGAAATCAGGTTCTCACCAAATAATTTCTAAATAAGTCCATTGTTTTTGTCACTATATGAAGTAACGCCGGTTCACACACGCTGATTTTCTTAATACAGCTGAACAATTTGAATTCTCAGTTTTCGGTCTTCTTTCAGAGATGAAATAGAAAAGTCTTCGTGTATTAGAGACCTTACTGATTTATTAATAATAAAGAATCATTTTATGTCTTGCAGCTGTCCCGAAGTATGCACTGCATTGATGTTATTTGTTATTTGTTACAATTCCTTATTACGCAGCGCTAGGTGAACTGGAAGATACCATGAGTTTTGAAGAGGATCCAGGTAATAAAACTTCTGATTGTTGTAATGCTAAGCCAGATAATGGATTTATTGAATGCTTAAAAATTAAAAATAGGGAGAAAAAACCAAAAGTTTTGTCTGCTGGTACGTCCGTCAAGATTAATCAAAAGAAAGAAAAAGTCCCACCAATCAATGTATTTGGTCAAACGGGCAAAGATATGGTTCGGATTTTGGCAGCCGAAAATAAGCTAAATGATTTTGAGATCAAAAGAGTCAATGCCGATAAACTGACAATTAGAACTAAGTCGCTGGTGGATTTCCAGGCAGCAAAAAGCGCGTTAAATTCTGGAGATGTTTCGCATTTTACATACACCCCAAAAGCGAAAGAAACCACACCTTTTTATTGAAGGGTTTGGACTGCGGAGAGGACACAGGCGATCTCCTTCAGGTGCTTCAAGAAGTTGCACCAGAAATAGAATTTATTTCCGTTAAAGACTTTGCAACAAGAAGATCGAGTCTGGAGCGTAAAAACTTGCCTTATTACAAAGTCCAGATTTCCAGCAAAAGCAGTTCAAGTGCCCTACAATAAATAAGGTACTTGAACTTCCGTGTGGTGAAGTGGTAACGCCTACAGAAAAGTGAGGTCAACTAGTGCTATACGTGCCGAGGATTCGGGCACTCGGCTGCAAATTGCGCCATGAAATATAGGTGTATAAACTGCAAATATATCTATGCTCCCGGCGAGTGCAAATTGGCTCAGGCGGAGCCAAAAGAAAAATTATATTGTGTGAACTGCGGTATCTTTGGTCATCCAGCATCATATCGAGGATGCCCCCGGTATCAAGATGCAAAGGTAAAATTCACTCCGAAACAAAGTCGAGTAAACCACAAATGCGATACGTACCAACTTCGTCAACCCCGGGGTGTCATTTGCACTTGCTGCGAGAGGGCCAGCAGACAATGTAAATAAAATAAATAATGTAAGTGGCAAAAATGAGCCGCTTCTTAAAATTTATCAGCAATTAAATCCCTTATCGGAGAGAATCGAGAAACAAGATTCGAAAATTAACATTGTTTTTCAGCGTTTAGAGCGTGTAAATGCCTCAAAATGAGTTGTCATCCAGTCACATTCCCACGGATAGGATTCGTCTCATCTCGATCAACGTCAACTCCATTGTTACTATACATCGGCGTGATTGTCGCCTGGAGTTCTTTGTCAAGCAAAAGCCTGAGATTATCAAAATCTCACTGCCAGGTGGGGATAACCTCTTCGTTATCTCTGCCTATGCAACTGGTGGAACTGTTCTCAAGCTCAAGGAGGAGCTCAATTCCTTGTTTGAAATACTCGAATTGATAGGCTGCATAGTTATGATATTCTTGCTGGTGACCTGAACGCCAAGCATACATCATTGCTTTACGGCACCAATAATCCAAGAGATGTATTCCTGAAATCATGGATAACAGAGAACCAAATTGAATACAGGTGCAAGCTATATGGGTCGGAGTTCCCAACATACCCTAGGACAAATTCATATTTGGACCTCTGCATTGCTGACGCAAGACTTGAATTCAGCTTTAATAGTCTTCAACGGAAACTGCATATTCTTCCTTATGATAGCGACCATAATGCAATCGTAATGGAAATCAATCATCAAAGGGATGATCTCTTCCTCATTCCAGTTCAAAATGAAAATCATCGGTTAAATAAAAAAAAAAAAAACAGACTGGGGAAAGTTTCAAAAGAAGTTTAATCGAGAGAAAGTAGTTCTCAAGATTAAACATCGAAACAATATGGAAGGATATGAAACACCAACCATTGCAAGGTTGAAGAGATTGAAAAGCCTTCTTCGCACACGCGTCAACAATATTTATCGACGATTTTTGGGCTACACCCACCCCTCGTTGGCTTTGTTGAAATTACACTTGAAGAATGTCCGGAACTTAATCCGTTCATACTTCAGGAGTGAGATCAGCAATCAATGGGCGGAAAAATTGAGGGACATTAGTCCACAGGCCCCATTGGCGTTTTCGCGAAAGTGAATAGCATATTCCGTAAGAAGTCTGGAGTGAAGGTATCGAATCTTGAAGTCACTAGTGATTAGAAAAATCTTCTCGATAGGGCTGGTATCGAAATTTATAGTACGACTCTGGATAGAAAAGGAAACAGAATTATTTATGCGAGATCGCATAAACTTGCCCTGATTGGAACTCATTTTAAATTGGTTCATCTACCAAACCCTGAGATAGGGAATGATATATTTTCAGAGGTCGTTGAAGCAAAAGTTTCCGACTTCAAATCAAGCCTGAACGGCCAATCATTTCATCATTTCAATGAAACATTAACATCTGACCACATACCGAGCTTGAATCTTATTGATTATTTTGTCAGCTATGAAGACTTGTGTTTCATATTTCGCAGGGTAAACAACAAGAAATCATGTGGTACTGATGGTATTCCAAATGTAGTTCTCCGAGATTTGCCTGAGGCTGCTATTAGGAATTATTGCAATTCATATTTCCCAAAATAGTGGAAAAAGGCTAAGGTATTTCCGATCTTGAAGAAAGGAAAAGAATCTTCATACCCCAAAAGCTATCGCCCAATCAGCTTGCTGCTTAACATCAGCAAGGTGTTTGAAGTGATTCTGTACAGAGCATTAAACGCCCACATAGAGAAATATGAGTTGATGCCGAATTGCTAATTTGGTTTTCGTACCAGGCATTCGACCACACATGCAATAACGAAAATAACCTCAGACATCTGTGGGAAACTAAATGATAGAGATTGTGTTGGAGCATGTCTTATTGATATAGAGAAAGCCTTCGATACAGTGTAGTTAGATGGACTAGTTTTTAAAATCCTTCAGGACAAGCTCCCCAGACACCTTGTCGCCATGATGTGCAATATGTTATACGGGAAATCGTTTGTTGTAACTGACGGAAATCTGACAACAATGCGCGAATTCAAGGTCTTGCATGGTCCACAGCAGGGAAGAGTTACTGCGCCTCTGCTCTTCTCAATCTTCATTCGCAAGCTATTGAAAGGCTTTGATTTTAACGTCTCGCCAACGCGATCATTGATAGCGTTTGCTGATAATCTGATCATCTATACGGCAGACTGAAAAGCTACAATAATTCAGAGCAATCTCCAAAAAATGTTCAATGATGTACAGCTGTATACTGACAATTGGCGAATGAAAATCAATGCGCAGAAATGCGAAACAATCTTGTTTCGGACAACGCTGCAGGGGGTCAGTCAAGAGCTGAAACGTAATTGCAGAACGAGTTCCAAATAAATCCTGTGCTCGATACCTCGGTGTTCATCTCATTCAGTATCTGTACTATACTGAACATGTCAAAATCATGCTCAGTAAGATACTAAAAGTAGTCATGGCTCTTTGAAGACTCTTTTATTTCAAATACATTATTCAAAAGGTCAAAATTATCTGTTACAAGACCCTGGTTAGACCAGTTTTGACATATGGATGTCAGATCCGGTACAACCAGAGTACTAGTACTATGGAAAAATTAAGAGTTTTCGAAAGGAAATGTCTTCGTGCATCTACTGGTTTGTATAGAAAGCCTGAGACAGATTGGGAACCGTATATATCGCATAGAAGAATTTATAAAACTGCGAAAGTGACTAGAGTCGATATCTTCATATTGAAACTTCTTCGGAATGATATCGCAAGATCTGTGACTGTGAGTGAAAACCCTTGGATTTCACAGCCGTTCCACCCTACAGACGAGTATATTGCGACTTGCCTCGCTACTGGCTTCATTCCTCCAGAAGCATTCGTCGACGGTGTCCCAGTCATATATCACATATGTATCGCGACGGGCCATCGGTAAGAAGATAAAATATCCTCCGAATTTGAGTTCACGACACCAACAATTCCAATGGAGATACTCATTTGCTAGATTCGTTGAAGCTGATCGAGCTGAGATGGGGCAATTTAGGTATTGGTGGCTGAATGACAATGTCTAAATTATTCGTGTTTATTGTCAGTTTTTTTGCTTTTCGTTCCTCATTTTTTGAGTTTCAGCTCATCATTGCTACATAAAGTGTTGTTGTTTTAATCAGGTGTAGGTTAGGTATATGTTATGTTTATTTTATTAGGTTAGAGATAAGATTAAACGCGTAGGTTAGGAATATGGTGATAGAATTTTTTAGTATAAGATAATGTTTTTGATGGAATTTTATTAGAATTAGGTTATAACATTTTAGAGGTAGGATCAAAGTTTACTGTTGTGTTAAAATTATAAATAATTTTAGGATAGTGTTGGTTGGTTTTTTTCTCCTTTTCCAATCAAATCATAATATATGTAACAATCTTAATTAATTTGAATTTGCTATAGCTTTTTTGATGATTATGTTTAACTAATAACGTATAAATTTAGAGAGCCATTTGGGCCATTAAGTTTTTGTATTGTTATTGTTTGGAATTTGCTTTATATTCTTTTAAAATTTATAACGATTAGTATTCAATAAAGCGCTTTTAACTTTGAGCCCTCAAATACTTTCTTGGTTAATAAAATGAAGGAATTCCCCGATCGTCAAGGCTCACCCGCGCTGCGTTCTAAAATTGATCAACATATTTTTGTTTAGGATGTGTTGAAATGCTCAACGATTAACTTGAAATTGTATTATGGTCCTTAGTTGTCTCTTTAATGGATTTTAAGCAGAAATTAAAAAAAAATAAAATAAAAAATATACTTTTCGAGTAAAATAATATACTCAGGTACAATGTTAAAAAAATATTTCTGAGCTCGCGACTTCTTGGGTCGGGGGCCCGTGGCATTGGGCCAACCCTGCCACCCTATAGTTACGCCACTGATTTTCTGGTAACTATCAACTGAAAAAAATTTGCGTTTGTGTGATATGTAAGGCTATTATGTTCTGCTCATAATACATACATTTCTTACTTGTGCGAATCTTTTGGAGAGTCACTGTAGTTATTTATATTTTGCTTATTATATATATATATATATATATATATATATATATATATATATATATATATATATATATATAAAATATTTATAAGTATATTATTCATTTACTAAAGTTTTCTAATTAAATAAAAAAAATCCGTCAAGTTTTTGTTTCAGCCCGTTTTAACCAATCATTGAAATTATTTGTTCCCAACCATAAGAACCAGAAGTCCTAGAACTTGTACTCGTATGTTTTCATTTTCGCAAGTGCACGCTCCACAGTCTATAAATTCCCATTTTCTTTTTAGAAAATTCCTTCATGTTCTCGCCAGTGTACCACTGAAAAGCGAAAGTAGTTTTCATTTTCATTGAAGTTTACACGTCTATTCGTCCCGTTAATAAAAGCTTTGTGCAATTTGCTCGATATATTTTCCGCATTTTCCAACGAGACGAAGGCCACATCGTTTTCATTCTTTTGTCACCTGGCGCCGTCATAGAATCACTGAAAGTGAAATTCGTAATACAAATGTTAGTGATTGTTCGTCCACATGGTGCATCTAGTAGTGTGCCGAGGAAACTTCTAGTGCCCTTTCTTCCTGCGACCGTGCAACAAGGGGCATGCCAGCTAACTCCCATTGGAGCATTCCGGCGTGTGCATCCATAAGAGTAGATGCATACATGCTATGAAGCCAGAATTTTAAATGCCACTCACTTGGCCCCTATCTACAAGTCGTTCTATCCCATAATATATAGACGAGAATGCACGCCGAATTTGCAATGGCTGTGTATGCATTTAGAATGCGGTTGTGGTGGGTGTTGATCGCGGTATGTGCATATATTCTTCGTTTTTTGTGCAAGAACTCAGTCGCTTCACTTTGGACATAGAATTTATTTCTGCATGAACTTTTCTTGTAGTGTTTGTTTTTCATCGTTAGCATTTGGGTTTTGTGTTTCGATGGCACTGACGAAATCGCATCGATGTCCCAATGCGCAGCGCATTGGTTGCGGTTTGGGTTAATAACATCTTCAAGGACAAGTCTAAGGTACAATCGCATATGAATGCAATTTTTTGGCAATAGTCTGGATGTAGTGATTTTTCTATTTATAATATTTATTGTCTAAATTTATGCGATCAAGATGGATTTTTTATCTTGCTCTGTTAATATTTGAGATTATAATTTTTGCTACGTATATAGATTGCTAAGATCACTTGTGAAGATATTGAGCTTAATAGGTCAGATTTTATTGCAATCGGTGTTTCTGAAAAGCTTCTTGATTACAGAATTATCAGGGCAGATTATCTGAATCATAATTGAATTACAACCATTACCGTAGAATAAACCCTTTGGTGCGTTACCGAAAGTTCACATATTGCCATCGCAACACAATCTGAAGACACCATTATGTTCGAGTGTTGATTGAATATCGATTGCAACTGATACCGGCTGAATTTCTTGGAAATGATGGGGAAATTGTTTGTAAACTTTTAGCTTCCATAATGAGTAGTACAGTACATAGGGGACCGAATGATACCAAAACTATACATTTCTCATTGCTTTTCATTTTTTTAATTAAAAAATGAGATAAATATCATTACATGCCACTACGACAGACTAATTTGCAAAAACGGTTTCTAAGTTGAAAATACATACAATTTGTTACTAGGTCAAATAGTGGCATTATGATTGGTTTTGAATTTGGGAAAGGAGCCTATGAAAATGATAGTGACTGCAAAATAATGGAGCGTAGATGAAAATAAAGTGCAACCATAGATGCAACGCATAAGTGAAAAATGACTGTACGATAAATGTGTAGATTGCAAAAATAATACGTATCAGCAAACGTTGCTTGATGTAACGGGTCAAGTAGTGAGCTTTTTCCCCAGTACGAAATCAGTTCGAGTTTCAATTACAGATGGTTTGCATTGCAGAATCTCCTTAGGTGAATAACTGACCGATATTCTTAGACTACTACTCCATGTACCGAAGGAAACCTCCAATAGATGGTACTAGCAGTGAATGCTGGTCAAAAAGGTCTGATCAGCTGAGTTGAATGTTAACCTAAGGCATCAGTCAACAATTCCTAATTATCTCATTTTCCAGTTTTCATCCGTGTCGTCAATATTTTGCGCAACAAAATTTCGAAATTCAGCTAACCAATGTCATATGTAGAGAATTTCATATTTTTCCTTTAATTCTGTTCAGATGCATCGGATGAATGTTGGAACAAATGATATACAGTAGAATCCCGATATATCGTATCTTCAAGGGGATGTAGGATTCAAACGATATATCGAAAAGTACGTTATATAGAAATTATTATACATCGAGGGTAAAAATAAAAATTTATGTCATAACGAAGGTTTAACCTAGTGGTTTCAATAATCCTTTTCGTTAATAAATTCATGTGTTTTCACAGTGAATTTTATTTAGATACAGAAGTATGAGCATTTTTATCTACAAATAAGAAGATTTATATTCACAGGATTGTATAAAAGCATTATTTTTCCTGCAAACATTGATCCAGTTTTGTTTGTGTTAAACAATTTTTGAGGGGTCTGCTTTCTATTGCCATATCAATAGTGTGTATTGCATCAAATACTTTTTCGCCAACATTTGATTCTGATAAGAAAAGTCGTACGCGATTGAGCAATTTCTGGGCCTCTTTCGGGGTAATGTTAGAAGCTTCTTCTTTTTCTCCTTCTCCTTCATCATCAACATCATCTGTTTCGTTCAAAATTTCGTCGCCGTTAAGCATTCCCGCAACCGCAATATTGTTCTCGAAATTAACAAATTCTTCAAAACTGATTGGATTTTCTTAATTTTGCGTCAAGAAATTCTATCCAATTGGGGTTCGAATTTCATTTACTGATTCCGTTGCTGACGTATCCTCCTTGAGAAACCCACAAGATCGGAAACAATTTGCGATTGCGGCTGTCGTTACTTTTTTTCATGCCTTGTCTGCAACATTCATAGCAGAAAACAGTGTAATTTTACGGTCAATATTTTCTCCCAGATTGTCTAAGAGTTGCATGACAACTTCCGCTCAATAAAAAGTTTTGAAAACCTTCATTATGCCTTGATCCAAAATCGAGGTAGTGTTCGGGGGCAAAATTACTTCTACATTGCTCAATGGAGGAATATGGTTGTGGGCCGTGCAATTTTCAATGAACAGAAGAATTCGGCGTTTGTTTTTCTCAATTTCTACGTTTAACGGTAAAATCCATTCATTAAATAATTCAGACGCCATCCACGCCTTACGGTTGGCCCTGTATGTAAAAGGAAAACTTCTTATGTTTTTGAAACATCCCCAATCATTAGCGGGTTTAGTTTCTCGAAACCATCAATGTTAGTTGCCACCAAAATTGTCATTCGTTCTTTGCTTCTCTTCCCGCCATGGCATTTGTCACCTTTATAACACATGGAGCGATTCGGAAGGCATTTAAAAAATAAACCAGTTTCATCTGCATTAAACACACCGGACAAATTTCGATGGAAACACTTGCACTTTCTCCGCAAAGTTTTCGAAATTTTATTTCGTGGCGTCACTTAGAACGACCAAACCACCCATCGCTAGTCCGAAAGTCCTCCCTTGGAATCCCTGACTTTGAAGCGAACGTTTTTGCCTTTTCATGCAGAGTTTGTCCTCCGATTGGTACATTCAAATTTCTCGTCTGATTAAACCACTTCAACAATGCTTTTTCCAGTATCGGGAATTCGCCTTTTTCGAACCGCTTTCTTTTGCTGTTGGTATCGGCTGCAGCTTCTTTATTTTTCAAGATCGATGAGATTGTCGATGGTGGAACAATATAACGACGCGACACATCAATTTGTTTTTCACCACTTTTTATTCTTTTCTTTTTTCACTTTTATTGAAGGATGATTTCTTTTAGAACCCATGCTAACGACTATATTGAGCAATGCTTCACCAGCAGTTAGTGTAAATAAACATAATTCTGAAAACTCATCTCCAAACTTTACTCACAGTTGGCAGTAAAAACGAATTATAAGACGTAAGTTAACAGTAAAACCGAATTTTAGGACGTTTTGCCGCAGAAAAATATATGTTATACCGAGGGGACTAAAATACATACGTTGTATACGAATAAACGAGATTTTTTCAAGGGACCAACACTTTTGTATTATACGAGTATATCGGGATATATGATTTATCGGAATGCGAAATATCGAGATTCCACTGTACTAGAAAATGGTGACGTGAATGACAAAGATTATCCCCTTCTGATGAAAAAAAATTGAAGACGCCGAAGCGGATATACTGTCAGTGTCAAAAAAGTAAACACTTGTTTCTCATTTTTTATGCAGCAATTTGCAAATTTATTATACGAGTAAATGATGCGTAAAAAGTTTGTTTTAGAATTAATGATTCTTATAATTGAAACCTTAGCATCGAAAAATTTTGTATGAAATTAACATACAACAATGCGAAGATTCGTTTAAAGTAAAATAACCACAGTTTATTTAAGCGTCAAAATAAAGTAACAATGGCAGCACTAAGCTTCGCGAATTTCTATATTCCTGGGAAATCCTTACCGTTATGATTGTCATGTAACATTAAATTTGTTTCATGTTAAAATAAAAAAAGACTTAGTTTAATTCACTTTGCATAAACACAATGATCCACAAATACGAGTACAAATTCCCAGTTACCTATTCTTGTCAAGAATTTAATATAAATACGAATAAAATGCAATGAATTAATAAAGTTGTCAGAAATATAGAAACAATCAAAAAGAAGTATACTATATTTGAAATACAGGAGGAATCACAAAGCACGTTAAGGTTGCAAATATGATACAGCCTTTACATTTTGGATGGCGAATTCTTCGAAGTGTAGGACATTATTCACACTGGATTGTAGCCTGTGTCCAGGTGTTTAAATCCAGGTCAAAGCGGGACTTTCAAAAAACGTCCAAATATATTTCGACATCAACACCTCATTCATTTGCAGCCATTGACCATCAATCATTAATCAGTACTATCAACGCGAAATTACGTAATGGTAAAATTGCATACACTAAAACCCTATCATGACGAACCAATGCACCAAGGAAATTTCAAGGTTTGCTCACAAGCAGTAAGCAGGAGAGCGGAATATTTGAGGCCGATTTAGTGGATATCAGTACACAGTGGACATAAGCCGAGCCAAATAATTTCCCGTGTCCGCCTACCACCGGATTGTGTGCTGAAATACAAAAACATAACGAATTCCGTGAGAAGCTCAAGAAATACGTGCCTAAAGCTCCTGTACCTTCTACTCTTTCTCCGAATCTATTCAATCAGGAGAAGCTTCAATACTAAAAGTATCAATATTTCTCCATGCTCCTGAGTTTTGTGTTGATAGAAGCAAGTCTGTTGTGTTGTGATACAAGAAAGAAAATCTTCATTCTTCTAAAGAGTTTTCATTGTTTTAATTATCAAACCACAATTTTTTCTATGCGTAAGCGAGAAGTCATATATAATTAATTTATGTAAAAACACAATAAAATCTTTTTTTTGATAAATATGCTAAGTATCACGATATGAATAATTTGCCGGGAGTTGGACACCCAAAGCGGCTTACTGATAGAGAAATCCGCACCATAGGAAAAAAGTTCAAGCAAATCCAACCAAGTGCACTAAAAATAGTGGAAACAATCACTGGAACTTCGGGAATCCCAGTTACCGAGAGAATACGTATTGAACAACGATGAGGCAAGTTTAAAATGTTTGGTGCGAAAAAAACCTTTAAGTGATGTCGGCAATCTCATTTTTATTGAGTCAACTATGAACAAAATAGATTCTTTGAACATACTAAAGGAAAATGTAAAATATAAGTAGTCCACGTTGTGTAGTCATTCCCCGTAAGCCGAAGGTCCCTGGTTCAAGTCTCGTTGGCAACAACAACTTTTATTTCGAGCGATTCTTCGGACGGACTAGAAGCCCGTTCAGTTATGATACGTACTGGTTTAAAATTAGAACGTTTCGGAGCTTGGTGGACGGACTCACGGCCAAAGCCTGGTATTGACTATATCACCTACTGGATTGCTGAAACAATCGATCAAGATAATGAGATACTCTAACCATCTCTAAACGAAGGCCCGAAAAGGGCTGTAGTGCTAAAGCAAAAAATAAACAGCAGAAAAAGGAAAATATTGCACATCGTGTAGCCAAATTCGACCCGACAGAGAACTATGTCTTCCAACAGGATAACGATCCAAAATATACTTCCAAAATCGGGAAGGAATGGCTACTTTATCGGGTGCTTAAGACTCTTGATCGTCCGCCTCAGTCCCAAGATCTCAACCCGATTGAGTATTTTTGGCAACTTCTCGGCGAAAAAAATCAGGCAAAGAACCATTTCAAACAAGGAGGAAATAAAGAAGGGCTTAAAGGAAAAATAGGCTTAGATGAGCCCGGATGTAACAAAAGAACTCGTTGACTCTGTACCTAGAAGACTGAATGCATTAACTCCAAAGGCAAAAAACTGAGTACTGAAAACTGTTAAACTTCAGGTTTTGAATTCTCATTTTCCTACTTTACACTATCTGTTTACTTTTTTTGACGCGAAAAATCGGTTGCCTTGAAAGTTCAAACTAAATATTTTTGTCTGTGTTTCCTCTTTTTTCATAAATTTTCATTGGATTCAATTCGTAATATGCTAGTAAAGAATTTCGCAACACTGGTTTTTATTTTTTACTAATTATTTAACTATAATAAAATACTTTAATATGAGCAACGAATGTGTTTACGTTTTTTGATGCTCATAGTATTACTGGATGATTCAGCGTGACTTGTGAAAAACCTGAAAGCAAGGAAACTGGATGCCGTAGGAGTTGAGCTTGGAACGCCACGTCTGCTCAGAAGTATTTTTGAATCGTAGATGCATGAAGAAAATATAAAGTAAAGATATGATGGAGTCTTCCACTTTGGCATGCAAGGGTGCTTTTTCATCCCGTTACACGACATAACTAACGCAACTTTGCTCACGCCCCAGCACTACGTGGTACACTATCAGGTGCCCCATCTAAATACTACTCACAATTTCTACAACTTAATTTCAGCAATCTAACGAAAACCGGAACGCGCACTTTGCTAAAAATGAGTTTTCGGAAAAGTGGCTGTTAGAAGACCAGTAGATATTCAATTTAAACAGTGAATATTCCACTGATAGATCAGAAAGTGTGCGATGCAGTGAATTTTCACGAATCTCATATATCATATCAATTTTACTGATTCGATCATGTGAACTAAGTCACTGATCTTTCAATGAAACTGCTTCTCTGAAAAATTAGTAAAGTCTTCACTAATTTGATTTTAGAGAGTAGGTAACTAAAAGTGATCTCAGAATTTACTTACAAGAGCATAATTGGGGTTTCTTTCCTAGAAGTACTCGACCGGGATATCAGTTGATAGCTGGTCAAAAGTTAAAAATTACAACCCGTGCCAAGTATTAAATAACCTCCCTAAACAGTAGATTACCTTGTCGTAGCTATCGATTCATGAAAGAAATCGTTGGGTAGAAAGTGCAACCTGGTCTGCTCCCAAATGCCTTTGGGTTTCCATGGCTGTAGGAAGGCATATTCTTTTCTTATGGAGTTTGAGTTTGGTGAAATTGAAAAAGAGGCAAAGGTAGGTTGATGTGGGAGCCTCGAATGTGAACTTGAGTTTTTAGGCACCAAATAACGAGAATCGGTAATAAGGGGACTAAACACGCTGAAGATTACAGCTCACAAATAAAATATTTCATTCAGTTTTGAGGATCTTGAAAACCAGCAGCATACAAGAGAAACAAAGCTCCAAGTATACAAATCTGTGATACGACCTGCGCTATGTTACAGGTGTGAAACAGGGACCCTAGCCCAAGTCTTCGCAAACATGTTGAACGCCTCCGAAAAACGTGTTCTGAGGCGAATATTGAAGCGAATCTAGACGGGGACCAATTGCGAATTCGATACAACCATGATGTAATAATACGGCCACCCCGCATGATGCCGAAAGTGTTCTGTTACCATTGAACGCACCCGAGATAAGTGACGAAATACTTCCAAGAAGGTTCAATAAATTTGTATGCATTTACGTATGCATTGAGAGAGGGAGTCGGATGTCAAAGGGGATTGTAAATCGTAAATTTATACTTTACTATCCCCGTATTGTGACCAGCCGGAACGTCCAACCATTGGTAATTTTTCGCATTCCCTTTCTTCCCGTACTAACGTACCCCAGCTACCTAGCCACGCTACAGCGTAAACAAAGCGCTCCGTTCTCGCTTGATGCTCGGAAAGTTACAACCGGATATTTACATTTAGCCTGGAAATAAGGTTAAGCTCCTCTTTGATATGTAAAGACATTTAAAGGTATTAGTCTTTAGTTGTACTGGGAAATTTTTTCTGACTTTCAAGGACTACCTTAAGAAACTGGCTGATTGTCAAGGAATTGTTAAAACTCGGGCGCTCGTGTGGAATTCGTACAAAGAAGGGAAGTGCCACATTTTAGCAAAACGTTAGAAAAGGTACAACACGGCGAGAGACGAACAGGTAAAGTTCCAACTAATTTAAATGTTATGAAGAATTGTTGCAATTGAGTAATATTTCACGCAAGAGCTGATAAATCCCAGCGAAAAGTGAAAATCGTGGTGCATGCAGTTTTGTGGAGATTCAGAGACCACCAAAGAATCTAAATTTCAATAAACTAAATCATCGTTGAGAGAGATGTAGATAGCAGTTGATAAATTATGAAACATACAATTTACTGCTATTTGGTAGATACGAAGGCGATCCGATAAGTACTTAGCCTATAAAAGAAAAACGAAAATTTTGGAAAAGTGGCAATTTATTTCCCAACATAATCTCCTCTTAGCTCAAATGCTGTAACTTCTTTAACCCGTCTGAAAAATACGTTTTCTTGAGGTCTGCAAAGCAGTTGTCCGTAGCGAAGATGAACTCCTCATTCAATTCAAATTTCTACACGGCGAGTGACTTTTTCAAGGTTGGAATTAAAAATAAGTCACACGGGGCCAAATCTGAAGAAAACGGTGGATAGGGTAGCAGTTTGTAGCCCAATTTGGCCGTAGCGATAGCGGAGGTGTGTGCCGGTGTGTTGTCATGGTGGAAGAGCACTTTTTTCTTCGCCAAATCGGGCCTTTTCTTCTACGATTCGGCGTCGAATCGGCCCAATCATTCAGCATAGTAAAGCTCTGTGACTGTTCCGCCCTTTTCTAGGTAATACAGATCACACCTTGTGAATCTGAGAAAACGGCGGCCTTCACCTTTCTGACCGATAAGACCATTTTCGCCTTCTTTTTAGCACGTTCCCGGGTGAAGTTCGCTGTGTCGACTGCTGCTTGGTCTCTGGTATGTGCCAGTGCAGCCATATTTCGTCGATAGTTATGAAACGACGCTGAAACTCCATCACATTGCGCTTAAACAGCATCAAACACAGCTCTGAAGTGGTTTCGCGGTTGCGGTTGTTGTCCGGAGTGAGCAAACACTGCACCCGTTGTACCTACAGCCTTTTTATGCCCAAAATTTAATGCAGGATATAAACCAAGTAGTTAGTGAGATGCCTATTGTCTCAACTACCTCGCGCTGCTTCAATCGGCGGTCTGCCGATACAAGCTCGTGGATTTTTGTCACGTTATCCTCCGTGGTAGCCTTTTCGGGGTACCTGGGCCTGGCTCATCAAAAACCGACGTGCGACCATGTTGAAACTCGTTAAACCAATTTTTTACGGTCACCATCGCCGGATTAGAGTCACCATGCACTGCATCCAAGCGCTCTTCGATTTTGCTGCGCGATTTCCCTTCCAAAAACAAGAATCAAATCACCTACCGATATTGCTTTCTCCATTTTGCTAAAATCCGCGGACATGACCGCTTCCACACGCGGTCAAAACAGAACTACGAGTCCGATTCAGCTGAAATTTTGATAGTAGCTGCTTACAGGAATGTACTGCACGAGAGTGAATCTCTCTTCCGATAGTGGCACCATCGGACGGTGAGGCTAAGTACTCATCGGCATTGATAACGACGGCGACGGAGATAGATAGATATTTTATTGAGTTTTTTTACGTGCATACATTTTTAACATGACAAGAAGGAAGTTATTATTGAGAGATGACGAGTATTTCATTCTAGATCAACTCCGTTAACTAGCAACTAAGTGCTATTATATATTTTCAATTTTTCGATGCTTTGGATGAGTTTGTAGAATGCGATTTAATTACGTTATATAAATGTAAAACAGAAAAAGAATCTAGCCTTAAAGGAAACAATGTAGGGTTTGTATACTGTTATTCATGGTAAACTCCACTTCTGAGTTTTGTGTGATGCAATTTCAATACTTTTCAATTATCCCCAAAGTCCAGAAATACCATCCAGTTGCAGAAATCGGTCCTTACGCAATTTTGAACTAAAAAAAAAACGAATGAAAGATCAAAACATAACATCTATCAGTTGCGCAAAACATTCTCCTAGATTGTCTTTGAACAATGGAAAAATCACAAGATCATCATCTGATTCCGAGTAGTAAGACTAACATCACCTCCCGCTGCAAAGCACTATGTAGCTACATATATCAAAAACAGAATCTATATCCATGCAGGCAAGAAACATGATCGTCTGAAGATTGCTTCCCAACTCGCCAAAACATCGACACAGAGACCTACATTTCATTAGATGTCAGCAATCTCCAGGAAAGACTAGTCTTCGCAGCAGAAGAAACCAAAAAGCGATCAATGCATTATCCATTTAGGAGCGTCTAGACTCCACTAGCTCTAGACCCTCTAAAGCCGTCTTGAGATATTTTTTATGCAACCACTAAACTGCTAGAACAACAGTCTGGCTGCAGATAGTGCTCGTGCGCCTCGCAGAGGGACCACTAAAGAAGCAGTCAACCAAAGGAGCTGCGGTGGAGACTCTAAGCAGAAGTCGAAGAACGGGTTAAAAAGCTTGCAACGCGCTAACACTGGAACCAGCAACAAAGTTGTTCGCCTACTAACTCGGCTAGAGCTGGGTGCTGGCTACACGATGATGATGGTGTCTGCTAGCTGTCGTTCCCCCTTGAAGCAAGCAAGTCTAACGTGAGCTGCTAAGTCTAGTGTTAGTAACGTCTCTAGCGCTTGCTTTTACTATTTGTTTGTTTGCATTCTTGCCTGTCTGACCTTGACTTTGAATCCATTCAACAGCGCGAGCTAGACGGTTGTTAGACACATTTTATGCAATCGTAAATATACTCGTTCGCAAGTCAAGTGCTGCGCTAGACAAGGCATTGATGATTGCTCACGAGGAAGCAGGTTGACTTAGACGGTGGTTTGCAAAAAGACCTCCAGACGGGATCGTTTTTTACTGAAGCTCTTAAGTATTTTGTCATTTCCTCAAACGCGATTTTGGAGCTTAGTAATGCAAATTTTTTTCGGAGGTGAGTGGTGTTAGAGACGGACATTAGATTGTGGTACGGTGAGTGAGGCTTTTGGGCGGACTTGAATTGCAAATGTGAGTTCTTGGTGTGAGAGTTGCACATTGTGACCCAGTGACTTTTAGACAGTCTTCCAGTTGTTCTAGAAGGAAATGCTATTCAAATCTGCTTAGTGAGATTTTTACGAGGTGGCATTTGAAAATGAATACAAATGGAAACAAAGAAGCAATTTCATACTTTTAGACTACTTTCATGGTTTGGTTGCAAATTTAGAGATTATTTGTATTTTCTAAGGTGAGTGAGTCTTAACATTTTCAATTAATAATGTTAAAGTAACTTGAAAAAATAATAGAAAATTAAAAAAAAGCATTCTTAACAGGATAAGGTGAAATGAAGCAAACCTAAGATAAAATGATAAGATAATGCGCATACATATAAATATGAATATTTATTTACAGCGTTTAATGGGTTGAAGTTACTCTTGCGGACGAAAGTTTGACATGGAGTATACGAATAAGCAATTAAATGAAGATCACAAAGAAGCTTTTCAGAGAGGAAAATGTCACAACGTTGCATTATTTGTTATTTACGGATTTATGTTTGATTCTAGCAAAATTAGGGTGTAAATTTCAACTATTTCTATAATTATTATGAATATAAAGAATTCATCTCAAATATTTCAAATTTGCTTGGGCTAGGATTCCCTGATGGCTCTGACGAAGACATACTTTTTATCGAATAAGGACCTCAATCAGAAACCAAGAAACAAGAGATTGGTATTTTGATATTTCATTTGAAAAGTCCTTGCTCCTATATTTTTAAAATATTATTTCATTCTGGAACCGCTTCGAGGCTTAAAAGGGTCTGGTTTGATTCTAGTCTGATTTAAGGAAATCAGATTCATCAGTGGAAACTGGCGTACATTCAAAGAAATTTCTATAAACGAGTGGACGCGGTTGAAGATAAAATAATATGAGGAAGAGTACTAGGATTAAATTCATAGTTATAAACATAAGTTCATTGCTATCAGCCTTCATTTGATGGACAGAATTAGTCGGTTCATTTTCGTGTTAAGTTTATAGCATAATACAAGAATAGTCGATTCTTACTTGACTTTCTTGTAATGTATAAGATCTTGTTGCAGGTTACAGGTCTAATGTTATGTAAGTACATATTATTTTAAGTTTTTTCTTGGTTCTTTTAATAAAATACAATTTAAGCACGATTGCTGTACTGCTGGCCGATAAGAGGGTAATGAAACAACCTTGGAAAATACACTGAAGATGACTCAAAGAAGTCGAAACGCGCCTGTTCAATCAAAGAGGCAAGGGCCGACGGCTTTAAAAGAAAAAGGAGAATTGGCCTGCAGATATTAAATAAACAAAACAATTGACTACAACCTTGGAAAATATGAATAATTCGAAGAGGAGAATTGTCGTAGGCGCATTTCCTGGAGCTAAATCACCTTCTGGGGCAAGATAAAATACAACATGACAGATCCTGGTGCGAGCTTTCACTGAAATCGATCCAAAACAAGTCGAGTAAGCTGGAGATTGCTCCCACCGGAAGAGCTTTGTAACATCCTAAGGTTCAACAAAAATTTTCTGATAGCGTGAATCGATGACTTGAATTATTCATCCAACACGTGCATAGGAAATAGTTCAAATTTCATAAGCATATAACAGCTGCAATTTTGTTCCAGCTTAAATAATTTTTCAATCAGAATGTATCGCAGCTAGCGGGATGGACACACGACCAACGCATGATACATACCATATATCCCTCCCGAGTGCTGACACATTCGATCAAGCTGCTGAGATGCTCTAAATATCTATAAGCGAAAGCTCGAAAGGGGCTTTAGTGCTAAAGCAAAAAATATATATATGAGCATTTCTCAACTAATTGGAAAGTCGTTGTCCCAAACAAGTTTCGTAAATTGATCTTAATATTTCTCATTTTTTCTGTATTAATATGACAATTTATTTGATATTCTTAGCACACCGCAGCTAATTTAATACTGTAATCTCTAATTGAATGACTTGCAAACACCTCAAAACACAGTCCCCAGCAGCGTCCCATTTTCAGAATTCAAAATCTTGTGACAAATATTTATTTTCTTTGTCATTGTTAAATAAGTAAATAATATATAAATAATACTAAAATACAGTAAGAATCTTTAAAAAACACAACGATACTTTGAAAATAAATAACTAATTGAAAAATGGGTGAACGGATGCTGTCCTCAAATTTTTAAAACACAATTGAAAATTGGCATAATTTGAAAATTGTGCAGGAATCATATTTTGAATCGGTGGAGACGTTTAGATCGTGAAACTGAACGGAATCGGTATGAAGTTCGTTCAGTTGTAGAGCTAAGCGGGAAGTTGCCATTTCATTTAGTGTCTCCGCTTCGATTGTCAGTGGATTGTGTCTTGGCCGCTTGTTGAACCAGTCCACTGGTGTCTTTTTCGTACTGTTTTAGGAGGTTTAATTACGATGATTGTATATAATTAATAACATAGTAAGTATGTAGCTGCCCCTGTTTCTTTAACGTGATAGAGTTAAAATGATTTTATGGTATTTACATTTATATCTACAAATGACAGTCTCCTGGCCACAGTCTCCTGTCATTTTTGAATACAGGGGCCGTTCTATACCGCAGGGGACTGTTGCCTTTAGGTGTAGTCAAGTCTAAGTTGCCAGACTGAGTATTAATGAGCATTAACATGAAAAATATAGTCTTTTTGCAGCATTCTTTCCCAAAATGCCACCCAAAAAGAAGCCATCGGAAACAAAAGAAGAAATATTGGAAGGAAAACGTATAGCAGAACGTTTAAGGTATCAAAGACGTATAAATGACCCTCAAAAAAGAGAAGAAGTGAAAGAAAATGAAAGGCGGAAATATCAAATGGAAAAAGAAAGAACTATAAGAAAATTAGTTAAGGAGCAAAAGGCTGCAAAAAAACTTGGAGGGAGCATTGTTCTACGTATCGCGCAAAACAAAAAGGAATGAAAGCAATAACAAACACTTTTAATAAGGAAAATACGCCTGATTCGGAGTGTTCTGCGTCAGAACCTCTGCCACCTTTAAAACCAGAAAATGCATCAGTGATTGCAAGAAAGAAACAGGCCAAAAAGAAGCGCGAAAAAATAATGAGAGAGAAAGGCCTTAAGATTCAGCAATAAAACAGAAGGTGGAAAAGTATAAGAAGAGGTTAAAGCGGTTAGAAAATAAGTTAGCAAATAACAGCAAAAATACCGAGACAATAAACACAAAATTAACAAGAATGTGTGATACTCCATCAACTCGCAGAGAAGTTTTGTTAAAAAGGCTCTGTTTGAGGAAGTATTGAATGAACGATTGAAAAAGAACTTCGCAAGGTTAAAAACACACAAAGAAAAACAAATTTTTGGGAAAGTTATATCTGGTAAAATAGTAAAAAAATACAAACTATGGAGGAGCAAAGACAGTGCTGTATTGTATAAGAGACTTCAAAACTCGAAAAGTCAGTCAACTTTGCTATCCACAACACGGGCTCGTGTAGGTAGCATTTCGTCCGATCTTATAAAGGCGGTGCAAAATTTTTATGAAAATGATAATAGCCAAATCGGTGCAGGAAAACGGGAATGTATGACCAGAAAAGGAGTCAAAAAACCGAAAAGATACTTGTTTGATTCAATATCAAATTTCCACAATAAATTTAGGAGTAACAACTCTGGTGTAATGATATATGGGCCAATTTGAAGCCAATTTTTAAAACTTTATCACCGCACATAACCTGCATTCATTTTGCGTGCGACGGACCCGTTACACAATGCCGGAATAAAACGATGTCTCATATTTTGGCCACAAACCTTCATGTAAAGGTCCCAAGTGTAGAAAAGTTTTCCTCGAACTTTTCAGAGAGTTGCCACGGTAAAAGTGCTGCTGATGGAGTTGGCGCTACTTGCAAAAGAACTGCAGATACCATCGTTGGTGCAGAAGGTGATGCTGATAGTTTGGAATCTTTTATAGACTCTGTGCAACAAAGGTGTCCTGCAATCACATTGTTTACGATTGACAACGAGGCAATCAATAATATGACTAACGATATTCAGAAAGAGGCCGCTAATTTGAAAAGTTTTAATGGTACCCTCAAAATACATCAAGTTAAGGGTAAAATATCACAATGTCCTTTGGGATTGCCGCAAGGCTAAACTTATAATGAAACGTTTGAGCTGATTTTGAGAAGACAAGTGTCAGCATTTTAACCTAGAGGGTATTAAGTACCACTTATTGACAAAACTACGCGTTGACGACGTTTACACATACTCTGAATCCTGCGACTCAACCAGACTGGCCTATGTCCCACTGGATAGTAACGTTATTACAGAAACCAACATTTCAAGTCCGCATGATAAATTCAATATTGATTTTGAGAATATTCCAGTGCCTAGACCTCTCATCAGTATTAAATGGTGTACCTCATCTTTTTTATGCAGATGACCTTAAAGTTTACCACGTTATGTCTTCTTTGTCGGATATGATGTTCCTTCAGTCCAAGCTTAACACTCTCTCTCTGATTGGTGCAACAATAATCAACTTTGCCTAAATTTGGAAAAATGCCTGGTGATAAGTTTTTCAAGAAAAAGAGCCTTCTTTTATTTGACTATCACATCAACAACACAACACTTAGTAGAGTCGATAGTATTGTTGACTTTGGTGTTGTTCTGGACCAAAAGCTTTAAACTACAGTACGATGGAGTTATATCTAAGGCTAATAAAGTGCTAGGTTTCATAAAAAGAAGAGCTAAGAAATTCAAGAATACTTGGGATACTAAATCACTATACTCGTATATCTCATTAGTGCGCCCTATTCTTGAATGTGCCATCCTAATTTGGAGCCCTGTTTTTTTATTTCCACGCTGACAGGTTAGAATTGGTCCAGAAACAGTTTCTTCTTTTTGCACTAAGATCCCTTTATGACCCTAGGAATTTCCACAGCCTACCATCATATAGATATCGGTTTCAAGTACTTAATATGGCATCACTAAATTCTTTGAGAATGATATCTGCATATCTAGCATTTGATATTCTGAGAGACAATGTTAAGGTTCAGTACATAGCCAAAAAATTACTTTGAGTGAATCCGTTAGAATCAGAAGACAATCACCAAAACTTATCTTAGATCGCCATCACACTACTTATGCAGACAATAAGCCATTAAACAGATGTTGTAAGGCATTCAACAAGTTTAGCAAACACTACTGCCCATACATTTCCAAAGCCTTATATAAAATTAATATCTTGGGATCCTTTCATTCCTCAACATAATTGTAAGTTAATTTATTGCACCTAAATTTAAGAAAAATGTCTTGTTTTCAATTTTATGTTTTTGTATATTTTTTATTGTAAGGATATGTCCTGTTTGGCAAATAAATGAAGGTAGTTTTTGAACTTTCAGCACTTTATTTTTTGGCACTTTATTTATGGCCCGCTAAGGGCCATTGTCATGCTTGATTGGTGGCCCATTTATAGAGTGTTAAGATAACATAGTAAAAAATGTTTCTTGTATTCTGTATGGTCTAAAAACCTTTACCGTTACCGCAAAATGGATACTTTTAAGCCGAATATTCTATGTACAAGTTATTGAATGAGAGGAAAATGTCAACAGGATACACAATTCAATATTTGTTCTTCCGGGCTGTATAGTCGTTTATTCATTTTTAAATTAAATTTCAAAGGCTTCCTTTTTCGACTATATTTGTTTTTATTGTGTGTATATGCGCATTTCGACCGCAACATACGGTCATCCTCAGTACACTAATCCAAGAACAACAGTTTATGTCAAGGATCTGGTGGAGATATGTGGATGATGTAATAGCGGTGGTACCAAGAGGAAAGTCCAACGCCGTACTTGAGCAGCTCAACAAAGTGCACAATAATATACATTTCAAGATGGATATGGAAAAGGAAGGAGTGATACCGTTCCTAGATTTGCAGATCATTCGAAACAATAGTTAGCTAGAATTCGATATATATAGGAGACATACAAGTACTCAGAGGACGATTCCAGCCACATCCGCTCATACATACCTTCAAAAACTTGCAGCCTACAGGAGTATGATTAATCGTCTCGAAAAGTTGTCTTTATCGGATGAGCGGTATAGAAGGGAAAAGCTTTACATAATGGAAACAGCGGAATTGAACGGAGTCGATCGCCGAATTATTATGAACATCGTCAACAAAAAGAAGAAACAGCTATATAAAAATGAACTACCAACTTTATTCAAGCAGAATGCAACGATCGATGCCAACAAAAAACCAAGAATTAGCATCCCGTATTCAAGAATGTTTAAGACATTGGCACCTGTTCTGAAGAAACACCAACTAGAGGCTATAGGTACAAGCAGAATGAATAAACTAAGTGTGCAGCTGACCAACGTAAAGGATCGAAAAACTAAGGAAGAAAAATGCGGAGTGTACAAGGTGAGGTGTCCAGAATGTGGTATGATTTATATTGGTCAAACGAAACGTTTAGTGGTAGTTTGATGCGAGGAACACTTCAACGAAGCTGTGGCAGCGAAGAATACGAGTATAAGTAGAACAAATTTCAAATCATCAGTGGCAGAGCATATAATTAAAAATGGCCATGAAATAACAATGAACGACGTCGAAGTAGTCAAAGATATCGATAAATGGCAAAAACTTGATTGCAGCGAAAGCATACAATTAGGAAAGTACCGGCAAATTTAAGAATGAACACCGACAAAGGTAGTAATAATTCAAAACTCATAAATCTAATTAGGTAATAAGGATTAAGTTATGAATGTTAGAACGTAAAAATCCTATTGTACAAAGAATGTAATTAGTTTTCTAAAAACTCTCTAGTATATAAAGGTAGGTTAGAAAGGTAGGAAGTATTGTACTGAGGATGACCGTATGTTGCGGTCGAAATGCGCATATACACACAATAAAAACAAATATAGTCGAAAAAGGAAGCCTTTGAAATTTTTATTCTTATTTAAAAGTTAACACGATGTTCGGAAATAATGAAGCAACGCAAGGAAAAAGTCAACGAGATGGAAAATTTGAGACAGATATAAAAGATAGGAATTACAATTAAAAGAGGAGAAAGGGTGAACGAGGAAGTTAGCATACCATGATAGTTGCAAAGATATCTGCAAGGATATATTTCTCAGGTAAAATGAACACATTTTGGGGATGAAAAAGATTTCAATCAATCAATTCTTCATATCGATGGCTCAAAATGTTTAATAATAACTTCAAAAGGTATCTGTTAGCATTTCTGATTTGACTTGTAAGATACAACTAAGTTAAGCTTCGTAAGTTTTTGGCAGCAATTTCATTTTCACATAAAAGTTGTTGCAGCGAATTTCTATGGGTAAGAGGAGAAATTAATATTTACTTGGGGTTATCGATATGTAAAGAAAAGAACTCAGCGGTGCTTGCTCATTTGAGACGTGATTCAAGTCTCCGCAAAGCATCCTACGGAGACCGATTTTTTAAATATTACAAGGATTCACATAGTTCCAAAGTTGCTGTGTATGAAAAAAGGATAAGTCGTTATTAAAATAATTATAATTTTCGTGCGGCTATTTGTAGCCCTTTACGTGAAGTATCAAAGAACAAACACAAGATTAGTTTAACTATTTGCAGTAGCAATGTACAAAAGCTGAATGAAAAACCCATCAACGACTCTTCGAAAGGACCATACTAATTTCTACCTATCCTCAAGATAACGTAAGTTGCATAGTAGTCTGGCGCTCGACTTTCACAGCTTGTAAACCCTGTTGGTCACCGTTAAGAAGCAATTTTCACAAATAAACCGAGAACATCGGTATCCAACGTCATAGCTACGCCTATATCAACTTGTATTAACATCGCTTACGCAAATCAACCAAAACTATGAAATAACCAAGCCTATGCACTCCATGCTAGTGCCTAGGATCCCTATCTTCGTTCAAGCTCTATTGTAGCCACATGATATGACACATCGATACTAGCGTACGTACGAGTACAATCATGCATACGCTGTGTAGTAACTATTAATAGTACAAAGCGTCAAGTGCAAGTGCATATCGGCGAGAAGGTATAAACTTGCAAAACAAGGAGCCCGATCTGATTGTGAGGATGTGGAAAATTATGTCATAGGCAGGGCAATATCTGCACATACCATGGATGTACAATATATATTTGCACGATGATGGTGCTATGCACGTTTTCCGCAATTCATACGACATGTGCAGTACGTACGGTTGCAGCGGTACTCGTAGGTACAAATATGAACTTCAAGTTGCACTATCTGGGCGCTATTATTGCCGTATATCTTCGACTCTTCACTTTGTTTATTTTCATTCATGTAATACTTTTTACAAGCATTTTCTTTTGCATTCCGTTATTACATATATGCATATTTGTATGTAAATGGTGGTTCGTTGTTGCTTGTTTCGAGGCGATTTAATACGACACATTACATCGAAGGTCAATTACGTTGCTTGTTGCTTGCATTGTTGGCGGTGGTGTATGGAGCAGTTTCATCGAGGTTCAAGTGTGCCTCGCAGAGTGTCTATCATTGCGATTAGGTAATGCTGTCTTCATGGGAATTATCGTTCGTATGATCCGTACTGTGAATTACAGCATGCATGTGTGTACGAGTAATATTTCAATTACATATATTTTTTTCTTTTGTTGGAATTGATTCGATTATCAATTCATTAAAGTGAATGTCATCTAATATGCATTGTTATAATTGGACTTTTAGCCATTTGCTGATTCGAAGACTCGATATTGTCAACTGTTCAACAAAAGGGTGGAGCTTTTGAGGGGACGCCAATAAACTCAAAGAAGTAACGCATATGTATGAATTACATGCTTGAGAGTAACAGGCAAATTTAATTTAGAAGTGTTTTCTTTGCTAATGAGGTCACCATGTTAAATTTAATCAGTATTATTAATTTTGATGAAATAGTGTGCTTAAGTTGGACTGATCTTGTATGAATAAAGCAGAATTGAATGTTAGAAACAGCACTTCAGATCAAATAGTTTTGAGAGTTGATTCTCTCGTAAAATCATGGGAAAACGTATATAATAAGGCACTGGATTTTCAAAGCAACGTGAAGGGCAGAGATAGCTAAAGCTAGCGTGGGAAATATTCAACCTAAGTAATTCACAACGGAAGAAAATCAACCCTTGCTCGCCGCGGGCTTTCGTCAATACTGTTTAGGAGTTTAGGTGAAGAACGTCTAGAAATTCAATAAAAATTATGGAATTCAGATTCGCAAGGGAATCTTATTTCGTGACTACAACGGCACTTCAGAAACAAATACTAATTACAGCTAAGCGGGCTTATAGCCCATCAGGAGTATAACTCAAATCTCGTTTCCACCAACGGAGATTGAACCGAAGGCCTACGGTGTAAGCGTTTAGTGCGCTAGCCATACTATGCCGACTGTCAGTTTAATATCAGCCAGAAGTAAACTTTTTTAATTTTATACAAGTAATAATGACTATGAAAATAATTACATTATCACTGGAAAAATTAGCTATAATTTTTAGGACTACTTTCCTATCTCTAAAATTAATCCAAGTCACCTAGAACCAAGTCAAAAAGCAAACAATAATAAAGTATATACCAATCTAAACATTCATAATAACAGAGACTAACTTGAAAACAATCTACTAAAAAATTAAGAAAAAGAAACGATTTTTCTGGAATACAAGAAAATCAGCGGAAATTTTCAACACTTAGTTACGTCTACTAAATAAATTGATCTGATAAACAATTACAATTCAACATCTTTTTGTTTATTTTATTCGCTTCGTATCTTTCGATTATCAAATAGGTCCTAACCCGATTTCCCCCACATATTTGACTCGGTTGAATAAACACTAATCGAGACTATAACAATAAGAAAAATTCGAAACTCTTACAGTAAAAAATATTAATGCAAGAAAAAAGGTTTCTAGATAAACAAAGAGTAAAGGCTTGCTAAATTTATTATCTTTCATTTTCATGCACTTACTAGCTACAGGGAAAGATAAAAGATACGATTGCTAATATTGATATACTGCATTATTAATTCTTATCGACTTTTTAAAAAATATATAAAAAATGCATTAAAATTAGTACATTACATTTGGTGATCAAATAACTCCGGCAAATGGCAGCGTTAGCTTCAATTTTCCAAAGTTATATCAAGGGCGTACACTTCATGATGTAAGTATTCAATTGTATTTTCCACGGCGTTTATAAATATGATTCACCGTAGAAATTACCTGAACATTCTTCACAATATGTTTACTACGTTAAATAATATATTGCAAAATCTTCTAGACTTATAAGCCATTTAATATCAATCAATATTAAATGCTTTACGTCTTTACCTATAACACCAATAATATTGAAATTTTTCTTGAAATTGTTAAATTTTTTCCCACTAGTTCATACCCATGTTATGAATACTTACAATACTTGTTTTGCAAGAGGTCTTAAATACTGGTAGATATCAGTCGTATATAAACTGAATATGTAACTTACCTGAAAGGAAAAAATTACCTTATTAACATTTGTTTACAAGTTTATTGGATATTTGAAGATCTTTAATTCAATAATTGGAAAAGAGTTACTAGCTTTTGTAGGACCAGGCATTTACGCGAGATTATATAATTATTATTAACTATTATTTTTGGGAGACAATTTCTGAAATGTAACGCCAAATGGACTGAAAAAATAATAAGCGTTAAAAATTAATTCCGGTAGATGTCTTGCATTGGATCTATCAAATTTTCACATTATTTATGAATATTTTTATGATGAAAAAATTGTTGAATGTATTTTTGAATCAAAGATTAATTGCACATTCGAGTTTTTCTTATCTTTTCGGTGTATATTTCGTTCCAGGTAGATAATGAAAGTTTAATCATGCATTAGCGTGGTTTAATTATGATCTCTCAGTACTTCCTATGCTAAGACCCAGAGATGTTCACAGAGAAAATAAGAGTCACATGTACAAGTCACTAATAATACCTGTACTGCTATATGGATGTGAAACCTGGAATATTTTAAACGTTTCTGAAAAGATCCTGGACATATTCGAACGCAGTGCTCAGGAGGATACAGGGCCAAGTGAAGCGTGGAGCAGAGTGGAAACTTCGTTACAACGATGCGTTGTATAGTATTGATGAAGACCCACCTATGTCTGCATGCGTAAAGTAGCGCAAACTAAAATCGACAGGACGTGTGGAGAGAATGGAAGAATGGAAGGCTCCCCAGATGAACGTTGAAGCGTAGAGCGCAAGGGACACGTCCAATAGGGAATCCGAGGAAACGGTGGGAAGATTCAATCGATGCTGATAGCAGGTCCCTGCTTGGGATTTTCAATTGGCGAACAAGGTCGCAGAACTACAATTAGAGGTGACTACTATTGGAGGTGAAGGCCCGAATTGGAGCTATGCCATGAATTATGATTAGGTTAATATTATTAGTGCACCTTAAGATAGGATTGAAAGAAACGTCGGTGTTTTCGCGCTTGTAAGGAACTGAAGAAAAGAGAACTCTTACCCTCTGAATATACGATGGTCATTTGAAAAGTTGCCGGCCTTACCAGCAAAAAGTTATGGTACATTCACGTTATCTTGCCAATCAATAGATGGCCGTTACATATGTACGCCATAAAAATTTCAAGTCATTCCCATCAGTACAAAGCACATGTTACCCTTCCAAACTTGACAGGTGACGGTTGTTAAGAATAATGGATAAAATTGAGTATCGCGCGGTGATAAAGTATCTCTATTTGAGAGGGGAAAAAACCTCGGAAGAGTTAAACTCCGTATATGGTGAATCGTCATCTTCATTTACAACCGTGAAACATTGGGTGGCCGAGTTCAAAACCGGCCGCACAAGCATTTTTGACGATGAACATTCTGGACGCCCAAAAACTGTTTCAACGGAGATATCGTCAGTTTTGTGCACACAACCGTGATGGAATATCACCGGTTAACCATGAAGGAAATTTTTGAAGCTTGTGGGTTATCAACTGAACGGGCGCATAAGATTTCACATGAAGATTAAGCATGGAAAAATTATCCGCGCGATGGGTGCTGCGTTTGTTGACGATTGGCCAAAAACAAGAAGTCCATACATGCACGGTCGCAATGGCGAAATTGGACAAATTGAAGTTCGAATTGCTTCAACACCCACCCTACTCACCAGGCCTAGCTTCGAGTGACTTTCTTTTGTTCCCCAATTTAAAAAAAATCTGGGTGGGAAAAAATGAATCAAATAGCAAGGTTAAAGAGGCAGTAAACCTGATTTTATCAGGTTTACCTAAAGAATTTTATTCTGATGGCATGAAGGGTTTGGAAAAGCGTTCGACCAAATGTATTGACTTGCGTGGAGACTATGTTGAGAAATAAATTTTTGTTTGGCTTGAATTATGTGTTTTTTTTAAAAGACCGGAAACTTTTCAAATTACCCTCGTATATTTATTTTAAAAACCACATAAAGTGCTCTTAATTTGCGGTATGCAAAATATTAATCCCGAAAAACTTATTATTTATTGTTAATCATACTAATTGAATTTTTTGGGCGCAAATTTTTAAATATCCTAAACGATTCTAGTGATTAAAATATATGAATAAAATAAGTTTTGTAGAAACGAGTATGTTCCTTTTAGATGGGGCTTGCAACCACCATAGAATCATAAATTATTTGGCTCAAGGAGCACAGGGAAGGGACAAGAGGCAACATTTTAT
The DNA here is from genome assembly GCA_963969285.1 of Odontomyia ornata. Taxonomy (NCBI): domain Eukaryota; kingdom Metazoa; phylum Arthropoda; class Insecta; order Diptera; family Stratiomyidae; genus Odontomyia; species Odontomyia ornata. The sequence goes on along the minus strand of OZ017739.1, from coordinate 268,111,045 downwards.
ACGTTTCTCTCCTTTTCGTGCCTTGTATTTAATGCTAAACATGGCAGGTTTCGATGAAAATTGTCTGTGTTCATCTCTTTGCATGGGAAGTGAAAAAATTTTAAACTTTTGGAGGTTTGTTTATGTCGGTGACTGCGACAGGCGTTCTACCTGATGGTCTCCAAGACAGAGTTTAAAATTATATATTACTACTATCCTACCATTAAATGTACTCGTATGCATTCTGGTGGGACAAGGTTGATGCCCCACTAATATGCTTCGAGAGACGGATCCTGAAGTAAGTAATTGGAGCGAAGGTAGACGGAGACCAATGGCGAATCCGACACAACCATGAGCTGTATGAAATGTTTGACGAGTCGGAGGTCTTAAAGATTGTAAGATTGCGGAAACTGCAATGGGCTGGCCATGTGAATCGTATCGACGAACAACGGATACCCAATAAAGGTATTCGTTGGGAGAACTGAAGGGCGGAGACCAGTGGGGAACCGAGGAAGCACTGGTCTGACTCGGTCGATGAAGACAGTTCATCGCTGCTTGGATTTGGAAATCGCAGGACGCGGTCAATGGGCCGAGGCGGTTGGAGGCGCTTGTTGCAGGAGCCGAAAGCCCGAGAGGGGCTGTAGTGCTACGAAAAAGAAGAAGGTTGATGTCTAATTTTTCAAACCTAACAATAAAATCCTGCGGGAACGTGAAAAACTATTTTCAAAATCCAAAATTCCACGTGACAGCCAGATGAGATTCGCGCTTATAATCTGCCATAAGGCTCCTCTTACCCAACGCGTGGACTAACCAAACCATTGATTTTTATTCCTCATGACCTTCTTGCTGCTTAGCTGAGACATGCATCATCAATCGAAATAGGCAATGGTCACAAAGAACGTTGTCGGCAGAGTATACGGGTGTATATGATGTCATTTCAATGTTTTCTGGTGAGTTTTAATAACGTCAGTAACGTAAAGCCACATTTTCGTATCGCCAAATCAATTCAACTTGCCTGTATTGTACTATTTTTATACTTCAAACCTTTTCACAAATTCTAGTCGTCAAAATTGCAACTTTTGTAGCATTGGTGTTATTTTCGTCACGTTCTTTCGAATTTCGTATTGACAAATCTGTGTCTAGATTTATAAGTTGAATTCAAGTTGTAGCTAGTTTGTATTGAAAACTAGTAGATAAATGCTGTTAATCACATGAGTTCTGGTAATTTTCGGAAACATTTCTAATTTCTTTGCTAAAATGACTAAAAAAATTTGGAAATATCCAGGCCCTGACTTTTAGTCAATTCATGTTTAGAAGTCGACTGGAGGCCTTTGAAATGAACATTCAACAATCGAGGATGCAAAACAAATTCGGCAATAATTTCGGTGAAACAAGAGGAACCCCTACGGGCTTAACTAACTGTAGATTTTAACGCGGTAAATGCAACAAAAATGACAGTTTTGAAGGTAGTTAGGATATTGACGGTCGGTATTACAATAATGGTTTTGATAGCTTCGACGAATTCGTGCCAATATTTGTTTTGTTGAATGTATTGCACGATGGTAAAACTCTTTTGTAATAGCAGCGCCATCGGGGGTGAGGCTAAGTACTTGTTGAATGACCCTCGTAGCAACACTGTTTGCTTACAGGTATGAGAAATGAGAACAGCTTGACCTTTGGATCGATACCTTACAGAGAGAAAAACTGGAGTAGAATAACCTAGGCTTAATTGGTACATTTTTTTTATAAGAATGAGGAATAATTTTATAAGAATGAAGTCTGATCCATAAATACGTAGCTTTGAACAGCGTTGCTCCAGTAAATCTAGGGAGTTTACTTGGCGTCGATGTATTTCACAAATTAGTTGATGATAATGCCATTTCCCTATTACAGATATATTCATTTGTTGATTAACTACGCGATTTCTAGTGAATGCGATTTTTACGTAAGTCGGATTTCTTCAGTCCACTATAGACCATGAAAAGGAAAGGCACCCCATAGCCCAACAAAGCTTGGCCTTTAGGGACTACAACATAGTAAGTGTGGATAGCTCCCCATACTAAAGAGTCTTTCTTAATAGAAAGTGCATAGAAAAGGACGAATCCCGACATACGAAACTTGGACACTTGTAAATGTGCTTTGGAGTTATTCAGTAAGCTTAAGCATGGATTTCATCATATTTTAGTGAACTTCCTTCAGGTAAATTATCCTAATCCGTTTTATACAATAGGTCGATTGTAAAGTCGTACCGTACGTGCCATACCGGCCCAGTGCGCGGCGTTTCAGTGCCTCCACCTATAACTTTTCTAAGGACAACTCAGTTTCGAGTTGATTGCCAGCCTGTGAGTCAAAATATACTTATATAGTTTTAAAATAATTTGCAGTGATGTGATTTTTTTCCCTCGTCGCTTTTTCTAGATGAGTAACGTCGCGAAAAAATCGGTCGGGTAGTACAGTGTCTTCGTGATTTTCCAAATGAAACATTCAAGAGTGATGGAGATATTCTATATTGTTCTTGCTATGACAAGACTATTTCTATAACGCAACCTTTCGAAATTACCCAGCATATTGGTACTATCTCACATAAAGTGAACAAAGAAAAACAATCAAAACTGAAGCAAATTTTCATCACGCCATCTACATTTTCATCATCTGGAGAAAATAAGTCTCTCAAAAACTTTTTGGGAAAATACATCGGGAAAAAATACCAGATCAGACCGCTTTAACAAAAACTTATGTGCAAGATATTTTCCAAGAAACTCTGGCTAAAATTCGAGAGATTATCAAGAACGGACCTATTTAGATTTCAGTTGACGAGTAGTTAGTAAACTCTCCTCAGATTCTCCTTCAAAGCCATTTCTCCTAAGCAGCTAAGTGTTGGAAAAATGCAATCATGCAACCATTACACGGTTTTTTAATGACTCAATGAGTATTCTTTGGCCAAATAGTATGTTATATGAAAAAGTGTTGCTGTTTCAATCAGATGGAGCTCCGTACATGAGTAAAGCAGGGAGGTCCCTAAAAGTCTTTTATCCCAAAATGCTTCACGCAACATGTCTTGCGTATGCATATTTGGCTCACGCGTTTCATCGTGTTTCTGAAACTGTTCGGTCAGGATTCTCGGTGGTTGGTTTCATCTATTAAAAAGATATTTTCAAAAGGTCCAAGTATGCAAATCTGTGATAAGGCCTGTGTTATATATGGGTGTGAAACATGGACCCTGAACCAAGCATCTGCAAACTTATTGGACGCCTTTGAATGACAGGGCCTGAGGTGAATAATCAGAGCGAAGATGGACGGGGACAAATAGTGAATTTGACACAACCATGAGCTTTCCCTCAACGATTCTAAGACTGCCGAAGCTGTAATGAGCTGGCTGCATGAATCGTATAGACAAACAACGGATGCCCAAAAAGGTATTCGTTGGGAGAGCTGAAGGATGGAGACCAGTGAGGAAACCAAGGAAACGCTGGTCTGACTTGGTCGACGAAGACAGTTCATCGCTGCTCGGATTTTGAAGTTGAAGGACGCGGCCAATCGACCGAGACAGTCGGAGGCGCTATTTGCAGGAAGCGAAGGCCTGGAGAGGGGCTGCAGTGCTACGAAGAAGGAGAAGAAGAAGTTTGTCACCGAAGTCGAATTCAAATTTTTAAGGAGAATTACTCTGAAGTGGCCCTTCATCCTCAGCCAGTAGTCACGAGATGGAGTACTTGGATGAAGGCTGCTGAGTACTAGGCTAAGAACTCAAACCTATACGTTGAGTCAGCCGCAGCCATATCTGAAGCCCAAAGATTTTTGGAAAATCCCATTTTGAAATTGAAGCTGGCTTTTATCGCCAATAGTTATGCTATCATCACACCCACTATCACGCTGCTTGAATGCAAAACGTGCCTTTATTAAAAACATAGAACATATTTAGGCAGCAATTTGCAAAATGAAAGATGGGACAGGGGAAATAGGTAACAGAATCTGGACGAATGTAATATTTTTTTTTTTTAAAAACTCCAGGCTGGAAAGATATTCTGTTCATTGCCGATGTCAAAAGTGGAAAGGAAGTTGCAAGAAAACTGTCATCTAAGTGAAGCCGTTTCGAAATAGTCGCATTCCGAAATGCTCCAGTTACTTCAGTGGGCGTCGAGCGCTCTTTCAGCAGATATGTCTATATTCAGGCCCGATTCACGTAGTTTTACGTCTAAAAACTTAAAAATACATGTAGTTTGCAACTGTTTTCCTGATTATAATATGGATAGCTTGTTTTTCGAAGTTCATTCAATGCTTTTATTGTACTACATATTTGATATATTCCATACATATTTGCTTAAACATTAATACATATGTATGTACTCGTATATATTTGGCGTTTTTAATTACATACAAATTCAAGCCCTCGTGATGAATATTATATTGGAATGCATTTATTTTTGTGTAGCATGAGAAAAAGAAAATTGATTGGAAACATTTCTCTAAATAATTTCTTTTTTATTAGTTTCACTTTTTCTAAAGAAATTACAGGAGATGACTATTACACCAAAAATTACGAAACTTGCTCAAAAGCGAACGTTCAATATTAAATATGGATAGTTTTAGAGTTACTTTCATACTACAAGGAATAGAAGATTGTCACTTTGACCCGTATACTCGTATTTTTTGTTGCTTTTTCATGTGGTTCACGCGAAACTTCTGAACTGAGATAAAAGAAGACTCCATACAATATATTGTATTTACTTCAGGACATTAGGACATTTGCCACTAAACGAATAAAATTCAATTTTCAGCGACTATTCGGGATACATGGATATGGGAATATTCATTATCTAGTTTGCGTACAAGCCAATAATTTTGATCACGTTTTTTTCAATAGAATCGTAATCAATTGATAGACTTTTCAGATACCAACAGATAAATATCGTACGTTGTTCATATGAAATATAGCCAAAAGTCTTAAATCCTTCGAGGTTTTGATTTTGGACATTCATTTTTTTTCATTAATAATAATTGAAAGGATCGTGTCCTTTCATGAATATTAAAAAAACAATCAATTAGTGGTTAATGTAGCAGCGGCAGAATAATTAAGCAAGCTTTGGGAAGGATTTTGTGAATGCTCTTGCTCTTCACATACGACCTCCAGCTGAGTAATAACAGATAGTGGACTTATCTTCGATCCTACTGTGAGATTATTTGCAAAATTTGTGTAAAAATTTTAAGCATCGTATGATTGAAAATTAAAGAACTATTCGCTAAATGGAAGTTTGTTAGAAAGTTAATTTATAGTTACTGATTTTCACACTGATGGGAAAGGAAATTTTTAACACAAATCCCAAAGAATAATTTTCGAGTAGAAAGGTACTTCTTTTCAGCAAGCTATCTTATATACATACTCGTACGTAAATTTCATAAAATCTGCTACGAACACTATCGACGCATGTATAAGATTCAATTATTAAGGCTGCAGATGTGATCAATAAATTTGACAGAAATTCAAAGGAGCGGATTGGCGGTCAACAATGGGTCCTGCGAATACCAACAGTAGTCGAAAAAATGAACTTTAGTGCGTTTTTATATAGTTGTGTATCATTTAAGGATTTAGTTACATAAGTAACTATAGAATATGAAAAGAGATTGTGAACTTTATATGGTCCTCTTTAAAAGGAAACTAGTGAATAACAACTAATTTTCAGTTAATTTCACTAATTCAAAGAGTATGCAACTAAGAATTAGTGACTGATGGCGATTTGAATTAGTGAAATAAGCTACGTATTGGAAAAGCACTCAAACTAGTTGGGTCGAACATTTAAGCTTACTAGGATCGCCATTGAGACCGTGATAAGTGATATTTAAATACAAGATTACTTTCATACACTATCCGGTTCCCCATCTTAGTACTACACGCGGATGGTACTACTTGACTTGTGGTGCGCGATCGAGGACTTACATGGGCGCTGAACTAAAACTGATTCCAGATTGCTGAAGCTACTGATCAGTATTTTGCACTAAAAATTTGGTGAAATTTTCACTAATTTTCTGTCTCTTTTAAATTTCACAAATTTTCACCGAATATAGCCCAATTCATTAATCTTCTCGAGTAATTATTTTTCAAGGAGTAGACTTACATATGATTTGAAGCAAAATATTCTATAGGAAAAAAGGAAAAGTTGATTGATTTGAATAGCTTAGATGAGATGCTTAAAATCCATGGCAGAATATTACGAGTCGCCAAAGTTATACACATATTTTTTTGCAGTCAAAGATATTATAGCGCAAACTTCCAAAATTTATGAAAAAAACAAAATCAATACAATCAAAAGTTGCAGTGATTGAAAAGTGCGGATTAATCACCAATAGATAGTTTCAAAGGATATATATATATATATATATATATATATATATATATATATATATATATATATATATATATATATATATATGTATATATATATATAGTTTTAGTATTGATATCAATAGCAGTACCACGATCTAATCGTTGAAATAGGAGAGCTCTCATCGGATAATATTATAGAAAAAATACTTAGGTCAGTTGATAAATGGAGCCATGTCTCAGATTACTATCCGCGTAAAAGGAAGGAGGGAATGGAGGAGTCTCTCTTTTAGCATCCATATAGGGATTGCTAATCATTACAAGAAGCCCATACATTGGCCGATCTATGGTTGTCTACTATTAGTCGATGTTCGATTGCCAACATTGGTTCGTTACTGGCAATCAATTGGCAGACTTGAAAATTTTACAGTCTCAAAAGCGTTGCAGTGAAAAGAAATACCAATGATGCCCCAACTATGCGCCTATTTTATACTATTAAGAGATTACCATTTAGAAATTACGCAACATTTAAAAGCTCAAGGATAGGCCATGCATTAGTTGAGCGTCAGGATCAGGATCAGGAAAACAAAATCTTTTGGAAGTAGGAAGTGGCAAGATGATTTATAATTTAAAATTTTCCCAATGTAATGTGCATTCTATAACCGTAATAATGGCAATAAGTTCAGCTTGGTATAATATTGGCCCACAATTGGCAATAACAATTAGCCGAGAATTGGCCCAACATTGACAATAACCACTGGCCCCGTATTGAAACTGATCATTGACCCGATGTTATCATCCAGTATTTTGCCTATGCATTGGCCAATGACAGAAACAAATGAGCTAAGCATGGCCCAACCATGTATCAGTTGTGGGTCACCCTATCCTTCTATTAAAAAAGCATCCCAGCAACCCGATGGCATCTGAGGCAAAGTAAAACGAAGTCTTGGTCACAGTAATGGGTTATTCGGTTTAGTGGGTAGCGCAGAATCTTGGAATTCCCAAACTAAGGGTGCAAATAGCCTTTACCTCTCAACTCCAAGAAGAAATTGTTAAAATTAAGAGCTTGATTAGTTTTGCTTCATAAAGATGCTGCTTTATGTATATCAATTTTAAACCCTTATTTGTGAATTTAAATATATTTAACCGAAAAGGATCGTAGGCTCCGTCACTTTTTAAATTGAAGATAAGTTTTATCTCAACGTGATTCTCCCAGATCATTTACAGTATTTCATACTTCATAGGCTTTTAGAATTCACAGTCATCTAGCACATTTGGCAACAAGAACATATGCCAAAAGAGTGGAGCCAATCAATAATATTTTCCTATTCACAACAATGCTGACAAGCTACAGTGCGAATATTATAGAGGCACATCACTGCTTTGTACGGCGTACAAAATAATTTAAAAAATCTAGGAAAAAAATCGGATCATACGTTAGCAGTATTATTGGGGAGTATTAAGGTAGTTTTAGAGCAGATAGATCGACAATAGACCAATTGTTCACAGTCAAGCAGGTACCTGAAAAATGCTGGGAGTTCAACATAGACTTTCACCAAGTTTTCGCCGACTTTAAGCAAGCATACGACAGTATTGATCGTAACGTACTGTACCAAGTAATTCTTTGCTTTGGCATCCCAGCCAAATTAGTCCATCTTAGCAACATGACAGTGACATCGACAATCTTCCAAGTCCGTATCAATAACCAACTCACCGATGCCTTTCACACAAATATTGGATTAAAGCAGGGAGATAGGTTGGCCCCATTGGTACTCAATTTGGCTCTGGAGCCCGCCATAAGGAAGCTACCTGTCGATACACGAGGTACATTACTATACCAGTCGAGCCAAATAGTAGCCTATGAAAACATCAACATTTTGTCACAGTCATTAACAACTTCCAAGGAACTCTTATTGTAACTCGACAGCGAAGCAAAACTAGTAGGGATATGGAAATAAAACAAAGCTCATGACACGGTTGAGAAAAGGTTCTTCAAATACACAAAATATTACACTTGGCGAATACATTATCGAAAATTTGAGCGAAATTGTGTATTAACGCGCCAAAATAACAAAAGAGGTAATGAAAGAGACAAAATGTGCGGAAAAATACAGCTTGCGAATAAAATATTTTACCCAATTTTGACGATCTTTAAGACCAGCTGCATACAAAGGAAAACAAAGCTCCAATTATACAAATCTGTGATAAGACCTCTGTTATGCTATGGGTGTGACACATGGACCCTGACCTAAGCATCCGCAAATATATTGAACACCTTTGAGCGACGGGTCGTCAGGCGAATAATCGGATTGAAGCTAGACGGGGACCAATGGCGAATCCGATACAACCATGAGCTGTATGAAATTTTTGACGAACTGGAACTGGGCTGGACAACTGAATCGTATGGACGAACAACGGATACCCAAAAAGGTATTCGTTGGGAGAACTGATGGTCAGATACCAGTGGGGAAACCGAGGAAACGCTGGTCTGACTTGGTCGACAAAGACTGTTTATCGCTCCTTGTATTTCGAAATGGGAGAACGTGGTAAATGGATCGAGATAGTCGGTGCCGCTATTTGCAGGGAACTAAGGCCCGAGAGGGGCTGTAGTGCTACGAAAAAGAAGAAGAAGAATGCTTTTAGAAAACTTTTCTGTTGAGTTCAGTAAATAACCAACGTTTATGTTTATGCCCAAACAAAAAGTTGTGCATATCTTGCTCTCCAATCTTTTTGATTTGCTTTAATATTCTAGGTATATTGAAAAAAAATTTTCTTGAAATTCCGTCGGGCCTTGCTGTATTGTATGAGCAGACGTCTTTCAACTCCTTTAAGACACATCCAGGGTCTCATTGAAGATTTCAGTATCTTACTGAAGATGACTTAAAGGAGTCGAAAAGTATCTGCTCACCCAGTAAAGCAAGGCCCACTATTTTTTCAGAAAAAAGAGAATTGGCTTGCGGATACCAAATAAACAATATATTTAGAGTTCTTGTTTGATTTTCAAGCATAAAACAAGAAAAAATTATGGCCACTTAATAAATTTTTGATGATAAATAAAAAGTATGAAATAAAAAACTTCCGAAACAAATGTAAGCTGACTTTAAAATGCCACTTAAAAGTATGAAATAAATCTCTCAATATCGTTACAGAGTCGGTTTCTTTGCTTTGAAAAAAGAAAAATAATTATTATATTCATTGCCATGAATAAAATGAGGGAACAAGAATCGGGAGCCGACTTCATGAGATTTATTTCATCTTTTTTGGAATGTTTGCAGTCAGGTTTCATTTGTTTTCTTAAAAAGTTTTTTTCAGTATTAAGTTTAGTTTACCAATATCGAGAAATTGATATCGTTGTGCCAAATTTTAAGTTATAGAAGCTAGAACTAACGAAATTGATGAAGATATGAAATATCTAAGATCAACTTAGCTTTTTGCGAAATATGTGTGGGCCTAAAGTCATACTATGCTAAACGATTGGAAAGTGTAATGTTTGAACAAGGGTCGATAAGCATTTCGAACATCTTGGGTAACTGGCTGAATCCCATCCTCATTTGCATCGTAATCAACTCATTCTTTCTCTTCATATGTTATCTGTTGAAATTTATAAAGTCCATGTAACAGAATCTATCGCAAAGCACCTTGTTCAAGGCTCTGTTTGGGATTGAAATACAATCATAAGGAAAAACTAATTTTCGAAATGTGCTAAAACATCTAATTTTGTGATCCTAATTATCTACTTACAATCATTCTTGTGAGTATCGATGGGATTAACATCGTATAATCTTTTCAATTTTTGGAAGGAATACATCTCCACACATTTGTTGTGCATACATATGTTTTTGAAAATAGTGTTTTCTTAAGATGAGAAATTACGAAACCTTGGTCTAAAGTTGTAAGTATTGCAAAAGGATCTCAAATATTTGCTTGGACTGACCAAAAAAGAGCGTCTTTTCGAAAAAATTCACTGTAAACTCTTTCAAATGGGTTACAAAAATTTAGGCGTGGAATGTACGCGTTGAGGGCTTTGGCTTGAAGACCGTCTTTTTGGAGAATGCGGTGAACATTTCTGGCACTGACATTAGCATGTCTGTTTGTGGAGCTAGGATCCTTGAAAAAACACACTTTTGAAAAATTAATTTAAAGGTGTTAGCAAAACGAGCGATGCTTTTGCGGAAGTTAATTAAAATATCTGTTAAGAAATTCTCTCCTTTTTTATTCAATCGAACCATATTGCTTCAAGTAAACGCATACTTTTATGAATAAAAACTTTGGATTTTTCAGACATTGCTTTTTTTGTAGTCGAAGCTAAATCTGTACTTTTTATGTCGAATATTAGTGTTTGCTCCTTGGAGAAACGAATGAGAAAAGAACATGTAAGATTCTAACTAACGCTAACTACAGCCATTGCGTATAATACAAAGAAATCCAATTTCAAAATTGTGTTTATACTTTTTGAAGGAGTTAAAATCTAACTATTTTAACATGCAAAGGAATAATATCTACCTTGAAATCAAAGTGTTACTTATATACAAAAGGAGTCTCAAATTTCGAGTATATAAAGAATAATGAACTTTGTTGCAAAATATATAGAGAAATAATTCAGCAAAGGCTTCTAGTTCTGAAATGTACCAGTAATTACTGGTACTAGAATACTGACACCAGCCGCTATTAATTGCTTGTGGAAGGATAAATTTATGATTATTCGAATTCCACTAGGACGATTGCAACTATCTCTACTTTTGTCTCCCAGCCAAATTGGCCACCAACAGGATGCAGAGTTTTCGTTCCACAGCTTCTTTGGTGATCCAGTTGCTTGATCGATTGAAGATTTCGCTAACAAAAAAATTTGAAAGTGGTTCATATCTTTGACTAACGTAAGATTTTAGCAACCAAAGTTTTAATGCTGATTCAAGACAACAATCACTTTACATGAATAAGATCAATAAACTATATTCATTTCAAGTCAACCTATCAATCAGCAAAAAATAGATACAAATCTAAGCCCTTTTGATATGCTGCTTACTCAAGTGAAGTAGAACTATTCACATCTACTAATATAACTTCATAGAAATTCGTTGAGCAAGTGCTCATTTTGGAAATGAGGCAACATTTTTTGAGGTTATTTGCCAAAAATGTGAACTAATTCATAAGTTCAACTTGCCGACGGCATCTTGAGTTTTTTTTACAAAAGATGTGCCGATGTTTTTTTAGTATAAGTAAAATAATTTTGAAGAGCTCTAGGATCTTAGTTAAAGTTCTGATTTAATAACCCAAAGGAAAGATGTTAGAATCCATATTTCGATATTGCTTTTTGCAATCTGATATTTCTTGGAAACATTGAGAAAAAAGGTCAAAATGATCACAAAGAGCTAGTCAAAACTTCACAAACTGGATCAAGGATATAGAACATAATAATTTTAATAAAATGGGATACTAACTGCATAATCGTCTTCCATATCACTATCTCCAAACATTTAGATGACTGCACTCCAAAAATTGTTCACTTTATGTTCCGGTTAATAATTAATCAACTAATAACAAACACACGCGCATTTGAATTATTTAAGATGTTTGTTGTTAATGAAACGACACGAATTTTTATGGTTATTAGAAATTGCACTTTTCATACTCCTTTAAAAACCGTCAGTTAGAAAAATCGTCAACACCTTTCTTTTGTTTATTGCGCTACTAACCGCTGGATTTTCTTCAATTTTTCCCTTTCGAAGCGCATCCGATTGCACATCCGTTTAACATTAAATGCAGATAACTCGCTTTTGCAACAAATTTATTCAAACTACTAAACTTTTAGATTGGGCTTGCCGAATTCGATTAGATGGATTGTAGATCCGAGGATGCTTGCTTGGTCTTGTTGTTGGATCCGTGATTATTGGTTTCCTCGTTTTGTTTTGTTTTTAGGTGCCAGATTTGATTTTCAAAGACGAACTGAAACTGAAACTGCATCTGAGAGTGCAACAAATTTCGTCAAACTTGAATTTGATTTTTTACTTCTACTATTCCGATCGAATTGGAAATCTCGACTGAATTGAAAAACGCATGTAACAAGAACTGTATTTTTTACACTATTAAAAAAACACATATCAAACTTTATATACATATGTGCATTGGGCAGCACAGTGGCGTTGGCAACGGCGGCGGGTGGCGGCTAGTTATAGCGCGGTTCGCGAGCAGCCAATGCGTTTTGGGCTCCTTAATACATTCAAATAACCCACCCGGAATGATAGATCTCTGAACTGAATTAATGTTAAAAAAGTTGAGTGCAAAGAATCAAAAATAAAAATAATAATGAAAAAAATTTCGCCGTCAATTTAAGCGTTCGGCTGCGGCGGTGACGGCGATGGATGTGAATGCACTGGGGTCGGTGCGGGCTGGGGGGAGCTCCTATTTTTCTACGGGAAACACAAATATAAAAATGGGTCTTTCATACACATTATTGCAAAACGTCGTCAAGCAATATGCAACGTATTGTAATTTGGTGTTGTTCCTTTCGCGCGATACGTACGAATATATTATATATGGCAGGGGGACAGCAAAGGGCATTCGAATCAATTCACCGGGCAGTCAAATAAGGATCATGCATTTCTGAGTTCGGACATGTCCTTAAGGGGCTTCTGGCCATTATTCCTTTGGAAAATTAAGTTAAGTTTTAAGTTCCCACCCCGGAAGGAAGATGAAATAGAAAATATTCATCATACTCGCGAATTCCATAGTCCCACGAATATTATACAACAAAAAGGTAAGCGATCATATGTAGTTCATCCTCTACACGCCGAAAAATTTTCCACGGTTCAATAACAAAACTATATCATTTCCCTTCGAAAATATTTGCTAAATTATGAACTCATCTCTAAATTTAAGCGACCTTAACAAATTTTTGACGACTGTATTTGCAGCGTGAGCAATATCTGTTGCTTGCTATCTTTTGTTATATAGATGAAAAAATTGCTTCTCCGAACTTGGGTTCAGCTTACATTTTGGGTTTTGGCAGAGGCATTGAGACGCCCAGCCCAGTCCTTACCAGACCTGACCAAGCACCGCTCCATGGGCTTTTGCAAAGCTCGAAATTTCGGATGCGGTATTAGTGCACCATGCTCATGTGGCATGTACAAAAACCGACAACATGCTCATATGCTCTGCACAATTTTTCCACCATCGTTCGCGACTTACTATACGCGAGCGATCAGTTTCGCTTTTCTTTCCATTCAGCCAGCCAAAGCCAATATTCTTTTTCTCGCACTTCTCCAAAAATTCTACGCCACAGATACATTTCGAAGTGCATCGCGATTTATGTTATTATATGCGCTGAAGCTCGATTTCTGCATGTGCTATTATATATTTCGCATTCGCCCCTATGACACACGAGGCGCGTGTACATACGTCGTCGGATACACATGGGAGGATATGATTTGGAAGTTTCGTCAATTGAATGCAACTTCGTAACTTTATAGATACTACCGCGCTGCCCCTACATGGCGACAACGCATTGTAGTATTTCCATTGTACTGGCCGCCGGACGGCGATGGCCAAAAAAATTGGCGGTTCTAGTCTTGCGGACTATGATAGACGTTGATCATCTTGAAGAGGGAAGTGAGTAATTTGTGAATAGAAGAAGACTGTACATTTGCAAAAAAGATACCGTTCACAATCAAAATGATAATGATTTTTTTCAAACAAACATAGATAATAGATCGTGGTTTGTCTGACTTCCGTAGGCCAAATTTTGCGTTGCACGTTTAGTTGGAACTCGTTGGGAAGCTTGGTGGCAAATCGATAGTAGCATTTTCATTCGCGTAAATAAGTGAGGGGTATTAGCCTCTACGAACTGATATCCAGACGCTGTACAGTGTGGTGGAGATAGTGGACCAAAATTATAAACCACAAATTATTTTGAAAAATTAATTTTTCTTAATAAGTTTCAATTAAAAATAACAGCAAACGTTTAATAATATAGATTAGGAAGACAATCGGGACCTCGTTTTGGTGTTATTGAAGATTATTCATAATCCTTCAAAAAAATTATCTTGCTGTAGTCAATTATGTCTTTTTTCCACAGGCCAACTTTTAAGTTTTCATTTTAATTTTCCATCGGGCCGTGCTGCGGGTTTTTTCGAGGACGCGGACGACGAAATGAATATCTTGCTCATTCAGCTTTAACTATGTAAGATATGCTTTCACTTTGCTGTGAACGCTCTCAACTTTTTTGAAAACTGCTATGAAAGTAAACTAGCAGCCTTTTTAACCGACTTCTATATCCGTTTCATACGTTTTAGGGAATTATAAAATAAATTTACGATACTCACTAAAATCGCGACATGTCTATCCGTTCGTCGGTTCGTGCATTACAGGAAGTTTTCTCGCAAATCACATAAGCTAGAGTAATGAAATTTCGCACGTACATAGGTTAAAAATGGTGCCCTCTTAAAAATTGCAGTGCAAAAAATGTCTAAAGTGTTATAGAGGGATAGCATATATGGGGATCAAATGAAAGGTCTTGATGAGAATTTTTCAAAACAGGTCTTAAACTAGTAGCATTCGCATGTGGAGTTAGATGTAGGGCAAGAGAGAATATATGAACAATTTTCGTCCCCCCTTGCGATCGGAGATCTTTGAGCAGTAAAATCGGAAAAAAACATGAATTGCTCAGAAGTCGAAACTCGATTGACTTTGTTGACAATAGTAGGCAAAATTTACAAATTTCACGATTTTGCTTATCAAATTCAATTTGACCCTAAAATAAGCGCATCCACATTTTCTGATGCCAAACATATGTTTTCTGAAAATTTCATACAAATCAAGCCATAAACAGCTAAGTGACAAACGGTTGAGAATTCATCAATCACAACAACTATTTCACGTGATATTATCTAGTTCACAAAGGACCCAAACACTGCAAATGTGTCAGGATTTGAATGAAAATTTTAGAAATATTTTGTAACATTGATTTTTCCGCTGATAATACAACTTCGAGCTCAGGGTTCTGGGTGGGAGCCTTGGCATTCAAGCTAACTCGTGGAGAAGGGGTAGGTTTGCGCAACTCGTTAACCCGTAAAATGCCGCGATGAGCTAACTCACGAGCTTGAGGCTCACCGGAACAAACCACACCAACACAATGGCCACAATTTAATGATTTTCAATCCATTAACACTTTTGGGTTTACTTTAATTTTTAACAGTTTGCCCATCAGAAAATATAAATTTCTCCTACGACAATTACTCCCCATCGAGTCCCAAAGATTCCTAACATGCTTATTCCCTGAAAATGGGGTCTTATTTCTCGTCAAGAATTACCTCTTCATGCGTGATTACACAGCTGGCTGAAAAAAAATGGTTGTCCAAATGAAATGGACAAGAATATGGTGCATGAATGTTGAAAAATTAAAATAACTGAATTCAATCAAATCAATCATAAATGAACTTAACATATTGGGTTGTTCGATAATGCATATTTCATGTCGAAAACTGCATATTTCATGTAGTAGTTATTGCGTGGCTTATGAGGGTTTTGTAAAATAATTTTACAAAACCCTACTAGCTTCACGACCTTTTTGTCCGTCCGTCTGTCCGTCCGTCCGTCCGTCCGTCCGTCCGTCCGTCCGTCCGTCCGTCCGTCCGTCCGTCCGTCCGTCCGTGTGTCACAGCACTTTTTCTCGCAAACTACTTAAGCTAGAAACATCAAATTTTGTATACAGGTGTAAAGTGGTGCTCTCTTCAAAGTTCAACTACAAACATTTTATAGGGTATTTAAGGGGGGGGAGTCTCCCCATATAGGGGATTGGCCCCCGAAAAAAAATTTCATCAAAGGTAGCCGATATGGGTATCAAATGAAGATGAGAATGATGAGAGCTTTTCAAAACAAGTCTTAATTTGA
The DNA here is from genome assembly GCA_963969285.1 of Odontomyia ornata. Taxonomy (NCBI): domain Eukaryota; kingdom Metazoa; phylum Arthropoda; class Insecta; order Diptera; family Stratiomyidae; genus Odontomyia; species Odontomyia ornata. Next base: position 268,094,865 of record OZ017739.1, on the reverse strand, counting down.
TACTTTTTGCTTTGAGGGACGCGCAGGGAGGGGAAGTACACGAAAAGTTTGTGTCCCTCCCTCGCGATTGGACGCCTGTGATCCGAAAAGTCTGAACAAAATTATAGTGGTAGGAGTTTATGAGTACAGCAACAACAATAACTTTGTCAATAATAGTGTGATATTCGAATTTCAAGTTTTCCCGAATAAAATCGCGCCGGTGTCCTTAAATTGAACGAAACTCGATATTTACGTAGTCCTGCTTAGGGTTCTTAAACTTTGTAAGTTTGATGAAAATCGAATGATGTACACGGAAGTTATAGCCGTTTGAAATTTCTCCAATTACCACAACAATAACACATGATTTTGGTATTTTATGGACTTTGCATACTATCAGACACTGCAGTTTTCACTTGATCTTCTTGAAATTTTCCAATAAGATCAATAACATTTTGAGAATTTATGATTTGAGTGATTTTTGTTGGTTTGCAACAAAATGGCGACCGTTGAAAGTAGAAAAACTATGGATTTTCCTTTGAACGTGCACATCTCTTTGACATATTTCTTGAGGGTATTCATTGCTGGTGACTGAATTTCTGAGAAGTTCGGTACAAAACTTTTCTGACATGAGCGTAGGTCTGTTTACCCAGCTTGTATTCTTCTTCTTTCGGGCCTTCGCTTAGAGATAGTTAGAGTATCTCATTGTCATGATCGAATGTATCGGCACTCCACAAGGTGATATGATCATTATCACGCTTTGGCCGTGTGTTCGTCCCCAAGCTGCGATACGTTCTGATTTTAAACCAGCACGTATCATAACTGAACAGGCTTATAGTCCGCCCGAAGAACCACACGAACTAAATCTCGTTGACGCCAACGAGACTTGAACCAGAAACCTTTGGCTTACGGGCTTAGTGCTCTAACCACTAAGCCACGCGGACTTGGCTTATATTAATATTTTGAAGTTTAGACTTTAGACTATCTTCAGTCAAAAACTGAGCGTCCTTAGTAAACAACTGACATAAGTGGTGAAAAATAAACTTGGAGATGGACAATCAAAGAAAGCCTTATCGGCATATGTTATTATTTTACTTCCGAAAAGGCTAGAATGCGGTGCAAGGTCGGAAGAAATTGTGTGAAGTTTATGGCGAGGACTGTCTGTCTGAACGCCAATGTCAGCGTTGGTTCGCTTGCTTTCGTTCTAGTAATTTTAATGTGCAGGACGCACCACACACTGGTCGCCCAACCACTACTGATGACCTGGATGTTCGGGTTCCTCACGAATTAAAGGAAATCTACTTCACTAAACGCATTAACATATTCAACTCTTTGCTGAATCGTAACCAAAACGACCCATTTCTAAAAAGAATCATATGGATGATGCAAAATGCATTGTTTACGATAACGTAGTCCGGAAATGATCATGGACTAAGCAAGAAGAGCCTCACCAACGACATCCAAAGCAGATTACAAGGGTAAAGTCTGCTTTGAGCTGGTTCCAAGAGACCAAACTATTGATTCGAATGTTAACTATCATCAAGTATCGAAATTGAACGGAGAAATCAAGAAAACGCGCTGAACTGGCCAATCGCAAAGGCGTGATGTTCCATCATGATAACGCCAGACTCTACATCTCTTCGATAACCCGTCAAAAATTAATGAAGCTCAATTGGAAACTGATACCACATCCACCCTATTGTACTGACTTAGCACCATCAGACTATCATTTGTTTCGCTCCCTTCAAAACCATTTGACTAGTAAAACTTTCGACTCTAATCAGATTGTGAAAAATGAGTTGGACTTCTAAAAACCAAGACTTCTTCGAATATGGATTTTTTCAATTTACTGAAAGATGGCAAAGGGCCATCCAGCAAAATGGTCAATATCTCATTGATTAATGTTTGTTGTGCTTTTTCTTCTTCTTAGCACTACAGCCCCTCTCAGGCCTTCACTTCCAGCAAACAGCGCCTCCAACTGTCTCGGTCTATTGACTGCGTCTTCCAATTCCGAAATACGAGCGATGATGAACTGTCTTCGTCAACCGAGTCGCGTTTCCTCAGTTTCCCCAATGACGTCCGGCCTTCATGGTTGTATCAAATTCACCATTGGTCCCCCTCAAGCGTTGCTCCAATTATTCGCCTCAGGACCCGTCGCTCAAAGGCGTTCAATATATTTGGGGATGCTTGGGTTAGGGTCCATGTTTCACACCCATAGCATAACACAGGTCTCTCGACAGATTTATATACTTTGAGCTTTGTTCTCCTGTGTATGCAATTGGTCTTCAAGATCGTCAATACTGAATAAAATATTTTATTTGCGGGCTGTATTCTTCGGCATATTTCATCTCTTTCATAGCCCGTTTTCGTTATTTTGGCACCTAAATACACAAATTTGCTAACAAATTTGCTAACAAATTTGCCGTTGTCAGTTGTTCATCGTGGAGGCTATATCCTCCAGTCGTTCCCCGACGATATAGCTCATTGCCAACCTTAGCGTTGAAATTATCCAGAATTATTTTTGTGTCGTTAGTGGGCAATGAGTCGACCAGTCTTACCAGGTGGTTGTAGAACCTTTCCTTCGTTTCTTCGTCCTTTTCTTCGGTCGGAGCGTAAACATTTATCAGCCAGATTTTGAAGAATTTCACTTTTATACGGATCGCACACAACAGTTCATTGACTCGCTTAAAATCAATAACGTGCGATTTGAACTCCGTATCCACAATGAAGGCCACTCCGAATTCTCTTTTTCCAGTAGGCTTCCCACTTTTGATTATTGTGTGCGATCTCCTTTCTTGAATGTCGTTTCCAGTCCAATTCGTTTCCAGGACTGCCAGTATTTTTAATTGATATTGACTGGCCTGTTGTAAAAGGTCCTTAACAGCGCCAGGGTAATTAAGTGATCTGACATTCCAGGATTCAATGCCATAGTCCGTTTTTTGTTTGCGAGGTCGTTGCCGTGAGTTCAATCCATTCCAAGACCTATCTGCAGGCTTCAAAACATTTAAAGGTTTTCCAGGGACGGGGAGTTAGCCCGTCGCCCAAGCTCCATTCTGGCGGCATGGTTTTTCGTCGATTCCGTTATCAGGCGCGGAAGATTCACCTTCACCCTCTTACGTACTCGCAAAGGAGGTGTAAGTAGGATTTATTACCAGAGCTGTAGATGTACTTACAGTTATCAGCATATCTCGGCATTTAATGTTACATTATTGGGAAACCAGCAAACCCAATGTGCACCCCGAGAGCATTTATTACCATTTGATCGGGGGGTTTGGGATGAGGAATCATGGAAGCTATGGGTTGGGGAAACAAGGTTTGTTGTTAATATAAATAAATCTACTTTGAAAAACATGAAAAAAAAACAATATAAATTATCGAAAAACCCAATAAAAATGATATGCAAAATTTCATCCCTTCACGGTAATGTCAAGCCCTGATCGTGATTAGCGCATCGAAGATGGGTGTGGCGCCACTAGCTCACCATGCGACCCTAGAGATGTTGAGCCAGGTGATGACTCACCGAATATATTTCCAGACTTTAATTTCCTAGTCATTTTAAAACGTGATACAAAAGAAAAGAACCTACCAAATACTTCAATTATTTTGGCTAAATCGGCATTTATCCACCATGTAGATCTTCACCTACCCACCAAATGGTCCCAGGAAAAAGAGCCCCTGTACTGATTTCTACTACTTTTCCAATTTTTGGCCTCAGCATTGATTTTCGTTCGCCATGCACTTTTCTCACGTAGCGGACTTGAGCCAGGGTTACATGTCCCACAACGAAAAATTAATAAGAAAGATGTCTTTTTGTAAAATAAAATAAAAAAAAATATAATTCTCTATTAAATCACATAAAGTTTGGTTCATTATTACGTTCCAATAATATTATTCACTTCACCAAAATTCTCGCCAATACATTAAATCTTTTAAGCAAAACAAATTCTTCTTCAAGTTTTCTAGTAATCTTTTTAAACTTACGTCAGTAAGGGGGCCCCAAACTGACCGCTGAATTTGTTCACCAACTCGTCGCTAAATTTTTTACCAACTTGTCGCAAAGTTCGGTTCGCCAACTCGTCGTTAACTTGATCTTCTTAATTCCTCAAGCTTTGCCCATCATTAATACCGTTATTCAGCTTGCCGTCTATCGAGCTCATACCAGAAAGAGTGTCCTCAATGAATCTCAGATTCATCAAGGTCCCGGATGGTACCCGGGACCCGTCAAAACCCCTTTGGGAAAATCAGTTATAGGAACCCTTGCGACACTCTGTGGATTTATCCGGTACTTGAGTAGCCAGGACCAAAACCGAATTTGCCAGCGTAATTTTGCAATGATGTCTGTTTTAAAGATTATAAATTCCCGGTGGTTTCTCTTTTTAGCTTTCTCGTCATGTTTTGAGTTGATGCATGTTTATTTTCCTTTTTTTTCGTGTTTCACTTATCTTGCATTCGGGCGTTAGTTATGAATTTAGGTAAAGAGCTCATCGGTGATGCAATCCAATGAATTTTTTGCTCCTACGACGACACTCCACGTATCGATGGCGGACCCCAATTGTTGCGTCATTTGCGTAGCAGGATAACGCTGGTGTGACTGATTGCGGTGCTTCGAAAATTAATTAGCATCAGTATCGACAGTCATGTAATAACTTAGTTCCAGTTCCTCCATATCGGCTTCGCGTGGTTAGTGTAGCTGTAGTGGGAAATCGATTTCGTTGCCGGTTCTTCTGAGTGACGTTTGAATTCAGAAGAAACTTCTGGGTGTATGTTAGTTAGTCTATGTGGATAACTTTATATACCTTGGAGTCAGCCTGAATAGAAAAGGCGCCGAAAAGGATGTAATTGGACGCCACATAAGCATCGCAAATAAAGCCTATATCTTACTGCTTCTCAATGTATGGTCTAGAGTTGTGCACTGGCAAAATAAGCTCCACATTTACAAAACACTGGTTAGAGCTGTGCTGTGATATGGGCTTAAACATGGACCCTGACAAGCGAATCTAAACAGGCAGTGGATATATTTGAACGCTATGTGCTTCGAAACAAACAAAGAAACGAGTGGAGACTACGTTACAACGATGAGTTGTATGAACTATTTGACGGTCCACCTGTTTTCTCTTGCCTAAGGTCACATAAAGGCAAACGTCCAGCGGAAAGGCCAAAAGCTCGATGAGAAGACATTATAAAAGCTGACAACAGGTCTTTATTAAGAGCGAACAACTGGCGGACAAGGTTGCGGAACCGTAATGATTGGAGTAGAGTAATCCTGGAGGCCGAAGCCCAGTTTGGGTTATCACGCCATAGATGATGATGATTTAGAAATTTTGAAATGAATATTGTTTTTAGGTAGGTATGTTTTCATATGAAATATATTTTATCCTTTTGTCACTTTCAAAAATTTCGTACCTAAATACTTGCCGTTGGTATAAAGTATGAATGTTTCAAGCCTTTCATACTAACGGTAGATTTTAAATTATGGTTTCATTTTGTAATCTTCATCAAACAGAACATTTCATCTTGTCAACCTGAGAACCTAGCCTGGAACTGTTTGACAAATTACTTCGGGTTAACTCGTTGTGCTACGCTGTAAGGCACCTACAAATTAGTGGATATCTCCTCTAGCGGGAGGGGAAGAAGGAAAAGGAATAGCATAAAGTAATTTATCTTTTAGGATTGCCCAAATAAAATTCGCCGCATGGTTCCATTGGTCAACCGATTGGAACACCTCTTTGGTTAGACTATCAGGGGAGGGCTCTCCTGTGGCATTGTCGAGTTCCAGGCGCAAATGAGTGAAAGGCATCGTTTCCCTCGCTTGCGCAAAACCTACACCTAAGGACTAAAATTTAGCTGTACACCCCGTTATTGAGGGAGTGTTGCCTCTCCTCGCGTTTCGATTCAGGTAGATATTACAGCGCTCTCTAGCAAGGAGGCCCACAGGTATTACGCCCGCGATGACTAGAACCACCGTATCAGAGACTGACAGACATGAAGATGAAATCCTCAATGCTCCTTTTCTCTGTACCTGAGCCAAGCATTCCAGTACATCTCCTTGCTGAGAGCATAGCAAAATATTTCTGCTATGCACAGTTGAACTGACTCTACGGATCTCATCAAAAACCACCTTCTACGTTAGATATAAATTAACTCCGAGTCGATATGGCTAAAGCAGTTTTATCAGCCGTTGCCCTGATTTGATCAAAGAACCAATTTTCGAGTCCATCAATTACCGCAGGTATTTTGCGGATGGTTCCGATTCAATCAGTACTTCGCCAGTACTGATAGTCTTTACTCTGAGGAATTATTATCTACGTGTAAATCGTAAGTCCTTACTTGAGTTTTTAGAAAACTTAAGCGATTAAGGAACCTGAAGTGCTTGTACATATAAGCTTTCCAGAGGTGTTTCGACTTAATACATTGGAAAACAAAAATGGTTTCTACCGGTGGAACAGAATGAATTGATCATACTGAGCTTCATAAAGAATTCTTCTTCTTCTAAGCACTACAGCCCCTCTTGGGCCTTCGCTTCCTGCAAACAGCGCCTCAAACTGTCTCGGTCCATTGACGATGAACTCTCTTCGTCTACCGAGTCAGACCAGCGTTTCCTCGGTTCCCCACTGGTCTCCGGCCTTCAGTTTTCCTAACGAATACCTTTTTGGGTATCCGGTGCTCGTCCATACGATTCATGTGTCCAGCCCATTGCAGTTTCTGCAGTCGTACAACCGTTTAGACCTCCGGTTCGTCAAAAATTTCATACAGCTCATGGTTGTATCGAATTCTTCATTGGTCCCCGTCTAGCTTCGCTCCGATTATTTGCCTCAGAACCCGTCACTCAAAGGCGTTCAATATATTTGCAGATGCTTTGGGTTAGGGTCCATGTTTCACACCCATAGCATAACAGAGGTCTTATCACAGATTTGTATACTTAGAGCTTTGTTTTCCTGTGTATGCAGCTGGGCTTCAAGATCGTCAATACTGAATAAAATATTTTATTTGCGAGCTGTATTCTTCGGCGTATTTCGTCTCTTTCATTGCCTGTTTTCGTTATTTTGGCGCCTAAATACACAAATTCGCTAACATTCTCGATACTGTATTCGCCAAGTGTGATATTTTGTGTATTTGAGGTATTTTTCCTCGACTGCGTCATGAGCTTTGTTTTATTTTCATTGATTTGTAGCAGTTTTGCTTCGCTGTAGAGTTTCAGGAAAAGTTCTTTGTCAGTTGTTAATGACCGCGACAAAATGTTGATGTCGTCCTCATAGGTCACTACTTGGCTCGACTTGTATAGTAACGTACCTCACGTATCGACAGGTAGCTTCCGTATGACGTACTCCAGAGCCAAATTGAATAGCAATGGGGGCAGCCCATCTCCCTGTTTTAGTCCGATATTTGTGTCAAAGGCATCGGTGAGTTGGTTATTGATGCGAATTAGGGAGGTTGTTAACGTCATTGTCATTTTGGTAAGACGGACTAATTTGGCTAGGATGCCAAAGCAAAGCATTATTTGGCACAGTACGTCACGATCAATACTGTCGTATGCTTGCTTGAAGTCAACGAAAATTTGGGGCACGTCTATGTTGAACTCCCAGCATTTTTCAGGTACCTGCTTGACTGTGAACAATTGGTCTGTTGTTGATCTACCTGGCCTAAAACCACCTTGATACTCCCCAATAATACTCTTGGCGTATGATCCGATTTTATTTTCAAAGATTTTAGAAAATATTATGTACGCCGTACAAAGTAGTGATATGCCTCCATAATTTTCGCACTGTAGCTTGTCACCTTTTTGTGGATAGAGAATATAATTGATTGACTCCACTCTTTCGGCATATGTTCTTGTTGCCAAATGTGCTGGATGACTTTGAGAATAGCTTTGTGAACCCTACTGCCACCATATTTGATGAGCTCCACTGGAATCTCATCGATGCTCGGTGCTTTATTATTCTTTTGGGCTTTGATGATGGAACAAACTTCATCCAGAGTTGGTGGGGCCAATGGAAGCTCTCCACAGACATCCGTAGGCTCCGATGTTCTGGAGCTGTGCGGAGGATTAAGGAGGTCCTTAATCTTGGTTTCATCAAGGATGATATTGCCAATGTCTTCCCGACAGAGCGTGGTTTTGGGCTGATAGCCACGTTTCAGGCTTTTCACTACTTTTAATGCTTGCCTTGTGTTGTTGCTCGCCAAACTTACATCTATACCTCTCAACTGTTCGTCATAGTATTTTCTTTTCTTAACCCTAATTATCTTATTCGCTACTCTTCTGAAATTTTCATGGTGTTCTCTCTTCGTCCTGGTTTTCCTACGTACATATTCTTTGTACGCCTGATTCTTTTTATCTAACGCATTCTGGCACTCATCGTCGAACCAAACATTCCTCTTGCGCCGGGCTTGATGTCCGATCGTTTGTTCTGAATTATTAAACCATAATCAGGCAGTAGCATGGCGGGTATTTTGGAAAGGCAAGGTAAGGCTGACACCACAATCTAATCATCAAAACGTGAGCAATAACAAGACAGGCAATCCCTTCAATCTTTTTACCCATCCTTGGTTAGATATGGAGTTAATGTAATTTTACCGATGTTCAAGAAACTTTAAACTTTTAAACTCCAACACGCTTATTAATCAGATACCAAAAATTTAAAAAATGTTTAAGAAGGGTCTCCTCTTATAACGAACTAGCCCTTAAAATTTTTTTTAATCTAAGGTAGTCGAATGTGGTATCAAATGAAAGGTCTTGATTAGAACTTTTAGAATCTGAAATAAAAATATCATTTGGTGAATCAAGGGGCCAGAGGGTGTCAAAATGTACCAAAAATTTGTGTCGAAATTCACTCAACTTTGTTAATAATAGTATGATTTGTAGATTTTACATTTTCGCCCATAAAATCAAAACGGTATCTTTAAACTTCTTGAATTGACATTTTTGTGCCTTGCAGCTCAAACCCTCAACAATGTATAATTAAATGGCGACAAAGCTCGTAAAGACTGAGAACACTTTGTTTAGATTTAAGTTGATGTCTGCTCTCCTGGGAATGGCTCAGCACTTTTCACTGCATTGATCTTGAAAGTTTAGAGAGCAATCCTTTCCAAAAAAGAAGAAATTAGTCATCTCAAAAGAAGTTAGAATCAAAAAATGTGTTTCCATGAGTGGTCGAATTTCATTATGGTAATCATTCCAGCTGGCTAATTTTCTCAATAAATTTTACCGGAAATTTGAGTGAAGTCATTGATAATTAAAAATTCAAAAACCAAATGGTGCCGCTTGGAAATTTGAACGAATTGAGCCTAGTTTGTTAATTTGATTGCCCTCCATTATCGTCACGAATTAAAAACAACTATGCTTATAGTGGGTGCTTTTAAAGGGGCTTCGTTATTAAAACTAGAAATAAATTAGGCAACTTAATCTGGTTGAAAAGTGATTTTTGAAGTAAATGCTTCTGCTTTTTAGTCGTTTGGGCTTTGATTGGAATAGGCAGGTTTATCCCTGGCTACGTATGCCAGAGCTGGTTTTCTTTGAAAGTATGCATGTGTTGACACTTTCAGAGGTTTCATGAAAAAATTTAAGGGACTTAGGGTTTCTTATCCCGTTTAGAGGTGCCAAAACATTTCTTAGAAGGTAATTGTATGGGGCATGAAAGGTGTTGATCATTTGATTAAGTTCGCTGTGTCTCGGCATGTGGTAGAAGACGCGAAAAAGTCCCACTCCCCGTCGTATTCAGACATCGATGAGCTGAAAAACAAGAAAATATATTGGAGACCGGTATTCGTTTGAATTGAGGCAACAACAATCTCTGTAGCCAAAGTTCATCAATGCTGTAAATTATTGTTTAATCAGACAATTACGTGTTTTAATCACCAATTAGTTAGGGCACCTTGAAGTTACTTGAAAATGCATTTTTAGATACCGTAAGTAGTCGTTGAGACTAACGATATACATATTTCTCGGCATTTAGGAGATATGATTACGCGAAATGTTGGAATCACTTACCAATCAGCAGTGTACATAGTCAAATTATAAATGGCTCACTTTCATTTGTTTCGTGGAGGAGTTATGGTACTTAATTTTTTGAAATCGTTGGAAGAATCGCTCGACCCTTAAGATTTTAGTAAAGGTCTCGTGGCAGAAACACTCTCTTATTAAGGATGTTTTTTTTTAATTTTTTTGGCAGAAATCTTCATAAAGCCATGTTCATAGCAACGAAAAATTGACCTTTTTCATCTGTCAATGCCACTGAGTTTTTTGTTATATTGGTAGTCTTTGGATTTTGCATCGTTTGCATTCAAATTGGTTTTTACTGCAAAGATGTTCCTTTACAAGTTATGTTTTGCGAATTACATGAATAGTTGTGCAATCAGCTTGCGCTCATCCTTGTACAATTAATTTTAGCATTTATTGTGTTTATCTTCGCGTTGTTGGGAGAATCAACATTTTTAAGTCTAAACATTTTTCTGTTTCTAGTTTGCAGAGAGCTCTACTGCTTTGATTAAAGTCCTCCTGCAAAATTTTTAATTTATTCTGTTTATTTCGCATTTTTAAACTTTTCATATAATACTTTGTTTTGTACCGGAGAAATTATTTTGGGATTCTATGAATCTGCCCGCAACTACTAATTCCCCAAATCACCATAAGAAGTCTTTCAGACACACATGAGTACGTTCATCGGCCGATAACCGTGGCTGTTGTAATTCTGACTAACATACATATGATCATTGCTAAGCCATTGGCCGTCGGGCCTATCGAAATTGATCGCGACTTGCATATGAGTGTGAACAATTTAGTAAGTTATTCTGGCGTGCATGCAAACATATGTGTGGCGGTGGCGAAAATATTGGGAATTTCGGCGAGCTTTTTTTCAAAACTTCGTCGCGCTTGCAGTGGGCCGGTGAAGCGTTTTTTGCACTTTTTTGTTGTTGGTGTTTCTCTTGGCCGCTCAAAGTGGGTACTTCAATTTTCGAATTGTGATGGTCTGGAATGTGTATTTACAAACTTCATTGTATGAAAACGCATATACACTTCGCCAGTTTTTTTATCGCCTCGCGAAAAAAGTTAAGAAAAAAATGTGTTTTTTAGCGCAAACAATACGGGAAAAAAGTGATTCGCTGTGTCTGCTAACAATTGCATTGCCCAGAATAACGATGTTATTGCACTCTATGTTTCACTGAATGTATCATCATTATATTGCACATCCGACCAATGACCTATTTCGTGGTTTTATCTCCTTTATATTTAACTTTTATGTGTGTGTGATTGTTTGCTTAGGGAATCTTTGAAAAAAATATGTACTTACGTATTAATAGCGTATCTTGCGCGTAGGGTGAAATGCAATTTCAAACAACATGTTGTCTTTTTCTCCGTGCTTATTTTCTGAATTTGTACAAAATATTTTTTATATTATCGCTTTTCCTTATAGTTCACTGATCTGAATGTTTGTTGCGCGAGTCGAAATATTTGTGTGCAGACTAGACGAATAATTAAAAAGTTGATTTTCAGCTTGCGAGAGGCGCAAGATAGCGCCATTAGATTGGCATTTCTGGAGAGCCATAGTTTCTCTATTTTAGACTATTCTTAAAATAAATGCCAAAATACTAGCATGTTAGGTAGATAGAACTACACGCATGCAGGCGCCAGTAATTAATAAACTCATGAAAAACTTCAACGACATACACAATAAATACATACTTGCTTAAGGCGCAGCCCCCCTAAAACTGCAAATTTGGGTAAACTTTACAGCCGTCCACCTCAGAAACGTTACAAATATTTGCAAAAAATTTTTAGCTAGAAGTCAGAATGAATCTTTGGCTATTGAATCAACTCATAACATTTTGCAAAAAGTTTATGGCAAAAGTTATTAAATTCAAACAAATAAGCATGTTTTCGTAAAAAATGTAGTAAATCTCGGTAACTACTTAACGTACCGAGTTGGTTTAAGCTACGTTTGTTAGATCCAAATTATTTACATTGAATTACCTCATTAAAAATTTAAAAAAAGTTGTCTGCAAAAAATTTCCTTGAACAAAATGTGGAAATTTGGTACAAATCAAGGTGCATGGATGATATTTATTCAGTGTGTGCAAAATACGAAAACAACACACACACACACACACAAATAATAAAAATTAACTCAATATTTTCAGAACGGCAGCTACTTTGTTTTACGATTACTGATGTCACTCGTTTAACAAACTCTCAAATATTTATATATTTTTTTTTTTTTTTAATTACCTCCATTCCCTACCACTCTCTCCATCACTCTTTCTTCGTCGCACAACGCTCGTGCGATCTGCATTCACATTACGTCGCTTGGTCCTTTGTGCCACCCAGACAATGTTTAACACATCGGTATAAGGGGGCACACAGTATAATGTGAACTAGTCCTTTTCGTGAACATCTAGTCCAAAAAATCATGATCAGCTCTCAGAGATAAAAAAAAATTCAATATAATACGACGCATTCAAAAAAAACTCTGAGTAACTGTCACTTCAGTATCTCGCCGATAGGGTCAAAAAGAACGCCCTAAGATACTGGGCTCATAAAAGCAGAATTACAGGTCCACGCTTCAATCAGTACTCATTAAATGCTCCCTTAGTCTTTTCTTAAATACCAAAAGTGAGTTTGCTTCCTTAACAATTTCTGGTAGATTGTTATATATACGCAAAGCATCATTCGTTGCATCGTTCTTTAGTCGATCCGTTCTGGCAAAAGGTATTATAAATTGATTTGCACTCCTCGCATTATATGGGTTGATCTGTGATACCTTAATTAATGGCGCTCGTTCCGATCCATTAGTTTTTAAATTTCTGTAGATAAACTTCGCTTTCTCCATAATAATAATTTGACTAAAGGTTAATGATTTTGCCAATTGGTAAACCAAACTAGTTTGAGTAAGCATTGGCAGCTTCAGAATGTTTTTATACGCTTTGGTCAGCAGCCTGGATATACTGTTTAAATGTTGCTTCGCTGATTGACTCCAAATAAGTACTCCATAATGCGATTTCGCCAGGACAAACGCATTTAGAACCAGTTTCTTGATGTGCATTGGAAAATCCTCATATCTTCTTAACAATCCTATTATTGGGGCTAATTGCCTTCTTAAGCTATTTATGTGTGGTAACCAGGTCATACGATGGTCTATGATAAGACCAAGATATTTTATTTCTAGCACTCTTTGCAATTTTTCGCCGTTAATATTTAGTTCGACATCTATGTCTCCTTGGTTCTTTTGCTTAAAAACAATATATTTTGTCTTTGATGTGTTCAATACTAGTTTGTTTCCAATTAACCACTGATGGAATTTTCCTAGATCGTCGTTGATAGTGTTCTCAATGGCAGTTTTGTCTCGTACTGAATAAAGTAGAACTGTGTCATCAGCATATAATGTGTGATATCCCGTCAGCCCACATGTATTTAGATTATTTGTATATAGCAGGAACAAAGTTGGGCCCAGTATTGAACCTTGGGGAACTCCTGTTTCCGTAGGTGCATGGTCGCTCAGTACATTGTTTATTAAAGTTCTCTGCGATCTTCCCTCCAAGTAACTTTTAAACAACTTCTTAGGACTACCCTGAATACCATACGATTCAAGTTTACGAAACAAGAGATCATGATCAACTGTATCAAATGCTTTTTTCAAATCCACGAAAATTGCGAGAGGTTTTGATGAAGCGGCATATTTACTGCAGTCGAATGGCTTTGATTCGGTTTTGGGTTTACTGCCAGAATCGCTGAATGACTTCGAAATAAAGCTCTCGGAAGTCTTAAATTTTGAACAATCTATTGCAGCGGGTTGAACAGATTGATTTGATGAAAGGTTTAACATGGATTTGGCTGATGTACTGGTGGACATAGAACATGCTTCAACTGGAATTTTGGTTGGTATTCCATTTTTGGGAGTTTGTAACTTTTCTGGCTGAATAGATTCAGTTGATTTTGACCTTTGCAAACCGTCCAGTTTATCTTTTGATTGTGCCTTAGATTTGATTGCCGATTTCTGGTCGTCCTTACTCAAAACTTCTGAGGTTCCCCGTTTGATTTTATCAACAGGTTTTTCTTTATTAGTGTCACAAATTTCTTGCTTGTGTTTAAGTAAAGTGTAGTAACCGTATAAAAAATTGAAGGGTTGTTTGGAAAAACAGCCAATGTGAAAAAATCAAAACGAGATTTTGATATCTATGGTTATCCAAAAAACTTGATTTATTTAGAAAAAACAACCTTTGTCCGAAGATATTCAAGGAAAAAAAGTCAGGTGTATTCGGAAAAACAAGCAATGTCCCATGTGTTTTTGGAAGAACTGCATAAGTCAAATGACATTGGTTGCTTTTCATTCATTATGTCTGTTCAGTTTGTCGTTTGCTGTCAAGCTAATGCGTTTCTTTTTTTATGTTTTAATTATCAGTAAAATCCCTAGATAATTAGTTGTACAACTTGAAATCATGAATAGTAGTGATGCGAATATACCACGGGACGTAAATTCAAGTGTTCAGTGGACTATAAAAAGAAAGAAAAAAAAGTCAAAACGGAATATTTTTAAACAGAGCAAAGTTGCTGGTCAACCTCACCTCAACCACGTAGGACTTCCAATAAGTGGATCTATAATTGGAGAAGACTGCAGGTTACATTTCGAGGTACACTCTTTATTGATCGATTTAGTAGGTACCAAAATTTCAGTTCACCGTTACAGATCTTCGAGACTAAAATGTTTCACTAAAGTTTCATTTGATCAGCGGTAGCATATACTTGAATCTTTTTGCCGTAATAAAACGAAAGACGACCAAGATGGTTATCATGCAGGATTAATATCAACCAGTCAAACAAAGAAAGCCACGTCTTGAACGGAATGACGAAGATGCTGACTTTTTACATGAGGTGTCTTATTCATACAAGGTACGCGATGATCATGGAGAAATACAAACATATACAAGTATGAGGGCTTTTATGAATATACATGGCATAATTAGGGAGCGGCTCAGCACACTACAAAATAAGATTTTAAATATGGTGAAATTACCTAAGGATACGCAAATAGGCCACATGGCATTCCTTCTCCAGTATTAGAGCTCATAAAATACCAGATCAAATCTTTCAAAGCCAGACAGTCTCATTACTCTTTGAGGGATAATTCTAACCAGATGTATCTTGCAGAATCATTAACTATTCGTAAAATGCATGTACTTTTTTTTTGGATGAAATGTAGATTCGAGTTTCCTACCAAGTTTATTATAATGCCTTTTCTAACGATTCCAATATACAATAAAATTTGGATTGCCTCGATCAGATATTTGTTGTACAAGTATATGCAACGAGTTAAATTTGAAAATCCAATCAGCTACCGACGCTGTGACAAAGAATTCATTAATAGTTTGAAAAACCCTGCATCTGATAAAAGTAATAAAAAAAAATCAGGAAACATAAAACTATCTATAAAGAAAAGGCAAGGCAAGGTGAATGTATTATACTATCCTTCCCAGGCCACATATCAAGACGGGTGATGTATTCTATTCCAGACCAAATGTAGTATTATGTGTTTGGTATACACGACTTAGCAGATGACAGTGCATCCTTATGTAACTTCTTTGATTCTACACTATATAAAAAATAGAGATATATAGTGCGATGAACTTGTGATGGTTTATTTTTAGTATATCTAGGTTCATGTATTGTACATTTTCAAAAAAAATTACGCACATGTATCCAATCAGAGGTCACACATACCTACCCAATGATGACGATTTTGCACTCATTGCTAAAAAGAAACAGATGTGTTCTCCTGAGGTTCCTGCTGATTGGGACAAAGTCATTCAAACTGCCAGAAAATACCCCAGCCCCTTTAAACTAATATCAGTAACTCTGGATTTCTTTTTCGATGTAAAGGCAGCGGTTTCATCATTTTTTAAGGACTCCAAGAACAGCACTTTAGCTTCGCGAATTGCGTGTTATCACAATATCTGATAATCATGAAAATATCAAGCTAAAAGAAAATTTTATAGGACCTTCAACTCAGTGTATACTTGTAATTCGTAACAAACGGCACCTACCTGGCGAGTTGATACTTGATCCATTATACTCGTATTCAGAACCACTGAAGATATCCAGTGGAAAAATATCAAACTTAATACATTTGAGTAAGTTTCTCACAAAACAAGAAAATCGAGATTTCTTCCTTCAATTCGCACCGGGTGTAGTTGCCGGTGATGGTCATGTTGATGATGATGTAGAAATAGAAGACGATGACAACAGCGAAGGATGTGATGAATGATTAAACATTTGGATAAGGATAATATGTGTATCGTTGAAAATATAAGCCATTTACTACGAAAAAGACATATTTTCTTCCTGATTTTAGTGGAAAACCAACCAATGTCAAAGTTATTTTTCAGTTTAAAGGAAAATCTAAAATAATTTAATCCTGAAAATGTATTACAAGCCATTGCATCCACTAGTATCTTCAATAAAACAGCAATTATACTACTAATGAATAGATGGTACTTATTGTAAAAAGTTTTTTATGCCTCTTGTAAAATTATGATAAACGGATCATGGCTGCTATTACAAATAACCCCTCAATTTGTATTGCAATATTGCGCGCAGATAATTTAATTTGAGCAAAATTAAGTTCACATTAAACAAAACATCGAAATTAATTTGGTTCCACATAGATTTTCCTCTAATGTTTTATAGTTCCACATAAATTGGATGTTGACAACACTACGTAAGGAACTGGCGGCACAAGAGGCGAATTGATGGTTCTGTCAAGTGTCAGTGCCAGACCGTCTTTGATCGCCGCCCCAATGTCATAACAGTGCAATACGAAAATTCGGAATATTTGCTCGTCACCTGCAGCACACAATTATTAATATTTGGTGCAACATTCACCACGTTCAACCTATCGAAATCTGCATAACCTTCCGCTGACGTCTGTTACAATTACACCATCCGAAGGGAAGAGAGAGTAACATGAGAAAGGGTTGAATTTGAACCTGTTCGCATTCTTCGTCAGGTGCTAACGCGGGAAATTTAGCCATTACAGCAAAGTGATTTTTACAAAAAAGTGGCTTTTCCCAATTAAAAATCTTTCATGGATGCAGTGGGAAAATCCTTGGTGAAACACCATAGGTTCCTAAGAGGTTATGAATCCGGCCCAATTTAAATGCGTTTGTTTTCCTTGGTATATTTGGACGTATATATATTTTGTGGTATATGCGCTGTCAAATGCATGAAATGTAGTGTTAGAGTTTAGTCTATGTCCGTCTTTGCGTTCCTTGATTCCAAGGGGAAATTTTGGAGTTGCAGTTCCAAAGGTTGACCAAAATTTCAAGGGTAGTTCCCAAGTAGTAGTATAGCATTGCAAAAACAAAGTTAGCAGATAATCGTAATTATATCGCAAGTGCGCATGAATTATGGTAAATGAGTGGGAAAAAGCTAAGGTTTTTCCAATCTTGAAGAAAGGAAAAGAATCTTCGAGCCCTAAAAGCTATCGTCCAATCAGCTTGCTGCCTAACATTAGCGAGGTGTTTGCAGTGAGCCTGAACAAAGCATTAAATGCTCACATCGAGCAATACGAGTTGATGCAGGATTGCCAATTTGGTTTTTGTGCCAGGCATTCGACCAAACACGCGGTAACGAAAGTAATCTCAGACATCTGTTGGAAACTAAACAACAGAGAATGTGTTGGAGCGTCTCTCATTGACATGGAGAAAGCCTTCGATACGATGTTGTTAGATGGACTAATTTTTAAACTCTTTCAGGGCAGGTTCCCCAGACACCTTGTCGCCATGATGTGCAATATGTTATAGGGGAAATCATTTGCTGTTACTGATGGAAATCTGACAACAATTCACGACTTCAAGGTCTTGAATGGTCTACAACAGAAAACAGTTACTGCACCTCTGCTTTTCTCAATATTCATTCGCAAGCTATTGAACGGCTTTGATTTTAATGTCTCGCCAACGAGATCATTGGTAGTGTTTGCTGATGATCTGACTATCTACATGGCATACCGAAAAGTTACAATAGTTCTGAGTAATCTCAAAAAAATGTTTAATGATGTGTAGCTCTACACCAACAAATGGCGAATTAAAATCAATGCACAGAAGTGTGAAACGATTTTGTTTCGGACATTGTTGCAGGGGCCCAGTCAAGACCTGAAACGTAATTGGAAGGATTTCCACATTATGGCTGGTGAGGGTAATTCAAAACGAGTTCCACATAAATTCTGTGTTCGATACCTCGGTGTTCATCTCGATCAGTATCTGTACTGTACTTAACATGTCAAAATCATGCTCAGTAAAGCACGAAAAGTAGTCATGGCCCTGCAACGACTCTTTCATTCCAGATACATCGATCAAAAGCTCAAAGTTATCTGTTACAAGACCCTGGTTAGACCAGTTTTTATATATGGATGTCAGATCTGGTACAATCAGGAAAGATTAAGAGTTTTCGAAAGGAAATGTCTTCGTGCATGTACTGATTTGTACAGGAAGCCTGAGATGGATTGGAAGCATTATATAACAAATAGAAGAATTTTTCAAACTCGATATGTTTTTGATTACACTAAAAATGTAAAGCAAGCCTTTTTCCTCTATTCAAGCCTTTTTCCTCTATTTCTACAGTTGAAGAGTCATCATTAGTCACTTCTCCGGTACTTTTAAGAAATGCGGGTCAAATTTCTTCTCTCTATCGGTAAAATTAGTTCTTCTAGGTTATCACGACAAAATTCTAAAAACGGACTCATTCACCGATTTTTCTCGTGTTCACGTATTTGCGAAAAAAAAAATTGACCCAGGGCAATATCTTCTAGAGCAGTCCCATACAGATTTGCTCCCAATAACCCCTCTTCTTTTGACTGGTCTTTAGAATTTACATAAAATTACGAAATGTTACTGCAACCGATAAAGCGTGGATTTTTTTTGTCTGTCTGTGTTTTTTTTTTTTAAATTTAAAAAAACGGGTTATGATCCTCTTGAGGTTTTTTTTTCATTTATCTGTATACAAAGAAGAAGTACCGATGAACAAGAGAGAACCTAAAATAAAGCTCTGTCCAACAGTGGAAAGCTTCCATTATTGGAAAGATAATAATTAAAATTAATAAAATATATATTATTTAAGGGAAACAAATCTCAGTAGGTAGCCATATGATCCGAAAAAGATTAGATGGCATACACTGTAAAAAACAAAAGTTTTGAAGGTAAAAAAATTATAAAAACTATCACCAATTCAATTTAGCCTTTGACTTTTCTTTTTTTCATTTTTCCAGACTTTTGCCTGGGTTGATTATACCTTTTTTAAATTTAAAACGAAAACAAATTTTTTTTTCATCGATGTTTGGGGATTATTCTCTTGTCTATGTTTAGACCTTAAAAGGCCAACATCTTTGCATATTTAAATGCAATAACTGACTGAACTTTATTTTTGCTGCAGCCCCGAGCTTAGAAACGTTTATTAAGCTTTCGTAGAGTCCTCAGACAGTTCTTTGTCTTTTGAATTCTATGCTTGATACACTCTGAATGTAAATCCAAACGCTTCAGTTGATAGCTTTTTTGTACTTGGGAGGTGAATGTCATTAATGCATAGAGTGTGGGACTTCCATGTTCGCAAACAACTGAACTACCGACTAAACACCTCCCCTGTCATCTCGAGAACCCAGCCTGGAACCGTTTGACACATTACTTCGGGCTAGGTCTCGTTTTGTTACGCAATGAGGCGCCTTCAAGCTGGGGTGATCCCTCTTTTAGCCTGAGGGGATAAAGGGAATTGCCAGATAAGCAATTCCACAGCCCCAACGCCTCCGGCTGCTTTGAGTCCCTTTTATCTTTTAGGACAACCCGAACATAATGTGCCACCTGGTTCGATTTGTCAACGGATTCGAGCATCACCGCGACTATACTATCCGGGATGAGCTCTGCCGTCTCCCTGTATATGTACCCTCACAGCTTGTCCCATCTTGTGTACGCAGAAAATGTGTGGCAGGTATTGTCTTCCTCCTCTGGGTAAAACCGACAATCAGGGGATCGGGACTAACCAATCTTGTGCAGGTAAGACTGAAAACACCCATGCCCACTCAAAAGCTGGGTCAGATAGAAGTCAGCCTCACCATGCTTTCGATTAAGCCACGGTATCACATCCGGGATGAGATGTGCAGTCCACCTTCCCTTCGTGCGGTACAGCCAATACTGCTACCAGTGAGTGAGCGCTGTCTCTTCCGCGGGCAACCATCTCCCTCATGGGATTCTTTTTTTGGGCAGTAGAGTTACAATTTAAGGCATAGAATAAGATAAACTAATTAAAAGCGGACAATCCTTGAAAAATGCCATCACAATTGAATGTATCTTTGCACCACGTTTTTCGTGTAGCACAAAGATATCAAATAAATACCAAAAAATCAAATCTCAGATTAAGTCAACATTAAGACTGAGCTCAGTAGTCCGCGTGGCTTAGTGGTTAGAGCACTAAGCCCATAAGCCAAAGGTCTCTGGTTCAAGTCTCGTTGGCGTCAACGAGATTTAGTTTGAGTGGTTCTTCGGGCGGACTATAAGCCTGTTCAGTTATGATACTTGCTGGTTTAAAATCAGAGCGTATCGCTGCTGGGGGACGGATACCCGGCCAAACCGAGATAATGATCATATTACCTTGTGGAGTGCCGATGCATTCGATCATGACAAGGAAATACTCTAAGTATCTCGAAGTGAAGGCCTGAAAGGGGTTGTAGGGCTACAAAGAAGAAGAAGACTGAGCTCATTATCGATGAAAACTTTTATATTCTAAAGTACGTTAACTTTTTGTCTTGAAATTATGATGTCAAATTTAAAGCTGAGCTTATTATCGGTGAAAACTGTCTCACGCTCTGAAGTACGTTAGTTTTTTGTCTTGATATTATGATGAAAAATTTTGCATCTAAATTATTACTTATTTCACTGGTAATTTCAAAGGAAAAAGCAATAAATCTAGCAATTAACTCCAGTCCGAAATACTATTTATGGCCCATACTGACTGACTTTGATAAATGCTAGAGAACCGGCATTCCAGTTTGGCTAAAACTTGATGACAGAACACGTCATAAAGATGAATTAAGGATGCCTTTTCTGATAAAATCGTCTGAATGAAGTCGTCATTTAGTTAGTTTTAAGTGTCTCAAGGTTGTGAAGGTGGTAGATCTTTATTCAACTTCAGATAAGTTTCTGAGTTTGCGATAGCGCAACCATTGGCGGAAGGCCTAAACGTTCCTTTTCAGCGTTTTGTACTAATTTACAAAATCCTATTGAAATCGCAACGTATTTGTTCGTCCGTTCGTCCTTTTGTGTCATACAGTGGTTTTTCTCCGAAACCATAGCAACTACCATCATCAGAATTATCATGTACATAATTAATTATCGCCTCTTGAAAGTTTGAGTACCAAAATTTTTGGAATGTTGTTTAGGCGGGGTCTTAACATATAGGGTTATAACCTTGAATTTCTTTTCCAAAGCTAGTTATGTGGGATATTAAATGAAAAACCGTAATGAAAACTTTCCAAAACAGGTCTTGATGATGCAGTATTTTCATTGAGGGAACCAGGAGAAAGGGCAATGTATGAAAACTGCGGGTCTCGCTCATCCTGATTGGATACCTGTGATCTTAAAAATCTGAACAAAAACATGGAAGTGGTTCTTTATGATTGGAAGAACAAATACCTTAGAAGTCCAAACTCACTCAATTTTTTTAATAATAGCATGATTTTGCAACTCCTTGAAATTGTAGAAGTACCCTCAAATCTAATGGAATGCAGTATTTAGATAGTCAAGTTCTTATTTTCTGTAAGTCTTAAAAACTCAAATAATAAGTATGGAAGTTATCGCCATTTATATTTTATGCAATTACAACAACAAAAATACACGGGCTTTCTTTTGTATGGGCTTTTTGTCGAATGAAACACTACAGATTTCATCGGATCTTCTCGAAATTGCAGGTAAGGTGCATAGTATGAATTTCTTTAAGATTTCATTCAGTCTACAATATTAGTAATACTGGAACCAAACGGCGGGTGCTTAAAGTGGAGTAGTTATGGGACTTTTTTGAACAGAGTATTTTATGTACATTTCAATGAAATGCTTCTTGATTCAATTCACTATTGGTGTCTGAATATCAAAGATTCAGTGCAAAACCCTCCTGACAGGAGCACTTCCATCTACCGAGCTCGCTTGGAGTTTTTGGTAAATAGCTCCAAAACGGTGTGTTGTTGAAGAAAATTGATTGTGACCAAAATAAAAGGTTATCAAATTACCTTCTAGAAATTATATTCCCATATAACCTTTTGTATTCGCTCTCAAAGAAGTGAGCCCGCAAAAATTATAAGCTAAGGAGGCTTAACGGGCCTTTTCTTAAATTTAGCCACATATCCTAAAAACGGGATATTCTAATGAGAATTTCATTCAGACCAACAGTAAAAATCGTTGGATTTCCCGCAAAATAGTCCATTGATATTTATCCTTGCACTTTCGCTCAAAGATTAAGCCCTTGAAAATGCAAATTTTGGGAGGCATATGAGCTCTTATTTTCAGTGTTTTTGTCCATTTCCCGTAAACGATGCAGTATTTTGGAAATTTGGAATCAAAATTTAAGCTTATTCAATTCACTATGAAATGATGTCCCTCATTTATTCCAGCATGCTAAGGCCTCTGCTAACTTTGTAATAAATTTTGTGTTTACTCACGTTTTTTAAGGCAAATTTGCCCTTGCAACTTTTTCACTGTCGACTTAACAAGATATTTTTTATCTATGAGTGAAAAGATGACTTCGTGTCTGAGATGTTTACGTGCATTTCTAAAACACCCACAGGATAACTTCCAGTAGCTGTGACTTAAAGACTACTGAATTTAGACGACTTTTCTGTCCACTTTTCATGCTATGAGCCACGCAGTTTCAATTTTTTAGCTATTGCATTAATTATACTCTAAATTATTTTGAACTGAGCAATGGATACCTTCAGGAGTTTGGGTTAGATAGTGAAAGATAGTCAAGAAGAAGCGAAACTTTTATCAAAATGGTAGACCATTTCATGGTTTTGAATTTGAGATGTATTCAGTTAATCCAGAAATACCTTAATCTTACCTTGGTGATTATAATGCCAATAATATAGATTTGGCAGAAAAAGCAAAATTCAGAGGTTATGTTCTTAAGCATGTTCAGAATACTATTGAAGTCAAGATCTTCCTCCGTTTGTCCGACCATCCGAATATGTGCCACAGAAATTACAGGAATCTGAGAAGCTACAATCAGATTATGTGGAATGGTCGGAAGTGATAATCTTTTGAAGATTTTCGGGTTCGGTATTTTGACCTAGCTATAAGTAGGTGACCCTTAAATCTTTTTATCAAAGATAGGGGGGAGGGAGAATTTGATGTAATGTATATAGAACAGGGCTTATAACTCTCATCAGTGTTTAGGTGCCCTACCGCCTCAGGATTACCTCACCGATATCTTTGATAAGTCATAGATGTAGATCTGTAGGAGCATAATAATAACGAATATATCAGAATAGAACACCTTCATAATAATAATAGTATAATTGGTCGTATTTATATTTTCCTGAAAGATAAAGGTACCCTTAATTTTGATCAAAATTCATTCCGATATGATTGCTTATCATTAGAGTTTCAAAAGAAGCTATAATAATAACATTCAACGAAGTTCTGCTAGTTTAAATTAAATCGTATTAAAAGAACAATACGAAACCATACAGCAACATACAGAACCAGTTGATCCAGACACTCCGGTTTTGTTGTGGTTTGGACGAAAATTTTAGAAAGGGTTTGTTTCCTTAAATCTTAAAGGATTTTTGTCAATCAATGATATGCGTAATGAAAAAACAAAATTGCCACCGCTTTAAGCAGAAATGAGAGTTATGCGAAGTTTTTCCACAACTTTTCATCAGCAGCATAAGATATGTCTACATGTTATAGGTTATATATAAAGTCCTTCTAGAAGGGTCTTAGTTCCCATTTTAATTATTTACTATTCGTTTGTTAAGGTAGACCAAATGCAGTTATCTTTAGTATTTTTTTGAAACTGTTTTCACCAACTGACTGAAAAACCTGGTTTTGTTTATTACAAAGAAATCGTTGGGAAAATTTAAAGAAAATTAAACTGTGTATCTTAGCACACAGACTACAAAAAATAACAAAGCTTCTTGTTGGCATGGTAAAATCATAGAAATAGTTCAGCCAAGCTTTGATATCTCTTTCAGTTTCATTTCAATATATTTTGTATAGAGTTTGCAGTACAAAAATTCGAATATATTGTAAATTTTACTTGTTAAAAGTCTTTTTAAAAAAAATTAGAATGAGATTCCAATGTATATAGGGTTTTCTACTATTCAAGCAAAACATAATCGGATACATAATATTGAGTTCCTGCCAAGAGTTCTCTTCAATAAGGGTGACCAAACGGGAATTCGGTCTTGCATAAATCTGGGCCAAAAGAAGGGCTTGAGTTGCTTGACATCTTTGAAATACGATAGAAGCCTTCATTTACATGGCACTTACGAAAGTTGTAAATTCAAAGAATAAATATTACTTAATATTTACTTTATTTTTGCGTGAAATAATTGAGTTCCCAAATATCAGTAGAAGATTTATCTAGCCAAAAAGGGTAATTTCTTTGAATTATTGAATTTTCGGACAGATATCTCGGGAGGGCTCCAGACCTTCGCGAAAGCCTTTTGACTTCAGGTCTAAAATGGTTTAGACAATTTTTTTGGATACAGACATACCACTTACATTTTAGACTTTTGTTAGTCAGAAATAAGACTGAAAAGTTGTTACAACACGGACCAAATTTTAGTATACGTTTGTTAGATTAATTGAGGCCACGCCCAAAATATATATATTCAGCTTTGACATATTCGTTACGATCATCAAATCAGTAGTTCGAGTTAGCAACCGAGCATGCGTGCAGAGAGCTAGTATATTATATCCAATCATATGTGATGCAAGGGATATAATTTTAAATAGGGATGTTAGTGTTTGAGAATTGGAATGTTGTTGACGATCAGGCGTTATCTGATTCAGCTGTTGAAGTCAAGTTCTAATGAATTTTGTTTATCAGTACATATTCCAATAATTAAAAATATCTTTTAATTATTGAGGTCAATCCTTATTTCAATAAAATTAATCAATTATTCAACGGGTTTTATGAACCAATTATTCAATGTGTTTGAGGTTTCAAAAAGGCAAATATGTAATGAGAAGTTTGTAGATTCATGCGGTCTTACAAGCATATGATAGGTGAGCTTTATTTGGTCAGTAGATACATTTTTGACCGTCAAATACGAAATTTTATTTTTGTTTTTTAGGCAATAGTAATACGTTTAGATATTTTTAAAACAATAAATTTGATTTTCTCTTAAAAAAATAAATTGATGCTTTAACGGCTGAGAATGTGTGGTCAATAAATGTCTCGGAATTAATTATAAATAAAATAAGACAAAATAAAACGAAAGATTTTATTCTTGAGATAAGATTTGAATCAACTGTCAATAAATAACTTCGTGTTGACTTAAAATAAGGTAGGTGATAAAAGAGTGAAGTATCGATATCCCAAATTGATAACCGTTTTTTTGATTCGTCGGTCGTGTACCTTTTGACGAAGCTGGTGATCAATTTAATCTTTTGAAGCATGATGCACCAATTGATTTAAAACAGGTGTTGTCGGGTCGGTCGATAAAATGAAATAATGTTTCGTATTGAATTGCAATCATACCTGAACGTCTAGCTTGCATTGAATTTCCTATGTGCTATATTCTTTCAGAGAATCGGGTAAAAGGTGGAACTTTGCAATTAAGGTCATGCAGCAGTAGGTAAATAATTGAAGATACATTATTTATTATTCGAGAAAAAATATGGACCGCTGATATGTAATTTAATGCAGAATATAGAGTTCCAACAAATCGATACGGCCCTACTACGTACTAGACAGGTCAAGGTATTAAGACTAATCTAATTTTTGTAAGCATTGACAACTAGTGGCATAATATGATTAAGATAATTTTAATACATCATTTGTCGTATGAATAGTTTGAGTTAGTTTGGTCATCATATAGCAATTCCAAAACTAGTTCAACCCGGGATTTTTTCACAGGACAAAGTCAAAGGATAGTTTCATTGTTAAATTAATATTTTTTTTAAATAGGACTTAAATAAGATATTACATTTAATCAAATAATTTTAATTTTTTTAAATGTAATTTTTGGGTTTTTTTTCATTATTAGTCCATACAGAAACAAAATTATTATGGGTGCATCAACAAAACTAAAAATCAACTCTTCTGAATGAATAGAATAAGAAGAAAGTTTAAAGGGCGGCGTTAATAAACGTTTTGAATATGTTGAGATTTTTGGTGGAATTGACCGTAAATCGGGGCAACTTTAATTTCTGTCTAGAATTTGATAATCATATCACTTTACATTTATCTTATTCTAATCACAATACCTTTGACACGTTTCCTGTCTTTTTCTGCTTCCTCTGTGGTAGAGTTAACAGTTGCTACATGTGAGGAAATCAACCGGTTGATCTCTTTCTTGTGAAATTGTCAACGGAACACATGGGAAATCCTGATTCTGCCTACAATGCCGGCATGTAAACACGAGATTTCAGTACTCAAGACATATATTCATATATTTTGGCTTCCATATATGTTCTCCACTCTAGAATAGTACACACTTCTTATTTTTCGTTGTAGCCGACTAGAGTTGTCGTCGCCTTCGTAGAACTGCGTGAGAGAGCACAAAACTGCACAACTATTATTCAGAATGGAACCACGTTAGGATGCACTTTTCTGACCACCTTGCACTTCCCAACATTTGCAGATTGCACACCGAAAACTATAGTACGTTAGAATTGTGAGATCAGTACACAATTCGCAGTTGGCCACTAAAGTATACCGGTACTATTTTTTCTAAGTCCTTTTATACGTTTTTAAACTTAAGTCATTTTGAAGGGAGCAGATGAACTCGATGAAATTAACGGTGAGATTCAGATTGAATTACGATATTTTTTGTCACTCAGAAAGGACATTTTGCACTTTCAAATTATTTTCAAACGTTCGTTTTTTATCTTAGTTTAAAACTTCATTGCACTTAATTAATTGTAACAAGAATTTATTTTCATTGATCCTGTAACTACTTGTACCCTTTTTCCGCCGGTTGTGCTAAGTTTTTATAATTTTGCTCAATATTAGAATTAAACGTTGGCGATGAGTTAAAAACTTTAATATCAAGAACTTTATTTCTTAGATTTAGTGATTTCAACAAGTCGATTTACTTTTCAATAGAGTGATATTTATTTTTATTATAAATATTAAAGGTAAAAAATGATTATAATTTGTATTAATTTCTTTTCTTAGGGAGCACAAAAGTAGTTTATAAGCACACACAATAAAATGAAATGTGTGATACGACTGGTCTGGCGGTTAGAAATCTTTTGCTCTAAATGTTATGATGTTATGTGTATTTTGTATATGTTTTGTATATTATACACATTTTCCCTCTCGGAGGATGTATATACTTAAAAAATAATCATCCCCCTCGAATCGGCGGCGGTGGCGGCAGTGGCAGCAGCAGAAGCACCACCAGCACCAGCGAATACGACATAATAATCAGCAAAAAAAGAGAGAAAAAAATCCGCACCAAAAGGGAAAAAATACACCACACTATGCGATCCCTATGAAACGAAACGAAAAAAGGACGAAGCGCTGATGAGCGGCAGTAGCGCGGCAGCGGCAACACAAAAGCAGCATCGTGGAACTTTGGGAGCAACGTGGCGGCGGCAGTCCGAAGAAAGAGAGAGCACAACGAAACGAGGAAAAAATCGCTTTTGAGAGGAGGAAAAATTATGTTCATCCCCCAAAACAAAAATAAATACACAGAAACCTGCGAAAAAGTATTTGTGGAGGTGGATTTGGTGGAGCGCCATGGGTTGCTGGAGGAAAGAACAAGCAACGTAAACACTCGCCGGCAGGAGCATCCACGGTACGGCCTACAACAACAACGTGCCCAACTACTGCACCATCCCCATCAACTATAACCCTCTCTCTTCAAAATTTACCCCATTATTCGACAGAAAAGTGGCACGATATTATACAATCAAAAAATTTGCCAGTAACAAGTCGTCGTCGTCTAACTGGGTGCCGAGCACATTTTTTGGGGGTATATGCCACTGTGTAAGTTCCTGCCTAAATAACATCCACACACAATACACAGAGGGATGTCCTTTAGTCGTTGCGAAAAAAGGGATGAAAATAAAAATTCCATCTCGTACAACGTGCCAAGCAAGCAGAGCACTTGCAATTCGATAAGAGAAGGAGGAGAATCGCTCGGCCGAAGAGCAGTTCGTGAAAAAGAGAAACGAAGAGTATCCCTGCAAGCGTGGCAAGGACTTTTCATGGCTCTTGGTTGAATTCGCGACGCTCGCCCATCAAGTGGAACAGCAGGCGAGCTGCACATACCTGTCGACAAACCGCTTAGCGGCTCCCCTCCAACCTCACCCCAACAGTCCTCTCGTGCGTGGTCTACTAACGATGTACTGAGTCGCCTCTCATCATTATTATCATCTCTTCTCATTTTTTGAATGTGCTCAAAATATGTGCTACGACCCCCTCACGAATTGCCAAGGGGTTGAGTGAGGTCGACTCTGTTGAGCGAAAAGTGAGTAGTGAATGGGTAAGGTATGAAAGTTAGTTGAGGGTGTTTTTTAACTTTTTTTGGAAATGTATCACACAGCATCCTGTTCGCTGCTGCTGGATCGCTTGCCTGTTTCGCAGTTAGTGGAGGGTAGGTAGTTTGTTCGAGTTTTTCCAATGTACTCTATGTATAAAATATAATTCGTTTTAGCGCGCTTAAAATTCTTCTCGGGGAAGATATGTTCTAGGGGTGTTACACTGCTTTTATAATCATCTCATTCCAATTAAAACTGACGGAAAAATGATAAAAAAGAGAAGGAAAACTTCTAACACCGCCCTAGCATATATGGAGCGCTCGCTATTTTGCTGATGGTGCTACTGTCAAGGTGGAGTTGCGAGTGTTCATACATTAATGTTGATTGCTATATAAAAACTAGAGTTTGTTGTGTGCTTATATGTTTTCACTACGCAGTGGATCCGAAGGGAACTTCAATGATCTTCTGGATGTTCCGCTATCCTTTTATTGCAGTGATTTAGCGAAAGTACGCGGGGGTAAATGAAGCAGTTCATGTAGAATAAATCCATATTCCCGATTCGTCTTAGGATTTATCGAGCGCATTGTTGAAGTTTGGGGCGATTTGGCTGATTTTGTATATTCCTTGTGTCATTTTCATGGTGGACGAAAATTGGAGCCATTCAGTCAAAGTTACAAATTCTTCTGAAGACAGTATATGGCAAAGTTAATTAGCAATGTTGTTACAGCTCAGTTCATAGTTATGTGTCACAAAAACGCAAAGCTTGATAAATCTACCACAAGTGTGTATCAAAGTAATATTTATTTCTGGACCAATTATAACTTTAATGGGTTAACGCTCAGGATGTGCTTACGGACAATCCGCATTGGAAACAGTTTTTCCGTGCATCTTCATGTTTCTTTTAATGTTCATTATTTTGCAAAACCTTCTGAAAATGAAAACTGACTTTTGAAATTTCCATATTGAATACCTCTTAACAGCATCCAGTCTTCGGGCAGCCAGAATGTAGTTTGGAACGAACCAAATGAAGATTTTCAGTGATAAATGCTGTTTTGAACTGTTCAGGGGCTCTGCTGGCATATATGAGGTCCAGGTAGATCCCAGTCCTTATAACTTGGGGTTTTAATTTGGAAACTCTTTTATATTTGATTATTAAGGTTGCTTTGCGAGACTGCTTTTAGCCACAGAGAAATCAACAACACTGTGAGAAAAATCAAATATTACACCCCACTTTTTCAGTGAAAAAATTGATTTTTATGCTCAAATAGATACAGACAGAAGAAAGTATCAATTCACTTTCTTTCCCTACTTTCTTTTTTTTAAAGTCCCAGCTCGTACTCTCACGTATCTCAAGGTCGCCAAGCCAGTTGAGTCTAACTTTTGTTTCCATGTGTATTTATTCTGTGGTAGCAGCAGTCCACAAACGGTACATTATACTACAAGATTCTAAATTATAATCTGAGCTATACAGTGACGTTCAAATGCGAACAAGCTAAATTGCTTTAAATATTTAGGTAAATCTGGAATATTAAAACTGATTTTTGAATTTATTGTGGAAACAAA
This sequence comes from Odontomyia ornata, assembly GCA_963969285.1. Taxonomy (NCBI): domain Eukaryota; kingdom Metazoa; phylum Arthropoda; class Insecta; order Diptera; family Stratiomyidae; genus Odontomyia; species Odontomyia ornata. The sequence goes on along the minus strand of OZ017739.1, from coordinate 268,064,649 downwards.
GTTTGTGAATAGATAACAAAGCTAAATTATTCTTCACCCATCAAACGATAAGCTCATTAAGGTCAAAATTAAGTTAGTTTTGATTGCCTGAATTAAATAGTTGGAGCTACTTACGACATGGACCAAAAGGAAGCCAGAATGATTGGTTCGAAGCGGAATGGCAGGTCACAAATTCGCAATGACTGGAAGCAACTACTCATGGTGGCTCGAGTAGATTTTGGGCTTTGTGCCATGGGTGATGATCACCTACAACTTTTTAAACGTTTATTTAACTCAAAAGCAGTCCGTTAGTATTGGGTTGTTCGATAATTACTGTCGAGTTTTTCTTTGGTTTGCAAAGTAAATTTATTTATATTAACAACAAACATTAATTAATTATATACTGACCATTTTGTTGGATAACGTTTGTCATCTTTTGGTCAGTTGAAAAATTCCACGTTCGAAGAAGCCTTGGTTTTTACAAGCGAAGACCTGGTCCAACTCGCTTTTAACAGCTTGATCGGAATCGAAAGTTTTACCATTCAAATAATTTTGAAGGGAGCCAAATAAATGATCGTATGATGGTGCCAAGTTAAGTGGATGCGGCATCAGTTCCCAATTGAGCCCCATTAATTTTTGACGGGTTATCAAAGAGGTGTGGGGTCTGGTGTTATCATTATATCATTATTGTTTTTTGTTAATTTCTTCGTTCGATATCGACAGTTGACGATAGTAGACATTCAAACCAATGCTTGGTTTCTTGGAAGCAGCACCAAAGTAGACTATACCCTTGCCACACAGAAAGCATAATTTTCTTTTGGTGAATATTGACTTTAGATGTCAATTATGGGGGCTCGTCTTACTTGGTCCATGATCGTTTTTGGACTACGTTATCATAAACAATCCATTTTTCTTCACCCGTTACGATTCTTGTTAGAAATGGGTCGTTTTGGTTACAATTCAGCAAAGGATTGCATAGGTTAATGCGTTTCGTGAGGTGAATTTCCTTTAATTCGTGAGGAATCCAAACATCCAGTTTGTTTACATAACCAAGCTGTTGTAAGTGCAAGTAAAAGGTTGACTCCAATATGTTGAGCTTCTCTGCTATCTCATGAGTTGTCCGGTTAGTTTCGATTAACACCTTTATTTTGTCGTCATCAGTAGTGGTTGGACAACCAGTATGTGGTGCATCTTGCACGTTGAAATTTCCAGAATGGAAGCGAGCAAACCATGCTGACATTGGCGTTCAATAAGGTAGTCCTCACTATAAACTTTACACAATTTATTTCGAGCTTGCACCGCATTCTTGCCCCTTCGGGAGTAAACCCATAAAATATGCCGATAATGCTCTATTTGATTGTCTCTTTTCATATTTATTTTTAACTAACTTGTTGTTTACCAATAAGGCTCAGTTTTTGACTGAAGATAGTCTAAAGTCCAATCTTTAAAACAGTATATAATAATATGAGCCAAGCAACCACTACTACGTTAAATATGCAGTCAGGGCTGTCGAGAGGGGGGAGATGGGGGAATCGTCCCGGGCCCGGCCTTCCCAAAGGGGCCCGTAGGTTTTTTTCACTTATAAAAAAATTTTGTATTTTCTTTTCCTGAAATTCTTACCACTTGAAGAAATTTTTAAAAATCGTAAATTAACAAATAATAACCGAATTTAGAACCGAAAATGAGAAAGTTTTAGAATTTTTTTTTTTTTCAAATTTGGCGTGTTTATTTTACCGTTGCCACAATCGAGTTTGCGACAAGTGACCACAAAAAAATTAGCTGGATACTGTCTCAGGTCCACCGGGCTCAACATGCTACCCATGTTCATTTTCTATACGATACATATTTGATCTATGTATGTGTATTATCCTCATTTCATTGCCATCCATCGTCAAGTGCAGACGGCCTACGCACTGCCGCATAGCGTTTTCATGGGTTTATCGCCAGGACCAAGCACACATTTCTCATCTGCCATACATGATTCGCATGATCTTGCCTCTTGAACTGTCAATGGATGAATGATTGCCATGAGCCTTCTAAAAATTTCTGAGGCGAAACTGATGGGTACGCATTTGTTGTTGATCGTGCTGCTTGGTTGTTTCGAAATGGGCAAACCTCCTTAGTACATTTTGGCTTATCTCGACGTCGCGTCCCTTTCGTCTAAGAAAACCTCATTAACCTGTTTGCAACTGGCAGCAGCGTGTGAACTTGCTCAATGTAGGCGATACTTATGATTATTGGCAACGATCGCAGTGCATCTGACATTCTAACAGAAGTTGTGGCCCAAACTGCAACACTTTGTAATTGGTTGTCGTTTTCACAACGTTGTGCGAAATCAAAAAGAAAACAGTGGCGATTGGACATAATAACACATGAGTAAGTAACAATCATTCATTTTCATTGTGCATCGAGTGGGAGAATTTTGCCGACCGTCTAAAGATGGTGGCGAAAGGGCGCATAAAGTGGGATTTGAGAATGTTTGAAGTATGCACGTCACATCGCTGCGTGCATTTTTCGGAGTTCTTATTCATATGGTCATGGCGAAGCTCTCAATCTCCAAATAGTTGTACGCTTTATTTTTTACATCCACAAATGTTGTTTGTTGACGTTATTTCGAAATATCAAATGGCAGATCGAGAGTTTTGATATAATTGACGTTGACAGAGTAAAGCAAAATCTCGTAATAGATCGAATTCCACTCTCCTTTCATAATACGTCAAATATGGATTTTCCATTCGCGAGTTGTGAGAAAAATTTTCTTACATGTTTTTCATCTCTCAGTTGTGATTATTGGTAAACATTTTTTTCAAACTTTAAGACTTTACAGAAATTACAAATTTAGCGAATTGTTAAATATTTCATAAATCCTCTAGCTATATATCATTAAACAAAATCGAGAGTAATTAAAAATAAAATTTTCATTTTAGATGCATTATGTTCAAGCACAAGTCTGTAGCTCAAAAGCGCAAAGAACGCTTAGAGCAAGACAAAAAAGGAAAGGAACATTCTAAACAGCAAAGAAACCTCTTCGGATACAATTTCGGACCGAAAAACTCGATTGTTGAAACTGTTAAAGGTTGTCAGTATGCATTTGATATTATGATTTATCGCTTTTAGATCTTGCGGATTATCTTAACCATGAAAACAACGTTCTACCTGTCCTCTTCAGAAAGAGATTAATCAACGGAAGCTGCAAACAATTGCGTAGTTATTCAAAACTTGGGAACTGAAAACTCTGAAACCGACATTGATTATAGTTCATCTTCAATGGAAACACAATCTATGCGAAGGACCCAAGAAGAACAGCTGTATCTTTATGATTATGATATTGGCTCTGTATGTACTGAATTTGTCGACTCCGATGCGGTGAATGATATCATTCTTTGAGGTCACCAAAAGATGTCGCCTTCTATTCCACGTGGTTGTAACAATGAGCCATTTCCCGCCTCGCTTTTATCGAAGACTTTGCCAAATAGGGAGAGGGTAGAGCGAGATTAGTTGGTGTGGAGTAGCCTTATGAATGCTTTGTAATGCTTACCTTATCGTTTGTTAAGTACCAACCCTTCCAATGTATGATAAGTTATCAGCTCATGAAAATAATCTAGACCACATTCAGTGCTACGGTCAATGGCACTCGTTACAGGTTCGACTTCGAGAGGAAACTTTAATTGATACACTTCTCAATGAACAGATCATCAGTGAAACTAGAAAATGGGACAAAATTTTACGTCGAATCCTAGACAACATTTTGTTTCTTGGCGAATGTGGCCTATCATTCAAAGGTGCTAGCAATCTTCTCGTGGACGGAACAATGAACATTTTTTGGGGATTTTAGAACTGTTTAGTCATTACGACCCGATATTTCGCGAACATTTAGAGACGGTTAGGATTAGTCAACAACAACACAAACTTTTGCAGGTCTACCATCTTTCGGTTGAGATTCAAAACGAATTCATTCAAATCTGTGTTGAATACGTTAAATCGGCCATACTGAAAGAACGTAAAAGTACCAAATACTTCGCTATCATCGTTGGTGGTACACCTGATTCGAGCCACGTCGATCAAACTACGTTTATTTTGCGATACGTTCATTTTAACTCAAAGAAAAAGATATTTACAATCCAAGAACGATTTCCGGCTTTTGTCGATTGTAACCAAAAAAACTGGCCAGGCGATTGCTGGTTTAATTTTCGATACTCTTGAAAAGTATAACATTCCTTTGGAAGACTATCGAAGACAAGGATACGACAATGGTGTTGATATGAAAGGATCATATGATGGGGCACAACGTCATATTCTGGAGAAAAATCCAAATACTGTTAATTCGCCCTGTGCAACACATAGTATCAATTTATGTGGTGTTGACTCTACAGAATGCTGTGAGGCGGCAATTACTTTTTTCGGAGTTGTTCATAAATGCTATACCAGTTTCAGCAGCAGTCCACAACGTTGGGAAATTCTCGAAAAAAGTATAGCGGGTTCCCCTCACAGACTTTCAGATACAAGATGGTCTGCTAGAGCTGAGGCAGCTAAACCTTTTGCCAAACATATTTCAGGATTACATGAAGCACTAGAAGGTTTAACTAAACTTAATCTGATCGCGGAGACTCGTAGTGATGTCAACGGCGTTCTGAAATGCATGCAAAAATTTGAGTGCATCCTGATGTCCTCAATTTGGTTTAAGATATTGACAGCTATCAATGAAAGGAGCATCATTCTTCAAGCCAGAGACGCTACTTTCGACATCAAAGTTAAAAATCTCGAATGTTTGCTGTCTGACTTGAATTTGATTCGAAATCGATAGGATGACATTTGAAGTGAATGCAAAACGGCTGCCATTCAATTGAGGATTTTGTTAACCTTCCCTAATACTCGAGAAAAAACGCAAGAGGTGTTTCAATGAAAATGAAGATGACGACGACACGAGTGCAGACGATCAAGAGACCAATTTCAAAAGGAACACTTTTTACGTAATCATCGGCTCGGTTATTGCGGGAATATCCAATATGTGCAATGCCATGAAGGATATACATAACGGTTTCTCTTTTTTATGGCTATTTACAGCGATGGACGTAACCGAAATTCGAAGTGCTGCCACAAATTTCATCCAAAAACACAAATTGGACGTTTTTGAAGACTTAGGAGATGAAATGATCCATCTGAAACACATATACAAAGGCAACTTCGAAAAAGAGTAATCACCCTTTACATTGCTAAATGTGATCTTTGTTCGAAATCTGGAGACGATTTTTCCGAATGTGTTGCCCTTCATGTATTTTGCACTGTACCTGTTATTGCCTCCCGTGCCGAACGTTCACTTAGTGTTCTTGCTGGCATTAAAAAGTTTCATTGATTATGCTCTTCAAAAATGCGTGTTTCAGCACTTGGCACTCTTTGCGTCGAGGCCCCATTAGCTAGGGAGTTAGATTTTGATACTGTGATAAGAAATTTTGCAGCCAAGACAGCGAGAAGAGCTAATTTACAATTATAATTAAATATATTAATTTGACATACAATAAAACTCAACTCCAAAAAGTGGACTACTTGCTTTCTATATTTCTATTCAATACTTTGATATACCAACTTATATTTATATAGCTTGTTATGGAAGCAATTTGTTTCAAAAACAATTTTCTGGAGATTGTATAATCCTTTTCTTTATAGAATCAGCATGTACATATTTCATTTAGCATATTCTATAGTTGTGTTTCATGTGGGGGGGTTCAGGGCCCATGATTGTTTACCGCCGGGCCCAGATTTTCTCTTGGCAGCCCTGTATGCAGTTCAAGTGTCCATGAGAAAAAACGGCATGAATAATCGAGCAACCCAATACTTCAGAAATGAAGTCTTGAAGCAAATGCATTTTTCGTGGTTTTGCGTACTCTGTGAAAAACGGTGGGAAGTCGCAAAACGTCTTTATGCAAAGCCCATCTTGGTTTCAGTGATTAAAGCTCATCCATCACACGCCACTGTGCTTAAGTGATCCGAGTTTGAAACAAGAAATAAGAGTCTTTTTTTTTGTTTCTTGCAACCGCTTTGAAATGTTACGCGCTAATCGCCTCACAAAGTATTTTTCAATTGCTTTGACCATCATATTGTTGTAATTGTCATCTAAATTCATTCTCCGTCAGTGGATAAGCGGCCAAAGTAAGAATTTAGGAAAAATGGGAATCGAATTTCAAGAACCTCCTTAATACTTTGCACAGCCCTGGAGTTTAGGAGCCTATAGATATTTCTGGAGAACTTCCATTTGCCCCACCAACTCTGGATGGAATTTGGGTCACCATTAAAGCCCAACAGAATTATAAAGCACCCGCTCAGCTCATTAAAAGTGATGGCAGCGGTGTTTAGAAAGCTATCCATAAAGTCATCCGGCACATTTGGCAACAAGAGCACATGCCGAGCGAGTGGGACCAATTAATTATTTTTCCTATCCACAAAGAAAGTGGTATGCTACAGTGCGAAAACTATAGAAGCATATCACTGCTTTGCATAGCGTAATAAATATTTTCAAAGATCTTAGAAAATAAAATCAGATAAGAAGCCAAAAGTTCTATTGGAGAGTATCAAGGTGGCTTTAGAGCATGTTGATTCACGATAGACCAATTGTTTACAGTCAAGCAGGTACTTGAAAAATGCTGGGAGTTGAACGCAGACGTACACCAAATTTTCGTTGACTTTCATCAAGCATACGACAGTTTTCATCGTAACGTTCTGTACCAGATAACGTTTTGCTTTGCTATCCGTCCATCTTACCAAAATGGCAATGACGTCAACAGTCTCCCAAGTCTGTATCAATACTAACTCACCGACACCTTTGACACAAATATCGGACTAAAGCAAGAAGATGGACTGGCCCCATGGCTGTTCAATTTGGCTCTAGAATCTGTCATCAGAAAGTTACCTGTCGATACAAGAGGTACGTTACTATCGTTACTATACAAGTCAAGCCCAGTGATAGCCTATGCGGACGACATCATTATTTTGTCACGGTCAATAACAACTGCCAAAGAACTTTTCCTGAAACTCGACTGCGGAACAATATTAGTAGGGCTACATATCAATGGTAATAAAATAAAGCACATAATACAGTCGAGACAAAATACCACAAATAACCAAAATATCACACTTATCAAATACCACATGGAAAATGTGGCTGGATTTGTATATTAAGTCGCCAAAATAACGAGAATTGCTAATGAAAAAGACGAAGTACGCCAAAGAATACAGCTCGCAAATAAAATATTTTATGCAGTTTTGACGGTATTGAAGACCAGCTGTATAAACAGGAAAACTAAGCTCCAAGTACACAAATCAGTGATAATATCTGTGCCATGCTATGGGTATGAGAAATAGACCCTAACCCAAATATTTGCAAGCATAATGAATATCTTCGAGAGACGAGTCCTGATGCAAATAATTGGAGTGAAACTAGATGAAGACCAATGGTGATTTCTATACAACGTAGTGTATTGGTTAGAGTACACATCCCGCAAGCCAAATGTCCTTGATTCGAATTTCGTTGGCGGCAACGAGATTAAGTTCAAGTGACACACTATAAGCTCCTTCAGTTATTATATGTGCTGGTTTAAAATCAGAACGTATCGCAGCTGGGTGGACGGACATACGGCCGAAGCATGATACTGACCATGTGGAGTGCCGATATATTTGATGAGGATAATGAGATACTCTAACTACTTCTAAGCGAAGGCCCGAAAGGGGCTGTAGTGCTACAACAATATCGTGAGTCGTATGGATGAACAACGGGCACCCAAAAAGGTATTCGTTGGGAGAACCGAAGGGTGGGGATCAGTGGCGAAACCAAGGAAACACTAGCCTAACTCGTTCAATGAAGACAATTCATCGCTACTCGGATTTCGAAATTGGAGGATGCGGTCAATGGACTATGACAGTCGGAGGCACTTGTTGCAGGAAGCAAAGGAATCTTAAATTGAAGAATGGAAATTAAATAATACATTACTATTACTGCTGTGCCTTGAAAAAATATATTGAATTAGATATAAATTTATCCATAAGAAACAAATAAGACAATGGAAATAAATTTTTTTAAACATACAGAAATCTTTAAAGAATATGAATTGAACATGATTTAAACCATGGAAAAAATATAAGTACTTATATTAGGGTTTTGCTTAAAATGTACTTTAAACTATTAGTATACATTTATTTATGTATAGATTTGCAGAAAAGAACAAAAATGAATTACTCATAAGCCTCGGTCTTCAGCTGGTGAGTATATCGTCGAGTGTCGGATTCCTTAAAAATCTACAAACAATTGGTCATATGCCTTGGGGTCTGGTTTCTGGCGCCTTAGTTCGGAGATTGGCACTTTTTCTTAGCGTAGATTAATTCGATTCAGATTCGAGCAGTTTGGGTTTCGGCAACGCGTTGATATAGAGATCGGGAACGCGTGAATCCCGTTTTTTGGGTCAGACTACGACTATATAGTCGCACTACTGTCGCAAGTTACACATGGTTAAATGGAAGCGCGCACACTGCGATTTTCAACAATTCTGACCAGGTCGGCAGTCGCAGAAATTTGCGATTTTTCCTAAAACCAGTTTAGTAGGAAGTTTTTGTAATACTCGCGCAGACACACATCATTTGGACATTTGACGATGCTTTAGCAGTTCAAATTCTTCCACCTGATTTATTGGATGCATTTACTCTGATAGTGATAGTTATAAGCCAAATTAGAACTACTACTAGGCTTTCAAAGATCTGTGTTATGAATTGGGAGGAAAATGTTACATTTTGTTATTCCATACAGAAGTACGTTGAATATCGCGGGGCAAGGTTTTGCACCGAGTGCTTGAACTTAGAGAAGAAATCGATTTGTTTCTGTAAAGGAAAAAACCAGGCAAGGGAAAAAGGAAAAAGTTTCATGTCAAAGTTGAAGCTAATGTTTCCCAAACTAGCATAACTTGCGGATTTCCTCAGAGAAATACGAGTAGATACACAACCGCAGCTTGCAAAGGACTATGATGAATATTTTAACAGCTCAAGATAAGGTTACTAGTTTTCTTGGCACATTGCAACTTTGAGTTAAGGACGTTTCGATGTTGCCTGAATTAACAATGGTGCTCGATGCAAGAAACGAATAATGCTTATTCAAAGACCTAACAACTCTTCACTTCAACAGTAATAGAAAAATTGCTAAGTACTTACCTGATTTGGAAAATCACAAAGTAGAAGCTTGGGTGGTCAGACCCATATTGGTGGATGATGGAGTATTACCAGATATTGAAATTGAAGCAAAAGCACAATCACGAGGATTTCGCTCAGACAAAGCGCAGAAAATAGATTTAGAAAACACACAATTAATAACATTTTGGCGAAAAATTGGTGACGAGTATCCATTATTGTCGGAAAAACCATTGAGAATACTGATTACCTTTTATACAATATACAAGTCTGAAAATGGGCTTTTAAAAGTGATGGCGATTAAAAAAGAGAAGAAGGAACCGGTTGAATTTGGAACACAACATAAGATGTGCATTAGCGGAAACTGAACCAGTATTAAACAAAATATTAGAATTAAAGAATATCAACCGTCTCATTAACTAACATTACAATAATTAATTTTGGAACCACTACTCTAGTGTCTGTGCCCTTTACAAACGCGTATTACTACAACATCCCATGTTGTAATTGATAAATTTTCGATCGGCATTAGCTTGGCGTTGTATGTCTCGATTTTTACAAAATTTTCAAGAAACATGCACTTTATATGAGATAATCTGGATCAATAGATTGACAAAATTAAGGATCATCTTTCGATTTTCTAGAACTTATTTATAAAAACGTAAAATTCATAAAATGTACTATTGTTAACAAAGTTGATCGAAATTTGACTTCTCAGGTATTTGTTAGCCATGTATTAATGAAGACCTGTATCTATGATTTTTTGAATTTTTTGCATCAAACACATTTTCCCTTCCCCTGTGTCCCTTGAAGCGCAATGTGTGAAAATTTCTTATTCTGACCTTTCATTTAATACCCATGTTGGGTATCTTCTGTAAAAAAAAAAGTTTAAGGGTGACACCCTCCTTACAAACACTATAAAATTTGTTTTGGGCTGAGACTTTTAAGAGGACACCACATTTGACCTATTCACCAAATTTATGTTTCTAGCTTATGTGCTCGTAGTTTGCGAAATTTTATATAGTTAAGCGATTAAATAAACAATGTTACTCTAAACTAATAGGCAATATATTAGAACTTCCGCATGGCCGGGATTCACATAGGCTCAAGGTTGCTTCTTATGGCTGCTTATTTCACATGCTCTAAGTAGTTCTTAGTGTTTCTTAGTAAGGGTTGTATAAAGTGCTCTAGAGATGAGTAATGCTAGTAGATATCGTCTTTTGATTTAATGCCTTTTTTGCGCGCCCACCAAACGACTGCTTTATACGAAAGAAGTATTTGACGAGATAAAACTCAAACTAACAACTCTGGTCTGTGTTGATCCTTAGTGGAAAAATAAATTATATAGCCCTTAGCGTTTGTATCGCGCAAGTTCACATAGAAGATTCCTGTTCAAATGTACAAAGGGCAAGCTTCTGCCGAACGTGTGTAGTGAGCTACCATTGAAGGTCATACCAATATCATTCTGACGTTGTCATGATGATTACGTAAAATATAGTATATTGAATATTTATTGTCACTAGATGGTGTTCGTTGTCATATATCGGGCAATACTAATCAGATTGAGTCAAACTGACATGCGTTTGAAAGGTGACATTCCAGTCTACAATTTTTATACGGACAGTTTTGTATTTTGTCATTCGTGTCAAAAGTTGTATTCATTTAAAAATGAGTGAAATTTCTGAAATAATTCGTTATATTTTACAATATCACTACGATCAAGCTGAGAATGCATCGCAGGCTCGTGAAAAAATTTGTGATGTCTATGGTCAGAATACTTTATCAAAAGCCACAGCCAAGAGATGGTTCGCTCGCTTTCGTTCTGAAAATTTTGATGGGCGATCAAAAACGGGTAAGATTCGAGCATGTCGTTCGAAAAAGGTCATGGTCAAAAAAAGGTGAATCATCACAAACGACTTCAAAGCCAGGATTGACACCAAATCAGGTTATGCTGTGTGTATGGTGGGATTGGAAGGGAATTGTTTATCATGAGGTGCTAGAATCTAGCCAAACACTCAATTCGGCTCTGTACTGTCAGCAATTAACCAGATTGAAACAAGCAATTCAAAAAACCGGCCAGAATTGATCAAAAGAAAGGGCGTTGTCTTCCATCATGACAATGCCAGACCACGCACATCTTTGATGACCCGGCACAAATTGACAGAGCTGGGCTGGGAAGTTTTGATGCATCCGCCGTATAGTCCAGATCTTGCACCATCAGACTACCATTTGTTTCGGTCTCTGCAAAACTTCCTTAATGAAAAGAAATTCACTTCAAAAAAGCACTGTGAAAATCACTTGACCAAGTTTTTTGCCGATAAACCATAGAAGTTCTACACAAATGGAACAATGGCTCTACCCAAGAAATGGCAAAAGGTCATAGATAATAATGGATAATATGTACTTCAATGAAATCCATTTTAAATAAAAGAAATATTCAATCGAAAAATGACAGGGTCAATACTTTTTAGACTTATACATTTTTTTCTACGTACAATCATAATTAGCGACAAATGGATTTTAGGATATTTGTTTCTATAAGATTCTGGAAGTGGCTTGGGTTAATGTTTACTGAACATGTTGAATGCCATGTAAAATCTGTTTATTTTCAGTGTAAGTAGTGCGATGGCAACATACAGTGAGCATAAGTGAAAGACGTATGACTGTGAAAAGCTCATAATTTTATTTACAACAATGTTCACGATACTCAACTGTGACGTATAAACCTACTTAACCAAATGTAAATGTAGGACTGAAAACTTTTTTTATGCTATTCATCGAAACACTTCATATAGCTAGCGAGAAACCATGCGACCTCTGGTAGAACTCTTCTTGGAAAATCTCCAGATTGAGTCTTGTTTGTCACATCGAGGCATAGTTTACTAAAAGGCAAGCACTGAAAGGCAAATATTATTGGGAAATATTGCGTCGAGGTGTGAACTAAATTAAATTTAAGCTTTGTTTTGTCAATACTGTAGCAACGCTAATATATTTTATATGATCTCAACTTAAAACCTTTAATGATAAATCTTGAAATCAGTACTGTCATCTCTCTCATGCTCACGAGCTACTAGACTACCCACTAAATATCTCTCATTTCCGCCTTAGAATCTAGCCTGGAACCGTTTGACACATTACTTGGGGCCAGGTCCCATTTTGCTACACTGTAAGGCACCATTAAGCTGGGGGATCTCTTCCCCGGCGGGAGGGGACGGAGAAGGGAGCTGAGGGATCCCTCTTCTAGTGGGAGAAGTAGTCGTAGTAATCAGTAAGTAAAATCCTTAATATTTTCATTTTACTACCGCAAAAATTGAAGCTGGCGAAATCCTTTAATGGGCTCTTTTGACAGAAAACGTAGATTAGACTATTTATTATACCTCAAAAGAAATTTACGTATTGCGGAGAGTACCTATGTACATTGTGACAACGAAGTACTCGGAAATTGTAATTTAAACCCCTCGGGCAAATGATATTTCAAATGTATTTTGTTGAGTTGGTAGGACTGTCCTTAGTTCCTACGCCAAATATGAGCGCGATCTGTCAACCAGTTTGTTCCCAGCAGCTGCTTAAGTCGGTACACCTCAGTAGTGCGTAGTGATTTTTGTGTTTTTTTTTTGATTTTGTGATTTTTTTTATTGTGACCGAATTTAAAGCCAAAAAAGCAATAAATACCATCGATCAACCACCTTATTCACCAGATTTGGTCCGTGTGATTTTGATGAATAATTAAATATTTTGTGTGTTTTTTGCGATTTCCGGGTACTTTTTTATCACAATATATATATAGGGTATTCCATTAACTATATAACAATGAATATCAATGAATTGATTTTTAAGTGTGCTGTTTTGTTGAAATCATATATCGTTGACGTCAAGTTCATCCCATTCTGGCCACAAATAATCTTCCAACATAACACGATCGCGCTCTCCATTGACGGTGACGTGAAGGTCGTTTTCATCTACGAACAAATACGGCAAAAACACACCTCCGGCATAAAAACCGCACCAAACAGTAATTTTTTGCGCCTGCAACGGTGTCCCAAGAAGCACATGTGTTTTTGTTGCTGACCAATAACGCATATTTGGCTTAGTAACAAAGCCATTGAGCGAGAAATGAGTTTCATCGCTGAAGATGATTTTTCGATGATAGTAATTAATAGTAATTTCCAAACGTTGCTGGTTCGTGAACTTTACCATGATGAAAATGTTGACTTTAACTGAAGTTTTGACACTGACAGTTCATAAAAAAGTTTAAGGGTGCGTTCATATAAAGATACGAGATTGTTATGACGCTAATGCAAAACCCTATACATGTTATATATATATATATATATATATATATATATATATATATAAATATATATACATATATATATATATATATATATATATATATATATATATATATATATATATATATATATATACATATATATCTATAAATATCTATTTATATATATATATAGATATATATATATATATATATATATATATATATATGTATACATATATATCTATAAATATCTATATATATATATATATATATATATATATGTATGTATACATATATATCTATAAATATCTATATATATATATATATATATATATATATATATATATATATATATCTATATATATATATATATATATATATGTATGTATACATATATATCTATAAATATCTATATATATATATATATATATATATATATATATATGAATGTATACATATATATCTATAAATATATATCTATATATATATATATATATATATATATATATAAATATATAAATATATATATATATACATACAAATATGTATATATATGTTCATATTTATATATATATATATATATATATATATATATATATATATATATATATATATATATATATATATATATTTATATATATATATAGAATGCAACGAAATTTCTGACCATACTAGAGGTCGCAATTGTGCTTTGATTTTCACCAAATTTTTAGGAAAGCTAAATTGAGTAAATATCTCGGTTAAGCTGAATCGGCAGCTAAATCGGCTGAGCGAAAACAACACGGTGGCAATTTTAGACGAAAAATCGTAATATCTGTTCTGTTCTGGGCGGAGCTGATCTGGCAATTCAAAGGAGTGGAACTGCTATTGTTGGCTTTTCGTCTCCGATTTCAGTGAAGCCGACGGAGACTTGCGTTCCCGGGGTACCCGAATCACTTAGTAAAAATACTAGGACAGGAACTTGATCCGAAACATAGTGGCTTTGTGATTGATCGATAACAAGAACAACTCATTACTGCGAACCGCAACCCTGGAGGTATACTCAGGTACCACGGGCAGCTGATGAGCCCCCATCTTCGTCAGCTGATTGGTTGCGGCTCTTCGGGGAGTATCGTGATGGCTGCTGGTTGAAATCAAAGGTTGGCATTGACCTTAGAGCATCAGATATCGCGTATCTACCAGTATGAATGTTGAGGGTTCCCTCAATGTAAACTGGAACCGAACTTGGGGGCGATGATTAGTGGCTAAACCAATCGCAGTCTAATGGCGACCGTGAGGTTAAGCCTTGAAAAGCATGTTTTCACGTTAATTATACTCGACTATGTGTCATGAATTTTACAAAAAAAAAATCCAAAATCTAACTATGAACCAAAATGTCGGCCGTTAAAAGGTAACAATACATGCAAAAATTTGCTGCTGTAGTTGTGACCAAACCATTCAACTGAAGTTGATAAAATTCGGCAGTTTGTCAAAGACTATAAATATCTAAAGAACTTTGTAAAAAAGACTTGAGCTGAGGACTCAAGAAATAAAATGACAGCTATTGAAGCTCGAAACTTCAAAGGATATGTCGCAATTTTGATCTGATGTGTATAAAGGTTAGTTTCAGTCTAGGACATAATCAGATCGAAAGGTTTTATTATTTTAAAGTTCATTCAGAAGCAAGTTCAAATATGGTGGTGGTTCAAAAATGTGATTTTTCCAGATTTTTTGGCCCTCCAGCGGCCATATTTTCCAGTTGATTTTGATGTTTGGGACTACGGATAAATGTGCTAAGTTCAGTTTTAAAATCGGATGAAAAATTAATCACTCGAAAATTTAAAACGTAATATTTTTAGCTGGGGTTTACACTAAAAAATTAATACTCTGCTTTAAACAAGATGAGACCTTGAGACACAAACAATTTAAAAAATCTAAAATTAAATGCATGCATTCAAAATGGCTACTCCTAAAGGTCAGAAGCAAGCGTAATTCGCTATTTTAGTAGTAGCTGAAGTAATGAGTATTTTTCATGGAAACATTTTTAATGGCTTAACTTGGAAGTATTTTTAAAATAAATATTTTTAAAATACCCTACTACAATCGAGTCCTATCTATCCGTCCCGTCCGTCTGTCGCTCCGACCGTGCGTCGCAGCAAGTTTCCTCGCAAGCCACATAAACTAGAGAGATGAAATTTTCTGCGTAGTTCAAAAAAGGTGCCCTCTCAAAGTTTGCAGTGCAAAAAAATATTTTAAGGTGTTTAACGGGGGTCCCTCTATATAGAAAGGGTGACTCAAACATTTTTTTAGCCAGCCAATATGGGTGTCAAATAAAAGATTTGGGTGAGAATTTTTCAAAACAGGTCCCAAACATGAGTCATTTGCAAGCAGAGGCGCAGGATGAGGGGAAATGTACGAAAAAATTGTATCTTTCCCCCTCTCGGTTGGACATCTTTGAACAGGAAAATCTGAAAAAAATCACGAAGGTAGGTCTCTATGATTACAAGGCCAACGAATACGTTAGAGGTTAAAATTCGATCAACTTTGTTAATAAAAGTAAACTTTCTGCATTTTACGTTTTCATTTATAAAATCGAAGGATGACTCTTAAATTTGCTAAAAATTTATACTCCGATTTTCTGATGTAAGAAACTTTTTGAAAGTTTCATAAAAATCAAGTCGTAAACAGCTAAGTTATAGACGATTGAAATTTAACAATTACAATAATAATTACATGTGAAACTGTGTAAATACACGTTCGCAAAGGACACAAATACTACAGATGTGTGAGGGTTTTGATGAAAATCTTAGAAATATTTTAAAACTTTTTTATGTTATCGTGACTACTCAAACATTGAGGTCAACAAACAGAAAATAAAATGGCGGCAATTGAAAATACATAAAAACCATATATTATTTGTCTGAGCTCAATGCATGTAATAAATATGTGAGCCAAGTTTTGATATTCAGTAGACGTGGTTTGATTTACCAATTATTTTACAATACAATTCTGGTAGGATGACTCTTCTGCTACTTTAACTTGTTTTTAAACTATGTTTGACTTTCAAAGTGGATCCAATAAAAAGATTATTTGCTTTTAAAACTAAGCATACCTACGAGAAATTTGCCTCTCCGGTTGGTGGTGCCAACAGGATTTTTTAATATTACAACAACCTGACATGACATTCCTATATACGAGGCACGTCCAGATATTAAGTGTACTCAATTTATGTAGGATTCAAAAAAAAATTTAATTAAACAAAAACATACTTGGTTACACTTGTACGTATATAAGTTATTTTTCGACGTAGTCACCATCCCTCTCGATGCAAGTGGTGAGCCGCGGGATCAATTTTTTGAGGCTGCCTCGAAGAAGTCTCCCGCCAGCTGTTTCGCCCACTTCTCCACCTCCCCCTTCACCTCCTCGTCTGTTGAAAACTTGTTACCACCCATGTGCACTTTAAGGGAAGCAAAGAGATGGAAATCTGAAGGGGCCAAGTCAGGGTTCAGTGTCAGCGTTCCAAAAACTCTTTGGAGCTCTGCATTCGATTCAACTTGTGCTGTTCTGTCAGCTGTTTTGGGACCCACCTCGCTGACAATTTCCGATATTCGAGAGTTTCTGTGATTGTTTCGTGTATCAAGGATCTGGAGATTTGCGGAAACATCGCAGAAAGCTCATCTAACGTCAATCTGTGATTGGCACGGACCGAAATCTCGATTTTATTACCGTAAACAGTTTTCACCTCATTATAAATTTCAACCGAAGCTTTTCCCTTCGCAACGAGGTACCGAATGACGGCGCGTATTTTGCACTTGGCGGGAGATACGATCGACATTTTTCGCGAGAGATGCTACTGCGTCAAGAGTTTACAACACACCAACCTCGGATTGGTCTCGTTTTGAAGGGGATGGGTCAGGCTACGCGGCAGTGTTGCCAACATGTCAAAAAAGTACTCCCTACAACTGTGTGTGTACCAGTACACTTACTTTCTGGACGTGCCTCGTATGTTCCCAATCGACTTTGAAACGTTCTACTTATTTCCGACAATCTTATTTGCATACAATGGCATGAATAGCTTCAAAAGTGCCCTCATACCAAAACGTGTATGTGTACAAAAATAGTGACTGTACGACAATTGTCAGGACCAAAATTTGTTCATGCTTTTAAATGGTTTGCATTTTCAAATACCAAAAACCATTAAGATTTGGCAAAATGTAACTTCTTTACATAAATGTTGTATGCTATTTATATGTATTGAAATTTTTGTCAAAAATTCTTACACTGCACTTCAATACTTCAGCGAATTCAAGGTTCTTAAAACCTCACCTAAACTTATTCTTTTATTTTAATATTCCAAAAAGCTGCAGCTGAAGCATTTTGAGGGACCCTCTAATTAGAATGTGTATTATCTATATTATTATAAGGCGGCGATGGCCATTTACACCCTGAATGTACCGCTCCTAGACGTTTGTCAAGGGAAACTATTAAACATATCTCCTGTCAACCTGAGAACCTAGCTTGGGATCGTTTGACTCAGTCAAATGCTGTTTGAGGAAATAATAAGCCATTTCAAACGTTTGCATATAAATATTGTATATTCAACAACAGTTGCTGATAATATAACGAATTTTGTTTACCTTCTGACCTTTGAGGGCCGTTGACTTCGGGTTATTTTATTAAAATATTCGTCTTATAGTCTCATCAATCACTGTGCCAAATCTCGTTTAAATTGGAGTTTTACTCTGGACAGAACAAAAATATTTGATTTTCAATAAAAATTGCAGCTAAATATATCAAAATTGTCAAGTTTTTTGTTTATGATCCGATTTTCATAATCTTTGGCATGAGGAACTACTTGTTCCAAAAGTCCATAATTTCCAGTCTCATGAAAATCGAGGGTAACGAGAATCTTAAAAAATCGCATATTTGAATCGCCCCTCTCGGGCCTACGCTTCTTGCAAATAGCGCCTCCAACTGTCTCGGTCCATTGACCGCGTCCTCCAATTTCGAAATCCGAGCAGCAATGAACTGTCTTCGTCGACCGAGTCAGGCCAGCGCTACCACTTTAAGTTTAGGGGATTGATGTTAACTGAAATAACAGAATCAATAGATGTCGTCACTACTTACCGTAACTTCCAGTAAAAAATTGTGACTTTTAGAATCATTTGAAATTTTGAATTTCAACCAACCGCCATTTTGAAATTTGAGATTTGTTTTTTCATTACTATCTAGATACTTATAGCTAGATGCTAAGTTTCATTAACATCGATTAAAGGGTTTGATCACAACTACAAAAACAAATTTTTGCAGGATTTTTGACCTTCCGGCGGCCGTAATTTTGTTTCATGTGGGTCGACTTTGGATTTGTTGAGTATATGCAACAAATTTCGTCCAAATCAGAATAGAACAGAAATCACAGATTGTCGTTTAAATGGACTTTTCTTTTTCCTGAAATTCGGTGAAAATCAAAGGAAAATTACGATCTGTAGTGTGGTCACAAATTTCGTTATATCCCATTATATATATATATATATATATATATATATATATATATATATATATATATATATATATATAGAGATGCATATATGTATATATATATATACATATATATATATATATATATATATATATATATATATATATATATATATATATATATATATATATATATATATATATATATATATATATGTATATATATATATATATATATATATATATATATATATATATATATATATATATGTATATATATATATATATGTATATATATATATATAAGACAAGACTGAAAATATCCATGCCCGTTCCAGAGCTGGATTAGGAAGAAGTCAGTCTCACTACGCCTTCGATTTGGCCAAGGCGTGAAACAAGCGATATCGGACGCTAATTACTGTAATGATAAATGTATAAACAATTTTTGACATAACTGTTTCTGTGCACTTTCTGGTTTGGTTTGAAAATCTTTCTGGTTGCGTTGCACAGCAGATGTTCCAGGAGAATTAAATTGCTAGCGTTTGTTTAAAAATTCATCATCCAAAAGATAGTGTTTTCTTATAGAAATTCAATAATTTTGTTTTTGTAAACAAAGAATTGGGGATGAAATCATCGTTTTCTACATTTATTACATTAAGATAAGTTGAGAAGCATAATCTGTTGTGAATGCAATTAGTTTCTCTTTTGTTAAAAAGATTTTACAGAAGAACTTTTCGGCAGTTCCCCAAAATCCCAATGTATTTCAGGACGAAGGGTTTCTAAATTGTCCAGCTTTTTTTTATGTATGCAATTCAACGAAAACGGTAAAAGGGTCCACTTTAAAATATTTCTCTTTACTTTGTGCGTAGACAGAGTGTACGGATGGCCCCTGAAACCATGTGCATTCGATAAGTAAACGAGGTGGGTGGTTGTTGCATTTCAAGAGAGCAGCGAAGGTATTGAGCATAATAAGGGTAGGAATGCATTCATGGTAATAAATAGGATATCAGTTCTCACCCCGTTTGGAAAACTGGAGGGCGAAAACGCAGTTTGTCCTGATTCCACCCTCCAGCGGATATCTTTTCGAGATACAACAGGCGCAATATCAGCAGTGACGAATAATTTGCCGGCCGTGGAAACCGATGGAATGCTATTTCAGTGGGTAATTTTGTTTCTCAGGAGTTTTGCCGAAGATTGTTGTCGCATCGCAATCGTTGTCCTCGTCATCATCCTCACAATTTGTTGTTCACGCTGTTTTCCTCCATGTCGACTTACAAGGATTTCTCTTGTTGCGAAATTTGCGACTCTTACCAGGTCTTCTTCGTGGGCACTTTACTGGAACAGTTCTCTCACGAATGGACTGACGAGGATGGAATATGATTTATAGTAATACTGTTGCGGGGTGTTTTGAAGGATACTTTGTGTGTTCGAGACTTATTTGTTAAATACTTCTTGGTTGACATTAAGTTAACTGGGCTTTATGGATAATGGGTTCAGCGGTGATAATGCTTGCATTCGAAGTCCTTTTGATTTGGCTCAATGGTTGCTATCGATTGATATGTTAATAACTTGTTCACTACTATTGACATTCACTTGTTAAATCGAAGGTTCTTTGAAATTTTTAATGTGTTGGAAAAGTCATTTAAATATTAATTGCAGACTTTTAATTTAAGCAAAATTAATAATAGGAATGTTTCATATTATTCAATGATTTTTTTTGTACTTTCTTCGTTCGCTTTTTATCAAGTTTTATTTTATTTCTGGTGCGATTACTTGGTACAATTATCAAATCGTCAAGCTGAATTTGGGGTGTGAAAGTAAAGGATTCAATCACACTGTTATTCAAAAGCTGTTTGTTAATAACGATTTTTTTCTTTGCTTTGGCACTGAAACCGCTTTCGAGCCATCGCTTAAAGATGGTTAAAGCATCTCATTACCTTGATCGAATGTAGCGAGAAAGTGATCGAGTGTACTCGAGAAAGTGATACGGTCAATACCACACGCTGGCCACTAATCTGTCCACGCAGCTGCGATATATTCTGATTTTAAACCAGTACGTATCATAGCTGATCGAGCTTATAGCAATTGTCACCAATGCGGTTTGAACCAGAGACCTTCGACTTATGCGGCGAGCCCTCTAACTACTACACTACGCAGCCTACTAATAATGATTTACTTCACATATGAAATATTCGAAAACTAATCATCAATAAGATAACTGATATTCATGTACTAGCTTTTAATTTTAATCGAGAGCCGACAACACCGGCAGTCTTCACATACATACATATATGTATTTCATATCGGTAGGCTGAGAGATTAGTGTCCATTAAGACAGTAATTTTTAATAGCTTGATAAATCAATGATTCTACTCTCTTTCACTGCTCGTTTGAATAGATAAGTGAAGTTAAGATAGGTTTTAATGAGTTTCAGAAACTTTGCCGTTGCAAAGTAACTTTTGAAAACCAAAGCTATTCTATTAAAGAATCTATTGAAGAAGAAAGAGCTCAAACGATAACAAATAAACTAATTTAATATGAGAACGGAAATATTAATATCATTGGAAATAGTGCAAATATTGTCAAAGGAGAAAATTAAAGTGTTCTAACTTTCTTAATACAATGGCTGCTAGTCTCATTTTCTTACAGAGAGAAACATATTTATGCTGTAGCGTCACAGAAGGACTTCAGCTTTGTTCAGATGGTGACCCGAAATTCCCGTCACCTCATCCTGTGGGGAAGCGTTGAATATGCTAAGCAACAAGTTAGGACATTGGTGATAGAAAGGATGCAATACCTCAGCTGCAACACCATATGCGCGTGGAGCCTTCCTTGTTTTGAATAAAAGGACTACCTCTTTTAGTTCCGGCTGTGAGTGGGCACTAGACTGTTGTTTCACCGTGGACAGCGTCAACATAGACGGGATGGGTGGGCAAAGTGTTTGCACTACCTCGCCTGTTTTTTCTGGTTCATGTACGCAAGGTACCCGTAGCGCACCAAGCTTCCGCATAACTAGCTTGTAGGATTCTTGTTGAAATTGTCCAATAAATATTATTATCTCAGAGCCTAGACTTTTTGAATCAATTTGCGAGGACATTTCCTGACTGATTTAAATGCTGCTACCCGATTGTATGGCTTGTCATGGTTTCGTACTCGTTGAAACTCACACCAAAGTTTGTGCCACTCCCTTCGCTTTTCAGCGATTTTGGTCGACCACCAGTATACCGGAAACATGTCATGCTCGGGTCTCTGAAGGGACATAGGAGTCGTGATGATGCTCATAATTGAGATCATCACGTCTTGAGTTGCCAGTTCTACTGTCCTCCGAGAATCACCCTGCAAGAGAGCACCTGCGACGAGCACCTCGAAGAACCTCTTGACGTCTATCATTCTGATGTTCCACCCTCATGTAAAAGGTCGAAACATCACAGATCTCAAGCAGAATGTACTGATGATCCCTGGCTGAGTTATCTTCGAATACTCTCTAATTGTATATCCTCCATACTGAGGAATCCAAGGTGAATGTCACATCTGGTATGGTTCCTTCGTAGCCAATATGGCAGAACGTTAGCATAGTTCCAGTATTTAACACGACAAGTGCCATCCTGGCCTCCATTTCTAGGATTCGTTATCCTCGCGGATCTATTTGAGGCATGCTCCATTCGATTGTTTTAGCGTTGATTTCAGACAGCGCCCTCTAAATCATTAAGCTTAGCTTGGAAAAATGATATTGGTTCATTCGGCAACAGATGAAAAGTAAAGAAGGTGGTGCTTGAGCTCTGAACTCACACAAAATGATCGCCCGTCCACAATCCTCCATCTGGAAATCACTATTCCAAACCCAGACGGCAGTAGTGCCAGTTTCATCAGGACATCACAATGCGGAGGTTGTATCGTGGCGTAGTTCACTCAGCACCAAAAAGTCAACTTTCATGTCCCTTGCAAACTACTCAGGCATATTTTGGGTGGTTAAAGTGCGGTGGAGGTTCACCTGCAGAATACGGACCATCGAAGTTCTGATTTTGCCTTGGCTAGGGCTCTCTGAAAAACTTGACGTTCTCCTGATCCCAAGACGTATCCAAGATCCGGTCTCGGATCAGCATCCATGCAAAGAATACAGTGTGCTTCCTTTGTACATTCTTTTCTTCTATGTCCCATTTCACCACATTTGGAGCATAGGGAACTCCTTTGCGTTTTGAACATGGCCAAAGTAGTTGAAGCATTGTAGAGGTGCTGCTTTTTGCCGTATCCTGCAGATGGCGCAATCTATCTTTTCTTTGACTTACTCAGAAATCGTACGGCGTCTTTTACGGTCTAGTCAATGATGGCCATGTGTTGTCCCCTATGGTTTGATCCTTTCCTCTCGAGGAAGCTCTCTTTTGATAGCCTCTTCTACCTCAGTCGGAACCGTGATGCAGTCAGTATCTTTCATTTCAATCGTTGCCATTAGCTCGAGTGAGGCTATAGTTGCGCTTTTGCTGAGGTCTTTCTTTGTTGCATCTCAAAATGCTTCTACATTGTCGGCCTCTGCTCTAAATTTGACCAATATGTGGCCCAACAGGGTTTAAATAGTAATGATGGTGTCTTTGGACCTTAAATTTTCCTTGATATCGTGCAAATTCGGCCATCTTGGGGTTAGGGGCAGGGCCTATTGTCATGGCTTTTTGCACATGTCTTGCGATAGGCATTTTTCCGTGCTGGGCATTCATGCGAATTTTATTTTTTGGCACTTTTTGAAGGAGTTTTTTGCAGCTTTCTTCGCTTCTTTTGTCAGAACGAGCGTTTCATGCCCATCAAGTGCCTCTTCCTTCTTTCTTTTATCGCTATCCATCGATTGGGCTAGACGCTATTCTTTTATTTGTTGTTTTAAGCTTAACCCTCAGAGTTTCTTAAGCTCTCTGCTCCTCTTCAAACTTCTCGTCCTCTTTGGCCTTTAGTCAGCTCCTTCGGTAATATCCTATGTGGACAAGGAGCTCCTTTAGTTCAAGGAGCCCATTTTGTGCTCCTATGCTGGCTTTCAGCGAGTCGCATGCTCATTTTATTTTTTTAGAATGTGTCTTGCTTTTCGAATTAGTCTTTCTTCTTGATGTCTCTGGATGCCAATTGTACTTTGCAACCTCCTTTCTTTGGGGAGGTTATAGCCTGCCGTTTCCCAGTACAGTACTTCCGCCACATTTTCGACGGTGGCGCTGAAACTGCAGAACAGTGCTTTGTTTTGTTGGCCACTCCTATTTTCTGCCGTGATTACTTTGTGGATATCGATTTTTAAGACCCTTGCTTCATTTGCGGTCGCAATAGTGAGTATCGATTTCTCGTTGTTCTTTATATTTTTTCCACTGCGCAAACATTTGGCTCGTCCTGGATATTTCCACACTCCTCCTTTTTAGAACGCTCTGGCGTTCGCATCATTTTTTTTGCTGAACGTTTAGGTGAATAGCACATGTATGCCCATTACAGCAGTTTTACATGAAGCTGATCCCCTAGAATCATGACAATCAATGCAGGTTTGGAAGGTTTTTAAGATATTAGCGTTGAATTTGTACCTAGAAACCAAATCAACATTATAACGCCTCCATGAGATTCATAAGTAATATTTTTTAAAAGGATTGTTTTTTTTTTTCATTTATCAACAAATTTAAAGCTTTCTTCACATTAAATAACTGAAGCACTATGGTAAGGTTGGAAGAAATTTGATTGTTTTGCAGGTTTAGTTTAAGCCACACAAAATGCAGTTCTAATATTTTATTGATGTTTGATGGTGGAACTATCTGCGCACGCACTTTAAGCTTAGCCATCAGCACTTCCTTAGCCGTCTGCTCTTCTTTAGCCTCCTGGTTCTCTTCGTCCTTTAAATAGCTCCTCCGATAATGTCCCATGTGGTCTAGAAGTTCCTCTAGTTCAAGGAATCAACTCTGTTTCTCTTCCCTAGCAACTGTTTCTTTGCTGCCCTTCCTTTTGCGCAGAGAGACTTTCCTTCGCTTTTTACAATAACAGGGAGCGCAATAGGTATTACATCTGCGATCACAAATTTTGCCAACTCAGAGACTGATCGGTATGCGCGTACCATCCGTAGCGCTTCTTGTCTCTTCACCAACGCCTACTGCTTTCAATGCAACTCCTTGTTTAGAGCGCCTACCCATAGTTCTGATCCGTACAGTAGGAAAAATCACAAAGCGTTCATCAAAAGTCGTATTTTTGATAAAAATTCGTCCACCTATGTTGGCGATCAGTCAAGTAAGTGTTGCTATACGTGATGCCGCCTTTTTGGCTATTGCTCCAATTTGTGTGGATATACTCATTATTGAGCCTATCAGTGCTGCCAGGTATTTTACTGCTGGTTTTGAAGCGACGAGTCTTGTCGCAACAGTGATAGTTTTTACTATAGAGACTCTTTTCTTAGTTAGTATGACTACTTCAATGTTTTCCAGTGCTAGACTGAGGTCGCGAACAGTCATCCAGTTCCTTACTTGCCATATTAGCTTACCTAGTCTGAATCAAGTATGTTTGACAGTGTGTCCTACGACTAACGCCACTACATCATCTGCGTAGCCAACCAAGCGTGATTTGTCTGGCATCTCAAGTCTCAGTAGTCTATCATACGCGATGTTTCACGAATCGGGACCAAGAAGGGAGTTCTGAGCGACACCCAGTGTAACAGCCATACTTCGATTCCCTGCATGTTGAAGAGCAGGTTGCGGTTCCTCAAGCAATTTTTCAAGATTCGCATAAAGTATTGTGATACTTGGAATCCAGAACTTCCATAATTTCACCCATCTGGCGGAATTGAAATTGCTTTCGATATCAACAGTGACTAGCAGGGTGATCCTTCGGGTGGAATTGCTGTGCGTGCTGAACCTCCAATTGCATCTATAGTAGAGTGACCTGCTTTAAAGCTATATTACCTTGGAGATAGATCCCTAGCGGCGCAGATCACGCCAGCGAGTTTTCCCTTGAAAAGTTTTTCCAATACTATACCGGCTGTGTGTAGCATACATATTGATCGGTATGCAGAAGGTGACTTGAGATTCCTTTTTACTTTTGTTGATCAGCAAGAACTTCGTTAGATACCAGTACTCTGGGAATACCCCTTCATCCAAGTAAGCATTGAACATCCTAAGCATTAAGTAAGGGCAGAGTTTGGTCCGAAAACTTTATTTTCTTCAAAGACAACATTGCTTGTTTCACTCCCCTCTTTATAAAAAGTGGGTAGTCTATATATAGACTGGGTGACTATGGAAGAGAGCTCACACAATCGCGCCCATTTTCTCCGCATTGTATGAGCAGAGTCATCTTCGAGCGCCAAGCTCACGCATGATTAGCTTGTACCTAAATCCCACGGATCCCAGTTCACTTCATCTACTAGTTCTTGCCAGCGGCTGACCTTACAGCTATTCTTGAGTTTACAGAGACATTTGACTTGAGACTCCCTTAACTTTTGTTGATCTGCAAGAACTTCGTTAGATACCAGTACTCTGGGAATATCCCTCCATCCAAGTAAGCAGCATCTGCAGCACCTCAGCTGGGATTCTGTTGGTCCGAAACCTTTATTTTCTTCAAAGACAACATTGTTTGTTTCACTCCACTCTTTATAAAAAGTGGGCAGTCTATATATAGACTGGGTGACTATGGAAGAGAGCTCACACAATCGCGCCCATTTTCTCCGCATTGTATGAGCAGAGCAATCTTCGAGCGCCAAGCTCACGCATGATTAGCTTGTACCTAAATCCCACGGATCCCAGTTCACTTCATCTACTAGTTCTTGCCAGCGGCTGACCTTACAGCTATTCTTGAGTTTACAGAGACATTTTTTAGCCAACCGATAAGCTGTTAATTTAGTGTTTGCATCTTTTTTGGGATCATACATGCTGGGACTCTCGCCGGAGCTTGTAATACCCGCTTCGTTTCACGTGACCCCCAGTACACGTGGGGGAGTTTTCTGCGAGGCACCAAAGGCATGCAGACAGATGAAATAATTCTAATAGTTGAGTTCACTACATCGTTGGCTGCTAGTCCTCCGCTCCCCGACGTAACTTAACGTAGTGACGATCGTGCTGTCAGCACTTCTAAAAAAACTTCTGACCTCAACCACCA
Source organism: Odontomyia ornata (assembly GCA_963969285.1). Taxonomy (NCBI): domain Eukaryota; kingdom Metazoa; phylum Arthropoda; class Insecta; order Diptera; family Stratiomyidae; genus Odontomyia; species Odontomyia ornata. The sequence continues at coordinate 268,037,684 of OZ017739.1, read as the reverse complement.
GAACCTAGAAGGTTGACCGTAGAAGCATGAAAGAGCACCTTCATGGATCTCAAGTGCTGTGTACTGGCAATCACTGGCAGACTAGTCTTCTAGTCTTGTTGGATTTAATTTGGAACATGCCCAATTCAATTGCTCTCGCATTTAAGTTGCGTCCAACGAACACGTTACCCTCGAGACAGCATCCTCCAAAGCATTAAGATTAGATTGAAAAGACGATAAAGGTTCGTTCGGAATTAGATGCACACTAAAAAGTGTAGTCTCTGATCACCAAATCCAAACAGAACTAATTCTTCAACCCCATGATCTTACACTTGGAAGCAGGAACTGTTTCGAACCCAGAAAGCGGCAGTACCGAATACGCTAGGATACCATGTTAGGGAGCTTCGGTTGTGGTGTTACTTGCTGAGCAGGAGCATTTCAGCTTGGCTGTCTCTCGCAAACTGCTTGAGTAGATTTTATGCGAGTGTGCTTCAATGTAGATTAATCTACAGACATAAGTGCTTGGCTTTGGTTAGGGCATTTACCGTATCTGACACGTATTTTAAATTACCTGACCTTCGGTTAGCGTCTTTGTAGATGAAGCAGTGTTTTTTTTTCTGGGCACTCCTTCTTATTATGTCCTGTTTTACCGCAATTATAGCACAAGGAGCTTTTGTGGATCCTTTTACAAGTATGGCCATATCCTAGGCACCCGAAACGGCTTATCCTACAAATAACCCAACCGATTCTGATTTTCCCCTCTTCTATAATTTGTTTGGTGAATTTCTTTGAGGTGGTTCGCTCCACTCAAACTAGGAAAATCTTGCTTTAAGGCATTTTCGATTTCGGTTAAATCAATAACCCGGTCAAAATCTCTTATTTTTAGAGATGCTCTAGGTTCGGGCAAAGCCTCAAGTTGCCTTCTCTCAAATGACATTTTTGTCTGCGTCGCAGAATGCATCTTTGTTAGTGGCTTTTGATGCGAACTCCACCAGTAGGTCTTCCGAACGAGACGGCCGTACTGTTTTTATGGCAGTTTGTATTTCTTCTGGTTTTACTGTCCCCCTTTATTTTTTGCAGAATATCCCGTTGGTGGCTTTGACCAGTATTGCCTGCCCAATAGCTTTCCGCCACTTCCCATTCTTCTTCTTTAGAGCCGCATCTGAGGATTCTATGTTTTTCGAATGTTGAGGTGTACAATTTTGGCTACTTTTTTAGCTGCCTTAGACACCACTACTTGGAAGCTCTCCTCCATTAGACCCTGAACCTTGATTGGCTCCTCATTGTCCCTTCTCCACTCTTGAAACATTGGCTAATTTTCTACATGCGGGTAAGCATCTGTCAAGTTGTTGTCTTTATCAACGAGTGTACGAGGTGTGTTCAAAAAATATCGCGAATTTTGTTTTTTTTCAAAAATTATTTATTTATTCATGAATATCTATTTTGTCCCCTTCAAAGTAATCCCCATGAGATATTATACACTTGTGCCAACGGTTTTTCCAATCTTCGAAGCACTTCAAAAAATCATTTTTTTTAATCTTGTTCAGCTCCTCCTTCGATGCCGTCTTTATCTCGTCAAGCGTAGCGTAACGTCGTCCTTTCATGGGCCTCTTCAGTTTAGGAAACAAGAAAAAGTCACAGGGGGCCAGATCTGGGGAATACGGTGGCTGCGGCATCATTAGTGTGTTGTTTTTGGCCAAAAAGTCGCGCACAAGCAACGATGTGTGAGCAGGGGCGTTATCGTGGTGCAAAATCCAATTTTTGTTCTCCCACAAATCCGGGCGTTTCTGGCGGATTGCTTCGCGCAAATTGCGCATAACTTGCAGGTAATATTCCTTATTGACCGTTCTTCCCTGTGGCAAGAACTCATGATGCACCACGCCCCTGCAATCGAAGAAAACTGTCAGCAAAACTTTCACATTCGACCGAACTTGGCGCGCTTTTTTCGGTCTTGGTTCATGCGGCAGCTTCCATTGAGATGATTGAGCTTTGGTTTCCACGTCATAACCATAAACTTCGTCGTTCACATCTTCTCGGCCTTCTAAAAATATTTTGTACCACCGATAAACGTTGCTTCGGTCCAAGGTAGCTTCTCCGTATGCCACAGTCAACATTCGGAATGCATCCTCGCACTTAATTTCGTTTTTCACACAAAATTTGATACACGTTCTTTGATCAATTTTTTTGAATAAGTAAAAATCGAAGACGATTGAAAACATGTGCAAGTAAAGCAGCTATCACCAATCAAGTGAACCTTCGAAATGGCCGAGCTTGTCGGCATAAGTGACAGACATGAATACCAACATAACGCCACAAAAAAATCGAAATTCGAATATACGTAACCCGCGAAAAATCAAAATTCGCGATACTTTTTGAACACACCTCGTACACACGATTGAATACTGATTATATCATAAGTATTGTAGTTGGCTCAAGTATAAATACTAACCGACGGATACAGCAGAATTATACATTGTTGTAATTATTCGCTCTTTGAGTTAGTCATTTTATAACTCACACTTCATGCTTTACTACAGTAACTGCAATCATTTCTTTAATCGAAATTCAAAAGAGGTTGCTACAAGCGTACGTGTTTTAGCTTGGACTAAATATTGTATTTGGCCTCAGCAGTTGTGAATTTGTTTGAGAGACTTTTTAGACTTTATCAACTTCATCCTGTGGATGAACAAAATCAAAGTCATCTGTTGGGCCAATATGCATGCGTACTTCACCGTGTTGTAGGACGCGGCGGGGTTGGCTGGGCGCGTTACTAATTGGCTCAACGAATCCCTTTTTTAGCGTAATGATCAATTATCTAAACCGTTTATCAGGTTAAAATGTTCGTGTAGGGTTCTGAAATTGTAGGGTTTTGCATCAGAGTCATACGAATTTCGTGTTTTTATATGAACACACCCTTAAACATTTTTTAAGGAGCTGTCAATGTTAAAACGTTGCAGTCAGCATTTTCATCATGGTAAATTTCACGAACCAGCAACGTTTGAAATTATTAAAAACTATTATTAACTACTATTATCGAAATATCATCTTCAGCGATGAATCTCATTTCTGGCTCAATGGCTTTGTTAATAAACAAAATATGCGTTATTGGTTAGCAGCAATTCCACATGTGCTTCTGGAGACACGGTTGCATCCGCAAAAAATTTCTGTTTGGTGCGGTTTTCATGCCGGAGGTGTGATTGGGCCGTATTTTTTCGTGGAAGAAAACGAGCGTCATGTTACCGTCAATGAAAGCGCTATCGTGTAACGTTGGAAGATTATTTGTGGCCAGAGTGGGAGGAACTTGACATCAGCGATATGTGGTTTCAACAAGACGGCGCCACTAGCCACACCGCACGCCTCACAATCGCTTTATTGAAATTTATTTATTTCTTGGTATGGCCTTAATGGAAAACCTTACACATCTTTTTGAAATCGATGTCACTACTACAATATAACTTCTTTTTTTTAGTAAATTATCGAAATTGGCGGAGATGGAATATTAAAAAATTATAGTTACAAAACTTTTTCCAGTGATTATCGTCTACAACGAAAGGGCTTAGACCAGATATGTATTGTATCAAGAGCATGCTTGGAACAACAAGCATTCTTTCAATAATTTCTTTGGTGAGAGACTATTTCAATGGATAACAAAGCGTTTGAAAAATCTGATACGGAAATTCTAATAATAATCATTTAAAATTTACCACAGTTTACAAGCATATATACTGGAATTTGTTTATGTATATGAAGCATGGTCGAGAGAACCTAAACCACAAAGATTGTTCCTATTCCATTTTTGCTTCTTTGCCTATGTAAATTTAGTCTTTAGAAAGTTTTGATGAATATGCTTAAAAATCAATTGAATTGTAAATAGTGCAGAGAAAAATTAAGGCAAATCTTCAGAAACTAAATGCAATCACAATCCCATATATATTTTTCGCTCTTTCAATAACGATTTCCTTTAGTTTTCGTATTTTATCGTTGATAAACAGACGTAGCTTTCTTTCTCCCTGTTTAAAATATTCTTGCGTGTAATTACAAACGACTTCAAATAGAATTCTATCCAACAATCAGTTATTTGCACAACTTACTTATCTGAACACTCAGCTATTCCACTTGATTTTTTTTTTAATTCTTTCCACTGAATTTCGCCCAAGCACAAAGTAAAATCGATAGCTAAGTAGATGCTACGAGAAAAACCAAATAAAATATTTTATTACAGAACATACTTCTCTGAACATTAAATCCGTTTACAACAACTACAAAATATAGCGAATACATCTAACATAAAAAATCTAATACAGAAACAACTAGCGAATGAAAAGGAATTGAAAAGGGAGCACGAGTATAGAAAAAATAAGCAAGCAAAACAACAATAGCTGCAGCATCACAAACGCTGAGGGGAGCAAGAGTAGTACAGAGAACAAGAAGAAGTATTACGATTACAATAAAAATATAAAGCTCGTAAACGAAAAAATGAAATTAAAAATTTTCAAACATAAATCCACAGAGAGAAAGAGAGGACTGCGAGCGAGCGAATAGCAACTAAAAATTCCTTCTTGCTCCCATCACGAGCACTTTACACTGCCTACAAAGTGGAGTTCGAAACACAATGCCAAGTCCGGGAGAACGAAGACGAAGGACACGCGAACGCGCTCCTTTATCCTCTATCTAATAACTCGCCCTACTATAAAAAATAATACACGAAGCAAGAAAAGTAGCATACCGGAGAAAAGGAACACATTCAACTACAACTAAATAAACACATTGAAAGTTTTTCATCATCTCGGTCGTCATCACCGTCATTTCGGTAAGGGTATATCTGGGGACCGATGAGTCTCTTCCAAGGACCAGAAACTACCCTCGTCCCTGGCATCCTTCTTAAAGTTTCCTCCACAACATTTCTGGATGTTCATTTCTAAGCTCGTAGTACGCCAAATATATTTAGTACACACTATCGGAAAATCGTGCACATCACCCAACACCTCATTCCGTTTTCATCTGCACGCCAAACTCTATCCTGCGGCACCCCTTTGCCTACCACGTTACAGATTCGCGATGTTCCTCTATTCTGCTGTTGCCCTTCCTCGCCACCCGCCCTTGTAGTAAATTTCCCGCTCCAATCGCATCAACAACATCGTCTTTACTTTATAATGGCATAATACTATGAAAAAAATGGAATAGAAAATTCGACGAGGGATGAATAACCCTCCTGGTTGTTGGAATAGTTTCAGTTCGCGGACCAATTGAAGCATCATCAGCAGCAGAGCAACAACGACGGCAATAAGGACACGAACGACACCAAGGATGAGATGACTACGACGATGTTAGAGCGAAACATCGCGGCGTCGTTGCAATAAAGGAAATATCCGAAATTTTTACTAGAAGAGAAGAATTGAGAGATTAGAAGTACGGCCATGGGATATAAAGTTGGGAGGCCATTAACGATTTTCTTTTTTGTCTTAGCAAGGATGCTAGTGGATAAGACGATGGAATGAAAGAAAGTTGGATTAGAAGCGGAACTATATTGAGTAATAGCTTTTGGAATAATGTCAATATTTTAACGATCTTTCTCGGACCAGAATAAGCTATTTTTTGTATAAGTCAATCAGGATGCTGAAAGATATTGCAATAAGCTTATGAAGTCTTAGATGAAACGTTTGTTACTGTAATTCATATAATATACCAGTCATCAACCTACGAAAGCTATGATTTCGCTTTACTAATGAAGTTTTGAAAGAAATATGAGATTCGCAGATTTATATAAGATTTTATCGATTGAAACTATAATTACACATAATAACTGAATGAAAATAAATGATGTTCGCTACACAACGATTTTAAATTTATACACCTCATCTAAACATTTATTCATTTCAATGTACACCTACCTATTCACAGACTTGGACTGACATACAGCCCAGATATTACAGATTACAATGCAGGAGCGCTTACATTGAGCCACGGATATCTTATCTTCTTGTAAACTAAAGCATCTAGTGTATATAAGGATTGATTTGATATTCGGTTGCGTGGCAATTGCTTTACTAGCCTAGCATAATTTACACAAGTTTCTAACACATTTGACGAGATGGGGTTAAACTTGAATTTGGGAGGTTGCAATGATTTTTTCTCTCGGTACACGGACGGTAAATAGAGGGAGCTTGTTCAATTTTTACTAGACGTTTTTGTAAAGATGAACCTTCTTAAATAGAAACGGACCAGTGCGACACGGCCCCATTTAAAATCTTCGGTTCTTGAATTCATTCATCCACACATGCGACAACAAGCTAAACTAGAATCTCTAAGCAAAAAAACTTAATTTTTGCAAAAAATGTACATCTCGTAAAAACGAGCGCCTGTCATTTCGTTTCTTGGCTTTTGTTTTCCAGTGAGAGTAAACCAGACCACGTGGGATACATCCATAAATTATGGTCTCAGGGGGTCTAGTTCAACTACTTGTTCGATGAAGAACTTTCTAGGAGATGTATCTTCATATTTACATCGTGTGCCACTTTATTGTTATTTATTTTAAGTACCGTTTACAGCTGATATAAAGATATGTGGCGGTCACGCAAAAAATCGAATATGCACACGTTAAACATAAATTAATGAAGGAATACTGTAACTATGAATAAACTGCAGAGGTAAGAGTTATAGTTGTAGTCCGCGTAGTGTAGTGGTTAAAGTGTTCGCTGCGTAAGCCAAAGTTCCCTGGTGCCATTCCCGTTGGTGATAACGATAATTGTATCGAGTAATTCCTCAGAAGCACTTTAAGCCCGTTCAGTTATAATACGTGTTGGTTTAAAATCAGAACGTATCGTAGCTGGGTGGACGGGCGCACGGCGAAAGTGTGGTACTGATCATGTCACCTCCTCTAGTGCCAATGCATACAATCAAGGAAATGAGATACTCCAACTTTCTCCAAGCAAAGGTCCGAAAGGGGCTGTAATGCTAAAGCAAAAAAAGAGTGGTAATTTTTAAAGAACACATACCATTTTTTTAGAACTGAGAAGTCACAAGAAGGAGCATGAATGGAACGAAAACAATGATGGGCTAAAACTAGAAATCATAAGTTTTGCACTAGAGTCCAAAACAGAGCACACAAGTCAAGGTTAAAAGCTACTATAGTTATGGCGGATAAAGCTTGGTCCTTATGAAGCCTAGTATAAACAAAAACCCAATTGTTTCAGGGGTAAAATCCTCATATGGGGAGTACCATTTAAAATTGAGTTTATTTATAAAGTTTAGTTGACCTATCCTCTGTAGTTTCTAAGAAAAACTATTCCAAAATTTTTTAATAAGCTCTAAACATTAAAAATGGCAATGAAACAACAAACAAGACGTTACTTTCGTGTAAGACCATCTAGCCTTTCCAGAAAAATAGCAAATTAAGTCAGAAAGAGTATGGTTCAATAATAAAAACCATTCAATGGGTCAAAATTCAGTTTGGGCTGCAATCAGATTCATTTTTATTGATATCCGTTATCTACCAAAAAAAAAGTGATAAGCTCCTGCTTTAAAAACTATTGGATGATTTCTTGATTTACATTGGGGAACTTATTTTAAACGCTTTCATTTGGCTGGCTGTGATAAGAAGCTTACATTTTCCAAGGATAAAGATATTTTCATTAATTAATCGTAATGGTCAACACTGGTTTCGATGGAATCATATATTCTTTTCTTCCCTTGAAGCTTGATGTCTGCATAAAATGAGTAGGTATTCAAGCGAGAATATTACTGGGATGAAATTCAACAAAAGCAGTCAATTATTTTGTTTATTCAACAAAAGTTTCTAGATTTTTTAGATATTTAGTTGAACAAAGGAAAGAAGTACTAGCTTAAGTGTAATTCCGGTAATTTAAGAATTTTTAAGGGCATAATTGACCGACCTGGTGGCTTGGTACTTTAAGGTAATTTCTCAAAAAATCAGTTAATCAGGCCTTTGTAAAAAAATGTTTACAAAGACTTACTAGTTTTGCGACCTGTCTGTCCGTGTATCCGTACATCTGTCCATCTATCCGTGCGTCATAGCAAGTTTCCCCAGAAACTATAAAAGCTCGAAAGCTCAAACTATGAAACGGACAGAAGTGGTGGTCTCTCAAAAGTTTAGGCCTTACCAAAGATTTCAACATTTTTAAGTGTGGTCTTCCCTAATAACTATTATGTTTTTTAAAAAAAGCTAGTCGAGTGGGGTGTCAAATGAAAGTTCTTGTTTAGAATTTTTAGAATATGAATTAAAAAAGTCATTTCATGCATCAAGGGGTCTAGAGAGAGGCAAAATGTACCAAAATTTTGTGTCCCCTCTCGATACCTTGGAGCCACAAAATCTAAAAAATACTTTATGAGTATAAGAGCAACAAATACCTCAAAAATCAAAATTTGCTCAGCTTTGTTAATAATAGTATGATTTTAAATTTTCCATTTTTGCCCATAAAATCGAAACGGGATCCTTAAACTTCTTAAAATTTAGAAATTATATAGTTTAACCTCTTGAGATCCAGAACGGATGTGAGCAAAGGTTTGGTATTTTTAGTTTCCCCGCTTTAGAAAATGGTTCAAATGAAAAACGAATCAGTTTATTTGTATAAATTGTACAGTTTTTCTTTTGAAATACGAAGGTACACAAATGTGCACCTCAGGTTTATCTGTGTAGACAATTTTCAATATTTCTCATTTTTCCGTGTGATACATTTCCATTCTCATCGCTTCTCATCCCATTCGCATCTTTTGAGATGCTTGTTATTTTTTAATTTTTTGGAAACTTCACCGAACCGGTTACTCATAACTTGCCCTGTGATGAACACGTTCTGTTTGTTTACGTTCAAATAGTCTGCAAGTCTCAGACTTGTGAAAAATCTGTTCGTGTACAAAACAGAATTTTGATCAATTGTCCGGCACAGCAGTTTGACGATGCTTCCACTTCAGCCAAGTTACGTCTTGTCCTGTGGAGGTACCGTGTTAGAGCCAACGTAAATGACAAAGTCCAATGCAAGATCGTCCCTCGCAACCAAAACAAAATTTTTCAACCCTAAAGGATTAGGTTTCGATGACCCATATTGACAAAAGCCTCATCTTCCTGAAGATGATCTCATGTGCTCGTCGATGGACATGTGTGTTGACCGAGGCAGACTGTGGCACTTTCAAAGGATTTTAGATAATAACGGCCCGATTTTCCTAAGTTTGTCTTCATCTTGATTTTCTGCAGTCTTGTCAGCGAAATAAATGTGGTTTCGGAGTTAAAAGAAGTGATCGCGCGTCATAGTTTCGCTTATGATGGGCACAGCAAAAAATCGGTCATATTAACAAAAACTGCAGTTCAATCTTGAGGTGGACAAGTGTGTACCTTACAAAAAGCACGTGACATATTAATGAAAAACTTACCGAAACTAAACTTTTCTACCGGTTTTGTAGGGTTTTGTCCGATCCATCTTCAAAACACCAAAAATATTAGAACTTAAACGCTTTCCTGCCTTTTTCGCTTAAAGTAAACGTCCACGCTTAAAAACGACTGAACATTCAATTCGCAATGGATGGCTCTGGCAAGAGAAAAGCGACAGTAAAGGCAGGTACATATATGTGTACCCAGGGTCTGAAGAGGTTAATATGAAATCTAGATGATATGGAAATCGAGTCATAATTAAGTGACTTATAGCCATTTCAATTGTATGTAATTACAACAACGACAACACGTGTTTATGGTTGACACACAACATATTTCAGGTACTTTTTATTTTCTTCCAATTTGCATGAAAATGTAAGGAATAGTATAATTAGAATATGTTCAATCGGCTGAGCATTCTGAAAAATTATTTAAGCTGAATCAAAATGGCGGCTGCAACGTGCTTTTGAAAGAAACTCTTCATTTTTTGCATAAATTTGAACGATTTGCAATGCAAGTATTGGATGAACAATGAAATTACTAGCTTATCTGCCAAATGAAGAGATCAGTTTCAATATGGCACTTACAATAGAGCCTCGAGGAACATTGGACTTCCAATAAAATTTATATCAGTGAATCTGGTTAACCGTTTCCCAGCAGTTGACTGATAAAGCAACGGAAAAAAGAGTCAAACATGAGTTCAATGAAAACTCAAAATCAAAATTGCGTGTGCTTTAATGATCAATCTTTGAACAATCCAGTTAGCCAAAGTACTGCTATGCATCAGACTTACGTGGTTACTAATCCTAGCACCATGTTAGGTGATGATTCATGCGATATAAAACTTCTCGATGCATTTAAGTTTTGCATTAAATTCTGGAACACATACTGCAACATACTGCATATATATATATATATATATATATATATATATATATATATATATATATATATATATATATATATATACATATATATATATATGTATATATATATATATGTAGATGTATATGTATGTAGATGTATACAGTGAGTCACCTGCGTATTCGTACGGAGCAAAACATACCTTAAGATCTGTAGATAATTCAGTTTTTGACACTGATTTTCTAAAAAAAAATGTATTGCAACATATACTTTAGCATATCTGCACTTACTTAGAAAAACAGTTTTCAAAGTATATGTATATCAATCCCTTGGAATTTATTTTGTGCACAAAGAAAAAAAACCTCAAAATTAATGTCAATTGGTTTTTTGTACAGTTCTCAATGCCCTGGTATAACTATTTGAACCGTTATTTTTGTGATTCATAATAAACAATGAAGTTTAGTTACCGAGTGAGTGCTTTTGGATGAACGTTTACAGAAAAATGTTGCAGTGTTGCAATTCGTAAATAAGCAATACCGCACCATAAAGCCGGTAAATCTTTGCGGGAAATCGCGAATATATATACTTAATAAAAGTCATTCTAAAATTCAATATGTTACATAGCTAAGCGCTTTAAGACCGAAAACCGTGTTGCGGATAAAAAAAAAAGGCCCCATGTTTGTTGCATGAGCATGAGAGTCGTTGGCTGGTTCGAAGAATTAACGAAAATCCTAAATTAGTTGCGCCTAAGTTAGCTGCTGTGTTTGAGCAGTATTTAGGAAAGTGGGTGTGTGGCGAAACTATACGGAGAATACTGCGGAGATCTGGTTATAACAGACGAGTGGCCAAAAAAAAAAACTGTATTTATCCAAGAAGAACAGGAAGCAGCGTTTCATGTTTGCAAAGAATACCTTACCATGGATGCCGAGTATTGGAACAAAGTTAGTTTTATAGATGAGCCAAAATTTAATATATTTGGCTCAGATAGGCGTACGATGGTTTGAAGAAAACCAAATGGAACGTTTCACAAGCAAAATCTGCGCACCAGCGTAAAATGCGGCGGTTGACCGTCTTAGTTTTGGGCTGTATGTTGGCATATGGTGTTGGAAACCTGCATATTACCAATGGAATAATAGATAAGATAGTTTACCTAAATATTTTGAAACAAAATTTAAAGCAAAGTGGTATCGAAATGAGTTTAACCCTTTCATTATCACGGGGACAATGCATTCCACATGAACTTTGAAAGATTCTCATTCGTCTCTTTGCAAAGCGTTTCTTAGGATTTTTAGTCTTTTAAAGTCTTACCTGTCAAAAACATCTGGTTGTGGTGAGAACAATTGTACTGTTCTATTCAGTTAAGCATGAGTCTTTGTGTGGCCAGTTTGACTTGTTAGAGTTTTCCGTTTTCAAAAGGTTTTGTGAATTATTTCTTTTTTTTCTTATACAAGATTGAAGTGTGTGTGTTCTTCTATTGATAGATATTAGTTGAGGCTAGGTAAGTTTCCTGGTATGTGGGGAATAATATTTGTTTCAAAATTGGGAAAATATGGCCAATTGGTATTCCTGATTGGAGCATCTTGTCCCAGTGATATGTGAAATAATTCTACGTTATATAAAAGAAGAGTTCATTTTGGATTTGCTTGCTAGTTGCAAGATGTAAGTGAAAGTTCCCGAGGACTTCAGCGATATGGAAAAGGATGCGGGAGGGAGTACTACAGACAGTGGTGATTATGAAGAGGCTGTTGTTAAGCCAGATAAGGATAGCTAACAGAGTTTCCAACTCAGGAGTCTACCTCAAAGATGTCTAAGACACCTGAAATGAACGAGCAACTCAAAAAGGCGGCAACATTAGCATCCGCCAGTTTTTCAGGCGCCATACTCAAGCTGAGTGTAAGGCAAAACTTTGAGGTTAATAAAGGGAAATCTAAAAACCAGCAGCCAAGCGTGGGTATCTCCTATAGTGTGACCTGAGGGCTTTAAGGGATAGTGTAAAAAGGGCATGCACCCGAAAGGAAGCAACATAGCGGTGAACAGATCTTAACGAACTTCGAAGCATCCTAAAACAGCTGAGGATCAAACAGCCTATTTAATTTTCGTAAGTGTGCGAAACTGGTTACAGTCTTCCAGGAGGGAGAAAATTGACTTCCTTACATAAAGGTGTGCACAGTCCATACGACGAAAACGATGTAGTGGCTGTGCTGAAGAACCATCTGGGAGAAGACATCTCATTCACTAAAAGGTTCTCGACGATAACCGCTAGAAGGGAAAAGAGGATGCTTTTCTCTTTCTAAGTTCAGTTAAAACTAAACTGTGAAGTGAAGAAAGTGATGGATGTAAAGTTCCTACTGTATCAGAAGATACAATCGGGACGTCGAAAAAAAAGTAATGCTTCACAGTGCTTCGATTGCTAAAGATTTGGCGACGTCGCGTCTATCTGCGGATTTGAAGCTATACACGATAAGCTACACAAGGTCAATGAATTTCCAATCTCGAAGGACGAGAAAAAAGACGAGACCTGCTATGTCAACTTCAATGCTAAGGGACACTCTGCAAGTTTCAGAGGTTGTCCTAAAGCAAAAGAAGTTGAGGAGAAGAGGAAGCATCTCTCGAAGAAAAAAGAGGGATTTCATCAGAAGAAGAAGAAGTTTTTTGTTGGGTGCAAAGAAGCAGCCTATACGGCAACCCAAACATCAGCCAATGCACCATCCACAGTAGTCACATAATGAACAAAATACGTGTTAGAGTACTGACTGCCAACAATTTTTCGGGTGTGACTTGTTCACGATCATTCAAAAAGTGGACTCATACATCCCTCACTATAAAAAACTCACTAAAAATATGTTGTTGTAGTGAGTTGCATTAAACTCTCCATCCTCAACATATGTTCACTAGCTCCACGCTATAAAAAGATTTTTGTTCAAGGCTGCTTGAATACCCAGAGACCAGACTTCTTGTTCATACAGGAAACAAGACTCAGATAAAAAACACAGAGTTTATCTGGGGAGCTACAAGATCGCCTGGCGTGATGGTCCAGAGGGAATTTTTAGAGTTGCTATGGCTCACAAAGCTAACGTGAAAGTTCAAAGGCACTGCCTTCTAAGTCTGAAATGTATTGAAGCAGATATAATAAGCTCCATGCTGTGAGGGTGCACCTTGCACTTGTGGGGATCTATGTTTGATATGGATATCAAGTGAGGAACACTTAACGATTTGGAAACAGTGCTTACTCTGTGTAAAAAATTCGATCTTTATTCCTTGGTGGGAGATTTCAATGCGAAGCATCCCTCACGGGGAAATATTGCATCTAATTGCGATGGTACAGCTATAATTGGGTTCAATCGAATATGCATCTCATAAAGGTTGCCCATAAAGAGCCTACCTTCCACCGAAGCTCGTATATTATTGGCTTTTTTATCGTGTCTGTCAACCTGGTAAATTTGAGTGCACATCCAATTATCACATATGCTGTGAAGATAATAAGGAAAGGAGTTCAGAAAACGAAATGGGGCAAGATAAGATTAACGGAGTGAAAAATCTTTCGGGCTTACACAGGCCTATATAAATGGGAGGACGGACGATCTTTCCCCAACAAGGTGCTATATTGGGAGGCAGCTATATATCCAATCAAGTCATACGCAGAAATGCTAGTGGCATCAGTAGTGAGAGAAGTAAAGCACAAGGCTGAAGTAGTTAAGGCAGTGACCGATAATAGTTCTATGGATGCTGCGAACGACTAGTTTTAAGGTAGCGTTAAGCAAATAATGTATTTATTTTTTTAGAAACTCAATTTTTAGAACTTCTATTCTTTGAAGCTAATTAATTTAAGACCTGTTCCTTCTTTAATCTGTTAATGTTCGATAATGTTGTGGATGTCAACATTTTAAAGTTTTGTTTTCATTGAAAACGATAATATTGTAAATTAAAGTCAAGTAAATGATTATTGAACTCCGGGAAAAGCCCTGAGGCGCAACCCGTATGAATATTATTAGGCTAAGTTGATTATGAATTGTATATACATAAAAATAAGAAAAACAACCAATAAAGATCTTGAAATCATGATTTGCCGATAAATAATTTGAAACAATGAGATAGTTCCGAAGAGCATCTCGAACGAAATGGTATGTTGTTCCGTACTAATTCCTGAGCAATCTGATTGTCGCTACATCATTTAGCTTCAGAAAGCCGAGTTAATCCCAGTTCTTTAAAGAGACAGAGGAAGTAGATTGCGTCTTTGGCAGCATCAGCTAAATCCATATATTCAGCTTTTGATTGGGCTAGGGCAAGGGTTGCCTGCCATTCCAGCGAATGTGAGAACGTAGCTTGAAGAAGACCTTCGATCAATTTGGCAATTACACCAGTCTGCGTTGATAAAAATAGTGATTGTGTTATTTGAACTGTAAGCCGTGATTGATGGCACTTTTAATCTATCTTAAGATACGTTTCACTTCAGTCTAATGCTCCAGACCATATGAATTATTGAATTGGTATAATGCGCTAACAATATGGTCAAAATCTGGTTAATTTTCTGTAGCTACGTACATAAGAATGAACTCGCGATAGGAGTACCTTAGCACAGGTTCCTTGCTGTAATTTTCTGGCCGATTTCTGCCCAACCACCAGAAGAGTAAAACTGGTTTGCAGTTTTTCATGCTGAACCTTTTGAAGATTTTGTTAATGTAGTTGGCCTGTGAAAGATTAACTTTCTCCCTAAAGTGCAAAATTTCAATGCCTCAGCAATATTTTGTAGGTATATGTCTTTCACAGTAAACTTTTTTTAGAGTTTTTTCTTGATTTGTTAAACTCGGCTTCCATCATTCGATACGATCGAAATATAGTCAACATGAACTAAGATGTAGCATTTCTTATGACTCCGACTGTTAACAAAAAAGGGAAGATTGGTGTTTGTGACGGTGAATCCAATAGATGTGGGTGCTACACAAAGCGTGGTACACCAATGTCATCCGGCCTGATGCGAACTGTAGAGCGCCTTCTCGACATGACGGACCTTTTCTTCAGGTCATAAACTTTGCAGCATAACCCTGGCTTTTGACACGATGATCTTGAGAAGCATTTCTCCTAAGAATAAAAGAAACTCCATGTACAAAGTCTTGTCGATATCCCCATTCGAATATGCTATAGTTATGTCTACCTATGTAATGTTTAGATTGTAATTGATTACCAGCACCATAATAAGTCTAAAGAATTCAAGTCTGACGACCGTTGTAAAAGTGTCGAGGAAATAAATTCCAGGTCTTTGTTAAAATCCTTTTGCCATGACCCGAGCCTTGTGTTGTTTCAACTTTCCGCTCAAATCCAACTAGTTTCGAAGAATTGTTTTGCAACCGATGACATTCTGTCCTTTGGACCTCTCAGTTAATCTAATGGAATTTCTGGAGCGTACATTGATGATTCAGGCGCGAATCAGTCCACATTTTTGATTCCACTGGTTGTACTACGTTCAACCTGCTGCCTGTTTGACGGCATATTTTCATTTGTTGAAAAGCTGGCATTGCAACCATTGGCACAGTTTTTTGTTAAAAACTTTACAACTCCTTCTTCTTCCTGACTTACGTAGCCAGGGTCTACACCTCTACCGCGTTGACTCACTTGATGTACGTTTCCTGTTATCTGCTGTGGGTACTATAATACTCGTATCTGTGGTGTTCTCAATATCTTCTAAAGATTCTTATATGTCAATACAACGAAATTCCACGCCCTCACATTCGTTTGAAAATATTTGAAATCTTATATTCATAGGGTCTTGTGAAAAGAAATCTTCGTAGCTAGTGTCAAAATGATATTTCTGCTCACGTAAACTTTTTGCTCAGCGGGCATCCCAATTCGATAATTTTTTGAGACGTTTGAATAGCTGACAAATACACCTTAGCTTCATTCGATATTTTGTTGAGCCTTTAAACTTTTTTACCAAAAGTTATCTGACATTGGGTCGTTTTACATATCATTTTGCAAATGGTGTGAACTTATTTAAAGATTTGGTGATGCAGCAATTTCTCATGTAATTTTCCGTCACGACGGCTTTAGCCTTGTAAATTATAGTTTAAAATCAAAACATAGCTGCTTTAGATTTATTTTTTTGTGGTAGGGAGGTGAATGCTATTTATGCACAGAGTATAGGACTCCCATGCGCGACTGGACTACCCACTAAACACCCCCCCCTGTCAACCTGAGAACCCAGCCTGGAACCGTTTGACACATTACTTCGGGCCACGTCTCGTTTTGTTACGCCGTGGGGCGGCTTCAAGCTGAGGAGTCCCTTTCCTAGCGGGAGGGGAGAGGGGAAGAGGAAATGCCAGAAGAGCGATCGCCCAGCCCCAGCGCCCCCGGCTGCTGGGAGTCCCTTTTATATTTTAGGACTGCCCGAGCATAATGTGCCTCCTGGTTCCATTTGTCAACCGATTCGGGCATCACCGCAACTATATTATCCGAGGTGAGCTCTCCCGTCTTCCTTTGGAGTTCCCTCCGCAGCCTGTACCATTTTGTACACGCAAAAAATGTGTGACAGGGATTGTCCTCCTCTCCTGGGCAATACCGACAATCGACTGAAAACACCCGTGCCCACTCAAAAGCTGGGTCAGATAGAAGTCAGTCTCACCATGCCTTCGATTCAGCCACGGTCTCACATCCGGTATGAGGCGCGCAGTCCACCTTCCCTTCGTGTAATTCACCCAAGAGTGCTGCCAATCGTTGAGCGAGCGCTGCTTCTCCTCGCGGACAACTGTCTCCCTCGCATCCTCGTTTCGGCGCAGGTAAATAGCGTGGCGCTCTCTAGCAAGGAGGGTGACAGGTATCACGCCTGCAATAACTCACACCACTGAGTCGGAGACTGTTGGATACGAAGATGCATTTCTCAGTGCTCCTCTTCTCTGTACCTGTGCCAAACGTTTTCGGTATACCTCCTTGCTGAGAGTGTCGCCCCATACCTTTGCTCCGTACAGTAGCACTGACTCTACAGCACTCATCAAGAGGCGTCTTCTTGATGGGCTGGGTCCCCCTACGTTGGCCATAAGTCGACTCAGGGCCGATATTCCCGAAGCAGCCTTCTCAGCCGTTGCCCTGATTTGCTCAGAAAAACTCAGATTCGAGTTGATCCGCTGGCTTCGATCCAATTTGTATGTCTCCAATACTGATCATCCTAACTCTAGGGATTCTCTTTTTTGTCAAGATGACCACGTCGGTTTTCTCCAGAGTTAAACTGAGCCCGTGAGCAGTCATCCAGTCCCTCACTCGGCACATTAGCATACCTAGCCTAAGTTGCGCTTGTTTAACGGTGCTTTCAGCTACCAAAGCCGCAACATCATCCACATAGCCGACAAAGCGCGACTCATCTGGCATCTCAAGTCTCAATAGCCCGTCGTAAGACACGTTCCACAGGTCCGGACCAAGGATAGATCAGTGGGCAACACCCGATGTAATTTCCATCCTTCGTTGACCCTGTGTCGTGTCGCAGAGCAGGCTAGCAGAGTTGAAGGCATTCCTGACGTCGAGTGTCACCAACAGGACGAACCGTCGCTTGTTGTGACTATATGCCTCTGCCTTTTGGATCGCGTTCACCACCTCTGCAATCGCATCTATGGTAGAACGTCCTGCTCTACAACCGAACTGCCGAGGAGATAGGTCCCCAGCAGCACGAATCGCGTCAGTGAGTCTTCCCTTGATGAGTTTCTCTAGCACTTTCCCAGCCGTGTCTAGCATGCATAACGGGCGGTATGCAGACGGCGATCCGGGATTTCCCTTCTCCTTGCTGATCAACACGAGCCTCGCCACCTTCCATCGTACCGGGAAAACCCCGTCCCGTAGGCAAGCGTTGAATGTGCTGAGCAGCAAGTCAGGACAATGGTGATAGACGTGCCGCAACACCTCAGCTGGAACACCATCTGGACCTGGAGCCTTCCTCGCTTTCAATGAGAGGACTGCCTCCTCCAGTTCCAGCTGGGTGAAGAGTGGGCACTCGACTGCTGTTTCACCATGGACAGCGTCAACACGGACGGGATGGGCGGGAAAGAGTCCCCGCACTATCGCGTCCATCTTTTCCGCGTCATGTATACAAGGCTTCCGTAGGATACCAAGCCTCCGCATGACTAGCTTGTAGCCAAGGCCCCCGGATCCTTGTTCACATTGTCCACTAGGTCTTGCCAGCAGCGAGCCTTGCCTTGTTTAGATAAAACATTAAATTTTTGCCGAAGATTTAATTCAAAGTAATTACATCAACCAATTTTAACCGACTGTACTGTAAAAAAATAAATACATATTACGCTATTTTGGCAAGTGATTTTAAAAGATGCCGCATTAACTCTGGGTTCCAAAAAAGTATAACAGTTGCCCTTAGTAGAGTGTTCTATCAATCTCATCAATCTTTCTGCAGGCTCCATTCCTGACGAAACTTCAAGCCGATTTTTAAAATCCTCAGAGCCCCCATAAGCAAACTCCTTTCCTTGATTTTGAACATCAGTCTTTATAGCAGAATATTTCTATTGTGCCAATTTTATGTCAATCTTTAAAATCTGTGTCACTGCGCTTATCAGCTATAGTTATGTAAGCGGGTGTTTTGAATAGGAACTCTTAGGGGATAAGTAAGAGGTAATGCCAAGAGTGTGGAGGTATTGTGTAAGGTGGAGATGATAGGCGGGAGCCTAACGGCCTCTTCCAGAGAGCCCCACGCTTATATTCACCTCGCATAATACTTCCGCACTCCTGTAATTATCTCTTACTTATCCCTAAAGAACTCGTATTCAAAACACCCAGTTTCAAGTTTAATAGTAAATTTTCTTTATTGTTTGTTTCTTTTCTTTCTTGCAAATTTACATCACATCAATTTCCATATCGTGAGATTGTCTGTAGGCACTCCTTTGCTCGAAGACGGGCTTGGATCTAATTCTTTATCTCACGGGGTAGCTCCTTCGCCTGGTCCCGGAAATTTGCCCGCTCTGCAGCTGAAGAGGAGGGGCAGGCGAGTCTACGTAGATTATGAAGCTCCTTCCGTTTGAGCTCCCTCCGTCCTCCACGCTGGCGCTTGGTGTTGGCTGCGCGCTTGCTACTGTCGAGGGGTGCCTTGCGCTTGCCGAGGTACTCTTCCTTAGTGATTGGCCGAGGTCCTGCCCTGGGCTCCGCCTGGATTGCCTGCTCAGAGTACCTTGCGGGACCGGAAGGAGGCGAATCGCATGTTTGAGTCTACTGGCTCCATCGGTTGCCATCGGATAGGTTGGCTCGCAGACAGTCCTGTTTTTGAGGACTGATGCACCACTGGCCGATGTGCTCGCTGGTTGGCGTGGCTCAAAAGTGAAATAGTTAACGCGGGGTAGCCACATGGCGTGAACGCCAAAAGGCTAGTTTAAGTTCACGGCTCAAACCAACACCCCACCGTTATCATTTGATTATCACCAAACAATGCCTCAGCTCAATCTCGATGGTTATATTTTGCTCGCGAAGATAGCGTACACTTCTGCAACATTACGAATTGATTATGACGTGGGTAGCAACACGCTCCCCAATAGAGTAGAAGCACAACTGATCTGCCAGTACTCGACCAAGCACTTATATTTCGTCCCACAGGGAGCTTTTATTCCAATTTCCCTGAAATCTGCTGCATACGCGAGTACGTGAATTCCCATTCCACAGAAGCTCTTCCTCCTCATTTTGTCTCGTTTGCACGAAAACGGAGAAAGCCAATAAAGGATATTATCTTAGCGAAAACTTTGTGGAAGAGCAAGGAGAGCTTTTGAGCTGATTGCAGCATCCTCTTCTCTGGAGCTTTCACCTGGCTGACTCGAACTTGCTTGAGAGATAGATGCAACTGCCATTTCTTCACTTCCGCCACAGACCTGCTATATGAGGCAACACGGCTTGATCGCAACTTGATAGCTCTTATCAGATGAATGAACGTAATTTCCGCATTATGTAGCATGGTTGCTCGCTCATAGCTTTTAGTATTGATACCATTTGCTGGTGAAGGTATGAGGCGGCGCATTTGCACGTTCACAACACCATTTTTAAGTTTTCCAATTTGCCAAAAGTACTCGAAAAAATCGTTTATCATAAATTTTGTTTTGTCAATACGTAATTAAGTCTCTCTCCCCTCAGTAGCATGGATTTATTTCTCAGCACTTTGCAAGCTCTAGTCTCATTGAGAATACTGACATTTAAGCCTCTGTTTTTGATAATGGACACCAAGTTGATGTTGTTTCCACCGATTGTTCCATGGTTTTCGCCGGTAACACTATCTTCCTATCTGCTACCAAGAGTCTACCCGTTGGCTTCTCAGGGAGCTATTTCATACTCATTTTATCCGATTTCTGGCGCACTTGAAGAGTCAGTTTTGGGTCTACTTCTATTCAACTTTTGTATCAACGATCTTTTCTCCGCTTTATGTCTTCATTTAAGTTCTACGCAGATGATCTTAATATTAATACAGTCATGCATTAATTGGAAGATTGTGTTGCTCTCCAAAGTGATCTTTTCTCCCTTGAATCTTGGTGTGAACTGACATCTTTACATTTGAATATCTCTAATGTCATACTTTGTCCTATAAACTTGAACTCGGTGTAATTTTTTTTGTGGAATCAGTACAATGTAAATTTACCCGCCATATTTTTTTTTCAAATTTAGACTTCCCTACTCCTTTCATGAGGGCCAACTATATTTTTCAAAGATAATTTCCTTAGAGAACTGTCGTCTAATGCTGAAACCCCTTTTGAATTGTGTAATAGTCTTATTGGGTTTCAACTAGCCTCTTCATTTGAAGTAAGACTAAATGATTGCCCATTGCATTCCTCTAATTTGTTTGCTGTCGCTTTTGCACCTACGAAGATCTACCTCCATTCTCGCTTGTTGAAACTTCCTCAGAATCATGTCGTTCTTTAGCTTGGTTCATCCCCTGTTTCTTTTTTTGCTAGTTTCTTGTCCTACTTATCCATCTGTCCGTCCGTTCGTTCCGCTCTAGTGTCCACCTGTCCCTGCGGCAGGGCAATTTCCTCAGAAGTGGTGGTCTTTCAAAAGTTTAGCTTAAAAACAAAATTTTTTGATGGAGTACCCCCTTATATCGTAGTGACCTTCAAAAACAGTTTCTCATTAAAGACAGCCAAGAGGAATATCAAATGAAAGGTCGTGGTTACAAAAAAGTCTGTTTTTGCATCAGGCAGTTCAGAGGAAAACAAAATGTACAAAAAACTTGTGTTCCCCGCTCCTCACAATTGGACACCTCAGAAATCGAAATTTACTTAACTTTGGTGGTAATAGTATGATTTGGGGATCTTACGTTTTGTTACATAAAATCGAACTGACACCCTTAAGCTTCCTTAGGATATAAACTGACATAAGGCCCTTGTGCTCACAAATTTAATAGAAATTGAATCATAATCAAGTGAGGTATAGCTATTCCGATTCTATGGAAACAAAAAAAAACAATACTATGTGGATGGTATATACTATATTTCAAATCAACCTAAACACTGTAGTTTTCTTCGGAATTTCAAGAATACTGTTATATTTCAAGCTATTTGATTATTATTTATACAAGATGGAACAAAATGGCGGCTGTCTGGTGTATATGAAAGAAATTTTTGATCTTTCGGACATAATTGAGCGATTTCTTGTACGTCCAACAGATTCATAGTTCAAGTCATTGATTCATGTCATTAGAAAAGCCCCTTATGAATCTTCGGACAGTTACTAAGCCCTTCTGGTAGAAGCACCCTCCTGCCTACTTCACTAGTTTGCTTTTTAAATCTATGTTACAGAATTTAATCCATTAAATTTTACATTCTCTTTCGAATTTAATTGTTATAATTTGCATTGTAATTTGTTTTTTTAGTTACTGTATTTTCTAATTGGACACCGTTTCTTGTTTTACTATAACAAATTCTATGATTTGAGCTTGCTGTGTAGATGATAAATGAATAAATTATTATGTGTTATTCGTATGTGATGGATTTTTTCATAAAAATCAAACGATTCAGCAATCTGAAGTTTATACGAGCTTTCGAGATAAATTTTGACCAAATTATCTGGAAAATTGAATGAATTAGTCATATTAAGCATCACCCGAAATTTTTCCTTCTCAATAATATGTTCATGCAAACTTCGAAAGTTTGAAGAACACTTTAAATGGCTCTGTGGTAAAAGTATGCCGTCAGACTCATACAGAAGTTCACATTTTACGCTGTTCTAAATTCCAATTCTAAGCTCAAGGCTAGAACTTATTGTTTATAAGAAAACAATTTGGCAGCAGTTCAATCCTTTTTCAAAGCTATTGCCGCCACTTGGAAGATCATGCCCATATCCTATAAACGAAAGTATTATATATAGTACATTCAGGATGTGTCTACCTCATTATTTAGTTGAGGGACCATATTGTCACTAAAAACATAAAATAAAAACTAAATATTTAGAAAGAGCGATTCCTTGTACATTTTAAGGTCGGTTTTCGTTTTTTTCCAATTTTTCTTTATATCAAAATGTAACGGCATTTTACATGAAAGAATTTAAATTTTTCGTTATCTCGGTGTTTTTTTGGCGCCTTTTAAATTCTTCTCCAAATCAATGTTCTTCCAATTTTCCAGAAAAACGCAAAAAACTTTAATTTAAACAAATATATATTTCGGAGGTAAGAGTTCCTCCTTCTTCCGTGTTTTTTGGTAGGGTTTAGTTTCAAATATTATCCGTTCTTTATATCCCCTACATTTAACCTGTTTTCGGCTTTGAGACCTACCACTTAACCTATACCCTTGTTACATTTTATTATCCCTATTTAAGAGGGATCATTTAATACTTTTTCCTTAT
This sequence comes from Odontomyia ornata, assembly GCA_963969285.1. Taxonomy (NCBI): domain Eukaryota; kingdom Metazoa; phylum Arthropoda; class Insecta; order Diptera; family Stratiomyidae; genus Odontomyia; species Odontomyia ornata. Next base: position 268,014,661 of record OZ017739.1, on the reverse strand, counting down.
TGCATTTTTGTTTTTAATTACTGCTATTATAATTCGTTTATTATATTTTAAATATTTTTGTAACATGCATGAATAATTTTGCGAGTTACTGTCGCAATTATTTTCACAATCGTTAAGAAGATCATGATCTACAAAACGAACGTACTCGAAAATCCACCAAGCATCAACATCTGAAAGTGTGTCACTGCTCCATTCGTTACGCTGCTCGAATGTTCCCGCTAATTCGCCAATGTACGAGAAAAGGGTTGAATGACTAGAGACCCTATACAAAGGCAAGCTGAATGAATGGGCGGATTCATTAGAACCGCGATGGTAAAAACTGCGAAAGTGTGGAGTGAGAATTGAAAAGCGGTATTGGTCGAGTAGTAGTAATGTGATTTTCGTTGATTGTGAAGTGATTTTAGAAGACAATTGCGATAGAAATTTATGGACAAGTGGAAGTTAGACTTTTAATCGTGAAATTAATAATTGTGCATTTTTTGTAATTAAATAAACTCTTTTAACTTAAATTCAAAGACATCGCGTTGCACTTTCCCGGAACATTATTGGCCGCGAACCATAACACGCGACATTATTAAGATTTAATTAGCTCTAGTATCCTTGAGTATGCGTTCCCCACATCTTCATTGAGCTGTGCGTTTTCCGTTTGTCGAATAATCCAAAGGCTCTCATATACGTCCAATTTCCGATTGTTGCTTACGTCTTGTATGACCTCTAGATCATCCCAATTCATTGCGTGATTAGTTTCTACAATATGCTTGGCGACAGCGGACTTAGCTGTATCACTTGGTGCTTTCCTTGACTTTAGCTTCTCTGCTTCCTTGATGAGTTCACTGAACCTTGTTTTGACTGATCGTTTAGTTTGTCCAATGTACGATATCTGGTATGGCTGGCAGGTAATTTTATATATGCCACATTTTTCATCCTTTTGCTTCTTATCCTTTGGTGTACCTAGTCTGGATCCCATTTTGAATTTCTACCTCGTGGGTTCCGCTGTTCTGTCGACTTTCTTCAGGATTTTCCCGATCTTCCCAAAGATCTTTGAATACGTAATTGCTGCTCTTTGATTTTGTTCTAGGTTCCGGTTTTGTTCATGGAGAGTGGTTAGTGACGCCGCTTTTAGTCTTGCTTCCATTTTCCTTTGTATTGACAAGATTTCGCTTTCCTTGTATCCGTTCATCTTTGCTGTACTCAAAATAAAAGTCTTCTCTTGCTCATATCGCTGTTTCGTTAACGGAGTCGTCAGCATTCGGTATATCCAACTGTTGAACGTTGCCATCTTGGTTCGGTGCGAGTGGTATGATGTGGCTGGTATCGTCCTCTGAGTATTTGTGGGTTTCCTGAAAATATCAAACTCTTCTTATGTATTTCATTGATTTTCTTTAATGTTTCTTCAATTTTATCCCTCTTCACTATTGCGAGAACGTTGTCAAGATAACGGATCCACATCCTTGGAAAGACGCCCTCTTCAGCTATTCTTTGTTCTACCCATCCTATTAAAATTTCACTCAAGAGGGGAGACAATGGGTTCCCCATCGCCACGCCAGATTTTTGCTTGAAATATCTTTCTCTGAAGGTAAAATAGGTCTTTGACATGCAAAGAGCTGCCAATTTGTAGAAACATCTTACGCGCTTCTTTGATGTTTTGAAATCCCTCTGGCTAGTTAGCCAATCCTCGAACAAAGCCAACGCCTGCTTTACTGGAACACTTGGAAAAAGTGCTTTCACGTCGAAAGATACTAGTATTTTGTCTGCTTGGATGCTCTTTGCTGCCATTAACTTCTCGATCAATTCACCTCTGTTTTTCATTGAGTAGTTGCTTGGAGGTTTTTCAAAATCGTGACATGGCTAGTGGGGGAATGCAAAAAATGTGAAAAACTTCCAAGCAACTACTCAGTGAAAAACAGAGGTGAATTGATCGAGAAGTTAATGACAGCAAAGCGCATCCAAGCAGACGAAATACTAGTATCTTTCGACGTGAAGGCGCTTTTCCCAAGTGTCCCAGTAAAGCAGGCGTTGGCTTTGTTCGAGGATTGGAAATTCCAGACTAGGTCCACCGAAGGATAGGAAGCAAAAGGATGAAAAATGTGGCATATATAAAATTACCTGCCAGCCATGCCAGACATCGTACATTGGACAAACTAAGCGATCAGTCAAAACAAGGTTCACTGAAGATATCAAGGAAGCAGAGAAGCTAAAGTCAAGGAGAGCACCAAGTGATACAGCTAAGTCCGCCGTCGCCAAGCATATTGTAGAAACTAATCACGCAATGAATTGGGATGATCTAGAGGTAATACAAGACGTAAGCAACAATCGGAAACTGAACGTATATGAGAGCCTTTGGATTATTCGACAAACGGAAAACGCACGGCTCAATGAGGATGTGGGCAACGGATACTCAAGGATACTAGAGCTAATTAAATCTAAATAATATTTAAAATATAATAAACGGATTATAATAGCAGTAATAGAAACAAAAACGCAATAAGGAAAAAGCAATAAATGATACCTCTTGAGTAGGGATGGTAAAATGTAAAAAGGATATAGGTTAAGTGATAGGTCTCAAAGACAAAAACAGGTAAAATGTAAGGGATATAAAAAGCGGATAATATTTAGAACTAAACCATACCAAAAAACACTGAAGAAGAAGGAACTCTTACCTCTGAAATATATATTTGTTTAAATTAAAGTTTTTTTGCGTTTTTCTGGAAAATTGGAGGAACATTGATTTGGAGAAGAATTTAAATGTCTTACATTAAGATCGATAGACATTTTAGTTTGAAAATTTTCAGAGTCAAAAATAACCATTTCATTGTCTCAATAAGAACTTTTCGAGGTCATGTATTCTACTAACAATTTTGTCACTCTATGTCAACCAAGAGTGTCCGTATATTTGAAGATCAACGCAAAATCTTTATTATCATCAATAAGGGTTCAATCTTTAAAGTGTGTGTCGATCAAATATAACACTTTTTTTTATAAAAACGTAACTGCCCTTTTGAGCCACTAGACAATGGATTACAATGGCGGCATTCAACGGATATGCATACAAAGCAAAGGCTTCCGAAGTACTTGTGGCTGAAAGATGATTTTAATGGTCAGGCAAGTGTGTGAGTTCATTTGAATTTGCTAGTCTGCTTGAGCTTTTAAGTTATTTTATTATTTGGGTTTGTTATTTACAGTGGATAGCGTCTCAATTATTTTCATACTTCTAAGTTATCAAAATTTTTGAAATCATTGAAATTGCAGAAAGTTTTTTTTTCTTTAGCCCTACAGCCCCTTTGAAGCGTTCACTTATACATAGTTAGAGTATCTCATTATCTAGCTCGAATGTATTGGCGCTCGAGAAGGTGGTATGATCAGTACCATGCTTTGAAATGTTATCCGTTCACCCAGCTGCGATACGTTCTGATTTTAAACTAAAACGTATCATAACTGAACGGGCTTATAGACCGGAAGTAGAATCATTCGAAACAAATCTCGATGTCACCAACGGGATTGAAACCAGGGACCTTCGGATTACGCAGCGAGCACTTTAACCACTACGCAACGCAAAATGCAGAAAGTCATTTGAGTATATAGCATATAAACATACACCAGTTTGTTTTAAAATTTGGATTAAGTCAGAGTAGAATAGATTGAAGATATATTTGTGCTTGGAAAATCATATTAGAATTAAGAATAAAAGTAACGTAAATGTTGAAAATATCATATAAGTTAAAAATAGAAGGTTTAGCATGGTTTTTTGATTAAAATTAAGATATAAATTACAATATGTAATTCGTAGCACCTAGTTTAAATCATTTAATATTGCAATGGTTTTGCGGGTTTTTTAAAAAATATTTCATTCTTTGATCTTATAATTGATTAGTTATTTTATTTATTGTAATACTAGTGAACGGTTTGTTTTTTATGTTGTATCTGCAAGGTGAAGGCTATTTATGCCCTGATTTTGGGGTTTCCAGACATGCAAGGTGTCTGGACTGCCCACTAAATACCTCCTCTGTCAACCGAGAACCTAGCCTGGAACCATTTGGCATATTACTTCGGGCTAAGCCTAATTTTGCTATTCCGTGGGATACCTTCAAGTTGGTGGATCCATCTTCTAGTAGAAAAGGAGGGAAGAAGAGGGGTTGCTAGAAAATTGACTCCATAACCCCACCATTCTCAGCTGCTGTGAGTTTTTTTATATCTTTTAGGACTGCCTGATGTGCTACCTGGGTCCATTTGTCAACCAATGCAAGTATATCCCTGATTAGATTTTCTGGGACAACACTCCTGTCTCCTTCTAGACTTCTCGGTGCGAAAAAAACATGTGATAGGCATCGTTTTCCTCTTTTGCGTAAAATATACAGCCGGGGGACCGCAACTTTACAATCTTGTGCAAATAAGACTAAAAACACGCATGCTCACATAAGAGCTTGATCAGGTATTCGATTCAGGGATGAGACATGCTGTTCACCCAGCACTGCTACTCATTGAGTGGCGGGCAACTGTTCCCTCGTGCCTTCGTTTCAACGCAGGCAGATAGTACGGTACCCTCTAGCAAAGAGAGTGAAAGGTATTACGCCTACAATGACTAGCGCCACCAAATCAAAGACTCTCGGATATGAAGATGCAATCCTTAGTGCTCCCTTTTTCTGTACCTGAGTCAAGCGTTTTCAGTACAGATCCCTGCTGAAAGCTTCGTCCCATATTTCTGCTCCGTATAGTCGTACCGACTCTACGAGTCTCATCAAAAGTCGCCATCTTGATGGATTGGGTACCCGTTACGTTCGCTTTAAGTTGGCTCAGAGCCAATACACTGAAAGCAGCTGATTTTTCCAGAGAAGCTCATCATTATTAAAACACCTGGAGTTACTGGTCGCCCCAACTGTTTTAGTGCCAGTAGTACTTTTCTGCTATCCCGAGTTGTTTTTCAATCGTTTATATATCTACATATGTATGTATGTATATGTATATATATATATATATATATATATATATATATATATATATATATATGCATATATATATATATATATATATATATATATATATATATATATATATATACATATATATATATATATATATATATATATATATATATATATATATATATATATATATATATATATATATATGCATATATATATATATATATATATATATATATATATATATATATATATGCATATATATATATATATATATATATATATATATATATATATATATATATACACATATATGTATTATATATATATATATATATATATATATATATATATATATATATATATATATATATATAGGCTGTAGTGCTACAAAGAAGAATATATATATATATATATATATATATATATATATATATATATATATATATATATATATATATATATATATATATATATATATATTGTTACATGTACAAATAATTACACGTACAAATAATTCTGCGAGCTACTGTCGCAATTGTTTTCATCATCGTTAAGAACGTCAACGAATGAATTTACTCGAACCCACGAGAACGCAACAAGCATGATCAACATCTGCAAGTGACGTCACTCCATTCATGAATTTGCTCGAACCTACCAGGTAACTCTCGGTAGAACATTCGCCAATGCACGAGAAATGGGTGAATAGGTAGAGACCCTATATAAAGGCGAGCTGAATGAATGGGGGGAATAATTCATTCGACCGCGATAAGAACTGCGATAGTAAATTTATGGAGTGTGTTTCGTAATAGTGAAGTAATTTAGAAGACAATTGCGATAGTAAATTTATGGGGTGGGTTTCGTAATAGTGAAGTGATTTAGAAGACAATTGCGATAATAAATTTATGGAAAAGTGTTAGATTTATTTTAATAGTGACAATTAAAATTAGTGAAAGTGTTAACTGATTATTGTGCATTAAATAAACACTTTTAACTTAAATTAAAAGACATTGCGTTTTCACTTTCCCGGAACATTAAAATTATTGGCCGCGAACCAATAACACGCGACAATGGTGTCAAGAAGTGCGAAAGAAAAATTTTGAAAGTGAAAATTTGAACATTTTTATAGTGCACAATAGTAAAATTTAAAGTAACATTAAAAATGCCACGAAGCTTAAACTTAAAAATTAATGAATTGACCATATTGGAGCTCAAGGAGGAGTTGGAACAGCGGAATCTGGCCACACAAGGTACAAAGGCCATACTGATTGCACGCTTGCGTGACGCGATCGAGTCGGAAGGCGTGAATCTGGATTCGGGTGAGCTCTCAGATGCGGAAAAAGCGCAGAAGGTGGAGAAGTGGACACACCAAAATCAAAGGAGCCAGAAAATGCCATCGAGTCTGACTGCGAAGCTAGATGAACAATCAACGAAGCTAAATGAACAGTCATCAAGTCTGACTGCGAAGCTAGATGAACAGTCATCCAATTTAACTACGAAGCTTGATGAACAATCAGCGAAGTTAAATGAACAATCATCGAAGTTAAATGAACAATCATCGAAGCTAAATGAACAATTAGCGAAGTTAAATGAACAATCAGTGAAGCTGGACCAACAAGCGATCGAAATCAAGGCAGACATCACACAGAAGCTGGAGAAACAGTCAACCGAAATAAAAGCGGAGCTCGGTCATCTGAACAAACAAATAAAAGGCGTCGAGGAAAAAGTTGACCAGGTCGAGGAAAAGGTTTACCAGGTCGAGGAAAAGGTCAGCCAGGTCGAGGGAAAGGTCAGCCAGGTCGAAGAGAGAATAAACCATGAGATGGAAAAAGTGAAAAAGAATTAGAAGCAGCGAAGGCAGTAGTAACCGCCTCACCAGCGCCAATTATAACCGCAGCGCAAAGCTCATCTAGAAATGTGCAAGCACCAATATTCGATGGGCAAACGGTCTGGACTATTTACAAAATCCAGTTTGAAGCAGCCGCTAGGATAAATCACTGGAATGAGCAAGAACGAGCAACTGCGTTAATTCTTGCTCTAAGAGGCCCAGCTGCCGAGCTTTTGCAGACGATCCCCGTTGAGCTGCATTCAAACCCGGCTGCTATAATGAATGCGCTGGACATGCGTTATGGAAACGATCATCTGAAGCAGATCTACCGGGCACAGCTACGACATCGGATGCAGAAGTCTGGCGAAACCTTGCAGCAGCTAGCACAAGACATTGAGCGACTGGCACTTTTGGCTTACCCAGCGTACGACCCAGAACATCGAGATGACATAGCAGCAGAAGCATTCACCAGCGCCTTGAGGGATAAAGAATTGCAACAAGCCGTGCGGTTAGCTCAAAAGCAAACAGTCAAGGATGCATTGGCTTATAGTTTAAATTTTGAGGCAGCCAAAAATGTGACCCGTACCACTGCCCGGGTTCGCGAGGTAGTGGCAGATAATTGCAGGTGTGAGCGCGTGGCGATTGAGCGAGAGCTGCAGGTGAATGGTGCGCCTAGATGCTGGAATCGCGGGGAAAAAGGGCACCTGCAACGAGACTGCAAGAAGCGGAGAAGACCGAGCTATTGTCCAGGGTGGTGGAGATCCAGACCGTGTCAGGAGCCTAGAATGGAGGCCCATCAAACTGCAAGGGCCAACTTCATGGGGCGAACGTTGGCTAGGAGTATCGACATCCCCAGCATCGTGCCAAGGCAACATCGTGGAGAAGCAGACAGATGCCTTCCTGGTCAAGTTGATGAAGAACATTGCACCCTAACAAACGACACTAGTGCAACCCGATCGACGATCCGACCAGACCTAGTGAGGCCCCAACTGCTTCACAAGGGCAGAGTTCATGGAAATGCTGACGCCCTATCTCGTCATCCATGTCCAGCTAACTGCAAGCATTGCCGCCGGATTGAGGAAAAGGAGCCGCCCGTTGATTTGCGACTGATAACGGCTGAATTCGATGAAGGTTGGTCATCGGAGGAGATTCGAAATGCCCAGCTAGCCGATGAAGACATCGGACCATTGCTCGTATGGAAGGAGAAGACTGGGCGACCGGAGTGGAAGGACGTTTCGATGCATGGCGCAACCCTGAAAAGCTATTGGGCACAATGGAACTCCCTTCAGGTAGAGGGTGGCATACTCAAGCGGAAATGGGAAACGGCAGATGGCAGCTCCTATAGGATGCAAACTATACTACCCAAAAGCCGAATCCACGATGTGGTTAAGGAAATGCATGAAGGATCCTCGGGAGGCCACCTTGGTGTTAACAAGACCTTAGCGAAATTGCGGGAAAGGTTCTACTGGCTTCACGCTCGAGAAGACGTAGAGGACTGGTGTCGCAGATGCACAATTTGCGCTTCCGTCAAAGGCCCAAAGCGACGACTGAGAGGACAAACGCAAACCTATAACGTGGGGGTACCGTTTGAGAGGATTGCTGTTGACATCGCAGGACCCTTTCCTGAATCTGAATGGGGAAATCGATACACGCTGGTTGTAGCCGATTATTTCAGCAAGTGGCCCGAGGTCTACCCCATTCCCAACCAGGAAGCAACTACTGTAGCTGAACAGCTAGTGTTAAATTGGGTCAGTAGGTACGGCGTACCTAGCGAACTACATTCGGATCAAGGCCGAAACTTTGAGTCACTAGTTTTTGGCGAAATGTGCGAGCTGCTCGGAATACGGAAAACGAGGACAACACCGCTGCATCCCCAATCCGATGGAATTGTCGAACGTTTCAACGGCACGCTCAATAAACACCTTGCCAAAATGGTTGACGAGAACCAAAGGGACTGGGACCGACATATCCCACTATTTTTAATGGCATATAGAGCCGCTGAACATGCGTCGACGGGCCAAGCCCCAGCCAATGTCATTTTTGGAAAGACTATTCGTTTGCCAGCCGATATAAAGTTCGGAACACCCTCTGAGAAACCCCAAACGGTCTCGGAGTACGCAAGTGATCTAAGACAACGATTGAACCAGATACATCGGACAGTGCGAAAACACCTCGAATCGGCTACTGATCGCATGAAGACCAGGTATGATCTAAAGGCTAATTCTACTGGATTCCAGCAAGATGACTTGGTGTGGCTATATAACCCGCAACGGCGAAAGGGTAGGTCTCCAAAGCTGCAACATAATTGGGAGGGACCATACCGAGTTACAAAGCGAATCAACGACGTCGTATACCGAATACAGGAACATCGTAAGCCGAGAGCTAAAATGAAAATCGTGCATCTGGACCGTCTTGCCCCATATTACACCCAGGGAGAATTGACTACAAATAGCGACACATCTTTTCGGGGCGAAAAGAACTGAGGTGGGGGCAGTGTTACATGTACAAATAATTACACGTACAAATAATTCTGCGAGCTACTGTCGCAATTGTTTTCATCATCGTTAAGAACGTCAATGAATGAATTTACTCGAACCCACGAGAACGCAACAAGCATGATCAACATCTGCAAGTGACGTCACTCCATTCATGAATTTGCTCGAACCTACCAGGTACCTCTCGGTAGAACATTCGCCAATGCACGAGAAATGGGTGAATAGGTAGAGACCCTATATAAAGGCGAGCTGAATGAATGGGGGGAATAATTCATTCGACCGCGATAAGAACTGCGATAGTAAATTTATGGAGTGTGTTTCGTAATAGTGAAGTAATTTAGAAGACAATTGCGATAGTAAATTTATGGGGTGGGTTTCGTAATAGTGAAGTGATTTAGAAGACAATTGCGATAATAAATTTATGGACAAGTGTTAGATTTATTTTAATAGTGACAATTAAAATTAGTGAAAGTGTTAACTGATTATTGTGCATTAAATAAACACTTTTAACTTAAATTAAAAGACATTGCGTTTTCACTTTCCCGGAACATTAAAATTATTGGCCGCGAACCAATAACACGCGACAATATATATATATATATATATATATATATATATATATATATATATATATATATATATATATATATATAGATATATATATATATATATATATATATATATATATATATATATATATATATATTTATATATATATATATATATATATATATATATATATATATATATATATATATATATATATATATATATATATATATATATATATATATATATATATATATATATATATATATATATATATATATATATATATATATATATATATATATATATATATATATATATATAGAAATAAAGGATAAATATATATAGAAATAAAGGATAAAGGATTATTGAACACAAAATCTTTATTATCATCAATCAGGAGGTCAATCTTTAAAGCATTGTGTTGCTGCAATGAAACATAATTCTATTTTTTTGAGCCTTTAGGATTGACGATTTCGAGTTCCTTATTTCTCTGATATCCACTGGCTTATAAAAACATCTTAATTTTTTTTGTTTTAGCACTACAGCCCATATTGGGCTTCGCTTGCAGGTAGTTTGAGCATCTATCATTTTGATCGAATGTATTGGCAGACCAGAAGGTGTTATGGTCAGTATCACGCTTTGGCCGAATGTCTGTCCACCCAGCTGCGATACGTTCAGATAAAAATTATGTATGAGATCGTGAAAATTGGATAAAACTTTTTTCCACTATATATGTAAATCCATTTCGTAGCTCACACTCATTTTTACATTGACAAATTTTGCTTCGTTTACATATATACAATAAAATAAAGATTGAACCTAAGATATCTGCTAACTATAATTTTGAAAGGAAAGTGATTTTTTAGAATTCTATTATTGTTCGACTTTGACGAAATTGAAGAGTCAATACCCTCTCTTACGATATCAGGAAATCACTTTTCCCAGTCGCTATTATCACTTGCGTCCCCTAAATATTGAGACATGGTATTTTCCTAATAAGGAAATAAATTCCCTCAAACTTCAAGGAAAATGAACGATAATTCCGAGAATTTATCCTTGATTTGGAATCCCGCTGTAAGAAGTATAAAATTGTCCCACAACCAGACTGTGTAGGAGCTTCTCGCAGTCATAGCCATAGCAGTCGTCGACGTTGTCTTCGTCGATGGCAGGACACTCGCGCGACGAGTCGAAACGGCCTTGTCGCCGTCTTCCATGTCGTTGTTGTCGGCGGCGCGTCCTGAGACTTTTTCGATTGTGAAAGTCGTTTAGTCGTCGCTATGGCTAAAAACTGAGACGGGGTTGGAGACGTTTTTCCACGTATTTCATGCGTTCCACTTCCTGTCTTCCCTATCGCATAAACAGCAATCATCATCCTTGCGATTAAACATATCTCGTCTCAACGAATTTCGTGAGAATTTTCCGCCGTGGTTCTCTTTCTTCGGAGGAGTATCTCAGCGTGTCCCGACTGAGTTTTTCTTTCCAGTTTTCGCTTTCTTTTCATCGCCAATGACAATTTTTCCCCAACTCAAACATTGAGCCAGTGGTTGAAGAGAAAAGCGGACGCATTAGCCTCCCGAAATTGAGGAAAGAACTTTCACGCAGAAAAGTCCCCAGTCTGAATGAAACGGAAAAGAGTTCTTAAGGAACTCGAAATTTTATTTTTTGCATTTGCGGGAAGGTGGCGGAATCGTGTCAGAAGTGGGTAGAATTATGCCAGTATGTACTATCATATGAGCTGCGATTTCCCTTACAGTAAGCGGAATTTGTGTACTTCCAGCCGAAACTGGTTGCAAGCAAGGATGGTGTGAATACATTTGTGGGTTTAAAATGAAAAACGCTAAACATAAGGACGATTAAAACTTACACGTGCTGATGCGAAGCAGACAAACCCGATTTTTTATTTGCATTTTTGATGAATACAGAAGCTTTTCAGCATAGAAACAGCGAAGAATTGATACTGCATAATATTCTGGGGGGATGATCTAAATTTTCAAGCTGGGATTTTAAATAATTTAAAAATATTTTTTGGCTCTTGCGTCCGAATTTCGGGAGCTTCAAACTGAGACAGAGACTTCATATGAAAGAGAACATGAACTTGTGAAGAATACTTGGATCGTTGCATCGACTAATAATTTTTAAAATACGGAAAAGTTCCTTTTTCACAATAATCGCCATCAGTAAATGCTTGTTTTTGGAGATATAGATTTAACTACTGGAACCGAACGATGTTAAAGGGTTATGTAGGCTAGATATGTGAAGAGGTAACTTAATGTCTAGATCATCTTTTCAAAACCTATTTTAGTGATGTAGGTCAAAATAAACACAACGAGCAATGGAAGCATGCAAAAATACATATAATGTTGTCCAAAATCCTGATTTGCAAGCATTCCACAGCACGATTCTAGCCAGAGTCTTCTGAATACATACAAATCTCGCCCACTGTACGTCGGAGTTGAGACAAGCACGCGAAACAGCATCCCTGTTGTCATCGTCATCACCACCGCCGTTGCCTCTGACGAGGATTTGGATGCCAAGCTGAATTGCACGGAGAGGCAGTAGTGCTCATATGGTACAACTCGGCTGTGGTAAAGTGTCCTTACGACACAGCCTTTGTACTCTTTTGTTTCGGCTCAAGTTCGAGGCAGAAGCTCAAAAGCAGCTCGAACTTGCTTTTTTATTCTGTGTACATATCCAGTGAAATAGGGTGCGAACCCATCATTTTGTGCTTGCCGCCCGCCTGGTGGTGCGCCCGTGGGGTGGGGGAGTTAGGACGAAATTTCTAATAAATTTCCTTTATGTGTAGTGTGCGCACGGATGTGTGCATGCCGGCATACTTATATTTTTAGAAAAAAGCAGGTCTTGATGGGTCTGCAAGGCATGGGGAGACATACTGAAGGTCGCCGCGGAATGGGTACAGGGTGCGATGGGGGCCAGAGGCCGGCAGTGTGGTAGGAAGGTTGTAAAAATTTTTCGCGAGATGAAAGTGCGCAGAAATAACGAATGTTTCGAATACACTACAATTAAAAATGTAAAATCTAAAACGGAGGGAGGGCGGGCTATAGATTCCAAGTTTGATGGGGGTGGGGTGGGTGGCCTCTAACTTGGGGCTTTTTTCTGAAGGGATTTTTGTTCTTCTTCTGCCAGGCTCCACCGTTCGGCAGTGTTTTGTATTTAGCCGCTTCCTTTTATTTGCTTTATGTATTTGAAAACTAGAGGGGAGTCTGCTTAGCCAGATAGGGTTGCAGGGTTAGGCTGCTGTTAGAAGTGCTTGGTTGGTTGGGTTGCGCGTTTTTATATGGTGAATCGGCGGAATAACAGAATAGAGGTAGAGCGCGCACTTTATATTTTTAGTGGCAGCGTATAGAAAAGAAGGAGCGAGTGAACGGCGAATTTTTATGATGCTTAGAAAAGGATGATCTCGAGTTTGCTCCGTAAATTGCGAGGAGCATAGGCAAACTGGGTTTGTTGCTGTGTGTAGTTTTGAATGTTGCAGAAATTTTATACGTGATGAGATTATTATTTTCATTTTGATTTCTTTTTGTTTCGGCTGCTTTTTTGCCTTTTGTTAGTACTTAAAAAATGAGATGGTGTATTGTTAGCACCAATGGTATTGGTGCTGGTTGGTGGAAAGCTCCAGCATGTTACTCACTCTGTTCGTTAGTGGTACTCCAGGATTATGTGTTGTACGTACATACGTAGACTCACTCGCTGGCATAGTTGGACGGGTGGCAGCAAACGATGGATGGGCATGACAATAATAATTCGAGTATAAGCCCTTATCCTTATTCTAATGCTGTATCAGAACAAAGACGCATAAGAAGAAGAAGGGAACTTGTCATGACCAGAAACTCTGCTTGTTTTTTGAATCGGGGATTCGCTAAAAGGATTTTTTTTAAAAAGCAAATAAGACGACTACTGAATAAAAACGCAAAACAAACGAACAAAAAAACTCTATTTTGACATATGGGCTTTTATTTTAATTAGTACATCCTGTTACGAGGGAAATGCTTATGGTTGAAGGTTGTAGGTGCTTGGAGTTTATTTTTTACAAGTTAATTCATGGCTTCCAGGAATCATTGATTAATGATTTGTTCAGACACATTCAATGGTTTGAAGAATCAAACTTGACTGCCTGCAAATGAGGTTGGGGTATGTTGTTCATTCCGCAGGTATTAGTTTATATAACAAGCGATTTAAATTTAGGAGACTTTCGTGTTGTCCTGAATTATTATATAATCTACATATGCTACTGAAAACTTTAAATTTTTCTCTTGTATGCTATACAATATTCAGAATTAATATGAATCAATTTGCTTTTGCCAAACAAAAGTCTTATTTGTTGTGTGAATATTTCAACATACCAAAAACTTCTTAGTTTGAAGCCAACAGGTATGTGGATGACCTTCATTAGAATAGATATAGATAGAAGGAAAACTTCGGACAAATTCACTCAACTGGCATGGTTACCTTGAGATCGCTGAGATTTTCCGGTCCCAGACAAAAACCAAAACTAACAAAGCAAAGTAAGTGAACTTATAATAGCCGAACCCACGCGGCTGATTTGAGTGAAATGTAAAGCTTACCATTGGATGTAGTGGAATGAATTTCTTTTTTTTTTTTTTTCAAACACGGACACGGATGCCCATGGTCTGGCACAAGTGCCAGCGAGCTATAAACAACACCGAGCTCAGCTAACTGGCTTTGCTTAACGAACGCGTGCTTGAAGACTAGCATTTGCGGGATCATATGGGGCGGGTTTTTGTCGAGCCACGAAGCTACACTATAAAATACTTATCACGTGTACTCTACTCTACGAGACGTACCGGTTAATTTCTATTAACTTTAGAAATGTTATATTATGTGTCAATTAAGCTACTCTACTGTACTTCAACATTTTTTTGCCTCGTTAAAGCTAGCGGACACGGAGGCTTGAGACAAACGCAAACATTTTACCAAAAAGCAACCGTTACTTTTTCCGATGAATATCGTTGCATTACAAGGGGAATGTCAAACGTAAAGATGTTAAAGTGGCTGAAGTGAACCACCCATCTCTGCCAAAAGGATGGAAACTTGACGGATGTAGTTTACTTTAAACTAGTAAAACAACAAACTAAGCAGTTTCGACGGGGTGACCACCTTATCTCTTCAGCAGCAGCCACTCCTGATCACCACGGGGCTGCTCGACTGCTTATGTTTTTTACAGGACAGTCTCTTTGATGCCGATCCAGTCATGGAGAGACTGAAGGATTTCGCTCTTCACTAGTGAAGAAACA
This sequence comes from Odontomyia ornata, assembly GCA_963969285.1. NCBI lineage: Eukaryota > Metazoa > Arthropoda > Insecta > Diptera > Stratiomyidae > Odontomyia > Odontomyia ornata. Next base: position 267,999,594 of record OZ017739.1, on the reverse strand, counting down.
ATTGTTCCCGCAGTGGAGAGATGGTTGTTATAATTTTAGGTCCTTCTCATTGAATACAAGTCCGGTCAAATGTGTCCACAATCGGGAGAATCGTGCGCAAATTTCAGCAAACCGGATCTCTAGGAAATGTGAAATCACCTGTGCATACTCGCCCAGTTCGTTTTGCGGAAAACATTGCTGTTGTTCGCGATAGTGTGGTAGAAAAGCCGTCAGCCTCGACTCGTCGTCGTGCCCAACAACCGAACATCTCACGAACATCACTGATACGAATTTTGAATAAAGATTTGAATTTACACGCTCATAAGGTTTAATTGACTCAAGAGCTGAAGCCGCCTAACCATTCCAAGCGTCGGGAATACGCCGAATGGTTGGTTGAACAGACAGAAGGGAATGGTGACTTTACAAAGAAAGTCATCTTCAGCGACGAGGCACACTTTCACCTCAGTGAATTCGTTAACAAGCAGATTTGCCAAATTTGGGGAAATGAGGATCCACGAGTGAAAACCGATGCATCCATAAAGAGTGGCTGTTTGTTGCGGTTTATAGGCTTGCGGCGTCATCGGGCCGTACTTCTTCGAAAATGAGTATGGCCAAGCAGTTATCGTGAATAGTGTTCACTATTGCGAGATGATAACAGACTTCTTGTGGCCAGGAATTGAGGTTAGGGGCCTGGATGATATGTAGTTTCAGCAGGATGGTGCCACTTTCCACACAGCCAACGAAACAATGACTCTTTTGCGCGAGAAATTCAATGGCCGTGTTATCTCACGTTGTGACGATGTTAATTGGCCGCCACGATCATGTGATTGGACACCGTTGGACTTCTTTCTTTGGGGACATTTAAAAGAGAAAGTGTCCATCAATAAGCCAAGAACAATTCAAGAGCTAAAGGATGAGATCATTCAGCACATTAACGACATTGAACCTCAATTATTTCTCAGTCATTGAAACTATCGACCATCGAATAGAAGTGTACCACCGTAGCTATGGCGAGGCATTTGGGTGATATTTTGTTTCAAACATAATTGTCATAGATTCTACTATAATAAAAAAAATATTAGCAGAATTCTCTCAAAACTTTTGTTTTATTTACAATTAACATCGTGCGTTTTGGTTTGATCACCCTTTATATATATATATATATATATATATATATATATATATATATATATATATATATATATATATATATATATATATATATAAGTACATAAGAACATACGGGGAAAGAAACGGCTGACTATCAACTTCAAGATGCAACAGAAACATGACTCTACATAAAGCCAACTAGACGTGGACAACAATTAAGAGATGGCTTCAATCCACAAATAGCTTTTTAGAAATCATAGGTAACCCAGTCGAAAATTAAAAGTATATCGCTGTATTATTTACAGAAGTTATTCATAGCACCGCCGACAACTACTGCAGTTGTAAACATTTCAGAAGCAGAGCACGAAGTCGCAGTCTCACCACCAATTAGGGACGAAGTACAGGCAGCAGTACCTGACCTCAGAAAAATAAGGCTGCAGAAATAGATGAAATACCAGCAAAAATGCTCCAGAACAAGGCCCCTATCTAAAAACTTTCTCCATCGACTAAAATACAGAATATGGTTAGAGGAGAAGTTACCAGTAGACTGGCTAAGAAGTAGAAAAGCGGAGACGAGTTAAGGTGTGAAAATTATAGAGGGATTTCAATTGATTTTATTCTTCCTTTTATCAAAGGGCTGTATATATTTCATTTAATAGCGTGTGCACATAATTGCGAAACCGAAATATTTGAAAAAAGTTTTAAGTGAAAATAGTTTCCTGGTAATGCAAGTTCATTTTTTTCGCTTTTTTCATTTGAACCAATTGGACTTAGTTGTTAGAATTTGTTAAAATATTTGGTAATCTTTACAAATTTACAGCCTTTACCAGATTATCGAAAATATCATTCGTTTTGTGTATTGAGGCCAGGTTGTATGCTCTGTGAGCCTTGTACGGGCCAACAAAGAAGAAAAAAAAATTTCGCTTGTTGATTTCTTATACAAACTATCGAACACATGCTAACCAAACAATATAGTTCGCTTTGCTCGCTATCTGACAGGAATGCAGCCCGTACTTCCATAATATCTCCAATGCTTGTTTTTTGTTAAATTCTTCACAAATACGGTAGAACGGTAGATTCTTCATTTGCATTTGTAAGGGGTACCTGAATCCCACCAGCTTGAAGAGCCAGAGATAAATATCAATTTACAATATGGGCTGGTTGATAGTTTAAAATAGAAGGATTATTATGAAAGTCTTGTAAAGATGCAGCAGTCACTTTAGCAATCGGTAAACAATCCCATTTTGCCGGGCCAACACAGTCCTGTCGAGATTTCATATAAAATAGCATATACTTTTAGGAATGTACTACCCTTAAACCCACTTCTACATTCATGTTAGTAGCAATTCAGCCTGCACAACAGCATCTCTCATGGCCCAATATTCATCTCCCAATTCAAGAGGATTTGATCCATATTCCCAATGTGGTAGAGCGTCGGCCTAGAACGGTCTCGCCATCAGCCTCTGACAATTCTCATGCGTAACTGAAAATCTCACAAACATCAACATTCAGTGTGGCTAACATGACCAGATGCGGAACGTTCGGGATCTACCAGAGAAACTTCATGGCGATATCTATGTGTCATCTATGCAATCTTCCCGGTGATATTCATGTCACGATCAACATCCCTGAAATAACTATGACACTTTTTAGGGCAATAATGATGCCACTTTTTAGAGTGGAATATCTTATCTCTTTTTGAGATGTTTTTGACAGCTCCACAAAAGATAAAATTAAAGAAAGAAGGAAAACTAGGCTACTGTCCACAGGAAAAAAATTAATAAACCTTCACTTTCGTGTACTTTAGGTGCTTAGGTGCTGGCTTAAGTCAACGAAAATGAATTGTTTGAATTAGAGTCATCAGGTGTATCGACACTTTACCTTTGCAAATAGTGACCACTATGAATAGCTTGCATAGGAATGACCAGATGGAAATGGATCTTACCTTGAAATATTTTGTCATCAAAAGGTATTTGCAATATTTATATTACAGTTTCGGTGATAAAAATTTTGAGTTGCTTCTAAGGGATACATTTCACGATCCATCAAGGCAATGTATTTACAAGAGAATGAATGTGTGCCATCTATTGGCAATATTGAAAAAAAAGTAACGAAAATATGTTAGAAAGTGTACAAACATTCTATTACGATCAGTAATACTTGCACTCAAAAACAAAAGGACACAGAGAAATCTTGAGGTCAACAATTGCAGTCAAGGGCTTTGTAAAAATGAATTTCGTACCCTGTTTACATCCGTCAGTGCATGTGACACAGTAAGTTTGCTCTGAATTTATAGAAGCTGTTTAAACCTTTTGGAGAAATTAGAATTAGTGATATAATGATGCCTTCGTCCAATGAACATTTCTGCAGGTTTTCAAGGAAGTGGCCCTCTAACAAATTTAAGCATCAAATACTTTTTGAATCAAAGATAGTATGAAACGAAGCATCTTGACAAAATCTTTTAAAAGCTTGATTCTGGTTTGATCAAGTCAATTCTCTGGCACTACTAGTTTTTTTCAGCCATGAGATATATGTTCTTAGCTTGGAGTTAATCACCCTGGTTGAGCTTATTTATTTCTGATGAATACCCTGTGGGAGGAAACTGTTTGAGCATGAATTGTTCAGGGTGGAATGAATAGTCATGTATTGATTAACATCATTTGTAACTAATAAAGGAAAAACGTTGATTGTGTGCATGCAAATTGATCCTGAAGATCGTAGATTTTCCTCTATGTATATTCAATAAAATATCGATTATAAGGCAGTTACAAGAAAATATTTCGCGGATTTTAGTTCTAGTTCATTTCTTGGTTTGCTGGATGTGTGTAATTGATTCCTATGAAAGAATTGCAGATACACAAGGATGTTATAAGTTGCAGCCTTTTTTAGCAGGTGAAGGCTATTCACGCCCTGAGAGTGGGGCTCCCACAGACTCTAGACGACACACTAAACACCTCCTCTGTCAACCTCAGGACCTAGCCTGGAATCGTTTGACACATAAATTCTGGTTAAACCTCGTTTCTAATGCCTTAGACGCCACCAGTTTGGGGAAATCGCTCTTCCAGTGGGAGGGAAAGAAAAGATAGAGAATGTTGAAAAAACCCCGCTGCCCTCAATATATCTAGGCGCTCCCTCTTAGCAATTAGAACCGCCTGAAAGTAATATGCCACCTGCTTCAATTTGTCAACTGATCTGAGCATCTCTCTGGTTAGATTATCTGAAGAGAGCTCTCCTCATTCCTTAACAAAGCCACCGTGCAGGCTGTCCTACTCTTTGCAATCATCGGCCTCTGTAGTGCAGAAGACACAATCGGGAGTTTATGAATTGCCAATCCTGTGCAGGTAAGACTGAAAACATTCATGTCCACTCAAGAGCTGGATCCAATAGAAGGCAGTCTCACCATGAATAGGATCGAACCACGGCTTCAGATCAGGAATATGGCATGCAGTCGTTATTTTTTCGTATCATTTACATAGGATTGTTTCCAATTATCAATTGAGCGTTGTCTCCCTTCAAACGCAGCTGTCCCTACTACCTTCGTTTTGTGCAATTAAATTTTCGGTGCTCTCTCGCAAAGAGAGCGATAGGCATAACGCTTGCAATCACCAGCTCTGCCGATTTGTACACTGTCCAAGATGCAGATACTATCCTCAAGGCTCCTCGTTACTGCACCTGCGCTAGGCGTTATTGGTACAGCTCCTTGCTGAGACTGCCACTAAATATTTTCGATCCGTATAGTAGCGCAAACTGTACCGCACTTATCAGAAGTCACCTTGTTGATGAGATAGGTCTCCTACATTGGCCATTTGTTGACTGAGTGCCAACATACCCACCGCAGCCTTATCCGCCTTTGCTCTAATTTGCTCAGAGAAACTCAGAATGATCAGAATACCCAGGTTCTTTACAGCTAGCTTCGATTTAGTTTGGACTTCTCTAATGCTCACTCTAGAGATTTCTAGACTATTTCGCTTTTCTAGGTTATGCTAAATCCGCAAGCAGTCATCCAGTCGATCAATTAGCGCATTAGTATACCTGCGATTAGTGCTGCGACATCATCTACATTGCCGATCAAGTGCGACTCATCTGGCATCTCAAGTCTCAGTAATCAGCCGTACGTGATGTTCCAAAGGTCTGGGCCAAGGATGGAGCCTCGAGCAACACCCGATCTAACTCCCATTCTTCGTCCATCCTCCTGCATGTTGTAGAGCAGGCTTGAATCCATCAGGTAGTCGCTCAGAACTCACATCAGATAATCTGGAGCTCGAAAAGGGGTTCCAGTGCTCTTATCTGCCAATTCAGCAGAATTCAAGGCGTTTTTGTTGGTCCAGCTGTGAGCTTCTATTCTTTGTACCACGCTTATTAGCTCTGCAATCACATCAATGGTGGAGTATCCCACTCTAAAGCTGTACTGCGGAGGAAATAGGTCCCCACGTCAGTGAGTCTTCTCATATTCAGTTTCTCGAGAAATTTCCTAGACGTGTCTATCATGCATAACGGGTGGTATGCAGACGCTGAATTAGGATTTCCTTTCTGTTTGCTGATCAACACAAGCCTTACTACCTTCCATCATTCCAGGAAACCCGCTTTGCATATGCAAGCGTTAAATGTTCTGAGCAGCAAGTCAGAGCAACGGTTGAAGACAAGCTGTAATATTTCAGCAGGAACGCCATCTGGTCGTGGTGTCCTAGTGGCGTTTTCCTGCATTGAAATGGACGGAATGCGTGGGGAACAGAGCCCGTACAATATCGTCCATTTTTTTTGCTTTATGTATACATGAATTTTGAAGGGCATTAAGCGGTCCTATTCACGTCATCAACGATTAATTAGCTCTCCAAGAGATTTTCTAACTAATGTGTACGCTGCTAGCCTTGTGTTTTCTTCCTTTCGTATTCGTGCCCGCTGTGCTTTTCGTCACAGCTGATGATAGTCCCATCCCATATTGGAGGCTTACCGTGATGGAGTCTGTGACGGGGCATAGAAGACTCGCAAGTAAACATGATAATATTCATAGTCAAGTTTACCACATTCTCAGCAAAGTCCTCTGCATTCCAGTGGAGCTTCCAGCAGCAGTGTACCCGCCGTGAGCCAATCAGTAAACCTCCCAACCTGCATTTTCCCAATTTCCCATCCGGTTGAAGTCTGAGTATATAGATGGTGAGGAACTCCGCCGCAGTTCTCAACCACTAAACACTGGTGGTTGCTGGCTGAGTAGTCCTCTAGCACCCACCAATTATGTAATCTTGGCATCAGAGACTCCGACACATATGTCATATCGGGTATGGTTCCCGCACACCCCAATGAGTGATACTTTGGACAGACTATCAAGTGATTCTTCAGGCAAACTATAAGCCCGTTTAGTTATGATAGGCATGAGTTTAAAATCCGTATCGCAGCAGGGCAGACGGAAAAACAGCCAAACTATATCACCTTCTTGAACGCTGATACATTCGATCAAGGCAAGGAGATACTCTAACTATCTCTAAGCGAAGGCTCAAACGGGCTGTAGTGCTAAAGTAAAAAGTAAAGTGTTCCCAGGGTTGGGACAGCAAGTGCTCTTCTGGCTACCATAACTAGGACCTGCTTGCCTATGTGTTCAAACCAGCAACCTCCAAGGCATTAAGTTTGGGCTGATAGCATGGCATCGGTTCGTTTGACGTTAAATAAACACTAAAAAATGTAATTCCTGAGCACTCCACCCACAGAAAACCAGCTTTTCGTCCATGGCTCTGTACCTGTAGGTAGTCACGGCCTCAACCCCAGATGGCGCTGGTACCAGATTCATCAGGTTACTAGGCTTGCGAGTTCTTGTTGCGACGTTGGTTACTGAGTAGCAGAAGGTCAGCAGGGCGTTTCTGCTTCGGTGCAAGATCACTTGCCGGATTCAGCTCATTTGAGTACCATTTTGGTTTTGGTTAGGGTCTATGTGTAAGCTTGGCATCTGTCTGATCCTAGTATATGATTGAGATCATCAGGTTCCAGCTTAGCATTCTGCTAGGGAATGCATATTGCCTCGACCGTAAATTTGTTTCTTTTATGTCCCATTTGAACATAACTATAGCTCAATGAGCTCCTATCAGGTGCCCTACAGCCATATGCTGTGTGCCCGTATTCAAAGCACCTGAAGTTGCGGACAGAAATAGCCCTTCTCCACATACTACAGATAACCCAATCTGTTTTGATTTTACCTTTGGCTAGGATTTGTTCAGCATTATTATTGGTCAAGTGTATAGTTGCCATGTGCTGTTCTCGAGTGTTTTTTGTTGTTTGTGTTGCTTTAAATTCGCTTAAACTAGGGAACTCCCCTTTGATGGTCTTCTCTACCATGATTTTGTCCATGACGCAGTCAAAGTCTCTAATTTCGAGGGTTGCCATCAGCTCAAGCGAGACAATGGTTATTCGGGTTCCAAGAGCCTTTTTGACCGCATCACGGAATGCATCCTTGTTGGAGGCCTTTGATCCAAATCCTATTAGTGAGCCTCCGGAGCGGAAATTATTGATTTGGAAACGATAAAAAGGAAAATGGTAGATATGCTGAAAGAAATGTCTGAGCTGCTTTTATGGTTTCTTAAAGATATTTATTCTATCAAGCTGGCTCCTTTCAATACATGATATTTAAAAAGACACCTCCTTGCTTTGCACATTTGAAGTAATGAAGGTGCGATGTTAGGTTTTCCTTTTTTTTCAGATACTAAAGCTTCTAACATCGAGAAATGGTATTTTAGAAACTGTGATTTAACGCAAAATTTTCTCCGGAATCAGGAACGCGTTTTAGCCAGTTCTTTCTTAATTTGATTATTATCGTCAAGTTTTCAATCAAATATCCTTGACTTTCCGTTTGAGAAAGGAGAACGGCTTCCCTCCTTGTTTCCCCAGCCCTACAGTCTCCATGACTGATCATCCCAGATTTCACGATCAAATGGTAACAAATGTTCACGGGGTCACACAATGGCTTTATTGTTTCCCCGGTAATGGAAAACAATAAATAAATACCGTAAATACACCCACATCTCTGCTAACAAATCCTACTTACGACTACTTTGTGGGTACAAAAGAGGGTGATGGCGAATCTACCGTGCCTGATAACGGAATTGATAGTAATAGCCATACCGCCGGAATGGAAGCTGGGCAACGGGTTGACTCCCCGGTCCTGGAAGCCCCGACACTATTTTGAAACCTGGAACTGAGCTTTGGAATGGATTATAACTATGGCAACGACCTCGCAACCGAAAAAAGGACTATGGCATTGGATACTGGAATGTTAGATCACTCAACTACCCTGGCACTGTTAAGGACCTTTACAACAAACCAGCCAAAATAAATTAAACATACTGGCAATTCAGGAAACTGGACGTGATATTCAAGATTTGAGATCGCACACAATATTTAAAAAAGTGGGAAGCCTGCTGGAAAGCGCCCATTCGGAGTGGCTTTTATCGAAGATAGAGAGCTGAAATCACACGTTATTGATTTCAATCAATGAACGGTTGTCTGCGATGCCTTGACCAAAGAATAGGATGAAGAAACGAAAGAAATGTTCTGGAATCACCTGGAAAGACTAGTTGAAACGACATAAAAATAATTCTGGGTGATTTAAACGCTAAGATTGGCAATGAGCTATCTCATCGGGGAATGCCTCTATGGTGAAACAGCTGACAACGCCCAGCGCCTGTATGACTGTACGTGTTGCAAAAATCTAGTTATACGTTCGACTTACTTCTTTCATTGACGCATACATGAAGTTATCTGGGTATCACCAGATTGTAAAACCAGATCGACCATGTTTTGATCTGACAACGTTGTATCTTGAGCATGCTTGACGTGCATGCATACTGAGGAGTCAATTGTAGTTTTATCATTATTTGATTGAATTAACATATCGATGTCGTATGTCAAAGGCGTATTTGGCTAAGACAACCCCTCTACAAAATTTCTACATCAAAAGGCTCCAAACGGTATCTGTGACGAAAAATTTTACGGAGACCCTCGATCACCAGCTAGCTTCCATCCTAGTAGACACATCGTTGAAAACAAGCATAGATCTGTAGGTGAAAGTGAAAGCGGTGATTTATACAGATGGTTGGACATCAAGCCCGGCGCAAAAGAAATGGCTGGGTAGATCACGAATGCCGGGATGCGTTAGATAAGAAGCACGTGGCATACGCACAATATTTTGGTAGGAAAACCAGGACATAGAGATAACATTATGAAAATCTCAGAAGATTAGCGAATAAGATAATTAGAATCAAGAAAAGAAAATACTATGACGACCAATTGAGGAGTATCGATGTAAGTCCAGCAAGCAGCAACACAAGCCAAGCATACAAAGTAGTAAAAAGCTTGAAAAAGAATTAAGGAAATATAGGAATCATATTTCAAGAACGTTCTTAACCCTCCACATAGCACCAGAACATTGAAGCCTATAGATACTACAAGAGAGCTTCATTTGGTCTCATCAACTCTGGACGAAGTTTTTTTCCACTATCAGAGCTCAAAAGAATAATAAATCGCCGAGTAGCGATGAGATGCAATTAGAGTTTATAAAATATGGTGGCAGCGGGGTTACGAAAGCCATCCAGCACATTTGCAAGCATGAAAATATGCCGATAGAGTGGAGCCAATCAATTATATTCGCTATCCACAAAAAAGGTGACAAATTACATTTTGAAAACTATAGATGCATGACTCTTCGTTGCATGGCGTACTTGATACTTGAGAAATGCTGGGAGTTCAACATAATAGATATACAATAAATTTCCTTTGACTTTAAGTAAATAAATGGCAGTATTGATCGTAACATACTGTACTAAATAATGCCTATCTTTGGTATTCTAGCCAAATTAGTTCGTCTTACCAACATGATAATGATGTTGACAACCTCCAAAGTCCGTGTCAATAACAAACTCAGCGATGCCCTTGACACAAATTTTGGTCTAAAGCGGGAAGATGGGCTGGTCCCATTGCTATTCAATTTGGCTCTGGAATATGTCATAAGTAAGCTATCTGTCGATGCACGAGGTACGTTACTATACAAGCCAAGTCAAGTAGTATAGCCTGTGCGGACGACATCAACATTTTGTCACGGTCACTAGCAACCACCAAAGAAGTTTTTCTGATACTCAACAGTGAAGCAAAACTTGTTGGGCTACAAATCAATCAGGACAACAAAACAAATCTCACCAAGAAGTGCACGAAAGGTACTTCAAACACCGAAAATATTACATTTGGCGTACACAATATCAAAAATGTGGGCAAATTCGTGTACCTGAAAGAAAAAAGTCATTTAATGCATCAGTGGGTCCAAGGGGAGGCAAACTGTATCAAAATTAAACTCGCTGCGTAACCTGAAGGTCCCTAGTTTGAGTCCTGTTGTTGCCAACGAGATTTACTTCGAGCGATCCTTCAGACGGACTTTAAGCCCGTTCAGTTATGATACGTACTGGTTTAAAATCAGAGCTTACCGCGGGTAGGTGGACGGACACACGGGCAAAGCATGGTATTGACCATATCTTTTCGAGTGCTGATGCATTCAATACTCTAACTACCTTTGACCGAAAGTCCGAAAGGGGCTGCACTGCATTGGTATGTATTTGTAGTAATAATAATGTAGCATTTAAATTTTCCACATATATGCATAATCCAGAGTGCCTTCGGGGCAATTAATTTTTATCATAACTTAGGTTTAAACACGCTTTACCCGAGTAGAAATTCAATTTAGGCGGTCACTAGGCTCTAATTAGGCATGGCTATTATGCCAAACGTATGCCAAAAGTAACGCATGACCCTATCACAGCTTAAATTAGGCAGTGATGGGGCTTGCCTAAACAGTTCTTAATTTAGGCTGTTATGGGGCTTGCCTTAGCACTTTCTAATTTACATAGTGATGGAGATAGACTTTATTTTTCCTTAATTAGGTGGTGATGCGGCCTGCCTTAACACTTCCTAATTTAGGCGATGATTGGGTTTGCCTAGACAGTCCCGAAACACAAACAACTTTCTTGGCAAAATACTTATCAGTCTTCATTTCGCAAAATACAAGTTTTCACATTTTTCAAGAAAATCAACATTTGCGATAAACTAATGTATATAACCTCAAAAACACGGCTCTAATGCAAATTATATGATTCAATTTAGGCATGCCGCACTAGGGCTCCATTAGGCCCACATTAGGCATGCCTAAGTTAAGCAAGTCGCATAAGGGCCGCATTAAACATGCCTAACTTAGGCAAGCCCCACTGTTTCCGCATTAGGTCCAAATGCCTAAACTGATTTCTACTCGTCTATATTTGTAAAATTTTAAGGATGATTTAAATGACGCTTATTTTCAATCGTTTGTTGGATATCTTCTTGTGGTACCACGAAATTCGGAAAAATAAATGCAATAAGAGCTATTTTCAACATACTTGCGCTCACTTCGACAAAACTAGCAAATTTCATCTGTCCCACAACAAACAGTGTGGCGATTATCTTATTCTGTAGAAAAATTTAGTTTGTACTAAGACTCTTCCAATATTGGCATCAGTCAACGATTGCAAATTGCAACGTTCATGATACTGTCGCTTAATAATTTTGCTTTGGTCTTCATCATAGTCGTACAAGCCCATAGTGCTAACAGATTGAGAGATAGGACTCCAAGGGCTCAATTTTTTGTACAGATATAGAATCTAGTAATTTCTTTAGTACTAGATATGAATTAAGACTTTGTTTAGCTGCAATTTATTTCCAGCATCTCTATCGTCTTCCTCTTTCCGATAGAAATATAACGGCAGAACCTACATAGCCATATTCGGCGGGTATTATTTTGAGCCCAACTAGATTCGACAGCGCTCTAAATCTCAAACAAATGTTCTGGAGCCGGTTACACGGATGCTGGCAAAGACAGCAGGAGCAGTAAGAGCATTGGAGCCAACAATGAAAGCAGCAGTGGCATTGAAAACACCACTACCCACCAATCCAATCTTCTCGTAATGTTGAATATATATATAATTTGTTTTCCAGAAGGGTTTATATTTCCGCAAAATATTAACTGGTGGATAGGTTTGATATGTCATACCACGAAAAAATCAACTCTTGGAAATAAGTAGAAGTTAACTGAATTTCAGTAGATTAAGCTCTCTATTTCTCAGAACTCACTTACTCTGGCAACACTCACTGCAGAAGCAAAATCTGCCTGAACTTTGGACAATTTCTAGCCGTTCTCTTTAAGCCGTCAATGTCGCCGCCACCAAAGTTTAGCAAGCACAGCGCTCTATGTCTAGTCGGACACTTTTTTCACATCCCTATACATCCCACCTATAGATGAGTACATCAAGGATGAATAAAGACAACGATTCGGATGGGCAGGGACGATAATAAAAATGAAAGAAATGTCTGAGACATCTATTTGGGTAGCATTGTGCTAGTTCACAGTATCCTTCCTCAAATCGTCGTTTTCGATTATGGCGGCAATAGGGAAAACGAGTGATGCTGGCTGAAGCTGTTTTAGCGGCCCACTGATTTTTGTATACTTTATTTCAAGTTTTATTTTTTCATTATCCTCATCTTGACTGAGGTGGCGAAGATGAGGGTGTGTGCACTAGTGAGTGTTGGATCTCGGCAAAGTGAAACTAGAATATGCATACAGAGGCGAAAGCGAAGAAATGAAGTAAAAGAATTGGGAAAGCTTTTAGAAATAAGGCTGATGATAGCTCGGTTTAGGGGTGGTGCGGTGGCGATAACAGTTGTAGGAGGATAAGTAGATTGACGTTGGAGTGAGGGGCAGTTAGTTAGACGTCGATGGTCGATTTGAAAATTTCACGTTTTTGTTCTCTCCTACTGCTATCCCTTGAGCTTCTATTGAGCTCTAATGAAGGCCTCCCGTTTTCGAATTAAATTTGCATTCTTGAACTTTTGCGCAACTTTAACCACATCATGACAATTCTTATTGCTCATTCCTCTTTTGTATTTGGCTACTAATGAAATTTATCAGAGAGCAAAAAGATTTGCAATGCATACTTTTTTCAACAAACGACCAAAGATTTGAAATGAATTGAGAAGAGAAAGAGAGTATTCAAAGTAGACTAGAGAAAGTTTCCTGAAAAAGTTTGAGTGCACAAATTTAATTTTATTTGCAACCATTTGATGAAGCACAGACTTTCCGAACAATCCGGGTTTTCCGGAAAAATTTGGCACACATTTTTTAAAACTTACTTGTAATCTGCTAAAATTGATATGTCTTTCACCTGAAAATAAAAGGAAATGTTTTAATTGCTTTTAAAATGTTGAACTTAAATTTAAGTGAAACGAAGACAAGTTGTGACAATTTTTATTAAAACGTATATGCAAATTATTTCTGTTGCGTAATGAAACAGTTGTGAAGCCCTTTAAAAAGTTGATACTAAAGAATAGTTTATGAAATTTGATTCCATTAAAATGGGCAATGATAAGTGTCAGTATAAAACAGTAATGTCCAGTTCATCTTCAGAGATATCTTACATAGAACACATTTGATTACCTCTTTTTCGCAAGACTGCTTAACTTACATTTTTAAAGCCACTTTTCTTTCTTTAAGCTTCCTACAAGAAGTGACAATCCTTTATGCACACAACAAATTCACGACATTCTATTCCAATGGTTAAATCATTGCAGAGCCACTATCTCTAAAGATCAATTTCAATTGATGATCGACGAAAAGAATCCGCGGTCTACTTGAAAAATGTGTCCATAAAATTAACATTTTTCAATGAGTCTACAAGGGTGGAAAAGTAGCCATTTATTTGTCAACATAAACTCCTTTTAGCTCAATATACTTGACCCAGCGATGCTCCAACTTCTTTAATTCGTCTGAAAAATACGATTTCTGGAGGTCTGCAAAGTAGGTCTTTGTGGCGGCGATGACCTCCTCATTCGACTCCAATTTCTGCCCGGCAAGTGATTTTTTAAGTCTGGAAATAAAACGAATTTGCACGGGGCCAAATCTGGAGAATACGGTTGATGGAATAGCAGTTCGTAGCCCAATTCAACCCATTTGGTCGTAGCGACGGTGGAGGTGTGAGCCAGTGCATTGTCATGGTGGAAGAACTCTTTTTTCTTCAGCAAATGGGGCTTTTTTTCTGCAATTTGGCCCAATAATTCGGGATAGTAAAGCCCTGTGACCGTATTGTCCTTCTTCAAGTATTTGATGCACATCATACCTTGTGAATCCCAGAAAACAGTGGCCATCACCTTTCCGGTCGATAGAGCAGCCTCCGCCTTCTTCGGAGCACGGTCACCGGGTGAACTTTGCTGTTTCGGCTGCTCCTTGGGCTCTCGTGTGTAACAGTGGAGTGATGTCTCTTCGACGGCCACGATATGATGCAGAAACCCCTTGGGATTACGCTTAAATAGCGTCAAATACTGCTCGGAAGTGGTCTCACGGTTGCGTTTGTTGTCCGGAGTGACAAACGCGGTACCCATCGCGCTGACAGCTTTCTCATGCCTAAAATTTCATGCAGGATATAACCCCTGCAGTTTTTTGAGATGCATATTGTCTCAGCTATCTGTCGGATCTTCAATCAGCGGTCTGCCGATACGAGCTCGTGGATTTTTGTCACGTTATTCTCGATGGTAGCCGTTTTCGGGGCACCTGGGCATGGTTAATCAAAAACTGACGTGTGACCACTTTGAAACTCGTTCAAAGAATCTTTAAGGATCACCATCGCAGGAACAGGGTCACCGTATACAGAATCAGAGTGCTCCTTGACTTTGCTGCGTGGTTTCCCTTCCAAAAATGAGAACCAAATCAACGACCGATATTGCTCATTCTCCATATTTCTAAAATCTGCGGACACGCTTGCTTCCACACGAAGTCAAAACAAAACTACGAGTCTGATTTGGCAGGAGTTAGACAATAGCCGTATACAATATACGTACTCGTACAAACTATCAAAGTTCTTTAGAAAATACAAACCGCAAACTTCGTTAAAAACTAACAACAACATTGGAAACAAACTGATTGACAAATCAATATACGAGAACAGTGGCAAATACAAACCGACATGCAAGGACTGCGATATGGTATATATAGGGAGGACAACACGGAAATTAACGACAAGAAACAAAGAGCACTTATCATCTTTCTTACACAACAAGGCAGAGTCCAATTATGGGACGCACCTTAAAAAATCACGCAGAGAGCCTGTGATACTCTGAGATAGATATCTTTTAAAATAACCCAAAATCAAACTCTTAAATTCAAAATCGCTGCCCCCAGAAAGTAAGCGAAATTTATTATTTTAGTAGCAACTGAAGTGTTGAATATATTTTTATGTACTCGTAAACGTCTGAAATGGCTTATATTGGAAGTATTTGTGCGATAAATAATATTTCTTAAACAGTATTTGACTTCCAAAGTGGCTACTATTTAAATTGTTACATGTATTTCGAAGATAAAGTTGCTTTTCTGGCTGGTGCTGCCAACGGGGATTTTTCGAAGAGACGGAGAAATTTAAAGTGAAACAAAGCAATGAAAAATGTTTTTAATATCCATGAAATGTGTGTCATTTCAAAGATATTTTGGCGAGAATATTTAAAAATGATTTCGGGCATGCTGCTATCGCGGTACGTGGCGTTATATGAAATTCCAATTTTTACACACTCCATTGTAATTCAGTATTACGGCAATAATGCATCGAATGTTGGCTTCCAAGTACTCTATTTTTTCTAGTTTATCGACATGGACATTAGGTTTTACCTTTCCTCAAAGAAAGTAGCCAAACGCTGGCTGTTAAATTGCATGAGCGCAGTGGCTATTTAACAGGTTCGTTTTGTGAAATTAATCGTTCGTCAAATGTGTCTTTCAGTAAATTAATTGTATCGCGCACTGTGTGGTGTATGGCACCGTCCTGGTGAAAATACATGTCAGGGACATTAATGCCTTCCAATTGAGGCACTTGAAGTTAGGAATCATGTCTCTGTACCACACACCGTTGACTGTAGCATACTGACGATCATAATTTTGGAAGACATATGGACCAACTATCCCACCATCCCATAAGGAGTACAAACGATGACTTTTTCTGGTTTTTATGTTATTTCCACAACTATTTGTGAATTATTATCGCACCAAATGCGGTAATTCTGTTTGTTGACATAGCCATTCAACAAAAAGTGTTCTTCATCACTGATCGAAATTGCAAAATGAAATTGTGGATTAATGGAAATTTTTCCATCGGCCCATTCACCAAATCTTGTCACGGCGTGAGTTTATCTATGATAAACTGCCAAACAGAACCAACCTCAAAATAACATTGAATTCCCCATTGATCCGCGTCTAGCTTTGCTCCAGTTATTCACCTCTTTCGAAGGCATTCAGTATGTATGCGGATACTTAGGTTACGGTCTATGTTTCCAAACCGTAGCATAGCACAGGTGTCATACTTGGTTGTATACTTGGAGCTTTGTTTTCCTGTGTATGCATTTGGTCTTCAAGATCATCAAAAATCAATAAAATATTTTTTTGTGAGCTGTATTTTTCGGTGCATTTTATTTTGGCACCTAGATACACAAATTTGCTAAAATTTTTGATACTGTATTTGCCAAGTGTGATATTTTGGGTATTTGAGGTATTTTTTCTCAATTGCATCATGGGTTTTGTTATATTCTTATTGATTTGTAGCCCTACTAGTTTTGTCTTTCTGTCGAGTTACAGGAAAATTTCTTTGGCGGTCGTTAATGACCATAACAAAATGTTGATATCGTCCGCAAAGCCTAAAACTTTGCGTGACTTGTATCGTAATTTACCTCTTCCATCGACAAGCGGCTTCCCTATGACGGGTTGCAAAGCCAAATTAAATAGCAATCGGGCCAGCCTATCTTCTTACTTTAGTTCAATATATATGTCAAAGGTATCGATGAGTTGGTTTCTGATAAGAACTTGGGAAGTTGTCAACGTGAAATTATTTGCCACAGATGCCACATGGAACCTTTCGATGTCGAATTTCTGTTGAGGACTGATCTTCGTCATCTAAACCTTAAACATACGCCAGCAATAAGTTGATCTGATCAAGTAATAATGCGAGTTACAATTTGCTCCTTGGTATGTGCGGACGTCAGGTTTCTTCGAAGACCATTTTATCGGATCAGAACATGGTTGATACAGTTTTATGTATAAACATTCAGTGATACTTCGGCCATTTAATGTAACCGTCGATATGGGAAGCAAGTCGAAGGTACGACTAGATTTTTTCTGCATATAAAGTCAATCAGACACTGGTTGTTGTCATTTGTTTCATCGTGGAGGGATATATCCTCCTGTCGTTCTCCAATGAGATAACTCATATCCAACCTTAGTATTGAAATTGCCCTGAATAATTTTTTTCTTTTGCAAGTACCCAGTCAAATAGTCTTTTGAGGTGATTGTAGAACACCTGCTTAGTTTCTTCGCCCTTATCTTTTGTTGAGGCGTATAAGTTTATCGTCCAAATTTTGAAGAATTTCACTTTCTTATGGATTGCACACATCCTTAAAATCAATAACATGTGATTTGAACTCCCTATCCACAATTAAAGCCACAAAAAATCCCCACTTTCTAACAGGCTTCCCGCTTTTGAATACTGTATGCGATCTCATTTATTGAATATCACTTCCAGTCCTGTTCATTTCCTGGATTACCAGTGTAATTTATACTGACTGACCTTTTTTAAAAGGTACTTAATAGGGCCAGGGTTGTTCAGTGACCTGATATTTTAGGATCCAATGCCATAGTCTCTTGTCAGTTATGAGGTCACTGGCGTGGGTTCAGCTCAATTCAAAGCTCTGTTGTAGCTTTCCAAATAATATAGGATAGGACGAGGGGTAAGCCCATCACCAAGCTTCAATTTGCTTGGGATGATTCCTATTTTCCATTCTGTTATCACTCATAGAAGACTCGTCTTCATTCTCTTACGTCAGCCTTTCATAGAAATGACTACTATGAAGGAGGTCTAAGTATGATTGAGAAGTAGAACTGTAAGAGTATTTGCCGTTATTGGCACTCCTGGGCATTTAATGTACCATCGTTGGGAAACCAGTAAGCCCAATACACAACCCAGAGATAATTTACTACCATTTGGTCGCTGCAACCTAATATAACTAATACATATGAAGTCCTATTTGGGATACTGAATATATTCCGGGAGTTAATAGCAACATTAATGTTTTTCATCATTAGATATGGTGCAACGGCCTTTGGCCGCTAGCATCAATCTCCTCTAATCATCACGGTTCTGCGACCTCGTCCTTCTGTTGATCACTCCCAGCGAATATCTATTGTGAGCTTCTATCTTGTCTTTCCATCGAGTCCTCGGTCATCCCGGTGGACGTCTGCCTTGCACTCTACTCTTTAATGTTCTTTCGGGTAGCCGGTTTTCTTCCATTCTTCTTACATGGCCTGCCTATTGCAGTTTGCGTAAATTTGAGCAAGCGGATGCAGGTGAATAGTCAAACAATTCATACAACTCATTTTTGCAGCGTAGTCTCTATTCTGTTCCTTGTTTACTTTGCCGTAGATTTTCCACGGCACTTTGCTTTCAAATATATCCACTGCCTATTCGGATTCGCTCGTTGGAGTCCATGTTTCACTGCCATATGTCAGCACAGGTATGTTTAGTGATTTGTAAGTACGGAACTTAAAATGTGAAGTGCGGAGTAATCGGCTTTATTTGCAGCGTTTATGTGGCGTTAAATCTACACTTTCAAGGTTATAGTCTATGGTCGATTATAGTCAGTAAGTTGATCGTTTAACTTTACCTGGGACTCTGTGTTTAGCATCGTGACTTTGACCATGTAGACTAGTTTTTGGTACGCCAATGTCAATTAATAATTTGTACAGTGCAATTCTGTTGTCACTAGAGTTTGCTTGCTTATAGCATACAAAGAGTTTATGCACATTGATGTTATATTACCAGCTTTTTCATGAATCTGTTTAGCTGAGAATATTTCGTCTTTTTTAGACCATCCACTACAAAGGTCTCTTTGATACTCTTCTATAATAATTTCGTAGTACGGCTTTAATTTTCTTCTTATGATTTTGGAGAGCACTTTAGAAGACGTACACAGGAGAGCGATGCCGCTATAATTTTCACACCTTGACACGTTCGCCTTTTTGTGTACAGGACATATTATTCTTTTTTTCACCATCCATTTGGTAACTGCTCCCCTGACCATATGAAGAAGGTTGCTTAGATGGTGACCTTCCCTTGGAGCAGTTCTTTTGGAGTCCGGACTTTTCTAAGAGCCTTTTCTGAGGTCCTATACTGCTGCCTGTATTTTGTCTATGGTTGGCGGTGAGACTGGGACCTCTTGCTCTGTTCAAAGCTATAGTCGTTGCTGGAGACACTGTGAATAGCTTCTAGAAATGTTGTAGTTATCAGTTATTAATTTCGACTGTTTTGCTTATGATTGCGCCTGACGTCGTATCTTAGTTATTCGATAGAGGCATGCGCCGCTCTGACTTCATGTAAGCTCATGTTTTTGTTTAACTATTGGATCGTGGCATTAACGGTCAGTCGTTTTTTTCTTCTACACATTTTTTTAGTTTGATGGCGGATTTTATATTGTTCGGCTATGGCTCGAGTTGACCGCTGAACGTATTTTTTGTACGCATGGTTCCTTTTTTGAACCACTTCCTTGCATCCTTCGTCATAATAGTAGTTCCAACTTTTCTTTGGCAGGTGCCCCAAGTCTTCCTTGGCTGATTCTGTTATCGCATCTCATACCGTCTTCCGCATGGTTTTGATGTCATAATTACTTTTTTCCGCCTGTGGAGTGTTACGTGTATGCGATCGTGACTGAACTATCATTTATAGTAGCTTACATATCTGATCTTGTTTAAAGCTCTTGGAGATGCGACACCGAAACAAAACTCTTATAAGGTAGTGGTCTGAGTTACAGACAGCGCCGCGGAATGAGCCCGTGTCGAGAATGTTGGCAACCGCTCGTCTTTGTATGAGCATATGGTCGATTTGGTTGAATTCGCAACAGCCTAGGGATGCCCACGTCCCCTTATGGATGTCTCGATGTGAGAAGTATGTGGAGTTTACTGTAAAACCTCTACTGGAAGCAAAGTCTATCAGGCGTTGGTCGCTGGTCTCTGCATGCAGGCTACGCCCTCCAGTTGGTCCTCTATTTGTCGTTTCTCGACGAATTTTTGCATTGAAGTCACGCAGAACAATTTTAATGTCATTTGATGGTAATGCATCGACAGTGCCATTCAGGGAGCTGTAAGACCCGGCCTCGGCCTTGTCTTCTGTGGGTGCGTGATAGTTGAGCAGCCAGACATTAAATAATTTGATTTTGATACGAATCGTACTGATCCTTTCGTCAACGGGCTTGAAGTCAGTGATAGTTTGTTTAAATGTGCTGTCAATAATGAAACCTACGCCAAACTTATGGTTACCTGACGATTTTCAGCTTTCAAATACGGTATGTGTTCGTATGTTAAATATTTCTTCACCATGCCATCTGGTTTCTTGCACTGCTGGAATGTTGGTCTTTTATTTCTTTATTTCATTTATTTATTTGCTAAAACAAGGCAGATCATTTCTTTGAAAATAATTGTAATACTTCATATGTATATAAAATAATTATTACACTTCATGTATATCAAAATAATTATTGCTTTAAGGAATTGGGGTGAGAGGGACTTTATTGCTTTTGATTTAAATAGGACCTTGAATATGGATGGGAAGTAATAGTCACTAAACGTATTGAAATCCCTACAACATTTATTGATTGGCTCACTGTACCCACAACTCGTCTGATGTCTGCTAGCGGTAAGCATTGGAGAGTGCCTTGTTTTTCTAACAGCCTTGTTTAAGCGGATTCGATCGCAGATAACTTTTACATTAATAGTGCCCCTCAGGACATTGAAAGCCAGACATGAAGACAACGCGGTTCTTCACGAAGAAGGAGATGTTCAATTTATCATCTAAAGTCGAGTCTCATAGGATGGTAGGTTATGGAAAAGCCTGGGATTGTAAAAGGACCTGAAAACAAACAGTAACAACTGCTTTTGAACTGACTCCAGCCTATCGGCATGAACATCGAAAACAGGATTCCAGATTAAGCAGACGTATTCAAGAATAGGACGTACCAGTGATGTGTATAACCATTTTTTTGCCCAAATATTCTTAAATTCCTTGGGCCTTTTTTGATAAAGCCCAGCATTTTGTATATTTTAGAAAAGACTTCATCATAATGAAGGTGGAATCACAGTTTCCTATGTTTCCTATCTAGGACTACGCCAAGGTCAACAACCCCTTCAACTCTACTCAGAGGTGTCTTATTAAAGTGGTAGTCTCAGAGGATGATATTGTTTTTTTTGTAGAAACTTATTACCTGGCATTTGTCCAAGTTCAATGACAGTTGGTTTATATTGCACCATTGGAATAAAATATTCAATTTAGACCGGATAAATAGTGCTTCAGTTTGAGAAGGTATTGCGTGATATAACTTGAGGTCATCAGCATAAAAAAGTTGCTGAATATCGGGAAACAACGATGAAAGATCCGATGTGAAGATGTTGAATAAAAGTGGTCCAAGGTGACTACCTTGACGAACCCCAGAGAAGACATTAATTATCCTGGATAAGTGTTCTTGGAACTTGACTAATTGTGTACGGTTCTTCAGGTAAGAGTGAACCCAACTAAGCAGTGAACCGGTAACTCCGAAACTGCGAAATTTCTTTATTAATATTGCATGATTCAAACATTTTGCTAAAGTTGGTGTAAATAGCCTCAATCTGTTTGCCCTTTTCTATGTTACAAAGAAAGTCATTACCATAAGATTTCTAATAGTGGACCTATTTTCCCGAAAACCATGTTGCTTTTCATTTAATAGAAATCAGCGAGTGGAGATATTTTGTTGTAGATGATTTGTTCAAAAAGCTTTGAGGTGATGGAGAGTAAAGCGAATCCTCTGTAATTTATAACCGATTTTTTTTGCCTTTTTTATAGATCGGGACTATATAAGATGGCTTCCAGTCCGAGGAGAAGATACCACTCGAGAGAGACTTATTGAAAATAATAGAATGGAGCTGAATTAGTGCATGCTTACATGTAGCTACGAAAAATAGGGGGAATTTGATTAAGGGCAGGCCCTTTATTCAAACCAAGATCCTCCATTGCCTGAAGAATATTATCATGAAATATTAAAAAATTGTCAGTAAGAGATTTTGAAGTTGATTTTGTGAGTCCTTCATTTGCTGAGGCTAACAGATCTTGATAAACCTCTTGAAAATGGTTTGCGAAAAATTCGCAGATCTGTTCTGAAGAAATCAATATAGAGCCCTTATATGAAATTGTTGAAGGATAACCATGGATTTTACGTTTGACATTTACGAAATCAAAGAACTTCTTAGGATGGTAAATAATCTTTTCTCCGATATCACTGACATATGATTCATACGCTGCTTGAGATTTGAACTTAAATTCGCTGGCAAGCTCCCATATCTTCTTCTAATTCCGTGGCTATTATTATTCCATCTTTTCATAATTTTGTATAATTTGTTTCTTTGATATTGTAAGGATTTGAGGTCCCTGTCTAGCCACAACTCAGAGAGTTTATTTCTTTTTCTGATTTTAGGTACAAATTTTTCAACTGCGTCAAGAATTAATTGGTAAAAAGTAGACAGAGCAGCATCTACATCTAACATTGGAAGAGTACCGGTCCAATTGAAATTAGATAAAAGCTTGTTAAGGCTTTTGTTATCAGCATTTCGAAAGTTAAATACAATTTATTATTGTATGAAATGGAGTTGAATGTATCAGTAATAGAAAATTCAACAGAAAAAGCGGAGTGATGGAGTGTATTAGAAAAGAGATGCTCATTGTCATCAGTTGGGTTAACCAACATAAGATTCAACCGATTTCCATTTTGGTTGGGTACCAGAGCAATTCGTTGCCATAAAACGTGCTCATAAGAGTAAAATCATTAAAGTCACAAAGGTTAATTGGGAGAAGAAGATTGTCCTGATTGTCGACCACAAAGCTTAAATTCGGCCGATTAAAGTCACCAGCAACAATTATTCTATTTTCTTCATGAACATTTGCAGTCATGTCAGGGATAGAGTCGCCGACTTCATTGTAGACAACTTCGAGAGAATTTGGAGGGACGTATAAAGTACCAATATATAAAGCATGTTTTTAAAGCTTTATTTGCACCACCTAGTGTTGGAATGATTCCTTTGACGTAGTGCTTACGATTTCATCCAGAAGTTGCCACAGTGCATCTGATCTGTTAAATGATCTAATATTCCAAGTTCCAAAAGAATATACCTTTATGGTCATTTATCTAATCCAATCCGAGGCTGTTGACCTGGGCCCAATCAGTGCAACAGCGATTTCACCCAACACTTTGATTGGTGCGTAAGGTCGAGTGTCTTTCTCAGAAACCTCCGAAACGTTACATACTTTTAAAGTTTGGCGATAGATGCGCACTCTCCTGCAGAAGATCCTCCAATGACGAGTTGACCACTTAGTTTTGTGCTGGCGTGGGATGACCTCTTCTGCGGCAAAAATCCTCTCTCGTGCAGCAATATACTCCTGTAACATAATATGGTATGGCTTCAATATACGAATCTGTGGCTGCCGGGGTTCTTCAGGCAGTACCTGAAGTGGTTGCTTCAACAGTGTCTTTGGAGAGGCCTCCGGAGAAGATGTGGCATCTGCTGCATCGTAACCAGCAAAGGTATCGTGGTGTTTGACTGTCCGTTTGACGTATAGACAGACGGACAGATAGATCGCAAAAAACAAGTAGGTCTTCGTAAAATTCGTTTTACAAAGCCCCGAAAAAGTGAGTTTTACATTCGTCCTTAGGTTGCTCTAGCATCAAGTACTTGGAAAATACATTTGCTCGTCTGGGTGTTTTTATGTTTATCTTTTCTGCGATTGAAACTAACAGTTAATAAGCGCTTAAAGTGAACTTGATCAGACAGGATGTACGGTGAAAACGTATGCATTCAACTTCTTTAGATGTATTTCAATTCACCATTGGGAAGGAATACTTAAAACATATTAATAGACGCTCAGTAGAAAAATCGCATTTGGTCGACAATAGTGGATAACGTTTGACATTGTTCAGCAACGACTACCAGTTCTTATTAGATCACCAAAGTCAAGCAGTATTGGTGTTAACATTACTTTTTTGGAGCAATATCTGGTACACCAAGTACTGTTGACATGTTTGTGTATTTTATGAATATATATATTATGCATCTTCCTCTTATCGCAACGTAACAGTGGGCTCTTGTGTGGCTATGTGAGACCCTCGACTGGTACTAAATCTATCTATCTTGACATTGGTTGCATGCAGGCATAAGTCAGATTAGGTAGAGTGTTCTTTTGCATTACTTCAGCAGTGCTAGGCATACACAGCTTATTTTGCAGACGTGCGCTATGGATAGCACTCTTTAAATTATTTCCATTGGAGTTGTTTATACGAAGAGGAAATAGAGACGAGTTTTGACTTCATGTGTGATTGTCCGACTTTTGCTGAACTTAACCAAAGTGGTTTCGGTAAATATGTAAAAAATTGTCTAGTGTATCAAAAAGCTCATAATAGTTCCCTACTGAAGAACAGCAATGCTAGATTGAAATTTTAATGGGAAAGTAACTCAATAGCTTCCTAGCCAAAGATCCGGCTCACCTACTCCCATACTTTCTATTATTTGTGTTTGTCCGGTATGCAAACTGAGAATTTAAAGAGTACAAATGGCTGCAGTTCGATGAACAAAAGTGCGAAGTCAAATATGAATTGCAGAGCAACAAACTAAAAGCTGTTTTCATTGATTTTCTCATGGCAAATCTTAGGCTCGCTCGGTATTTAACATATATAATGGAACGTTCCCAAGCTGGAACATCTGGGAAAACCAGACAAGAAATTTAAAGCCATATACATGAAATCGTGGTTTCTATTATCTTTCGCATTTCAGGAATGCACGACTTAATTACAGGAATCTTATGACCAGAAATATGCTTCTGAGAGTATATTTCGAAATTTTTTTTCACAAAGTATAGCTGTTGGGACGATGTATTTATGTTTGGTTTTCATTTTTTACTGATTTGAGTTGACTGGTCAATCTACCTTATTCAATTCGCTAAACTGAAAGAATAAGTGACTTGTTCATTTCAAAAGTAGCATATTCCCACCATTTATATTTCTCCTTGTTAGAAAGCATTTGCTGTAGATTAAAGGTTGATCGCGCTTAGTCCGCGTTTAATTTATGGAAAGCAAAAAATGACCAGATTAACTGATTTGCCCAAGAAGAAAACTTCCTTAAATACACGAGTGGATACATGCAACAAGTGTTCCCGGCACCTTTTCTTGTTTTCTAACAAACACCTCCGTCAACTTATCGCTAAATATTGCTACAAGGTCAATCGCTTGACCGCAAAAATAGCCCATAAGAAAAAGTGCAAACATGCCTCTAAAGTACAATTCTTGAAAATGGAAACAAATTCCTATAATCGTTCCCAACAACCGCTCAACTTCTTTTTTTACGTATAATGACCACTTTGACTGGCATTATCAGCCCATGGAACGATATGAAAACAGAAAAAAGCTGCTGCAAAATCATCTTCCACAAGAAAATCTTACAAAAACCGTCGTCACCCATCCAATAAACACCTTCTTTCCGGTCGCCTTTCCTTCCTTTAGTCGTCCTTTCTCCGACGTCCTTTGCTCCGCACCCAAAGGACATTCTAGCATCTGTTCGTCGGTAGTATAGTCACGGATGCAACTACCGTATACAAAGTATGCTTTAACGTGTATGTAAGGACGCTTAGAAATATATATATATATATATGCCAAGACGTTGTTTGGGTTGCGAAGCGTGTGCCACCAGCTAAATCCTTCGCTCTGACTATCAACGTTTTCTGGTGAAAGCAAGTGAAAGCGAACCGACCGTTAGCTGCCCTGTTCTAGGACGTGCAATGCAACAGGTGACTTTTCTTGAATGAGTCGCAACGACTTTCACCATTTACACACTAACAGACCGAAGTCAACTGGAGTTAAGACCAAGGCTTCTGCTGGTCGTTTTCTCTGTTTTTTTCTTCATCTTCGACTCCTTTCATTCAGTCGACTGACGTCGCCGTCTTATGCGTCCCATACTCCTTTGCTGGCGAACGTTTTCCATGCAAGAAATCTAGAGCTGAAAGGACATTACCGAAAGCTTATCATCCATACACCGAAATGTAAGACGATGTAGATGACAAGAAAAAATCCTGGCAGCTTCACAAGTGAAAATGTATACCCAGACAATCACGTACATAGCCGCAAAAAGCCAATCCGAAGAGGAAAACACATAAGGGGTGGCTGATACGGCGGAGGCCATAACATGTGTCGACAGGCAGACAGACATGTGTAATGTCCAGCCGAGTCTGTGCCAGGGTAATAGTGACTGATGCTGATAGACAGATGACGTAGGGGGAGTTTGGCACACAAAAACGTTGAAATGTCCTTGGCTTTTGATGGCTTGCCTGAATTTTCAACGAAATGCCGGTTCGAGCCTATGGTATCTCAGCGAAGAAGTATCAAATTAGCAAAAGCAATACAATCCGATACAATATAATTTCAATCCTGCAAGATAAGCATGCAATGAAACTCTTTCCATGGGAATCCTGATTCAATTCATCATAGCTCCTATATCTCATTACGATACAAACTGTATTTGTTATTTAGCCACTCTCGAACATGGGCTCGACTTGAGTTTCCTGGTATCGCTGGCAACTTCTCGACACCTCACATCTCCATAGCCTCTCGGCATAACCTTCATCCGATTCACTGTCTTGGCATGTTTCTTATTCAATTTTGGGGTGACCTGCAAACATTTAAGAGGATATACCGAGAATCTGATATGGTGTAAAGATATGCCCGAATAAAAGGGACCGAGGAAACAAATCATACTATTTGCATAGATTGACTATTTTCTCGTCGGTGATACTTTTCGGGCGAGACCAACAGGTTTGCCCAAAAGTGGGGGCCAATTGAGACGTGCAGGGAATTTGACACACATTCAGGACGGTTTGGAAAAGTGTTACGAGTACGTATGTGCACATATGTGGAATGATAATTTTCTTGAGCACCCGGAATGGGTGATAAGAGATGTGGTTTTGGATGATAGGATTAGGTACGACAGACGTTGGGAAAAGGAAAACAAGTTCGACAAGTTTGTTTAAATCGTTAGGGATTCAAAGAATTGATGCAACCTGGGTTAATATTCCAATATTGAGTTAGGTAGGAAGTATTATTGTGCATTTTTTAAGTAGCTAATCATTTAGAGATTCAGTTTTAGGGAGATCAATTCAATCCTGCGATAATCATTACGCCGATTGATACTTGAATAGATTCTCTACTAAACCTAAGAGCCAAAGAGTCCCTCGCCTTAAACCTATCTATAAAAGCATCACATTTTAAATCTCATCAAACTTAGAGCTTGCAAATAACCAGCTATATTCTAACCCATAAAGATACATCTGCACATGTAAGCCTCTGAATCGTCGATTTTAATGTCATCCTCTTCAAACAGTATTTTCCCCGCACTAGATACTATGTTTTATACTTACTCGTATCTAACATAAAAAACTCTTTTTACGACTTTGCAATAACTTTGCCAACTATTTTATAGATACTTTACATCATTCGTAAGTATCACAGGCATCGATAGACAGCAAAAGGAAGAGAATAAATATTGCAGTTACAATTTGAAAACTGGGGGAATTGGGCATATATGGTAAAAATATATTGAGTAATCGAGCATACATGTCATTCCTATGCAAAAGTAGGGCTAGGTTTACGTAACGCAGGAAATTTCGGAAGCCATTACTTGAAGTATGCAACAACAATTCAGTGCAGGGTGGAAAGATTCCTTGGAAGTAGACAAGTAAGGAGTAAATAAGAATCGATGTGAGCAGGGATATTTTTATGATTTACATAAAAAAGATAATGCAAAAGGAATGAGAAACGGCCAAGCTAAAAGCCCACACAGGTTCTTAGTTGTTGAGGTTTTAATTTACCGCATGATGAAGGCAAACGATTGCTAAGGGTTTCGTCAAACTATGTAGATTAAGGGTATTAATAGAAATTGGCTTTATGATTTTTCGAGTAAATTTTTTGACTAATAAAGAGATGCAATTTAAGCGCCAATCTATGAATATATTTTATTTTTTGATGTTTTCTAAGTCACGGATGAAACGAGAGAACTATCGACAAAGAAAACTGTACATCTTCGAGTGGTCAAAATTGATAACGCTAGAGCCATATTCAAAGTTTCAGAACGTTTCTTCAATGTTTTAAATGCCTTAGCTATGGTCACACCACATAAGTATGCAAATGACCCGATAGGAGTTCCCTATGTTACAAATGCAGTGAAATTGGACATAAAAGAAAAGAGTGCACGAAGAAGGCACACCAAATTCTTTGCAAGGATGCTAATCCAAGACCTGATTTTGGACAGGTCTTGGGATCAAGAAAATGCCGGGTTTTCCAGGGACCCCTAGCCAAGGCAAAATCAGAACTTCGGTGACCCGCATCCTGCAGCTAAACTTACACCGCAGCTCAACCGCACAAAATCTGCTTGAACATTTTGCGAGGGACATGAAAGCCGACTTTTTGCTGCTGAGTGAGCGACACTACGATAAAAGTCCTGCATTACTGTATTCTGACGAAACTGGTACTGCCACCAACAGGGTTCGGAACAGTGATTTTCAAGCGGAGAGTTGTGGACGGGGGGATGGTTTTGATTGGGTTCAGTGTTCAAGGACCACCTTCTTTAGCGTGTGTCTAACGCCGAACGAATCGATACCATCTTTCCAAGCCAAGCTGAATGCTCTGGAGGGCACCGTCTCAAAAGCAGAGGACAACGTGCTCATTGGGGGCGACTTCAACGTTAAAGCAATCGAATAGAGCATGCCTCAAACAGATCCGCGGGGAAAACGAATCCTGGAAATGGCTGCCAGGATGGCGCTCGTCGTACTAAACTACGGAAATACGCCGACTTTCCGCCGTATTGGCTGTGAGGGAACCATACGGGACGTGACGTTCGCCTCGGAGTCCTTAGTACGGAGGATACACAATTGGAGAGTACTAGAGATCTACTCACCCAGTGATCACCAGGGCATACTACTTGAGATCAGTGATGTTGTCTCCCGACGCCCGAGCTCTCGGCTTTCTACAACTGGATGGAACATCGGAAGGATGGACGGCGAGAGGTTTGTCGAGGTGCTCACAGCAGGTGAGCCGCTGCAGGGAGCTTCGGAAGGGACGGAACAACTGACAGCTCAAGACGTGGGGGATTCAACTATGAGCATCATTACGACTGCTTGCAGTGGTTCTATGTCGAAACCACCGGCACGGCAAACCCCCAGTGTACCGGTGGTCAACTGAAATCACTAGAAAGCGAAGGGAGTGTCACAAGCTTCGACGTGAGGCTCAACGGGCGCGGAACCGTGACGAGGCATGCAACCGGGTGACAGCATATAAGTCGGCCAGGAAATGCCTTCGCTAATTAATTACCAATAGCAAGGCTCGCTGTTGGCAAGACCTAGTTGACAATGTGAACAAGGATACGTGGGGCCTTGGCTACATGCTAGTTATGCGGAAGTTTGGTGCCCTACGGAAGTCATGCATATACGATGCGGAGAAGATGGATGAGATAGTGCGGGCACTCGTCCCCGCCCATCCCGTCCGTGTTGACGCTGCCCATGGTAAAACAGCAGTCGAGTGCCATTCTTCGCACAGCTGAAACTGGAGGAGGCATTCCTTCCATTGAAAGCGAGGAAGACTCCAGGACCAGATGGTGTTCCGGCTGAGGTGTTGCGGCTTGCCTATCACCAGTGTCCTGACTTGCTGCTCAGCGCATGCCACGCTTGCCTACGGGACGGGGTTTTTCCGGTACGATGGAAGGTGGTCCGGCTCGTGCTGATCAGCAAGGGGAAGGGAAATCCCGGATCACCGTCTGCATACCACTCGTTATGCATGCTAGACACGGCTGGGAAAGTGCTAGAGAAACTCACTATGCGATTTGTGCTGCTGGGGACCTATCTTCTCGGCAGTACGGCCTTAGAGCAGGACGTTCTACCATTGATGCGATTGCAGAGGTGGTGAGCGCGGTCCGAAGGGCAGAGGCATATAGTTGCACCAAGCGA
Organism: Odontomyia ornata; assembly: GCA_963969285.1. Lineage (NCBI taxonomy): Eukaryota > Metazoa > Arthropoda > Insecta > Diptera > Stratiomyidae > Odontomyia > Odontomyia ornata. Next base: position 267,969,370 of record OZ017739.1, on the reverse strand, counting down.
CGGATCGTCCTGTTGATGACACTCGACGTCAGGAACTCCTTCAACTCCGCTAGATGGGTAGATATTCTGGGTACGCTGGAAAACTCTTTTCTAGTTCCAGAATATCTAATGCGGCTTTTGATGGACTACCTGAAGGACCGAAGCCTGCTCTACGACACGACACAGGGCCAACGAAGGATGAAACTTACATCGGGTGTTGCCTAGGGATTTATCCCTGGTGTGGAACAGTGGAACATGTCTTACGGCGGGCTACTGAGACTTGAGATGCCAGATAAGTCGCGCTTGATCGGCTTTGCGGATGATGTTGCGGCTCTGGTCGCTGGACGCACCGTTGAACAAGCGCCAATTAGGCTAGGTATGCTAATGCGCCGAGTGAGAGACTGGATATGACTCCTCTTGGGTTCAGTTTAGCACCGAAGAAAACCGAAGTGGTCATCTTGTCAAAAAAGAGAATCCCTAGAGTACAGATGACCAGTACTGGAGGCATCCGAATCGAATCGCAACCAGCGGTGGAGCCCCTGGTGCTACTGATCGACTCGAAGATGAATATCTCTGAGCAAATCAGGGCAACGGCTGAGAAGGCTGCTTAGGGAGTATCGGCTCTGAGTCGACTTATGGTCCACGTAGGGGGGACCCAGCCCATCAAGAAGACGCCTCTTGATGAGTGCTGTAGGGTCAGTGCTATTGTACGGAGCAGAGGTATGGGGCGACGCTCTCAGTAAGGAGGTATACCGAAAACGCTTGGCACAGGTACAGAGAAGAGGAGCGCTGATGATTGCATCTTCGTATCCAACAGTCTCTGATTAAGCAGTGAAAGCCATTGCAGGCGTTATACCTGTCAGCCTCCTTGCTTGAGAGCGCCGCGCTATTTGCGTGCGTCGAAACGAGGATGCGAAGGAGATGGTTGTCCGCGAGGAGAAACAGCGCTCACTTAACGTTTGGCAGCAGTCTTGGGTGAATTGCACGAAGGGAAGGTGGACTGCGCGACTCATCCCGGATGTAAGATCGTGGCTAAATCAAAGGCATGGTGAGACTGAGTTCTATCTGACCCAGCTTTTGAGCGGGCATGGGTGTTTTCAGTCTTACCTGCACAAGATCGGTAAGTTACGGTCCCCCGATTGTTGGTATTGTCCAGGAGAGGAAGACAATGCCTGTCACATATTTTTTGCGGGCAGAAAATGGAGCAAGCTGCGAAGGGACCTCTACAGGGATACGGGAGAGCTCACTCTAGAAAATATAGCCACAGTCATGCTCGAAAACGTTGACAAATGGAATCCCGCTAGAAGGGGGAGCCCCCAGCTTGAAGGTGCCTCACGGCGTGACAAAGCGAGACCTGGCTCGAAGGAATGTGTCAAACGGTCCCAGGCTAGGTTCTCAGGTTGAAAGGGTAGGTGTTTAGTGGGTAGTCCAGTCGCCTTTTTGCGATCATGGTAGTCCCACACGCTGTGCGTAAATGGGCATTCACCTCCCTACCACAAAAAAAAAATTTCAGACAGCATTATTGAGCTCAAAAATATCTCAACAAAAGTACCGTAAAGTTTCAATGAAATGTAAATTACGCATATGAAATAAAATGTCTTCGAAGAGTTCAGTGTGTGGTGGATGCTAATTTACTAACATATCAGGGCCAAAATTCGACATCATTGTGATTAGACCGAAAGAAATTTATCCAAGAATATTGACTATCATTTACACTTACACAGTATTCTTAATCTTGTCCAAAACTCACATCTTTCAGAAAAGGGAAAGTTGAGTAGACAGAACCTACAGAACATCAAAAGTACTAAAAAAATATTAAACTCAACAACAAGTAAAAACTGGCCACACATACTGAAGTAGAAGAATTCAGTTTTTGAACTAATCAAAGTTCTGCAAAAAATAATGTACACTGCATTAAGAAGAAATCGAAAAATTTCAATAATCCAAATAATATAAACCATAACAATCCTACAGAAACAACAATGTTTCAAGAGAACGATACAATCTTTATCTCCAATCCAGAAAAAGAGATCGTTTTGTTACGGTGGAACGTACCATTTATTCGTAGAAATCGTTTATTATGCTCTACGAATGGTAACATTTTAGCTTTGATTCTTGCTTTGTTTCATTTTGTGGATTCCCTGTGAGCTAAGTAATTGATATATACATAATTAATATATTTTTTCTGTTTAGTTAAAATTAAAAATAATTGATTGCTGATGTCTAATGATCCTAACAAATAGTATTAACAAATGGTTGTTTTTTCTTCTTCTTCTTCTTAGCACTACAGCCCCTCTTGGCCCTTCGCTTCCTGCAAACAGCGCCTCCAAATGTCTCGGTCCATTGACCGCGTCCTTCAAATCTGATCAGCAATGAACTGTCTTCGTCGACTGAGTCAGACTAGCGTTTCCTCGGTGTCCCCATTGGTCGCCGGCCTTCAGCTCTCCCAACGAATGCCTTTTTGGGTACCCGTTGTTCATCCATACGATTCATGTGTCCAGCCCATTGCAGTTTCCGCAGTCTTACAATCGTTGAGACCTCAGGCTCGTCAACAATTTCATACAGCTCATGGTTGTATCGAATTCGCCATTGGTCCCCGTCTAGCTTCCTTACGATTATTCGCCTAGGGAGCCGTCGCTCAAAGGCGTTCAGTAGATTTGCGGATGCTTGGGTTAGGATCCATGTTTCAAACCCATAGCATAACACAGGTCTTATCAAAGATTTGTATGCTTGGGGCTTTGTTTTCCTGTGTATGCAGCTGGTCTTCAAGATCGCTAAACTGAAAAAATATTTTATTTGCGAGCTGTATTCTTCGGCGTATTTCGTCTCTTTCATTGCCCGTTTTTGTAAGTTTGACGGCTAGACCCACAAATCCGCCAACATTTTCGATACTGTATTCGCCAAGTGCTATATTTTGTGTATTTGAGGTATTTTTCCTCAACTGCGTCATGAGGTTTGCTTTATTTTCATTGATTTGTAGCCTTACTAGTTTTGCTTCACTGTCAAGTTTCAGGAACAGTTCTTTGGCAGTTGTTAATGACTGTGATAAAATGTTGATGTCATCCGAATAGGCTACTACTTGGCTTGACTTGTATAGCAATGTACCTCGTGTATCGGTAGGTTGCTTCCTTATGACGTACTCTAGAGCCAAATTGAATAGCAATGGAGCAAGCCCATTTCCCTGCTTTAGTCCGATATTTGTGTCAAAGGCATCGGTGAGTTGGTTATTAATGTGGACTTGGGAGGTCATTGACGTCATCGTCATTTTGGTAAGACGGACTAATTTGGCTGGGATGCCAAAGCAAAGCATTATTTAGTACAATACGCTACGATCAATACTGTCGTATAGTATACTTGCTTGAAGTCAACGAAAATTTGGTGTACTTGAAAAATGCTGAGAGTTTACCCGGCATTTTTCAAGTACCTGCTTGAATGTGAACAATTGGTCTATTGTCGATCTACTTGCTCTAAAACCACCTCGATAATCCCCAATGTTACTGTTGAGTCACGAACCGATTTTATTTTCTCAGATTTTTGAAAATATTTTGTACGTCGTACAAAGTAGTGATATGTCTATATAGTTTTCGAACTGTAGCGTGTCACCTTTTTTTGTGGATAGAGAATATCATTGATTGGCTCCACTCTTTCGGCATGTGCTCTTGTTGTCAAATATGCTGGACGACTTTGTGAATAGCTTGATGAACACTGCTGCCACCATATTTGATGAGCTCCACTGGAATCACATGTATGCATGGCGCTTTATTATTCTTTTGGGCTTTGATGATGGAACAAACTTCATCCAGAGTTAGTGCGGGTCATGGAAGCTTTCCGCAGACATCTTTAGGCTCCGATGTACTGGAGCTGTGCGGTGGATTAAGGAGGTTCTTTAAAAATGATATCCATCTTTCCTTAATCTTGGTTTCATCAGCGATGATATTGCTGATGTCATCACGAAAAAGCGTGCTTTTGGGCTGATAACCACGTCTCAGGCTTTTCACTACTTTGTATGCTTATCTTGTGTTATTGCTCGCTAAACTTACATCTATACTTCTCCATTATTATTTTCTTTTCTTAATCCTAATTATCTTATTGGCTACTATTCTGAGATTTTCAAAGTGTTCTCTCTTCGTCCTGGTTTTCCTACCTACGTTTTCTTTATATGCCCGATTATTTTCATCTAACTCATTCTGGCACTCATCATCGAACCACTCATTCCTCTTTTGCTGAGCTTGATGCCCGACCGTCAGTTCTGCCATGGTCCTAATAGCCGCTTTCGCTTTCATCCAGAGCTCATTGCTCGTCTTTAAGAATCCATCTGATAAGATAGGAGCCAGCTGGTTGTCGTGGGTCTCCGTGAAATTTTAGTTATTTAAAAACTCTATGGATTAGATTGTTGCATAATGTTGAAAAAAAAAACAAAATATATGTATAATTTGAGATTTGGTAATTGAAAAGGAATGTGGGTAGGTTCAAAATTCATTGGAGGGACTCCTTCTCCTTCTTCTTCGTAGCACTACAGCCCCTCTCAGGCCTTCACTTCCTGCAACAGGCGCCTACAGCTGTCTCGCCCCATTGAACACGTCCTCCAATTTTGAAATCGGAGCACCAATGGACTGTCTCCGTCGACCAAATCAGCTGAGCGTTTCCTCAGTTTTCTCACTGGTCAGTTCTACCAACCAATACCTCTTCGGGTATCCATTGTTCTTCCATGCGATTCATGTAGCCAGCCCATTGCAGCTTCCGCAGTCTTACTATCATTGAGATAGGCTCGTCAAAAATTTCATACAGCTGATGCTTGCATTGAATTCACTATTTCTCTTCACTTTAATTATTCAACTCAGGACCAGTCTTTCGAAGGCGTTCAATATGTTTGCGGGTGCTTGGATTGGCATAGTTCAGGTTTTATCACATATTGCAAAGACATCTCTGAGTTTGTTTTTTGTATGTTGGAGCAAGATGGCTGTTTCAGCCAATTGCTCTCTGCAGCCCCATATATCCCTACCCTACTTTTTCTTTCAAAGTAACAAAGTAGATTCAATAGATTTTCAGCCATGAGCATATCCATTCCAGCTCATTGCTGTGATAGAAAATATCTGCAGCCTGAAATAAACAGAAGCCAGGCGTTTACGTTTATAGTGCATGGTTTTCTGACCCTATTCTAAGCACTGTGACAAAAAAAGTTTTATTCCTCGCAAATGAACACAAAGAAATTTGTGTCCAGTAGTTGGTCCAATCAGACTTTTACACTTTTTCTACTTAATTTCAGTAGATAATCTGTTAACCCCTGATCTACTAAATCTACAGCCGTCATAGTCTCGCCAAGGCTTCCCGACTGCGTCTTCCCCCAGAACTTTATTTTGTGAATGATATGAGAGCTGGGGCCTGTTATACAGGGTCCCGGGCTATAGAGCAAGGCCTCAGAACTTTCCTTCACTAAAGCGTCAGATTTCTAATTGCCCTCGTACCCTCTATGCTCTGGAGCCCAGAAAAGTAAATTGTATCTCCCAACGGAGTTTAGTTCATTCCATAGTTCATCGACGATTTTCAATATTACTTTCAATCCAAAAAAGGCAAGCAGTGCCTCCTGGATATCCCTGAAAATGTTGATTTCCCTCACTTAATATCTATTGCCTTTCATTCACGACACCATTTCTAATATAGCTAACACTTCAGCCTGAAACGCAAAAGACAGCATTCCTAGTGGTATCGATTTCTGGATATCTTGATTTAAGAGCCATTCTGCTCTAGTTCCGTGATAGAACCTAGCGCCATCCACGTAGAAGGTCGAGTTTGCCTCACCAAATAACAACGCTAAATGTGACCACTCGGTCCTGTCTGGAGTTACGTTATGAAACCTTCTATAAAAGTTCGGAACAGCACTCATCCTTTCGGTTAGCATAACTGACTTAAGGATATATTCCATTAACAGTTTGAAAATGCTGTGATGACCTCTCAAAAACCTTCCTGTGGATCTTGTTATCGCAAGTCTCAATGCAGATTTCAGTACCCACCTTTTGTCAATGATTTGAGGGGAGGCAAGTTTGATATGGCATTCTAGTCCTCACCTGGTATTGTGCTTAAGGCCCCAGTAACTTCCTGACACACAATTCTTTGCAGCCTGGCTAAGCAAGACGATGCTCAAGTGCAGTCTACTTTATCCCACCAGATTACAGATGCAAAGCAAATGGCATTTCTGAGTAGAAATGAAGATAATTTTAGTCAATTCAATCAATTAAAACCGACCAGATAATTTTTTACTAGTTTGTTTCAAATTTTTCTTGCTTTTTAATACTTCGCTTGAAATTATTTTCAATAATATTCATATTATTGAAATTAATCTTATTGAATCCGGTATTGCGTGTTGTAAATTCTCGTGTATGAAGTATGAAAAAGTGAATGATGCTGGGAAGTGCACGGTGTTGCAGTCCAATGGAGCCAAGGCTGGGTACGGTCTTGGCTGAAGTGACCCTATTTCCTATTTTGCAGGAAAAATCCAGTTGCTTTATTCAGGCAATTAGAATGCCGATTCACAGTGGCCAACATTTTCACAGAATAAACGCAGTTTAACCATGCGGTCACAAATGAATTTGAGATAACAATTAATTGAACGTTTTTCGGCTGGTGAAGCACCGAGATAAGGTAAGTTACTGACTATTCTGACTATGGGGGAAAGACAATCTTCGCCATTTCTAGAGAAAATAGAACAATTGGGAGGTTCAGTAGAGTTCAGATGCTGGCTCCAAAGTCTTCCTGACATATCTGGCAATTTTGGCTTAAAGCGTTTCCAGTTCTTTGGATAAAAAGGCTGCTACTGCCAATAAGAAACATGAAGTGGCCCCGCGTACTTCAAGGAACGTAATATCACAACAGTGGACTGTTCATTATAACAAGTTAACATAAAATATATACAAAAACAGATAAAAACAATGTCTGCACAACTAAGTAGACTCGATGGAGATTTTGACAGTTTCAAGATTGAGCAAAAATACATTATGTTCTGGGTCTATGTCTTCAACTAGTTTGAAATCATCAGATGATAAATTGATTTGTTGATATTGTATAATCGATGATTTGGTGAAAAGTCAACAAAGTGCACGTCACCGTGCAATTTCACCGGTTCAAAAAACTAGAAGCGAAGAAAAATTCAACGATTGGTTTTAAATACATAAATATGACAAAAAGCCATCTTGAAATTTTTTATCCGCTTTGTAAGCAAGCATATTTTTGTATTGTTCGCACCAAAATTTAATTCTAGAAATTTGGCAGCAAACTCTTCTTCAATCAACACATACGGCTACGGGCTGGCAGCACTTAATATTAGCCTACTACGTACATCAACGTGGAGATTCGTAATTGCAGACTTCCTGTGTAACTACGAATCGTTGGTTGGTTTGAGCGATAAGGCTTGAATGGATTCCTTTACTTTAATGAAGTCTAAACAGAAGGTCTCACATTGCGATAGTCTCACTCTTTCGTTAATTTTTTAAGGTGTTGACGACACTAAAATTCGTTCACTCATTCAAGAATTTCTCAACATAACTACTGAAAATAGTTTCAATAAACTAGTGCAGCATGATGTTCAACATAAAATAAACATTATTGGTTTTCCTTTTTTTCTCAACAGGTGCGTCAATAACCTGCTGACAAATTAGAAGTAGTGAAGAAGCAGTTTGAGTTTTTATTTCAAAAAAGTACACCCGTACGTAGTCCATCAAATAGTTGCTAATCTTTACCTTTACATATGTTCCCAAAACAAAGTGGTCATTAGAGACCATGTAGAAGCTATCGACATCCAAATGTTCAAAATATTCCAGACCGTTATTTTTTCCCAACCATCCAGTATTTTGCACATAATTTAATTAACTGTCAAGTATTTTCAACCTTGGATCTTGCTTAGGCTTATCATCAAGTCCCGGTAGCTCCCAAAAATTTTCTAAAAATTGCTAGTTGCGCACCTTTTGGACTCTTCGAGTACTCACGCATGACTTTTGGACTGTGCAATCCAGTGCAAGCTTTTCAGAAATTCACCCACTTATCAACGATTTTGTTTTACATTGGCATTTTCAATAATTGAGAAGAGATAGAGCCTGGGAGCTTTCTACCTACCCTATAAGCATCTTGGATACCTGTAGTGAGCGGTTATAATTATCTTCGAACAAGTATGGGCCCGTTTGAGGAGTTCATGGGTTTTCAATTACACCTAGATGCCCAACTCGTAAGTCGGGGTCGTAAGTGTTCGGTGTTGGAACGAAATCATCTTACGTCATGCGCGCGTTAATTGAGCTCAGTCTGTCGCGTTTTAATAGTTCGTCCCTTCGATAGGTTACTTCAGCCCCGACACCGTCGAACCGAGACATTCTTGTCGTATAATTTGTGAATGCGGATTTTTTTTTATAGGAGGCCCTTGTGCTGGAGAAAAAACCTGTCCCACGACACTTCAATGCTAGCCTGCAAGCGCATTCACTCGTCCTTAGACAAGGCCCATCCCGGCGAGCATCTTCGCTCGCTGAGGCAGCAGTCTATCGCAGCAGTCCTTTATGGGCAATGAAAAATCTTGAAAATACTACAGTCAATATTGTGGCACGTTGAATCTTAGATATAAAAGGAGCATTTCTGAGCCTAGAATCTCAAGCAAACCAAATTGGCTAAAACTAAATTCATAACTCTGCCCGTAGGCGACTACAACTTTGACAGGATGAATAACTTTGTCTAACTGGAGCCAACCTGAATAGAAGAGGCGCCGAAAAGAACGAGAAACGCCGCAAATAAAGAACTTCCAATTCGATGGTCCAGAGTTTTCAATTTACAAAATACTAGTCAATCCTGTGCTGTTATATGGAAGTGAAACATGGTCTAAAGAGCGAACCCGAAAAGGCAGCGGCCCAGTGAAACAAGAAATGGAGTAGAAACTACGTTACAACGATGAGTTGTATGAACTATTATCGCAATAATAACCACAACCATTAATTGTTATTATTGCCATAGTCCCTGTTTCTTCCTGGGTAAAGTTAGAAGAAACCGGCTACCCAAAAGAACATTGACGGGTAGAGCACAAGATAGACGTCCAATGGGTAGACAGAGGACTCGATGAAAAGTCGGGATGGAAGCTGACAGCAGGTTCTTGTTGGATGTAAACTACTTGTGGATAAGGTCGCGGAACCGTGATGATTGAAGAAGAGAAATAAAATCAATGATTTAGGTTTGCAAATTTGAATGAAAAAAGCATGTGCACTATTGTCCGAAGTCGGTTGTTTTCTTCCCCAATAATGCCCAGTCCTAAATTTTAAGCCTTAATTTTCCAATAAAAAAAATGAATACATGAAAAATTGTAAATTTAGACTTGCGGCAAATCAAAACATTCCCCAACATTATCCTTCATTCCACATACGATTTTTTCATTCAAATTGGTAAGCCACAACAGCCTCATGCGATATCATTTCCGAATTTGATTCTGCAAAAAGTGCGCCTGTTACTCATCCTTTTTTGCTTAAGTTGGATTGAGAAACTAGCGCGATAAGACTTTAGTGGCAACCAGAAGGATAAAAAAAGTTGAAACTATCAAGACAATTTGTATGAATATGCACATTTATATGTTAATATAAACAGGTAATATATTGCTAGCAGACATTATTTAGACATTACATTTTTGTCCGTCACAGGGATTATATATACCTCTGGAATATAATGTTGTACTTGCATGAGATAAACTATATCTTCGGAAGATCTTTTAATAAAATTCGATTATCGGCGAGTTTTTTCAAAGAGTTTGACAACAAATTGGACAGAGAAAGAATATACTTCAGCTCATATAACAATTTTCTATTATTATTCTAGCAAACATACGCCACATCCAAGTCGTCTTCCAAAATCAACCCCCAAAAGAAGGACACCGACCGATTTATCCCCCAGTAAAAACGGAAAGAAAACCAATAAAATTCGAGGTGGACTCCAATTCAGGCTATATATTTCTGCCCAAAATCTACCGAGAGATTTGGACTTCAAGGTTCCCTTGTTACCAGCATCGATGGAAGTTCATTCCTACATCCGAGATTTGTTCGTGCCTAATGGTACAATCATGACCAACGTGGAGTTCAACTGCACAACAACTGAAGAAAAAATTTTCATTATTCCAACATCAACATCGACTTGAATTCCATCGATAAGACTTTCAAGAAATACCAAGGATATTCAATTCAGTGCATTGACAACAGCGAAAATTGCGAACAGGAGTTTTGTTGCATTCGTAATTTTAAGATCTCACTAAACTATGTGAAGGAGCAAGTTAGAAGGCCTACCTGCACATCCCTGCAGACGAAGCATCGAGCCAAATCCAGACAATAGCGACTCACTGTGGGACGTACAAGGTCAAAAAACTTTCCTTCGGCATCAAAACAGCGTCATCTGAATTCAATCGAATTATGGACCGAATCCAGTGAGAAATTCTAGGGACTGAGGTGTTTTTTGACGACCTATGTATTCAGGGGAAGATCAAGAGTGAATGTTGCGACAATCTTTTCAAATGCCTTAATCAACTGAACAAATATGACTTTCATATCAACAAAAACAAATGTGAATTTTTTATAGAACACTTGGATTTTTTTGAGGCATGTTATGGAAAACAACAAGATCTCCAAGGTACCATCAAAAGTTGAAACAATTTTGAAAACGCGGAGACCGAAATCGGTAACAGAAGTCAAAAGTTTTTTGGGACTCACGAATTACTACGCAATGTTCATCCCAAATGCATCAACCATCACAGCACCTATTCGAAAACTTTTAAAAAAAGATGCAAAGTTCAAGTGGTCAACCCTATGCGACGCCGCTTTCATCAAGCTCAAAAAATAATTTGCCGGCGAGCGCGCGTTAGTGCCATATAATCTAGCATTTCCAATTCAACATGCGTGTGACGCCAGCTCCGTATGAATTGGTGGAGTGCTTTCATACATCATCAATGCCCAAGAGAGAACAATTTCTTTTAAAATCCAGGTCTTTAACACCAGCAGAAAAAACTACTCCCAGCTTGATAGTGAGGCTCTGGCCATAGTGTTCCCTGTCGATCATTTTTTTTCAATACTTGTTTGGCCGTAAATTCAAATTAGTGACAGACAATCAACCGTTAGCCCGAATTTTCCATGAACATGCGAAGTTGCCACATATGACGGTCGCTAGACTGCAACGGTACGCAGCATTTTTTCTGGTTTCAATTACCAGATTGAATGCAAAAAGGGCATCGACAACGGCAACGCTGATCATTTATCCAGAACTCCAATCAAAGTACAAGAGCATACCAGATTTGCAATCTCACGATACAAAATGTTTCAACCCTGACTTTGACATCCAACACGATTTGCGAGGAAACATCCGAGGACCAGCACCAGCAAAAACCACCGGAGACGATGGAAGATAGATCGTCGATGACTGCATCATCTTCAGAGGGCAGTCGTTCTTCCAACATCTCTGTAATCTACCGTACTACAGGAACTACACCGTACATATTTGGACATCACGAAGATGAAACAGCTCACGAGACGATATTAATATTGGAAGGGAATGGACAAGGACATCGAGCATCTTGTTAGATTCTGCACCAGCTGTGCTAGCGTTTGACACAGCCCTTCAAAAGCACCCTTGCAGCCATCGAGTGAACCAGAAAAAACTGGCAATAAATTCATACCGACTACGCCGGCCCGCTCCAAGGTAATCAATTTCTGATTGTGGTTGATGCCAAATCATAGTGGGCAGAAATCGAATCATGTCATTCGGTTTCAACATCGGTATCTACAATCTCAATCTTAAGAGACATTTCCAGACGTTAAGGTTCTCGATAATGCGACAATTTTCACCAGCGAACATTTCCAAACATTTTGCCAGGAATCTGATATTTTCCTGAAATTCATTGCACCTGGGCACCCGGCGACGAATGGCTTAGCCGAATAAATCTTCAGGCGCTAAAAAACGAATTGTAGCCATGAAGGATGACCCGGCGGCAATGAATGATCAACTCCGCGAGATCCTACTTCGCTACTGAGCGACATCCGCCGGCCGAAATGTGTTTGCATCGACCCATAAAAATCTAACTGGACGCCCTGAAACCGACAATTTTCCAAAAAATCGTGAACTGCGGACAGGGGATCTCGACAATTTAGCGTAGGAAAACGAGTCCAGGCACGGTACTACAGCAACAACAACAATCTGTGGAAACTAAGGACCATTATCGCCAAATGCGGTCAACTACAATACCAATTCGTTGACGGATGTAGGCTATAAGGACACATCGACAAACCACGCACCTCTACGGTAAAACCTCCAGGTAATCGAGAAAAAGAAATTGTAGCACTACAGCCCGTTTCGAGATTTTGCTTAAATAGTTAAAGTATCTCATTATCATTAACATAACATATACCTAGAAAGAATCCCCTAAATTCTGGAAACTTAGAATCTAATTCAGACTGAACTCAGGAACCGATTGAAGACCCTAACCTTGGTGTTCTGGTCAACATCCCTAGCCTTGAAACTCCCAGACAGGACGAACAACTGGCCCCAGTTGAAATCCATAAGCTAATAGATTTTGAAGAGGAAGGACATCGATAGATCCCACCAAATCCAGAAAGCCGACGGTGAGCCAGCAGGTTACACTGGCCACTGGCTACCAGTGCATCTTCAACGAGACTTCATCCTGTTACTTCAAGACTCTTCTACATATATCCTTTTTTTCACAAATCAAAAAAAAAATATTTATCTAACATTTTCAAAACCATTAATACACAAATCAAAAAAACTTCTTGACTAAATCTAGAAGATTTTAACATTTGTTTGCCAAATTAGCTTGGGAAACTCAAGTATTTCGATCAAGTGTTCCATGTTATTTTGAATGGCAGATAATAATATTTTCGATTCAATGTATTTATGTTTTTGAATTGACAATACATTTATCAAGTTGAGTTCCATAAAATCAAGGGTTTTATTGACTTCTCCTTTCAAAAATAATAATTGAGACCCAAAAATATAGGATATAACATTAAATCAATTGCGAATTAACTTTGGGTTTCGAATTCTACATTTTCGTTGATGGCGTACCCCATTTTAAAATTCATTTTTCTATGTGTCAAAATTTAGAAAAAAAAAGATTAATCAACTATTAACTACTCAGTGTCCATGGAATCTGAACAGAGTTTTCTCAAAAATCCTGTTTACTTTTATGTATTAAATTTAAAATAATAAAATTATTTTATAAATTTTTGATCTATTGATTGACAAAATAACTGGATACTTGGACTAGAGAAAACCATGCGAATTCAATACAGGAATCAATTTGATGTCAAATAATCAGTTTTTTATTTTCTACACGAAGATCAGCTCACGAGCCCCTCATAAAGTCAAAGTCAAAAACGCTTTATTCAAAAACGCTTTATTCGTTATAAATTTTAAAAGAATATAAAGCTGATTCCAAATAATAAAATTATGAAAACTTAATGGCCCAAAAGGCTCTCTAAGTTTATACATTCACGATTAAAAATATTAAATTAAAAAACAATAGCAATTTGAATTAATTAAAAGTATTACATATTTTATGATTCAGACCAACTTACACTATTAAAAATTATTTATAATATTAACACAACAGTGAACTTTTATCCCATACCTAATATGTTATAATCTAATTCTAATAAAATTCAATCAAAGAACGTTATCCTATATTAAAAAAATGATTTCGAAATATTCCTAAACTGGACATTAAACATTATCTTTAAACCTTATATAATAAACATAACAAATACCTATCCTAAATATTGAAATCTATTCCTTATTTTTAATACAAACAAAATATAACACAATATACGGCAATAATGAGCTGAAATTCAAAACTATGCAACGGAAAACATAAAACAACAAAATAAACACGAACAATTTAGACGTTGTCATTCAGCCACCAATACCCAGATCGCTCCATCCCAGCTCGACCAGACTCAACAAATCTCGCAAATGAGCATCTCCATTGGTATTGTTGGTCTCGTGAACTCAAATTTGGAGAATATTTAATCTTCTTGTCGGTGGCCCATCTATATATGTGATATATGAATGGGATATAGCGCTTCCAATCCATCTCAGGCTTTCTGTACATACCAGTCCATGCACCAAGACATTTCCTTTCGAAAACTCTTAATTTTTCCATGGTACTGGCACTATGGTCATACCAGATCTGACATCCATATGCCAAAACTGGTCTAACCAGGGTCTTGTAACAGATAATTTTGACCTTTTGATCGATGTATCTGGAATGAAAGAGTCGTCGAAGGGCCATGACTACTTTTTGTGCGTTACTGGGCATGATTTTGACGTTTTCAGTATCGTACAGATATTGATCGAGATGAACAACGAGGTATTGAACACAAGATTTATGTGGAACCCGTTCGAAATTACCCTCACCAGCCATAATGTTGAAATCCCTCCAATTACGTTTCAGGCCTTGACTGGCCCCCCGCAGCGTTGCCCGAAACAAAATTGTTTCGCACTTCTGGGCATTGATTTTCATTCGCCAATTATCTGTGTACAGCTGCACATCGTTAAACATTTTTTGAAGATTGCTCTGAACTGTAGTAGCTTTAGGGTCTGCCGTATCGATGACAAGATCATCAGCAAATGTTACCAATGATCTCGTTGGTGAGACGTTAAAATCAAAGCTGTTCAATAGCTTGCGAATGAATATTGAGAAAAGCAGAGGTGCAGTAAGTGTTCCCTGCTGAACAAGACCTTGAAGTCGAGCACTGTCGTCAGTTTTCCATTAGTTACAACAAATGATTTCCCATGTTACGTATTGCACAATATGGGGACAAGGTGTCTGGGGAACCTTCCTGAAGGAGTTTGAAAGCTACTCCATCTAACCACACCGTATCGAGGGCGTTCTCTATATCAATGAGGCACGCTCCAACATATTCTCTGTTGTTTAGTATCCAACAGATATCTGAGGTTACTTTCGTTATCGCGTATATGGTCGAATGCCTGGCACGAAAAACAAAATTGGCAATTCGGCAACAACTCATATTTTTCAATGTGGGCGTTTAATGCTTTGTTCAGTATCACTTCAAACAACTTACTGCAAGCTGATTGGGCGATAGCTTTTAGGGCATGAAGATTCTTTTTCTTTCTTCAAGATTGGAAATACCTTCGCCTTTTTCCACTCATTTGGGAAATATGAATTGCTCAACGTGTTGTTGAACAATATGCAATTATTCCTAAAGCAACTACATTTGGAACACAGTCAATACCATATGATTTCTTGTTGTTTATCTTGCTAAATATGAAACGCAAGTCTTTATAGCTGACAAAATAATCAATACGATTCAAGCTCGGTATGAGGTCAGATGTCAATGTATCATTGAAATGAAAATTCGAAGTCGGAAACATTTGCTTCAACGACCTTTGGAAGTATTTGATTCCCTCTCTCAGGGTTTGGTAGATGAATCAACTCAAAATGAGTTCCAATCAGGGCAAATTTATGCAATCCATGACATATAATCCTGTTTCCATTCCTATCCGGAGTCGTACTATCAATTTCCATACCAGCCCTATCGAGAAGATTTACCTCATCACTAGTGACTTCAAGATTTGATACCCTCACTCGAGATTTCTTGCGGAATAAACTATTCACTTTCATAAAAACGCCAACTGGGTCCTGTGGGCTAATAACCCTCAGTTTTTTCACCCATTGATCGTTGATCTCACTCCTGAAGTATGAACGGATTAAGTTCCGGGCATTTTTCAGGTGTAATTTTAACAAAGCCAGCGAGGGATGGTTGCAGTCCGAAAATCATCGATAAATATTGTTGACGCGTGTGAGAAGAAGGCTTTTCAATCTTTTCAACCTTACAATGGTTGGTGTTTCATATTCTTCCATATTATTTCGATGTTTAATCTTTGGAACTACTTTTTCATTCGTTCCTAACCTCATTTTTTCTAACTTCGACGAATAGAGATCTACTAGTATTTCATCGTTAGTTAGGTTCTTGTCATTAGGAACCATTGAGCAAGAGCTGCCATTATCAGAAGGAGGACATTGCTTCTGGTACTATCGATTAAACTTCCTTTGAAACTTTCCCCAGTCTGTTTTTTTGACATTCAACCAATGGTTTTCATGTTGGATTGGAATCCCTTTGATGATTGATTTCCATCACAATTGCATTAGGGTTGCTTTCGTAAGGAAGTGCCTGCAATTTCCGTTGAGGACTATTAAAGTTTAATTCAAGTCTTGCGTCAGCAATGCAGAGGTCCAAATATGAATTTGCCCTAGGGTATGTTAGGAACTCCGACCCATATAGGTTGCACTTGTATTCAATTTGTTTCTCTGTTATCCACAATTTCAGGAATACACATCTGAGATTAGTGGTGGCGTTTAGTCATGATGTTTGCTTGGCATTAAGGTCACCGGCAAGAATATAATAATTATGCAGCCTGTTCAATTCGAGTATTTCCAACAAGGAATTGAGCTCCTCCTTGAAGATGAGAACATTTCGACCAGTTGCATGTGCAGAGATAACCAAGAGGTTATCCCCACCTGGCAGTGAGATTTTGATAGCGGACACTTCAAGAGATTCAATGTTTTTGAATTCGACTTTTACAATATTTTGGAAACAATAGGGTCTTCTTATCAATATCCCGGTGCCACCTCCCCCATTAACGTTGACCATATCGTTTCTTACAAATCCAAAATCCTTGGATATCATGGAGTGCCGTGAATTGAGGTGGATTTCAGTGAGAAAAATATTGACAGGCTTTTGCTTAACAATGAATTCAAGGAGATAGTCCCGTCAATGTAGACTCACAATGGATTTGAGGTTGATCGAGATGAGACGAAGCTTATCAATGGAAAAGTGACTGGATGACAAACTATTTTGAAGCATGGTCACCTGAGCGTTGAAAAACGAAATTGATTTGTTTGTTCTTGCTTATCTATTCTTTCGGAAAGGGATTCAAGCTGTCGATAAATTTTGAGAAGCAGCTCATTATTGCTACTTATATTATTTACATTAATTATTTTATTTACATTGTTGCCTGCTGGTCCTCTAGGAGCAAGTGCAAATGATACTCTGAGTTTGACGAAATTGGAAGGTAACACACTACGATGTTCTTGGGTTTGTTATGTCGAAAATTTAACTTTTGCATCTGATACCGAGGGCATCCTCGATATGATACTCGATGTCCAAATATATTGCAGTTAACACAGTATAATTTTTCTTTTGGCTCTATCTGAGCCAATTTGCATTCAGCGGGGGCATGAATATCTTTACATTTAACACACCGATAGTGCATGGCACAGTTGGCAGCCGAATGACTGAATCTTTGGCACCTATAACACTGGTAGACCTCAGTTTTTTAGAGACGCTCCCACCTCACAACTCTAAAGTTCAAGTACCTTACCTGTTGGAGGGCACTTGGACTGCTATCGTTAGAAATTTGTACCAAATAAAAGGACAGTTGATCTCCTGGTAGCAACATTTTTCACACTAATGAATTTGACAGATGGTGCTACTTCTATAACATTTCAAGGAGATCAACTGTATTCTTCCCACAGTCCAAGCCCTTCAACAGGAAGGTCTGATTTGTTCCACCTTTGGCGTGTATGTGAAGTGGGGAGCTTGTACACTATTAAGAGCATATTTTACTAGCTATAAATCAGCCAGTGTTTTTGTTTCAATGGTGAGTTTATCAGCGGTCACTCTCTTAACTTTGAAACTATCGATCTTATGTTCGGCTGCCAAAAGCTGAAGCATTTCCCCTCCACGCTTTCCAAAGACGAACCCGTCATATATATAACCAAGAGGTACAGCATTATATGTTACTTACAAGAGGTATAAAGTATCTGTGACGTACATAAAGATCATGTCCAAATTATATCTGCTACAGATATATTATAGTTACTCGAGTCATTCATTATATTTACCACATTTATATTAAAGCTCGCCATATGTAATCTGATGGTGGGCCAGAGAAAACACTATTTCTGTTAGCAATACAAATATTTTTTAAGTGGGTAGAAGAAATAATTTACGCATTATCCATTATAACTAAATTTTAAATTGAGTTGTAAAATTTGAATATTAGGGGTCCATATGTTCTGAAAATTTCTTTGCTAATCTTGTAATAAGCATTAAAAACTGTCATTTTGAATAATTCGATAATATTGATGGTAAAGTAATTCGAACACTTGCTTCGAGTGGTTCTTCCGGTGGTCAATCAGCTTATCTAGTTGTGATGTGTGCTCATTTCTACATTGGCTAGCAATTACACATAATTCTGACACGCATAGGTCAGCACAAAGGTTAGACCTGGACTATCCGCGCCTTTTAATATTAAACTTTTTACATTGTATTGAAAGGTGGAAATTAACAATTAGGACTGCAATCCAATGTATCCCGTCTTCACACTGAATGACGGAAAAACTCAACTTGAGCAGGATATTTGACAAATACATAGCGTTAGTTTTGCAACTAAATCAAGGAGAGTTTCTGTTCAAACTTACAGTAAAGTGGGCAAACATTTTCCTTGCAGGAGTTCAACAAAAGCGAACTGCTGAATGTTAAATTTGAACAGCGTTTGCATTCCAACTTCGTATAATAGACAATGAAATTTCTATCAGATACTGAATGGAGCAATTCTCAGTATCCTGAAATCAACCAAAGATATTCCTAGTTTAATTATCAATGGCCATCTCCCTATACCACAGCTTACTTTAAATTCACTTATACATTCTTTTGTATAATCGCCTTTTTTTCATAAAACCTCCCTTTAAGTTTATACAACCCAGCACAACCTTCCAATATTAGGTCTCCATAAAATCTAATTTTCCCTGAAAACTACAAAAGGTTTGCCCGTGAACCAAAAGAAGCTCTGATTCCTTACTTTACCACTACCACCCTCACTACTACCAGTTTAAACAGTCTAATCCCCGAAATATCTTTTGAAGACATAAAAATATGTATAACTGCGCTAGCAACCCTCGAAAATAGCGGTTGTGGAATGAATCCAACTATGCACAATCGCTTTCTATCCACCCAACCGCCACCCCTTTATCGTTCATGCTTCGAATTTAAGAAAAACTTTGTTTACTTCTCATACCACAAAAATACAAAAACTTTTCTGCTTTACTACCTTCTTACTGCCCCTGCGAGTCCCGCGCCTGCAACCCTGCATTTTACACTCACAATTACATTCAGAAAGAAACGAACAAAAAATGGAAATAGATAAAATGTACACTAAAAAGTAGGGCTTAAGACATCTAAACTAAAATCCCTCACTCACGATGCTGCCACCCACCCTGTCTGCGAACCAGGCCAACAATGGCATGCGGCAACCTCTAAAATCGCAAGACACCACTGAGGAAACGAAGAAAAACACTGCAAATAGAACCATCGCTGGCAGCAGCATTAAAAGAAAATGGGGAAGCTGATGAACATTTCACCCCATTCCGTCGTGTTGGTCGTTTTGTTCGCGGCATTTCGTCTTTGGAAAATGAGGCCACCACCAACCCCATTCCCTTGCCTGCTCGAAAAAATTCCCTGATCTAACAAAGTTATAGAAAACTAAAAAGTTTACGCACTTGCAAAATTTCTAAGTTTCCCTCGGCAGAAGGACTCGCGGATGGCGTGGTTGTAACACGTGCCACAGTATAGGTGTACGGATGAATTCAACGAGAGAATAAAGCGAGGATGCTAGTCCTCGGCATCCCGACATAGTTTTCCTGTAGTGGTACATCACCGTAGTCTCAGCAGAACATTTTTCGGCAAGTACGAATAAAAAGTGCCAGCTTTATGGATAACTGCGAAAATGTACTATATATATTTTTTAAAAGGAGGCGCGGAGCCGAAGGTGGAACTGATATGAAATAGATGGAGTTTAGAAGCTTCATGCTATGAGACAAGTTGCCAACGAGGAGTCGAGCGCTGGGAAACGGGCAGAAGGCGTCAAGCAGCGGCACAATGAAAGCGCACAAGGATCCAATCTAACTACCCTGCTGTAACACAGGAGATTAGTGAATCCTTTGAGTATAGCGAAAAATGGAAGAATCTTCAGGCCGGGAACTAGAGACGGAGTATCGAATGGGAGATTTCTTCCGAGTTCCGCCTTCCTCGTCTCTACCGCGCCAGGATCTGCCAGTGATGATTGTTGTTGTTTTTTCTCTTTCGCTTCATCCCTTATTTTTGCGTATCTGCGATGAATGGAGCGAAAGCGCCGTACCACCGGGTCGACGTTGTTATAATAGCTATGCAATATTACCACACTGCCATCATATTGCATATAACTAAGAGGACCTGAAGCCATAAATATAGTTGGTGTGGCACGAAGGAGTTTTTACGATTTGCTGAAAATTCTAGTACTAGTTGTAAAATGTGTACACCCGATGTGATGGTGTATATGAAGAGTGTTAGGCGAAGCGGTTGTAATGCTTGTACAGTGTGTAACTTAGTCGTGGCCTCGAATAGTAGGAAATGGAAATGTGCACGAGGAAAAACATTGAGAAAATGTTTATGGCATCCAAATTGCGCGAGAGCCTTGTATTGGAAGATATTCCAGCTCGAAGGGGGTTGACAGGCAAGATTATTTTCGAGGGTAGTTTCTACGCTTTTTTCGAAGCCAAAATAAAACTTTAAAATGCCTGAGGGTGGAGTAGAGTGGGTACAATGGAGTTGGATGTTAGAATTAAAGGAGATTTTTATATTAGAAGGTATTGAAGGTACGGCAGATTTTTTGACGACAGTAGTGAATAGCGTTATTTTACCAAATAGACTTACTACGCGGAAATAGGATCATCTTCACCTTTGCAGAGAGTATTGTTAATAAGGCAGGATAATTTAGAGTCTGGAATATCTCATTTGGCACTGCCTAACGCAAGCTTTTGTGGATTTATGCATTTATTTATAATTCATTCCGACAAACATCGACTGTCGTAAAAACTTGACCTCCTGGGAATGTTGAGAAATGGATTCAGGACACAGCGTCTGCCACCGAGCCACTGCTACGGCACGAGGCAAATGAAATTCAACCCCACTTCTGAAGACAATCCATTGTCAGCATCCTTCCTCGCGTCCTCACCCATTAAAATTATATTGCATTACAAATTCTAAAACTTCTTGTTTGCTGAGCCCAAGGTGAATGTTTCGCGAATGCTGCCAAGCAATGGGATGAATGGAGAGCGTGTAGTGTGATAAGAAAAATGGTGGTGTATTGATTATTCAATCAATAGACTGTAATAGTCAGCATACCAGCAGGAGCAGCAATAGCACTGGCATTAGCAACAGCGACAGCTCAAGCAGCAGTTGAAGCAATGGCAGCAGTAATAGTAGTAGACGATAGGAATACTTCAGCAAATTTGCTTTTTTATACTTCTGCACTTACCACCCATTGTTGAAGACGTCATTCCATCAACGAGAGGGCTCTTCCCAAGACTCTAGTTGCCTTCTATGCTCCGTTCGGCAGCCCCCGTTCCTCCGCCGCAATATTTTGTCTTCTTTTCTGCAGATGTACTTGTACCATTAGAGATTTTCTGTTATGTTTCCATTTTATATCCTTTTTAGAACAGGATGATGTGTATTCAATAGAAGAAAAAATATACATGCAGAAATATAGAAAGCGCTCGTATAAGAAGTGAAGAAGTAGAAGCGCAAGTAAAAGATTCGAAGGATGTTTACGACGAGCAGGGAGACCGACTGTGCCGACTCGAGTATTTGGGGGAGCCGCCGACATCATCGCTGCGCCTCCATCGCGTATGGAATGATGATGGAGCCATTGAAGACTGAAATGAGTATGTCTATGGGGTTATATTAAAAAAACATTAGAGCTCTTATTTTAAGATGAGATTCGAGGATTTACGATGAGTTTTTCTGTATTGTGTACGCATGAATATATGGCGAAAGAGCTGAGGAGTGTAAGAAACAAATCTTTTATAGTGTTCCGTTCTCATTTGCTACTGGGCAAACATACTGATGTGTGTATATACATAAAGCACGAGTAGAATTTACGAATAATATCTCTGCGATTCGTTCGTAGCATTATCTAATCAAATCTAATACTACCATGAGCTAAAAATGTATGTGCGTTTGTGATGGTAAATGTATGAGTGAAAGAAATAACATGCATAATAAAAAATCGTATCATATCTATATATAATAATAAACTACCAACTACAAAACTTCAACTTAACAGAAATATATAAACTGAGGCTCCGACTGCTACTCCAAAAATTGTATAATCGTTATCCAAAATTATAACTACATCAAAAATTTGTTATTGCAGCATCATCTTCACTATTACCTTTATCCTGAAATGGCAGATAATCCCTCAGTCGGAAAAGCTATCCAAAAGATTCTCGAAAATAAAATACAAAATACATTTAGGCTGAAATATTTGCAAAGATTGTTTCTTGGATCATTTGATATTTCGATTAGTGTAAGCAAACATAAATAGAAATTGTTTCTAAACATTGAAAACTTCTCCATCCAATCTTGAGGTCACTTTAATCAAATAAATAAGTTTACAACTAACACGTTTACTTGCTCAAGTTTATCAATAATTGATGGTTTCTGGCCTCGTTAAACTTAATGATGCATAATTGAATTTAAAGAAAGATAAGGAATATGAATTTCAATTCTTTTTAGCAAATGAACGAGCATAGTTTGATTAATTTTTAAACTTGTCAATGTTCTAAAGATTAAGTCAAATAGTTTATTGAAAAAAGGCGCCGTTAATTTTTGATAAGTCATTCCCACTTTTTGCACTCATGAAGCTTTCGCTGAGAAATACTCAAAATGTGATAATTCAATGTACAGCACCACAAATGCGGCATGATTTAAAACATGTGATAGATTATCTTTGTTTTGCTTTCAACTAATCACAATTTTTAGTTTAAATTTAATTTTTTCCTTTTCCGGACAAGGGTGATTTCAGTGTTACCTGTACAAGATTGGTAAGTCACGGTCCCCTGACTCGATTTTGCGACTATCAACAACACCGCTGAACGAGGAATGCTATAGTCGAGAAAAACAATGTATTATAGACACAGCCGAAGTGAACGGGTTCAACAACGACATGATTGAAAATATGATCCGAAAAAAGGTGAATATAATGCGAATACGCAAACGGACAGCATTGTGCAAGCAGAGTGCGCATTAGTATAAATAACAAGAAATATTTAAAGGAAATCAAAAAAGCTTTCGAGAAACATCAGGCATACACTTGCCAGAAAAAGTATCCGTACAACATCAAAAGAAAGCAACATATTAGGAAATTCATGCTAAAGAAATCTGCTACTTTTAAATATTCAAGCAACAAAATTTATTCATCAATGAAACTATCTCTTCTTTAAATTATCTCTGTGGTATTCCTTTAAAAACTAAATTTTACAAAATAAAACCAAAAAAGCCGCACTTAAACGAACCAGAAAAAGTATCCGTACATGACAATATTAATTTAAAAAATCCAAATATTTTATTACAGATCAGGGTTTCATAATTTGTCGGATAGCCTTTTCTCTTAAGGACCTCCTTAAGTCGATTTGGCATGGAGTTTGGGAGCTGTGTCCTGCCTAGTAAATTTGCCTCATTCATGGACGATGATATTTTTCAGCATTTCCTTCGAGGTTATGCTGTGCTGATGGATCCTGCGCTCCAACAAGCCCGACAAATGCTCAATGGGATTAAGACCTGGGGATTGGGGCGGCGTACACAGTTGATGTTTTGTGTTGTAGAGAAACCAAAGCTTCAGATTGTGTACTATGTTCTTGGGATCATTATCTTGCTGGAATCAGAAATCGTCACAAAACCTCAACTGCAGAACGCTTTGCTTCAGATTCGCCTTCAAAATATTAAAGTAATGGTATTGATAAATAGTTGATTCTATAAACATAAGTTGACCAACTCCTTCTGCCACCATACACACCCAGACCATCACACTATCTCCAAAATTTTTCAGAGTTGGTACGAGATTTTCTTTTTCGACGGCAGTACCGCTCTTCCGCTACACTAGCTTTCCTCCTTTAATGCCAAATATGCAAAATTTGCTTTCGTCAGAGAATAGGACCTGTTCCCAAAACCCTGGTGGCTTGTTTATATATTTTTTGCGAAATGCACACGTTACCTCCT
Source organism: Odontomyia ornata (assembly GCA_963969285.1). Taxonomy (NCBI): domain Eukaryota; kingdom Metazoa; phylum Arthropoda; class Insecta; order Diptera; family Stratiomyidae; genus Odontomyia; species Odontomyia ornata. The sequence goes on along the minus strand of OZ017739.1, from coordinate 267,945,260 downwards.
GTTCACTTCTGAGATGTATGGCTTCTTACGTGCTATGCGTGAGCGCTCAAAAAGATCCCGACCTACGTGAATTATTTAAAAAACTCTGCTTGAGATTTTCTTCTGGACGAGATTCGATTGCAGCATGGATGTATCTACAAAGGGACTCAAATATGTGTTCGAGTCTTGAAAAAACTTTATCATGGTCATATTTGGATTGTCAAAATGAAGGTTTTAGCTCGATCATTCGTATATTGGCCAAATATAGCCAAGAAAATTACTAATATTTTGAACGATTTCTCCCTTTTTTGAGTATTTATTCGCACGTTATGGCTTTGCACCTACGCTGAACGGCTTTCACCAGCTTTAACTTCAGGCAGTTCATAAAATTGTATCACATCAAATACATCACATGCACACCGTTTCAATTAGCTTCGAACGGACAAGCCAAAAGCTATGTCTACACACTGAAACAAGCTCTAAGGATTCTCAACAAGTCAAAAGAAAAGCTGTGACACAATTTAAATAAGTTCCTTTTTACATATTGTCGTGCTCCAAACATCACGACACGAGAGAGTCATATTTTTTGGGATACGATCAAAACTAGACATTCTCAAACCAGACTTTGTGAAGGTAGTCTCTGACAGGTTATGCAAATCAAATATACACTGCAATGAGGTCATTTAGCGTTGAAGATATAGTAGCTGTCTGAATTTACAACCAACCACACAAGAAATTGACTTTTAGGAAGATCATAAGTAAGGACGGCATTTTGGATTGCTTGGTAGAGATCATTGGCAGACGTCGTGCCAATCAACTACAATCTATTGGGCCTTCTTTAAATCGTAGCTATAAGTCATCTGCTTCTCTCAATAAGCATTTTCCTATCTTTTCCTCCAGAAGCTCAGAATAGGCTGCCAACTCATCAGCAAGTAGCATACCTAGCCAGAAGCCCCCGGCTGAATTAGTAGCAGCTTCAAGCGATAATTCAGCACCTTCATTGATCAATTTAACCCAAAAAAATTAAAGTGATTCAAACTTTGACACAATGGAACCTACATAAAGCCAAATTAAATCAAACATTTCAACACCGTTGACACAATTACACCAATCAGCCAGGCTTAGAAAGTTACCCGACCGGTTATCTGATAAAAAAGCATTATTTCAAAGAAGGGTGGAATATGTTAGCTATTTTCCTTACTTTCAATCCTAACGATTAAAGTGAACCCACATTATTATCAATTGTCTGAAATTGGCCATAATGTAACTTGTCACTTGTAAATTCGTTTCCAGCTCTGACAGACGTGTGCATAAGTACGCAAATAATAACACAATAAATCTATGTTGTTTACCGAAATCACATTTTAACTACGTATATAAAAAAAATCTTCAAAGTCAAAAGCACTGCATTCAATACTTATCGTTATAGATTTTAAAATAATATAAAGCAAATACCAAACCATCAAAATACCAAAACTTAATGGGCCAAAAAGCTCTCTAAATTTATACGTTATCAGCTAAAAACATTAAATCAGAAAACAACCTCAAATTCAAATTAATCAAAATCATTACATTGTCTATGATTCAGTTGGATAAAGGAGAAAAACCCAACCAATATTATTCAAAAATTATTTGAAATTTTAACACAACAGTGAACTTTGATCCTATACTTAATATGTTATAACCTAATTCTAATAAAATCCAAGTTAAAACTTTATCTTATACTGAAAAAATGCTTTCACAATATTCCTAACCTAAACGTTAAATCTCATCTGTAAACCTGAAATGATAAACATTACATATAGCCATACCAAATATTGACATCAATTCTTAGTTTTTAACACAAGATATAGCAATAATGACCTGAACCTCAAAACGATGCAACGGAAAACACAAAACATAAAAATAAACACGAATAATTTAGACGTTGTCAATCAGCCACCAATACCTAGATCGCTCCGTCCCAGCTCGACCAGTCTAAACAAATCTAGCAAACGAGGATCTCAATTGGAATTGTTGGCCTCGTGGACTTAAATTTGGAGGATATTTTATCTTCTTATCGGTGGGCCGTCTATATATGTAATAAATGACTGGTACACCATCAGAATCAAAAACAGTAGTAAGACTAGTCTCAGTATACCCGCCTGTAGGGTGGAACGGCTGTGAAATCCAAGAGTTTTCGCTCACAGTTACAGGTCTTGCGATATGATTCCGAAGAAGTTTCAATATGAAGATATCGACTCTTGTCACTTTAGCAGTTTGATAAATTCTTCTATTCGATATATAATGCTTCCAATCCATCTCAGGCTTTCTGTACAAACCAGTACATCCACGAAGATATTTCCTTTCGAAAATTCTTAGTTTTTCTATAGTACTAGCACTCTGCTTGTACCAGACCTGACATCCATATGTCAAAACTGATGTAACCAGGGTCTTGTGAGAGATAATTTTGAGCTTTTGATCAATGTTTCTGGAATGAAAGAGTCTCCATAGGGCCATCACTACTTTATGTGCTTCACCGAGCATGATTTTGATATGTTCAGTATAGTACAGACACTGATCAAGATGAACACCGAGGTATCGAACACAGGATTTATGTGGAACACTTTCTGAACTACCCTCACCAGCCATCATGTGGAAACCCTTCCAATTACGTTTGAGGTCTTGACTGGCCTCTGCAGCGTTGTCCGAAACAAAATTGTTTCACACTTCTGCGCATTGATTTTCATCCGCTGATTGCCAGTGTACAGCTGCACAGCATTGAACATTTTTCGAAGATTGCTCTGAAGTATTGTAGCTTTTCAGTCTGCCATATAAATGATCAGATCGTCAACAAACGCTTCATTGATATAAAACCCTTTCAATAGCTTGCGAACGAATATTGAGAAAAACAGAGGTGCAGTAACTGTTCCCTGCTGCAGACCATTCAAGATCTTGAATTCGCGCATTGTCGTTAGACTTTCATCTGTTACAATAAATTATTTTCCTATAGAGTATGTTGCACATCATGGCGACAAGGTGTTTGGGAAACCTGTCCTGAAGAAGTTTAAACATGAGTCCATCTAACAACACTGCACCAAACTGAACATTTCTAAATATATTGTTCATGTGATTTTCAATTTCTCTCATGTGTTGAAACTCCATTGAGAGATGAAAATTAATTTTGCAAGAGTACATTCGAGAAAATGAATTCCTCTAAAGAAGTAGCTGACGGGCTACGGTGAAATACCCATTGAAAGGCTTAAGCAGCTATTGTGACATTTTATCGTGCTCGTATATATTTTCAATTGAAAGCAATTCTAAATAAAATGGGTAGTGACTAAAACCTGTGCCTTTCTTTCCTATAGTCTAGGCTTTTGCAGGAAGGAGGTAAGGTACCAAGACAGGAATGTTGTAAGACAGTAGGGTTTAAGTGAATCCGCGGGTATGGATTTTCATTAAGTTCGTAATGCTTGGTATTTCTTAATTTTCAATTAACGTAGTTGATGTGAGTTTCGGTTAAAGTAGAATATTTCTGACAACACGACGTTTCAAGATTCTGTGATTGAGTTTGAGAGTTAGAGTTAGGGTTATATTAGAGTAGGCCAAGAAAAGGAAGATTGAAACGCTGTAAAAAAATCTGGAATTTCTGGTAACTGACCTTTTGAATCGAGCGTCAGGTCTGCTAGTGGTACGATTGACAAACGCTCTCTTGTCGAGCTACCTAGCAATCCAGTAGGTGCCAAATTGCTAGACCGCCATCTAGCCGAAATGTTGACCATAATAGTTCTTCTTGTTGCCACTCCTCATGACTGTACATTTTCGGATCACTCAAAGTTCCACTCGCCAAGCAAAAGAAATGAAGCAAAAAATTTGGAAGATCTCTACGCGATACTGAACAGTAGTGAGGAAATGGGTAAAGCGAAAGTGGATCGAGCAAATTTTCAGTAAAATTTCATAGCTCAATTGGGTAACAAAGCCTTGTAATATTCAGTCCACAGGCAGCACTGGCTTACATTTGCAGGGCCTTTTAGAGCTTTTTCAGCTGTGAGTAGAGCTGTTGGTGAGTGATAGCAAGAATCAAATCCACAGCATGTGCGTCACTATAGTTACAAAGTTGGGGAATACCACATTTTTTCGCCAATTTCTGAAAATCGTCTAAAACGGGTCTTTGGTCCAATGTTTCGGTGCGCCAATTATGGTTATTCTAATGAGTTCCCAATTCTTTGTACCGTGCATATAAAGAGGGGGCAAAGAGCAGTTTTTTTGGAATACAACAAGCCAAAAGAAAATATTGATTACATTCTTTTGGAAAAACAAAACTTTAATTTTAAGGCCTTAATTATCGGGCAAATAAAGTTCATAAAATACTAAATATCCAGCGAAATATTAAAATTTTTTGAGTAACATGTTTTTGCCTGGACAACTTAGTTTTGAAAGATTTCCTGAATTAGGCAAGCTTTAATACCAGCAAGGCATACATATATTAATTGTATAATGACAACTCCTTGTAAAATATTTAAGGAGAACGTATTTGCATGTGCAATTCGATTGTAAAGTAGGGATCTTCACTTGCAGGCAGAAGGAAACTACCCCAGAGGAGCATGAAATAACTTTGAATTTATTTAAACCTAGTGAACCATATCAAAAATGTGAGCGAATTTTTGTATTAAGGTGCCAAAGTAACGAGAACCAGTAATGAAAGAGACGAAATACACCGAAGAATATAGCTCGCAAATCAAATATTTTTTTCTGTTTTGACGATCTTTAAGATCAGCTGTATACAAAGGGAAACAAAGCTCCAACTATACAAATCTCTGATAAGACCTGTGTTATGCTATGGGTGTGAAACACGGGCCCTAACCCAAGCATCTACAAATATATTGAACGCCTTTGAGCGACGGGTCCTGAGTTGAATAATCAGAGCGAAGTTAGACGGGGACCAAAGGCAAATTCGATACAACCATGAGCTGTATGAAATTTTTGACGAGCCGGAGGTCACAACGATTGTAAAAGTGCGGAAGCTGCAATGTGTTGGACGCATGAATCATACGGACGAACAACGGATACCCAAAAAAGTATTCGTTGGGAGAACTGAAGGCTGGAGACCAGTGGAAAAACCGAGGAGACACTAGTCTGACTCGGTCGACGAAGACTGTTTATCGCTGCTCGGTTTCCAAAATTGGAGGACGCGGTCAATGGACCGAGTTAGTTGGAAGCGCTTCTTGTAGGAAGCGAAGGCCCAAGAGGGGTTTTAGTGCTATGAAGAAGAAGAAGAAGTGGATCATAAATCTTTACAAGTTTAAAGGAGATTTCGAAAATTTCCCAAAAAATTGGGTGCCTCTAAGAACTAATGATTTTCTATCGCTTGGATCGACTACTTCCCAGCGGAAGTGCAGATCGTCCTCTCAGCAATTCCAAGATGTGAAGTATTGAGCTATGCCAAGGAACCGTACCCTTAAGGTCAACAAGCCCGGGCACTCATAGTCCATTCCTCGACCAGCTAGTTCGGAGAGGAAGCTGGTCGTGGGTCTCGTGATGGAGAATAGACGATGCTCAATTAGGATATTCAGTCACCGTTTAATTTGTCCGTTTTAAACGCGTTCAATAATTTCCTACGCGAAAATCTTTACGCTACTCTACTATTGTCTTTCCGGGGCTTTCAACTATTCAAAGTGCAAAAAACAACAAATTCACGCGTTCTCAATCTACATACCAATGCGGTGCTAGACACGCGGGGCTTTAATTTGAATCGAAATAACCTAAACGAAATCTACAAAATATTAACTAGCACGTCGTGAACCGACCCGATAGCACTGAACCATTTAGTTGACAGCACACTTACATTTCGTTTATGTTCCTTGTGAAAAATTTAAACGACTGAAAAGAAAGAGGTTATTTAAATAAGCATTTCATATTGTTTTTAATAAATTCGTCGGTATTTCCACAACATATTCAAATCGATGCTTAAACCAAATTATACATATACCTTTTGGATCTCATCAAATTTTTTTCTCTTTCGCATTTCATTTTCATTACAAACAATGTAGTGTATGAAAATGATTTTCCTTCGGACTTTTCAATTTCATGATCCATTTGACATGGGTTTTTCAATTTTGGGCCCAATTCATATTTTTTATGTACACAGTAATATTATGAATATTATTCATTACAATTAAGATAATTTCATTCTATCGGGAAATATAACTTTCACCTTGAAATAAGCACAGATTGTTCAACAGATTTGAAGAAGTAAGGTTTCTTTTTTTTATATTCACCGTTCCTCTTGGATCGACAAAAGTAATAAAAACAAATTATAACGTGTATAAACAGACAGAGACTAAATATTAATGTGATGTACTACTAATAACTGAAGTAAAAATTTCGCTTATCGAAGGGGATTTCATTTCCAATACTCATGATTCGCACAATACGCATTTTAATATAAACCTTGTATTTTTAGGGGAATGTGTGAAATTTCTACAATATCCTACTAAAATCGCGACCTGTCCGTCCCTCCGTGCGTCACAGCAAGTTTTGTCGCAAACCACATAAGCTAGAGTAATGAAATTTTGTACGTAGATCAAAAAGGTGCCCTCTCAAAAGTTGCTGCACAAAAAAATATTTCAAGGTGTGTAAGGGGGTCTCCCAATATAGGGAGGTGACCCTTGAAACAAAGTTTTTTTTACCAATGATAGCCAATATGGTTATCAAATGAAATGCCTTTATGAGAGCTTTTTGAAACAGGTCTTAAACTAGACGTTTTTGCGTGGAAGGATGGTGGGTGAGGGAAAATGTATGAAAAACTTGTTTCCGCCCCCTCGCGGTTGGACATCTTTGGACAGAAAAATTTGAAAAAAACCAGGTAAGTACCTCAAAAGTCAAAACTCCATCAAATTTGTTTATAATAGTACATTTTACGAATTTTACGTTTTCATCAATAAACAAATTGTCTGTCGTTATGGTAGGTAGAGAGTGGCTATCATTTGATCGACGCAAAGCCTTTACGTGGTAGACCCTCAGTTCTTTGCGGGTCATGTTCGATATGAGGTGTCGGATGGGACTTAGCGCTTGGATAATCCAACATTTTATGATCTTCCTGTCAAGCTCGGCATTGTTATGTCGAGTTGCACTACTTTGCTTGAAGTTCCGTTTGTAAATCACATCACCACCCTTGAAATAAGAAAGACGGGACTGCAGATTATACCGCTCTTGTGTCTCGTAGTTGGTCGCATAATACTTAGAGTTTTTCGTGTGGCTCAAGAACTATGAATGGTTCTCCCAAGCAGTTTAATTGCCAGAGCTGTCGATGTGATTTACTGTGGCAAATAATGTACTGACTGAATACGGGAAGGTAAGGTGAGACCACATTCGTCGCGTGGTGCAGCCCTAAGCTTTCTGATTTAGGTGTACGAGGTGGGTTCAAAAAGTATCGCGAATTTTGAATTTTCGCGGGTTGCGTATATTCGAATTTCGATTTTTTTGTGGCGTTATGTTGGTACTCATGTCTGTCACTTATGCCGACAAGCTCGGCCATTTTGAATGTTCACTTAATTGGTGATAGCTGCTTTACTTGCACGTGTTTTCAATCGTCTTCGATTTTTACTTATTCAAAAAAATGGATCAAAGAACGTGTATCAAATTTTGTGTGAAAAACGAAATGAAGTGCGCGGATGCATTCTGAATGTTGACTGTGGCATACGGAGAAGCTACCTTGGACCGAAGCAACGTTTATCGGTGGTACAAAATGTTTTTAGAAGGCCGAGAAGATGTGAACGACGAAGAGCGTTCCGGACGCCCGAGCACTTCAACAACAGACGAAAAAATTAATGAAGTGGAGAAAATGGTATTGGCCAATCATCGAATCACCGTTAGAGAAGTTGCTGAGGACCTAAACATATCGATTGGCTCATGCCATTCGATTTTTATCAACGATTTGGGCATGAGACGGGTCGCCGCGAAATTCGTACCAAAATTGCTCAATTGCGACCAAAAACAGCAACGCATGAACATTGCTAATGAGATGTTAAACTCTGTCCGCGACGAAACAAATTTGCTCCAGAGGGTCATAACTGGTGACGAATCGTGGGTTTATGGTTATGACGTGGAAACCAAAGCTCAATCATCTCAATGGAAGCTGCCGCATGAACCAAGACCGAAAAAAGCGCGCCAAGTTCGGTCAAATATGAAAGTTTTGCTGACAGTTTTCTTCGATTGCAGGGGCGTGGTGCATCATGAGTTCTTACCACAGGGAAGAACGGTCAATAAGGAATATTACCTGCAAGTTATGCGCAATTTGCGCGAAGCAATCCGCCAGAAACGCCCGGATTTGTGGAAGAACAAAAATTGGCTTTTGCACCACGATAACGCCCCTGCTCACACATCGTTGCTTGTGCGCGACTTTTTGGCCAAAAACAACACACTGATGATGCCGCAGCCACCGTATTCCCCAGATCTGCCCCCCTGTGACTTTTTCTTGTTTCCTAAACTGAAGAGGCCCATGAAAGGACGACGTTACGCTACGCTTGACGAGATAAAGACGGCATCGAAGGAGGAGATGAACAAGATTTAAAAAAAAAAATGATTTTTTGAAGTGCTTCGAAGATTGGAAAAACCGTTGGCACAAGTGTATAATATCTCATGGGGATTACTTTGAAGGGGACAAAATAGATATTCATGAATAAATAAATAATTTTTGAAAAAAAAAAAAAAATTCGTGATATTTTTTGAACACACTTCGTATATAGGCGCATATGGCATAAGTGTCTAAATGAGACGTTCAGAATCATTGTCATGAAGTGAGTATCTTACGGTACGCTGGCGGGTGATGCCGTATCTATCAATCACCTCACAAAACTGATAATCTGAAAACATGGAATACTCGTTTCTCTAAGAAGTTTAGGATGGAAGTTGCAAAGCCGTATGGAAGTTGCGAAGCTCAGGATGGGGATCGTATTAGAAACTTTGACAGTTGATCCACGCCAACAAGCAGTCACCGCGGAATATACTATGAGCACCCGGACATGTTGACCTTAAGAATATAGTTCATTAGCGTCGCTTGAGACTTTACCTCTTGGAATCGCTGAGAGGATGATTCAGACTTCCTTCGCGAAGAAATCGATCCAAGCAAGGAAAATCTGTACAACCTTATGGAAGGAACTATATATCACTTAAAAGCAGCTCATTTATCCAATTAGTGTATTAAATGCAATAAAACATCATTCATAATGGAAAACCTCAAGATAACTTTGTCAGAAGTTGCAGGTCAAGTTGAAACCAATTTGAAAAAAATATTCATGCCACAGCTATAGTTCTTAACCGTGATGGATATAATGCACTAACATACCGATAAAAAGCTTTGGTAAATACGATCAAAAAAGCAAGTGCGATTTGCAAAAGCCTTTCTAAATAAGCCTTCTGAAATATGTTTCTTTATTGTCGTGCGGTATAGAGAATGGTCATTATAAGCACCTGAGAATATGGTGAGGAGGAGTTATGGTTTGGGGCTTGATGGCCTTTTCAGGTGATGTTAATCTTGTCTACATCGAGAAAATTGTAAAAATTGTCGATGCTCGAACTTAGTTAATTATTTTATTTCTAGTAAGACAATTAACCGAAATTTATGGCCCATAATGCCAAAATTAGGATAGTATACAATATTTGCAATTCATTCAAATCACAAAATATTTCCAAAAATAAAAAGAAAAACATACCTTTCAATTTTACGAAGGCTGAATTATTTCTTGAAAACGATTTTTGACCGTTATCGCTACCGAAATCGATTTTTGACCATTATCGTATCCACGTTGAAGAACGACAATGCTCGAAAATTGATTTCGAGAAATAATTAAAAAATTCACTACGCTAAATTAAAAAGAAGGATTTCCTTCTTATTTTTTTTTACTTTTAGTATATACTGATGCCCATACTCAACCAATTCTTCCATGGTTATGGGACCTCAATCCAATCTATCATGAGTGCGAAGAATTAAAAGAATGCTTGCGTTCCTATTAGTATGGATCAATAACGCCAGCTTTTAGAAAAAAAATCTGTGCAGCAGATTAAAAAAGCAATTAAAAGAGTTTACTAAGCAGTACTTCCAACTAAATTTAATTGAAAAAAAGTGACCGTAATCAACACAATACTATAAAATATGCGAAAACTTTATTCCGGACAAAAACCTTATTGTTTTTCCGTATACTATATCATTTTATTAACAGTGTTTTGATGATAATTTATGCCTAAAAAATAAATGACTGCTTTCCTAAAAGAACGATTTCAATATTTTTGTTTTTAGTTTCGTTTCAATTCTTGTTTTTCTCAACATATGGCTCTGTGCCATACTTTTATCCTACTCTCTACATAAAGCAATTTATGGAAACTATTTTGTTATGCTACAAAAACTGAGTTTTAAGTCATTGGCATTGATGGTATTGAATTCCCGTTGAACATCACCTTTTACGTCAATTAAACTAGTCTCTCTTAACCATTCTTCTACTAACAACTTTCCAAGTGTATCTAATTCAAGGGAACACTTTTCTAAACATTGATTAATGAGCTTTTGAACGTTTACTATTCTACGGGTAAATTTCTTTATAATTGCTCTCGATATTAAAAATTAATAAAATGCAAATGAAATTTTGTTAATGTGAAAATAAATGAAATTTCAGTATAACAAACGTAGTTAGAGCAATTTCCAAGCTCTCATGTATGATGTGATGAAATAATGCTTCGTACAACACACATACTATAGTCACGTCGGTTTAATTCCAACTCATAAGTATGAGTCGTAGCAAGGGGATGGAGAATGAGTTACCTATGGTTGCTCGAATTTCATCCACACTACGGAAGGCAGATACATCGTTTTCATAAAACAAAGGCACGTAGACTTGTGGTTTATCTTCACTTAGGTACAAATTGTCGCACCCGCTCTCCTGCTGATTCCCGGGGGGCTAAAATCGTTCCTCATATTTAAATGGTGTGTTTAGATAACGATAGGAATCTCGCAAATTTATTCCCAGGGAAAAATGAGCAAAACTTTTTTTGGCGATTTCAAAACTTTTTGGATAGTCAAATCCTTTTCGTGGTGATGCTATCCTGAAAACACCACGAGCCTCTCTATTCCTCATCATACCATAAACTCATCGTCCGCTGTTTGCTTCACATACTATACTCGTATTCCTCCAAACATAAATTTTTTAATTTGCACATATAATCAGAGTAATTACGCTGACACTGTTAAAAAGGACGGAACTGTGGAAGGGTGGAAACCAAGTATATCTATCTAACCTGGATCCAATGAAAAATTCACGTGAAAGCAAACCACATTTCAAATCCGAAATGACGAACATGATTACCTCCTTTTGCTACATCGCCGTTGCCGTTGCCAACAGGATACAGGCAATGTTGAATGTCGAGGATAAGTATCCTACATAAATAATACTTTTTTCAGTGGATTAATAAAATGTTTTATTTTCCATCTTTCAATTAAATTATAATTTACAAGGAGTGTTTGAAGGTGACGCGAACTGTTTTAGAATACACACCATGTTCACATTCTGTACGAGTATAGAAGGTTACTTAAGAAGTGCCTGAAAAGTTTCGAAATAATTTCCACATCGAAAGGGGAGGTCTTTCTGCCATGGAAATTTGGCCCATTTTCAAGATCAAAGTGTCGCTTTTGCTCGTGATTTTAATGCAATTTTAATTGGTCACAAATTAGCAACGATTTTCAGTATGTTGTTGTTTTTACGTCTTTTAAAGCATTTCATCTTCAACTATTATATGGAGCCTTTATCTGCCACCTGTGACAGTTGTCACTTATGACATGTTTTTGAATTTCTTTATCTTGCTGCTTCAACTCAATGGTGAGGGAATTTTGAATACCCGAATACAAGCAGATTGTTGTTAAAACTCAACCATAACCAAGAAGTCATGATAGTGGATGTTAGGAGAAAGTTAAATTTAGTTCGTTAAGAAGTATTTGTCCTAAAATAAATGTCAGAATCAATTACATTTGTTACTCTGTTCTTACTAGAACAAGTTCAATTTGCCCACCTCTATGATAAGAATAGGCATCATAAGAAACTATGCAAATTTGTTTGGCGCTTCCTCATCTCGTTGAAGATTGCATAAGTGCGCCCAAAGTAGGTAGACAAAAACCAAATGCATGCCCTCTATTCACTGTCTTAGGGTAAGAGGACGAGCCAGTAATACCAAAAATATTTCAGTTGTCACCATCGATTTGTAATATGGGGCGCAACTGAATGTCTTTCCAATAAGTTGATTTCAAGCAAGTAATAATGTCGGCGTAACTGCTTTTCTACAGCCACTTCTATAATGTGGCTCTGATTTTAAAGAAACATGTCTAAAGTATGCTAAACTTTCTCGTAAGTTTGGTACTTATTCTGACATGAAAGGTAGCTCATGTCATAATTTGGTCATACAAACAATTTTGTTGCGGCGAGTAATTTCAATTTTATTAGCTGTAGCATATTCGGTCACTACTTTAAGACCGTTTACTTCATTACTATAACAGCATGGACGAAAAACTCATTGGCACGTTCCATACTACAACCTTTTATATCGAAATAAGTGAAAAGTTTAGGTGCGATGGTTTTATGATAACTTTAGGATTAGCTAGTTTTGCAAAGCATTTGAGAGTGGGTGAAACGAGGCTCGTCAAAAACATTATAATCAATGATAGTCCTTGCACATTAAATGAAAAGACTAAAATATCTCCAAATTAAAAACTTCAACTGCATTATCGATGCTTAAATTTGCAATGGAACATGTGTCTTGCTTCTTGTGCGGCTACCACCACAGAAGCAGCTGTGAACAGCCTTTTGATACACTTGAGATCTGTTCACTATCGTTACGATCGGTCCATGAAAGTGGTGCTGTCACGGCGACAAAATGAACTAGCTATCTTGTTCCCCCGATTATGCATCAGGTGAAGAGGAACATATTAACATGCCATTAGGAGACACACCTCATAACTCCAATGCGGCAAGTGCTGCTCTTCTGCATAATCTGTTTAGCAACGGCAAAGAGGGAGTCCTAATCCTGATGTATTTATTTTACACAAACTTGTTGGACCCAAATCCTGAGTCAAACCACGAGGCTTCTTAGGTCTTTGGAAAAAGCCTTTCACAAAGACCTACTAGTTTCGCGACGTGTTCGTCCGTCTGTCCGTGCGTCATAGTAAGTTTCCTCAGAAACTATAGAAGCTAGAATGCTCAAACTTTATGGAAAGGGCAGAAGTGATGGTCTCTCAAAAATATAGGTCTTACCAAACATTTCGAAATTTTTTAAGGGGGATCCCTACTTATAACGAAGTTGCCTTCAAAAATTTTTTGAATTAAAGGTAGGTGGGATATCGAACGAAAAGTCTTGATTAGAATTTTTAAAAAATTCTGGATGAAAAAGGTCATTTTATGGATCAGGGGGTCCCGGGGAAAGCAAAACGTACCAAGATTTGGTGCCCCCTCCTCGCGGTTGGACACCTTTGAGGCGAAAAACTTGAAAATGATCACGGAGGTGCATCTTTATGAGTGCAAGGGTAACGAATACCTCAGAAATTGACGTTCACTCAACTTTGTTAATAACAGCATGATTTTTAGATTTTTTATTTTTGCCCATAAAACCAAAAAGGTACCATTAATCTTCTTGAAATTTTGCTATTATATAGATAGGTATAAGATTTTAATGTTCACGAAATTGCATGGAAATCGAACTATGATCAAGTGAGTAATAACCATTTCAATTGTATGGAATTACAGCAACAATAGCAAGTTTTTATGGTTGATGAATATTTCGAATTGAGCTAGGCACTTGTGTTTTCTTCCGATTTGCATGAAAATTTGAGGAATTGTGTTTAATTTGAATATGTTAAACCGGCCGAGCATTCACAAAAATTATACGAACTGGATCAAAATGGCGGCTGCAATGTGGTTTTGAAAGAAACGCTTCATTTTTTGCATAAATTTGAACGATTTGTAATGCAAGTATTGGATGAGTAATTTAATTCATCGATTCACGCTCTCATAAAACTTGGTTTGGGCCCTAGCATGGTAACAAAGACCTTCTGCCGAGCATTCAGAAAAATTATTTAAGCTAGAAGAAAATGGCGGCTGCAATGTGCTTATGAAGGAAACGCGGCATTGTAATGAATCAGCCCTACGCCACTGACAAATAATTCGCAAGTCGTTATTGACGTCGACGGTTTGGAACGACTTTTTAACCACCTGCTGACATTGAACCGTATTTTAACAGCTGAGAGGAAATTGGAAGTTGTGTTGAAATGGATAGGGGGAAGACTCCGGAAGATGGTCGCCAATCCGACAGTCATGTAAGACGAGCAGAGTTCTTTTGTGTCCCTTTGGCCGAAGTGTAGTGTATAGTCCGAGCCTATTGAACACCGAATTTTTCAAATTTTACGCGTAAAGAAAAGTCAAGTAGTGGAAGTTATACTTTTTATTGAACAAAAGGCAAGTGCTACATCCGGAGGCCCCACGTGCGACCACTAGTCGACACGATATCGTGAATCCGCGACGCCACTATGACCCAAGGGCGTTCATGCGCGAGCAATGAATGGGCGAGTTGCCAGGTAGGTGTTCAAGAAGAAAAACCTTCTTTTAGTGTACGTTTTTTCTTTGCGGTCTATATTTAGCACGGAAGCTAACCTGTAAGTTGAACAGCAAATTGTTAGTAATTTTGTAATTTTTTGCATGCCTAGAAGTGGGGTTATATGGACCACCAAACAACGAGCAAGTGCGTCGAGGCTGGAGGCTTTCGTTGCCCGGCTAGCTCAGTGACAGAGGATGAGCACCCTATTGCGACATTAGAAGCTAAGGCGAATGTTTGCGGTGTTAAATTTGGTTTAAAAATCTCATACCAATTAACTTTCGGTCTAACAGATCATAACGTTCATTTCTATGATCTGCGAAATATGAGTCGTGCAATATGTGTGTTCAAAGGACCTGAAAAGGCTGTAACATATGTGGGATTTCTCAATACACATGAAATAATTGCAGCAAGTCCATATAGCCAATTAAAGTTATGGAACGTTAACTCGCCCCCATATTCGCCGCGTTCATTTACGGGTCATGTAAATGAGAATAATTTCGTGGTTCTTACTACTGACGGAGATTGTATAGCATGCGGTAGTGAAGTAATTCAATGTTATTTATTACAAAGGGCTTTCAAAAACGTTGCTTAGTAAGAAAAATTGAAGTTGGAAAGAAAAAGTGTCTGGTTTAGAGTGATCAAATGATATTAACGAAATTGTTTCGGCAGTATGCTGGTGTAAACATTGCAATGTTGTTTTAGCTGCTATTAGTCGCGGACTTACAGTCATTTTTGGACTAGTTTAGGAAGAAATCAATTTCAATAAGGGTGTTCCTGTTGATAATTTATTGAGGTTTTATATTTTTTCAATTTGAAAGTAATATACTTGCAAGTAAAACACCCATTTTCTCAGTATTATGCAATTTGGAGAAAACACTAAGCCAGCACATCTAGTGTAGATAATTTGCAAGATTTGCCCAATAAATTATATGGTTGAATTTACATATACTATAGCGAAACACAAGTCATTTATAATTTAAGCTGGGTTACAAAAAAAGGGGGACATTATCCTCGATTATTGAACTTTTTTAAAAAATATCATGACGTCTTTCAATTAGATTTTTCTATTTAAATTAAATGATTTAAGGTGAAATTTTATATTCAATTTGTATAATGTTACTGATTATGATGTTTATACTTAAGCGCTCAGAAAAATGACGTATTTTCGCTTTTGAACATTCATACCTATCAATGCTACTATCTGAAATTAAGAAAGACTGCATGAGTAGCGCCTATATCATTTTGATCGTATGTCTGGTGGGTAAATGTTTGAATTAAATTCAATTGCGTTTAAATTTCGTGATATGTCCGTGATATTTTGGTAATTCAACATTGATTAAAAATAATAAAATATTACTTTTGTTTTGTTTGCTTATAATTCCAACATTTTTTTTCGACTGTAAATTGTTTCGATTTCATATATAATTTTAACTTACAATTATTTCTTCTCCGAAATCAACACTCCCATCAATCATGCCCTTAATTTTGAAGCTGTGCATAATCAGTTATGATACCCGTCAATAACCTTTACATTCATACAGTCGAATAAGAGAATTTAAAATTATAAGTTAGTTGATAGCATTATCTATAATTTCTGGGTCAGCATTATAAACAGCATTTGTCTGATTTCCAAAACAATTTCACGCAATCTCTAAAATAATTCAAATTGAAGTCAACTCAAATTTAAAAAAAAGAAGACAAAAAAATCGATCCATAATTAGTGACCATTAACTAAAATATTTAACATACAAATGAATAAGAAAATACCCCTTTTCTTCCTTATTTCATTTTTCATACTGTTAAGCATCGAATACTATTTAAGGTGTTCAGTATACAGACTACTTAAATACCAATAAAAGATGTATGGATCTTTATATACAAATAAGATAGTACATGAGCGAATATATGAAATAAACAGCCACTGAATCCATTAAGAGATGAGGATCTTAGTCTTAAAATAGTTTTGGTTAAATTTATATTTAAATTGAACAACATAGTTCAATTGTAATTTTAGATAGTTGCAATGATTTCAATGGCTCTTTGAAAACTCAAACATCTAATGGTTCAGAAAACAATTTTGTGACTGCTGTGCACTATTATTTACATAATGATTTAAATACCAAAATCAAATATATAGAAAGGTTGATTAGCTCAGAAAGGATGATAAATGTATCTGTATTTGAAAAGATAATCAAATTCATCGAGGGAAAGAATCCTACTTCCTCATAAAGTTTTCCTTACAATCATCAATTAAAATACATCACGTAATTAAATCGATAGACATTATTTAAAATAATCCATGAATTTCCGATCCACAAAAAGTTGGGTAAACAGACCTACGCTCATGTCAGAAGGGTTTTGTATTCAATTTACAATTACAGTCACCAGATCGAATCAAATCAAGAAACATGTCAAAGACGATTTTATCGGAGAAAATATGAAATACGAAGATCATACTATTATTAACAAAGTTGAACGAATTTCGACTTCTGAGGCTTTTGGTATTGTTATACTCATAAATATCTCCCTTGATAATTATTTCAGATGTCCATCCGCGACGGAGGAAAAACTTTTCTCATGTATTTTCCCCCTGTGCCCCTACTGAAGCAAAAACTGACAGTTTAACAACTGTTTTGAAAAGCTCCCATGAAAACTTTCATTTCATACTCATATCGGCTATGTTTGATGAATTTTTTTTTCAGTGGCCACTCTCCTGTACTGTTATCATCGATTCATGACCAATTTTTTCGAATCCTAGAATGGTTACAAAACCCTTTTGCTAGGAGCTCTCTCCCACCTCCTTGACTTGTTTCACTTATGAGCATTAATTGTGGGTACTCATCTTCAGTCATTCATTAAATTGAATCAAGTGTTCAAAGCATGCATCTTAAACGTTGAAGTTGGGAATAAATAACTCAAAATTATTCAATCTTCGCATTTAAAACAGCCACTATTTTGTTTTACGATTACTGATACCACTAGCTGAACCGATTCTCAAAGATATACATGACACCTATCATTCCTGAAATTTTCATGCAAATCCTAGCAAACCTGTAGTGTCTGAGTCGGTAAAAAGCGCATGTTGTTCCATAGCCATATGTTGCCTTAGTAATAAATGCAACGCATATTGTTCCATAGTAATACAGGAAAATTCAAACCGCTATAACTTCGCTAATTATGATTCAATCTTTATGAAACTTTCAGGATAGATTAACCTTATAAATAGACATCTACGCACTGAATTTCATTTCATTTCCGTTAAGATTTTATTCAAGAAAACATAAAATCGATAAATCATACTATTACTAACAAAGTTGAGTGAATTGCGAGTTCTAACGTATGTGTTGTTGTTGTACTCACCAAGGCCTACATTCTTGATTTTTTTCAGATTTTTCGGATCACAGGTGTTCAATCGCGAGGGGGGGGACACAAATTTTTCGTGTATTTCCCCTCCCTGTGCGCCCCTCGAAGCAAATTTGGCCAAACTCATTTGATACCCATATCGGCTACCTTCAATGAAATTTTTTTTCGGGGGTCACTCTCCTATATATGACGAACAGTCGGACAGACGGACAGACTGGTCGCGAAACTAGTAGGGTTTTGTAAAATTATTTTACAAAACCCTAAAAATTCGAAATACTACCTTTGCATACATCAGTTAGTTAAATTTAGATTTATGTCAAACATATTATTAAAGGTTGAAACAGCAGTAAGAGATTATTGAGAGAGTAATGCCTGTTGCATGTTGTTACATGTACAAATAATTCTGCCAGCTACTGTCGCAATCGTTTCGCAACTATTAAGAACATCAACAAACGAGTGTACTCGAAAACCCGCCAAGCATGATCAACATCTGAAAGTGACGTCACTGCCCATTCATTAAGCTGCTCGAATATTCCAGGTAATTCGCCAATGTACGAGAAATGGATTGAATGACCAGAGACCCTATGTAAAGGCGAGCTGAATGAATGGGGGGATCATTGCAACCGCGATATAGTAAAACTGCGATAGTGAGGAGTGCAAATTAAAAGCGATATTGATTGTAAAGTGATAGACACTTGAAGTAAAAATTTATAGACAAATAGAAAAGTAAAATTACTGAAAGTGTTAACTTAATGATTGTGCATTTAACTTAATCTAAATTGTTTGCCGCGAACCATAACACGTGACAATATGTTATGAAATATATATATTCGCATACATTTTATCAATAATAATTATATTTTTTAAGTGATGGGTTGAAATGTTCAAGTGAAAGTAAACAATATGAATTGCTGAACCAAAAACACGACTTTGCTTTCCAGCTAAATACTTCTTTTTCCAGCAGGAATGGCAGCGAACGGTTAGTATGCGGTTACAAGGGTAGGGTTTTAGAAATCCGCGGTTGGCAGGTTTCGCGTCGCGTTCGGTACGCGGTACCATAATTTGCGTTGCAGTGTTTATTAAAGTAGTGTTGGTTCGAGTTAAAGTAGGATATTTTTCGGTGCCGCATCTATGATATTCGGGAACACGGAGTTATATACATTTTTGGTTGTTATCTGGATGAATCTAAAAAAAATGGAATAAAATAATGGTAGGTTTCTCTTCCGTATGTTACTGTTTTCGATGCGTTATTAAAACGGGCTTCTGAGCCAGTGGCTGAGTTTTTGTATTCCGGGCTTAGTCTGCTCGTGCAAGACCCACGACCGAACTCCTCTCCGAACTAGCTAGCTAGCCAGCAGACACCTTGAAGTAGACCAAAGGTGTCCGGACTTGTTGACCTGAAGGGTACAGTCCGTTGTCACGTCCCAAGACTTCGTTTGAGCGATTTTAAACAGAAAATCATTAAAGCATCTTTTGCATAAATAATGATATCTTATCCAAGTATTGGATGAGTAATTCACATTATCATTTCACGCGATTAGAAAACTTGTTTCGAACCCTGGGCTTTTCACTTCTGGAAGGTGCACTCTCTTGCTAACTCAACTTATTCCTTATTAGAAATGCCATATATGTGTACGTTCTCCCAAACTTTATAGACAATGTTGCTATTATTGCCGCTGCTAAACCCCGCAGGGGGGATGCGGGACGACAGGAATAGTCTTGCAGGCTAGCATTGGGAATGCCGGTCTAAAGGAGTACTGTTGGAGGCTAGTATTTTTGGGAAGCTAGTAGGCTAGTAGTGAATAAGATAATTAGAATTAAGAAAAGAAAATACTATGACGACCAGTTGAGAAGTGTAGATGTAAGTTTAGCGAGCAACAATACAAGGCAAGCAAACAAAAAAATGAAAAGCCTGAAACGTGGTTATCAGCCCAAAACCACGCTCTGTCGTGATGACATCAGCAATATTATCGCTGATGAAACCAAAATTAAAGAAAGTTGGGCTTCATATTTCAAGAACCTCCTTAATCCTCTGCACAGCTCCCCAACATCGGAGCCTATAGATGTTTTCGGAGGGATTTCATTGGCCCCACCAACTCTGGATGAAGTTTGTTCCATCATCAAAGCCCAAAAGAATAATAAAACGCCAGTCATCGGTGAGATTCCAGTGAAGCTCACCAAACATGGTGGCAGGCTTAAAAAGTCATCCAGCACATTTGGAAAGAAAAGCATATGCTGAAAGAGTGGGGCCAATCCATTATATTCTCTATTCACAAAAAAGGTGACAAGCTACAGTGCAAAAATTATAGAGGCATATCACTACTTTGTACGGTGTATAAAATATTTTCAAAGACCTTAGAAAATGAAATCGGATCATACACCAACAGTATTATTGGGGAGTATCAAGGTGGTTTTAGAGCAGGTAGATCAACAATAGACCAATTGCTCACAGTCAAACAGGTACCTGAAAAGTGCTGGGAGCTCAACATAGACGTTCACTACATTCTCGTTGACTTCAAGCAAGCATACGACAGTATTGATCGTAACGTACTGCACCCAATAATGCTTTGCTTTGGCATCCAAGCCAAATTAGTCCGTCTTACCAAAATGACAATGACGTCGACGACCGCCAACGTCCGCATCAACAACCAGCTCACCGATGCCTTTGAAAAAAATATCGGACTAAAGCAGGGGCACGGACTGGCCCTATTGCTATTCAATTTGGCTCTAGAGTACGTCATACGGAAGCTACCTGTCGATACGCGAGGTACATTGCTATACAAGTCGAGCCAAGTAGTAGTCTAAGCGGATGACATCAACATTTTGTCACGGTCATTAAGAACAAATCAATGAAAATAAAACAAAGCTTATGACGCAGTCGAGGAAAAATACCTCAAATACACAAAATATCACACTTGGCAAATACAGTATCGAAAATGTGCGTGAATTTGTGTATTTAGGCATCAAAATAACGAGAACCAGTAACAAAAGAGACGAAATACGCCGAAGAATACAGCCCACAAATAAAAAATTTTATTCAGTCCAGACGATCTTCAAACCAGCTACATGCACGGAAAACAAAGCTCCAAGTATACAAATTTGTGATAAGACCTATGTTATACTTTTAGTGTGAAACATGGACCCTAACCCAAGCATCGAAAAATATATTGATTGAACGGCATTGAGCGACGGGTCTTGAGGCGAATAATCGGAGCTAAGCCCCGATTATTCGATGGGGACCAATGGCGAATTCGATACAACCATGAGCTGTATGAAATTTTTGATGAACCTGAAGTCTCAACGATTGTCAGACTGCGGAAGCTGCAATGGGATGGACAAATTAATGGACGAACAACGGATACCCAAAAGGTTAGGGTAAGACAATGGAGTATTCTTTTGTTGTGCCTGTGCAAACCACTCTAATACGCGTTGGTCTATTAAACTCCCAGATGGTGAAGTGAAAATTCGCTTAACTGTATCAATGTCAATTTTCGATGGATTTAATGCTTGTTTTTGACAATATCTGCCGCTTGACTCTTACTGGTATGAAAATGCGCCGCTAATTCACGTACGGAACAGTTTCTCTCATTTTTCCAATTAATAATGGCGTTTTTTTCGTGAAGCGTCAATAATTTTTTCGGTGCCATATACTACTTATGTTAGTAGCTTCTGAAATGTATCAAGTTGTATATGGCGGTAGAAAATCTAAACATTACATATTTCCAAAATATTCTTTCAATGATAGCAAAACAATCACTTTACACCCTACGCCAACAATACGAGTACTATATGCTGAACAGAAGCCGTTGTCACACGTGTTTGACCAGTTAAAAATGATGTTCATAGCATAGAGACCAATAAAACAAAGAACGTGTTGCACTTTGTGGCCTTGAACATAACATGCGAACCAGTTAACATATTAGAAAAATGTGTGTCGGTGTCCGGGTAATTGAGCGGCCGGTTAATGGAGTGTCATTTGTTTGAAAATAGGATCCTAAATGAACGGGACTAGAAAAGTTGTCCGGTTATAGGAGGTATCCGGTTATGAGGAGTGTCCTTATAGGGAGCGTACACTGTATACATAAAATACTTGAAGATAGTATTAATTTTTCTTTCTGTAATCCATGTACACCATCCTTTTTGAAATACTCGCCTAAATAAATATTTTCATTAGCCATTTATGTTGTCGACATCTTATTCTTTTCTAGATGGCAGAGTTTTGCGTGGATTCTGTGATCACATTTTAAAGTTCCATTAGGTTTTCAGGTTTCTGGATCTTCAGTAGTTGCTAACGTTTTGATTTAAAAAGCTACTTGCCAAGGTATCTAAATATTATAATTTGTATGTAGGATTCTGCTTATTTAGGTTTGGTTTCCGGGCAGTCGTCGAGTGTGTATTTCATTTGACCAGTGCCTTTTTTATCATTGGTTATTATATGATCCTGACAAGTGCTCAAGACTGGGCAACTAATTTTTAAATTATTGAAGATAACCATGTTTGCTTCCACAGCACTCTTCAGGAGACTCGGTAATTACGCAAGTGTTTGCGTCGGCTACTGTGGTTACATGTTTTTCTGTTGAAGAGGGTGTATCTATTACTGTGCAAAAGTCTAAAGCATTTCGAAGATTTGGGCCATAGTACGTATCAACTTTTATTTTTTGATCTGCGCGGCTTATTTCAATTACTATTATAATATATTTTTTATGTGCTAGAGTTTCGCAAAATTGATCTTTAAAAGCCAAAAAATAATAGTTGTAGCATCATATACACTCAGCAGGAATCAGATGATTTTCATCCACTCTTTAAAACACAAAAGATGTATTGGTTCTTGCATTTCTTGAAAATTTCTACTTGTAGTCCTTGTGTATGTGTGTGAACATTTTTCAAATTATTTGTTGTGCTTGCCACGCTTTTGTGCAGAGCAAAGTCAATTCACTTTGGAACCGATTTAACGGAAAATTCTCATTCTCATAAAATATATTTAAAAACACACTAACCTAACATAATCAGATTCCACCCAACGCAATAATTGTTTAATTCAAATCAGTGGAACGTGGAAGATGTTTGTATGCTAAATATTTAAAAATCTGATTAACGTTTGTTTCCCTTGGTCATATAACGAAGTCGAAAAATAAATATCAATAAAAAAATCAACCCATCATGCTTCATACGAGTACTGATTGTTATCGTGAACCTCATGATGAAATTCACATCTGTATTAACAAGTTAATTTATTATTTATAACAATTTCGAAATTGTAAGACCGCACCATTGATTATAGGTTAATTATGAATGCCAGTGCATGTGTAAAGATAGTTTACTAAAACCAGCATCTAGAGCGGCGGTCTGCACTGGCGGTGGTAAAACAATAAATAACTAACCAATAGCAAACGCCAGTTTATTTTTCGCTAATAAAACCTTAATTTTTCTTTTAAAAATGCAGTACTTTACTAAAGCAATCAAAAAGAAAGTTCACTCAGCTACTGAAGAATATTTGCAGGTCTTTCACTATTTTTAAACTAGCGTCACATGCTAGCTGCTGATTTTTCGTTTCATTCACATGCGCAGATACTCATCATAAATGTAAAACATTTCAATCTCATAATCGCAATTTTCTTCAATCATCATTGATCCTATTAACGATTCCATTCGCTCCAATCATTTTCGAAGCCACAAGTGCAATTTGAGGCCTAGCAAGTGCATAAAATTGCTTCAAATGCAGACACACTCATTTCTACAACTTAATTACTGTCCGACTTCTGTGCCACAGATAAATTTTGTTTATTTCACTGGTAATTATTAGATTCCGGTAGAATGCTATTGTTTATTCGAAGTGTAAACTGTGCAAACGAAATTCGATTCGATTAACGATCGAATTCATAAAATTAAAAAAAAAAAAGAATGCAAAGTATCTATTGCTGCAGTATGTTCGGCCGTTTGTGTGCGAATGAATGCGATCTTTGTACTTGCGCATATTTTCGAATAAAACTTGGAACATGTGAGTAGAAGCAATTGATATTCTATTTGGAAA
Source organism: Odontomyia ornata (assembly GCA_963969285.1). Lineage (NCBI taxonomy): Eukaryota > Metazoa > Arthropoda > Insecta > Diptera > Stratiomyidae > Odontomyia > Odontomyia ornata. The sequence continues at coordinate 267,921,280 of OZ017739.1, read as the reverse complement.
ATCGTATGTGAAAATTCGTATGAATTCAATAAATATTTAGCATAGGTTCGAGTTCACCGCAATCTACTTTTATTATGACTAGTGATTGGGTTAGCAATATTTATAGAAGAACAGAGATAACTGGAACTTGACGGTATTTGCAGTCGCGACTGTGCTTTTTCGGACTTCATGGATACATATAACTAATGATCATTGGCGCTTGCCCTCTAACTTTGATCGACTGAAGTATATCATGTTTCAATGTTTTCTTGTTGCTATGGGCTCCTCTGTTGATCCTGCATGATCCACAAATGGTAAGTAAATATGAATATCGATTTCTTATTTCATTTGAAAGGTGTCAATCGTTTAATTCTGATTGAGCTAGATTACTAGAACTACCCGTTCGTAAATATTGCGGGTGCATTCTACAGGGGTTGTTTACGCGCATTTTTACATATAGACAGGTTGAGTTCTTCGATTTCGTGCAGCGTGCCATTTTGAGGGATGATAGTTGACCCTTAAACACTAAAGATATAATTAAAAAAATTTCAAATTTTCATATTTTTAAATTGCATGCCCATTGAAATTTTAGCTGTAAAACCCCAGCAGTTATTATTGTTTATTTTTTGAAACTAAGGGTGCCTACGAGAAATTTGTCTTTCCGGCTAGTGGTACCAACGGCAATTTTTTTCAAGTAAACACTGCACAATATTTAGAGACCAGATATCAAATAATTTTAATTTCAGTTTATGGTGAGGACTGCCAGTCTCCAACCCCTATTCTTCTTCTTCTTAGCACTACAGCCCCTCTAGGGCCTTCGCTTCCTGTAAATAGCGCCTCCAACCGTCTCGGTCCATTGACCGCGTCCTCCGATTTCGAAATCCGAGCAGCGATGAACTGTCTTCGTCGACCGAGTCAGGCCAGCGTATCCTCGGTTTCCCCACTCGCTTCCGGCCTTCAGTTCTCCCAACGAATACCTTCTTGGGTATCCGTCTAGCTTCTCTATTGGGCTCCGTCTAGCCTCGCTCCCTCATGACCCGTTGCTCAAAGGCGTTCAATATATTTGTGGATGCTCCATGTTTCACAACCATAGCATTACACAGGTTTTATCGCAGATTTGTATACTCGGGGCTTTGTTTTCCTGTGTATGCAGCTGGTCTTCAAGACCGTCAATATTGAATATAATATTTTATTTGCGAGCTGTATTCTTCGGCGTATTTCATCCTTTCATCGCCCGCTTTCATTATTTTGGCGCCTGAATACAAAAATTCGCTAATATTCTCGATACTGTATTCGCCAAGTGTGATGTTTTGTGTACTTGAGGTATTTTTCCTCGATGGCGTCATGAGCTTTGTTTTATTTTCATTGATTTGTAGCCCTATTAGTGTTGCTTTGCTGTCGAGTTTTAAGAAGAGTTCTTTGGTAGTTGTTAACGACCGTGACAAAATGTTTATGTCGTCTGCACAGGCTACTACTTGACTCGACTTGAATAGTAATGTTACTCGCGTATCGACAGGTAGCTTCCGTATGACGTACTCTAGAGCCAAATTGAATAGCAATGGGGCCAGTCCGTGTCCCTGCTTTAGTCCGATATTTGTGTCAAAGGCATCGGTGAGTTGGTTATTCATGCGGACTTGGGAGGTCGTCAACGTCATTGTCATGTTGGTAAGACGGACTACTTGGGCTGGGATGCCAAAGCAAAGCATTATTTGGTACAGTACATTACGATCAATATTGTCGTATGCTTGCTTGAAGTCAACGAAAATTTGGTGAACGTCTATGTTGAACTCCCAGCACTTTTCAGGTACCTGCTTGACTGTGAACAATTGGTCTATCGTCGATTTGCCTGCTCTACTCTTGATACTCCCCAATAATACTGTTGTTATATGATCCGATTTCATTTTCTAAGGTTTATACACCGTACAAAGTAGTGATATGCCTCTATAATTTTCGCACTGTAACTTGTCACCTTTTTTGTGGATAGGGAATATAATTGATTGGCTCCACTCCATCGGCATATGTTCTTGCTGCCAAATGTGCTGGATGACATTGTGAATAGCTTGATGAACACTACTGCCACCATATTTGATGAACGCCACTGGAATCTCATCGATGTCCGGCGCTTTATTATTCTTTTGGGCTTTGATGGCAGAACAAACTTCATCCAGAGTTGGTGGGGCCAATGGAAGCTCTCCGCAGAAATCTATAGGCTCCGATGTTCTGGAGCTGTGCGGAGGGTTAACGAGGTCCTTGAAATATGATGCCCATCTTTCCTTAGTCTTCGTTTCATCAGCGATGATGTTGCCGATGTCATCACGACAGAGCGTGGTTTTGAGCTGGTAACCACGTCTCAGGCTTTTCACTACTTTGTCTGCTTGTCTCGGTTGTTGCTCGCTAAACTTACATCTATACTCTCAATTGGTCGTCATAGTATTTTTTTTTCTTAATCATAATTGTCTTATTTGCTACTCTTCTGAGATTTTCATAGTGTTCTCTCTTCGTCCTGGTTTTGCTACCCACGTATTCTTTGTAAGTCTAATTCTTTTTATCTAACGCATCCTGGCACTCATCATCGAACCAATCATTCCTCTTGCGCCGGGCTTGATGTCCGATCGTCTGTTCTGCCACGGTCCCAATAGCCGCTTTCACTTCCATCTAGAGTTCGTTGCTCGCCTTTAACGATGCTTCTGATAAGATGGGGGCCAGCTGGCTGTCGAGGGTCTCCGCAAAATTTTAGGCCCCAGACGTCGTTAGGAACCTTTCGGTGTCAAACTTTTGCAGCGGGCTGGTCTTCGCCGAATATGCCTTTGACATACGACATGGGTAGGTTAATTTGATCAAGTAATGATTTGAGTTACAATTGGCTACTAGGTAAGTACGGACGTCAAGTATGCTCGAGGCCCATCGTTGTTGGATCAGAACATGATCGATCTGGTTTTGTGTGTTGCCATCCGGTGATACTCAGGTCATTTTATGAATGCGTCGATGTGGGAAGCAAGTCGAACGTATGACTAGATTTCTGCTGCAAGCAAAGTCAATAATGCGCTGGCCATTGTCATTTGTTTCATCCTGGAGGCTATATCCTCCAGTCATTCCCCGATGAGATAGCTTATTGCCAATCTTAGCGTTGAAATCACCCAGAATTATTTTTGTGTCGTTTGTAGGCAATGGGTCAACCAGTCTTTTCAGGTGATTGTAGAACATTTCGTTCGTTTCTTCGCCCTTTTCTTCGGTCGGGGTGTGAATATTAGTCAGTCAGATTTTAAAGAATTTCGCTTTTATACGAATCGCACACAACCGTTCATTGACTGCCTTAAAATCAATAACGTGCGATTTGAGCTCCCTATCCACAATGAAGGCCACTCCGGTTTCTCGTTTTCCAGTAGGCTTCCCACTTTTGAATATTGTGTGCGATCTCATGTCTTGAATGTCGTTTCCAGTCCAATTTGTTTCCTGGACTGCAGTATTTTTAATTGATATTGACTGGCGTGTTGTAAAAGGTCCCTAACAGCGCCAGGGTAATTGAGTGATCTGACATTCCAGGATCCAATGCCATAGTCCTTTTTTCGGTTGCGAGATCGTTGCCATGAGTCCAATCCATTCTGAGGCACATCTGTAGGTTTCGAAACATTTAAAGGTTCTCCAGGGACTGGGAGTTAGTCCGTCGCCCAACCGTAATTCCGGCGGCATGGTTATTATGTCGATTCCGTTATCAGGCGCGGAAGATTCATCTTCACCTTCTTACGCCCTCACAAAGGAAGTGGAAGTAGGATTTAGTAGCAGCGCGTTAGATGTATTTACAGTTATTAGCATTTCTCGGCATTTAATGTCACATTATTGTGGAACCAGTAAACTCTATGTGCGACCCCGAGAGCATTTATTACCATTTAATTGGGGAGTTTGGGATGAGGAATCATGGAAGCTATGGGTTGGGGAAACAAGGGGTTCCTTCCTCCTTTCCTATTGATGACGACAAAATAAGGGTGTTAATCGAAACTATGACAACTCTAAGATAGCAGAGAAGCTTGACATATCGAATTAAACATACTGGATGTTGAGGTTCCTCATGAATTAAAGGAAACCCATCTCACTAAACGCATTAACATATGTGACTCTTTGCTGAATCGTAACCAAAACGACCATTTCTAAAAAGAACCATAACGAGTGATAAAAATGGACTTTTTATGATAACGTTGTCCAAAAACGATCATGGACCAAGCAACGCAATCGATATTCAAAGCCAATATTCACCAAAAGAAGATTATGCTTTCTGTGTGGTGGGATTCCAAAGGTATAGTCTACTTTGAGCTGGTTTCACAAAACCAAACTATTGATTCGAATGTCGGCTGTCGTCAAGTATCAAAATTGAACGAAGAAATCAAGAAAAAACGCCCTGAACTGACCAATTGCAAATCCATGATGTTCTATCATGATAAAGCCAGGCCACACACCTCTTTGATAACCCGTCAAAAATCAATGAAGCTCAATTAGGAACTGTTACTACATCCACCTTATAACCCTGACTTAGCACCATCAGCTATTGTTTGTTTCGCTCCCTTCAAAGCCATGTGAATGGTAAGACTTTCGATTTCGATTAGGCGGTTAAAAATAAATTCGACCAGTTCTTGGCTTCTCAAAACCAAGGCTTCTTTGAGCGTGGCATTTTTCAACTTACCGAAAGAAGTCAAAAGGTCATCCAACAAAATAGTCAATTTATTATTGATTTCGACATTAATTATCTAACAACCCAATAAATTTGTAAAGCTGCGACGATTAGAAACGACTTAACCTGGAGGCAAAGGGGTGACTGGAAGCTATGTCACAGTTAATAATGGTAATGAGGCGAGTGTAAATCGATATATATTTTATATTATATTTTAATTGTGTTCAAGCCCTACCTAAGTTAACCGACCCCAGCGAAATAATGTAATTCGTTCTTTATGAAGTCCATCCAATGTTCGAAAGGACAAGGTTACCAGATACTTACTTGCTCTTTTCTTGAAGATCAATTGACTAGCTAGAGGACGTACTCCACTGTGTAAACAGAGAAGATGAGGTTTGCTGCATAGGTTAATAGAGGAGAAGTATGCTTCTCAAGTGCCGTGAAAGTATCTTAGGAAATAGTTTCCAACAATGTTCTATAGATTTTACATGTCTAAATTGCAGAAAGGTTCGAACGACAAAAGCTGGTTAAAGAACGAGAATGAAGCCAATAGTGACAATTGCTCTTAGTTAATCCTGAGTTATTTTATAAGAGCATTAGCGCATAAGGTCTTCAGCAGAGTTAGTTCCTTGCTCTATTTGGAAAAAATTAATTGTTATATCACAATGGCGAAGATGGAAGCTACATTCTTTCATGTATACAATTTGTAGCGCATGGCGCGATAAACAAATTCCACGAATCGTATGACTGGTAAGGTTGCGTCACTCAAAGAGTAAAAAATCCATATTTCATTTGTTTACTTCAACAGAATCCTTCAAACTGGGAACTTTGATCTAGCATTTTTGGGATTAATAAAAAGCGTTTATGCACATCAAGTAGAAAATTTGATTGCCTAAATTAAGGCAAAATAAGTTTTCACACCTAAAAAATCTGTCCCGAAATCCACCTGAATACAATGCAAAGTAGTTTCAAGGATTTATTGGAAAAGATTGACCGAAACATAGCAAACATTTTTCAATTTTAGGAATCTTTGTCCAAAAGTAGTTTTAAAATGATTCGGTTCAAGCGCTCTTGTTTTCGGCATTTTAATAATATTCTTTATCAGTTTTTTAAGGAAATTCAAAATTGGAATAAAGCGTTACATGAAAAGTTAATCGAACTATTCTTTTCTTTTAGATGATATTGTACAATTTGTGTTGCAAATGAGTACACACGCTTTTGAGTTCTTAAATGTAAAATCAGATAAGTTCAAAAGACTGATCTTGCCTTCCATTGCTAACGGCCAGTACGCTCATGATTTCGACAAGTGGTAAGGCTCTTACTTTACGACTACTTTGAACAACATTTTCAGCGTTGATAATTATAATCAATAAGCGAAGACCCAGAAGGGCTGTAGGGCTAAGAAGAAGAAGAAGCCTTTTTATTATTTATATGAGTAGTATTAGTTGCATACAGACCTGTGTTTTAGTCGCTCCAGTCAGTAGTTTCCAAAAACATATTTAATTGTTTAAAACGGTCAGTCCAAAGTTGATTTTTATTGGAAAAAGCTATCATATCGTCAAAGCAACTCATTCAAGAATTTTATATTGAATATCATAATTTTAGTTCGATATATAAAGAAAAGCGAAGAATCCAAAGACAACTTTGGGACCGCTGGTATGGAGCAACCCGATGGCTTCGCACGATTGGAGGAACCTAGTGTAATGTCAAATATGAAGCTGTTGACAATTATTAATATAAGAAAACACGATCAAGAAAACTCCGTAGATAGCGGATGTTAACTACGAATAATCGTAGACAATGAAGAAATGTTCAAACTACATAAAGAAAATTATGAACTAAAGCTACAGATACAGTTTCTCAAACATCTAGTAACGAGAGGGATGAAGATTCAACAGCCACAGTAGCAAAAGCAAGCCCAACAGAAAACAAAAGTGAAAAAAAGTATGAAACAAACGATCAACTATATTGCAGCGCTGGAAGGATTGACAGAAGAAATGAAAATCGAAGAAAGTGTCGAAGATAATTCCGATACAGGTGATGGTATAAATTTTATTTAATATTCAATACAACTCGCAGTTCTGCTTCCTTCTGCCTTCAAGTCGGCCAAAGATGCTCTGAATTATAGGTACCCCAAAAAGCGGAAAAAATCAGACCTTTCTGTTGAAGGATCTGGACTGTGGAGAGCATATGGTTTTCAGGTGTTCAAGTTAGTGTAGCAATCGCGCAGTCACACAAGCAAACTGCTCGCAAACCTTCCTAGCCTTTATCCGAAATTTTATTTGCAGATTTAGAGAAAAAAAGCTTTCTTTACTTCCATCCATAGTTGTTATTTATAAAATATTTCTTATTCTTATTGTTATTATTAAATGAAATTTTATATCATTTTTTATATTCTTCTTGAGATTTTTTCATTTTTCTTTACTTCAGTTAATTTTTTGAAAAATTTTAAATCTGCAAATTGGAATTTCGGACATGGGAACGCTGATTTAGTGCATCCCAACGGTGCATTGTATTACCGAATTCAATCGAACTTGGCTGCGAGAGCAGCTAATTCGATTTACCGTGGTGACACGGGGAAAGAAAAAGAAAAGTTTTGGACGGAGGGCAGTCCACGGGAGATCGTGAAGAACCACAGAGAAATTGGCGAAATTTTGTTCGAGGATACTCTTTTGGTTAATTCGAGAAGTTTTGTCGCCATTTGGATCAGCGCTGTATGAATTTATTAACATCGCGTCTTAGTTAATAATTGGTGGGAAGTTTACCCTTTTTTAATTCGATAAGTTTTATCACGTTTGGATCAGCTTTCGTGAAAGTTGAAATATCGGCTCAAAGCAAAAAATCACGTTAACTCTTGTTCCGAAAACTTCCCGTAAGGTGTGGGAGTAATTTGCAACAAAGTGTGTGATTTGCCATTGAAATTTTTCCTAGGTGTTCCACAACATAGGCTGTCAGCAGAGTTCATAAGAGATCTTCTAATCAGCATTAATCGCGCGAGTGTTTTATTTGCATCACATCTTCGCTTGATCGGGAACACTGCAGATTACTTAACCTAAACGTGAAACGAGTGAAATTAATCTCATCGATATCGCGAGACGGGCAAATTTCAAGGTTTTTTCTCGAATGCTGCAGTAGAGGCTGGCGAGTCGAAACGTGGATTGACAGTCGTTGGATGGACGGCGGATTGCTAGTCAGACAGCCGAAACAGCTCAAGTTGTTTTGCAGTTGCGAGTCATCGCTTACGTCGCTGTCTATTTTACTACAACTATGAGGTGTTCTCTTATCGGGCGCTCGTTCCCGTCTCAATTGCATCCTCGCCAAAAAACGAAACTGTATCAACTTGGACATATTGAATACGTCAATTTTTGGAAAATCTGGCTCGCAGTAGTACTACTATAATCAATCCGGAGTTTACGTTAGCAAAAAACAAATTATACAGTTCCTTCTGCGAATGAATCTCCTCAAAGTTCTTCAATTTTCCCTTGGCTCTGCTAAGCATTCGCTTCCGAATCCATGAGGATGTTTTCAGTCTTAGCATAGGAAGTGCACGATATAGACAATAAATTCAAAGCGAACGATCGACTTTCTGCAAGTAGGAACCTACTGGAACAAAAATGAGGATATGCTCTCATAAATGCAGTTAATTTGGAGTATTATCTACCAGGTCAGACAGTTTTCAATAAATACATATTACTTACGCAATGTCCTCCTTTATAAGGATGCCAATATTTTCATCAGCTCGAAATAATTCGTGTCTGACTGTCTCCGTTACCAGATGATACATCTAGGTCTCATTAATTTATTCCGCATCGTATAGAAGCTAGTTTTCACACAAAAGTTTCTCCATAATTTAACCCTGGTGCTAATAGCGAAACGTTATTTTAGGGTTAAAAATGAGAGCTAAAATAGGGAATGTGATAAAAATTCTTATTCTTTGAAGCAAATTGATTTATAGTATGCAAGCGAATGTAAAAATGCCCAAAATTGAGGTTTTCTGTAATGTGGTTTCATTTGAAAAGCTTTTCCGTTTTCGGGAAATTAAGATTTAAAAGTTCAAATGGTATTAACATCATTCTTCTAGTTGTAGAACGAGTGAATTTGTAGCATATTTAAGATTAATTTTTATATAGAGGAGGGCGATTGGAAATGATACATCATCTGCGTTAAAAATAATTGCAAGAAATCTTTCGCTGAACCCAACTCTTACTGTTGCAAGAAAAAATGTGTGAGCAATCTATTTGGCAAGAAGAGTTTTCATATCGCAGTTGAATCATTTCATTCATGTAAAAATATTGATGATTTGTATATGAACGAAATAATTCTCGGTTTATATTGAAAACTGATGTAAGACTTCCTTGAAATACTCAATCGTTAGGGAGCTAACATGTTGAAATTTTTTAATCAAGTATCTCCAAGTTAAAAGGTGGAAAAAGTTTGCAATTGTCTTGGACGGTCAATCGAGTCACACATTAATTTTGAGAGTCAGTCATACTATAAATCGTGATTGCAGGCCTGCTCATTCACACTCCCAATTTGCTAGGCCATTTATTCTTCATTGAAGCCCTACAGCCCCTTCGCTTAGAGATAGTTTGAGTATCTCATTGTCATGATCGAATGTATCAGCACTCCACAAGGTGATATGATCATTATCACGCTTTAGCCGTGTCTCCGTCCACCCAGCTGCGATATGTTCTGATTTTAAATCAGCACGTATCATAACTGAACAGGCTTATAGTCCGTCCGAAGAACCACTCGAACTAAATCTCGTTGACGCCAACGAGACTTGAACCAGAGACCTTCGGCTTATGGGCTTAGTGCTCTAGCCACTAAGCCACGCGGACTATTTGTTACGATGGTATAAATTCAAAACGTTGGGTTTCAATTAAAAAAGTATACAATAGATGCTTAGTTTTGTTACTTTACGGGATGTTAAATCTAATGTATTTCTTTCACCACACATACAATTTTCTTCGTTCGATTTTAGGATAAATTTCATTTAATGTGTAAATTATATATAAATACACTACAAAAAAAAACTTGAATACAATGAGTTATTATATTTACACCTTTGGTCTTTCCATTTCATTCCACCTGACCATGTATAGGACCCGCATCGATGGCAGGCTCCTCCGCTAAAATGGGCTAGCCATTGGCCGCACTCTTTCTTTTTTTTGCTTAACAGGGGCTCTTGCTGGGTAAGGTGGCCCTCCGCTCGCGTGCTTTTTTATGGCATTGTGTTATGTGATTCCCTCATATAATACTATGGCATAAATTTGCCACGTTTATATTTTTCATTTAAAGGAGAATTTCATTCAAATTAGGTTTGTTTGAGTTTTTCACTAAAATGAAAAATATGGCCACGCTTACATTTGGATTTTGATCCGGTTGGGAGGGCGCGAGGGACACCGCTACCATATGGATACCCCACTCTTATTTGTGGGCCATAAGTATTGTCGGTAACAACGAAGTCTCCGCCAGTCCATTCGTTTTTGCCCGGCCCAATTTGTTCTTCGAACAAACATTCCAACCCTTAGTAGGCCTCAATACAGGTCGATGGGCATTTTCCCATGTTTGATTCGTGAATGCAAAATTCTTTTTTAGTGGTTCCTTGTGCTCGGGGGAAGGAACCCACCCAACGACACCGCAACGCTAGTCTGCCAGCGCATTCACGCACCCCAGACAAGGCGAATCTCGGCGGATCTCAACATCCTCTTCCGCTGAGGCAGCAGACCATTGCTGCAGTTCTGAAAGTTTATGTCTCAACCTTTTTCACTACAGAAGCTGTATCAGCAATTGAATCCATTTCTGACAAAACGTTTGCAACAAAGAGATCGACCGTCGAAAAGAAGAATTTACTGTTTTATCTGGTAAAAATTTCTAATAAAACCAGTCCAGGTGCCTTTCAACAGATAAGGTGCTTTATTTTAAGAGTGGTGAGGTAGGAATGCCTGTCAGAAAGAGAAGTCAACCAGTGTTACCGATGTCAATAATTTAGTTATCAGCCATGCAAAGAAATTCATGCCCCAGGTGAGTGCAAATTGGCTCAGACGGAGCCTAAAGAAAAATTGTATTGCATCAACTGTGGTGTTTTAGGACATCCATCATCATCGAGGATGCCACCGATATCAAGATGCAAAAGTTAATTTTATTCCAAAACAAAGTATTATACCTTCCATCTTCGTCAAGCTCGGGGTATCATTTGCACTCGCCACTAGATGATCAGCAAACAAGTTGTAAATGTTAATAATGAAATTACCAACATTGAGCTGCTTCTTAAAATTTATCAGCCCTAAAATTCTTCATCGGAAAGAATCAATTAACAAGATTCAAAAATCAACTTTGTTTTTTTAGGGTTTAGATCTTCCAAATGTCTCAAAATAACTTGCCATCCAGTCACATTCCTATGTGTAAGTTTCGTTTCATCAACTCTATTGTTACTCCATATTGACGTCCCTATTTCCCTAAGTTCACCGTCAAACAAAAGTCTGAAGTCATGCTTCTCACTGAAGCCCACCGCAATTCATCATTGCATTCCATGACATTTAAGGACTTTGAACTCGTAAGATATCATAGGGTTGAACGATGATGAGGGAGGTGGCAACGGGATATTGGTTAGAAAACCCTATTGTTTCCAAAATATTGATAAAGTTGAACTGAAACACATTGAATTTCTTGAAGTATCGGTTATCAACTATAATAACTTCTATGTTATCTCTACCTATGCATCTGGTCGAAACATTCTCAAGTTCGAGGAGGAGCTCAACTCTTTGGTAAGAATGCTCGAATTGAACAGGCTGCATAGTTATTATATTCTTGCCAGTGACCTGGCAAGCTCGGCACACATCATGGCTGAATGCCAAAAATAATCCAAGAGGTATATTCCTGAAATCGTACAAGTAGACAACTAAGAACCAAATTGAATACAGGTGCAATCTATATGGGTTGGAGCTCCCAACATATCCTAGGACAAATTCATATTTGGACGTAAGACGTAAGAATTTAATAGTCCTCAAAGGAAACTGCAGGTGTTTCGTTACAATAACGACCATAATGCATTCCTAATGGAAATCAATTATCAAAAGGATGATGTCCTCCTCATTCCAGTTTCACATCAAAATCATCGATTGAATTTAAAAAATTGAAAGGGAAAAGCTTCAGAGGAAGTTTAATTTGGATTACTATAAACAATGTCCTCCTTCTGATGATGGCAGCCCTTGCGCAATGTTTCCTAATGATTAAAATCCTATTAACGATGAAACAAATCTCTATTTGTCGAAGTTAGTGAAGCTGACATGGGAAACGATTGAGAAAGTAGTTCCCAAGATTAAACATCAAACAATATGGAAGGATATGAAACATCAATCATCGCAAGGTTGAAAAAATTGATAAACTTTCTTACACGCGTCAAAAATATTCATCGGCAATTTTCGGACTGCAACCATCCCTGGCTGACTTTGTTGAAATTACACCTGGGGAATATCCGGAACTTTATCCGTTCATATTGCAGAAGTTAGGTGAGCAATCAATGGGCGGAAAAACTGAGTGCCTGATTGCCCACAGGACCTAGATGGCGTTTTTACGAAAGGTAATAGCTTATTCCGTAAGAAGTCTCGAGTGAAGATATTGTATCTTGGAATTGCTAGTGATGATACACGATAGGGCTGGTATTAAAATTTACAATACAACTACAGATAGAAATGGAAGCAGGATTATATGTGAGGGATTGCAAAATCTTGCTCTGATTGGAACACATTTTAAATTGTTTCAGCTACCAAACCCCTGAGAGAGGGAATCGAATACTTTCAGAGGTTGTTGAAGTAAACGTTTCTGAATTCAAATCAAGCCTGACATCTGACCTCATACCGAGCTTGAATCTTATTGATTATTTTGTCAGGTACTTGTATGTAGACTTTTGTTTTATATTTGGCAGGATTAACAACAAGAAACCTTGCGGTATTGATGGTATTCCAATTGTAGTTCTCCAACATTATTGTGGCATTGTATTCAACAACATGTTCAACAATTAATATTTCCCAAATTAGTGGAAAAGGCCAGGGTATTTCTGATCTTGGAGAAAGAAAAAGGCAGTTCACGCCCTAAAAGCTACTGCAGGATCAGCTGCTGCCTAACGTTAGCAAGGTGTTTGAAATCATACTGAACAAAGCCATAAGCACCCACATTAAGAAATATGAGTTGATGTCGAATTGCCGATTTGGCTTTCATGCCAGGCATTCGACCATACACGTGATCATGAAAGCAGCCTTAAATATCTGTTGGAAACTAAACAATAGAGCATCTGCTTGAGCGTCTCTCTATGATATGGAGAATGCCTTCGATACGATGTGGTTAGATGGAATAATTTTTGAACTCCTTCAGGGCAGGTTCCCCAGACACCTTGCCACCATGATGTGCAAATCATTAGATGGAAAATCAAGTTCTTGAACCATCTACAACAGAGAACGGTTACTGCGCCTTTGATCTAAACAGGTGTTATTTTGAATAGCCCGCTATTTTGCTAGATGTCACCTCTGAAACTGTCATTTTTTGACATTTGAAAAGTAAAAACCACGCCATTAATAAAAATGGAACTATACATGCTTCAAAAACGCACTGAAATTATTCAAATTCACTTTAAAAATGGTGAAAATTTGGCAGATACGGTTCGTAAAACTCGAACATTTTTGGGTCGTCGTGGAGCACCTTGTCGGACCGCAATACAGAAATTTGTGGAGAAATTCGAGCTGTTGGGACAATTTAGTGATGTGAAGAGTAAAATCCGTGCAGGTCACTCAAGAACAGGCAAGAATGTTGCTGCTGTAGCTGAAAGTGTTGAAGAAAGCCCAGGTTTGTCCATTCCTCTTCATTCTTTGGAATAAGGCATTCCGCAAACGTCATTACACCGTAATTTGCATAAAGATTTGGGTCTTAAGGCTTATAAAGTTCAGTTAACACAAGAACGTAAGCCGGTTGGGTCCTTGAAATGCATGAAAATGATCCGGAATTCCATCGAAAAATCATCTTGTGTGATGAGGCCCATTTCCACCTCGATGGCTTCGTCAACAAGCAAAATTGTCGTATCTGGGGATCAGAAAACCCAAGAGTTATTGTTGAAAAGCCTTTCTATTCTCAACGTGTGACTGTTTGGTGCAGTTTATGGTCCGGCGGAGTCTTGGACCTTACATTTTCGAAAAATGAGGCTGGAGCAACTGTTACGGTGAATAGATTGCGCTATCGAGCTATGATTAATGACTTTTTATGGCTGAAATTGGATGGTATTGATCTGGACAGCGTTTACTTTCAACAAGATGGCGCTACGTGCCACACAAGCAACAAAACCATTGATCTTTTACGGAAAAAGTTTCCGGGCCGTGTTACTCTTTGAAGAGGTGATCACAATTGGCCACCGAGATCTTGTGATTTAACACCTTGCGACTTCTTCCTTTGGGGTCACGTAAAGGAAAAGGTGTACACCAACAGCCCAGCTTTGATTCAAGACCTCAAAGATGGAATTCGTGAGGCTATCGAGGACATAGGACAGTCACTTTGCGATTTGGTTATGGAAAATTGCATGAAAAGGATATGGTCCTGTAAGCGTAGTCGTGGTGGTCATTTGCTTGATGTTGTCTTTATTATTAATAGCATACTTTCTTCTTTATATTGAAATAAACATCTGATCATTTATTTTAGAAAATGGCATTTTTCTTTAATATCAAAATAGCACCTCTTATTGGAAAACCCTGTACTTTACTTTAAAAAGCATTTGCTGATGATCCAACCATTTATACGGCAGACCGAAGAGACATAGTAGTTCAGGGTAATCTTCAATGAATGTTTGACGATGTGCAGCTCTACATCAACCATTGGCGATTGAAAATCAATGCGCAGAAGTGCGAAACAATTTTCTTTCAAACAACGATGCGGTTAGCCAGTCAAGGCGTGAAACATAATTGAAAAGATTTCTACGTTATGGCTGGTGAGGGTAGGTCAGAACGGCTTTCACGTAAATTCTGTGTTCGATGTTCATCTCGATTAGTATCAGTACTATACTGAACATGTCAAAGTCATGCTCAGTAAAGCACAAAAAGTAGTCATGGCCATTGAGCGACCCTTTCATTTTAGATACATTGATCAAAAGGTCAACGTTGTCTGTTATAAGACCCTGGTTAGACCAGTTTTGACATATGGATATCAGGTCTGGTATAGCTAGAGTGCTAGCATTAAAGATTAAGAGTTTTCGAAAGGAAATGTCTTCGTGCATGTAGTGGTTTGTACAAAATGCCTGATAGGGATTGGAAGTACTAGATATCAAATTGAAGGATTTATCAAATTGCTAAAGTGACGAGAGTCAGTATCTTCATATTGAGACTTCGGAATCATATCGTAAAATCTGTAACTGTCAGTGAAAACCCCTTGATTTCACAGCCGTTCCACCTTGCAGATAGGTTTATTGAGTTTCGTCTGACCACTGGTTTCGTTCTTCCAGAAGCATTCGTTTCTTTAGACACGAATCTACATGTTTTCAATTCAGGCCGTGTCCCAATCATGTATCACATGTATAGACGGGCCAACGATAAGAAGATAAATTATCCCAATGGAGATACTCATTTGCTAGATTCGTTGAGTCTCATCAAGCTGGGCGGAGTAATCTACATATTGGTGGTTGAATGACGATGTCAAAATTAGTCGTGGTAATTTTCTTTTGTTTTCGTTACATAGTTTTGATTTGCAGCTGATTACTGTGACGTTTACTGTTGTTTGTTTGTGTTAGGAAAATTGTGATAGCATCATATAAAGACAAGATAACGGCTTTTTGTGATGAATTATTAGATTTAGATTATAGAATATTGTATACGGGATAGAAATTCACTGTTCTGTTGTGTCTATATTAGTTTTGATTTTTGAATAGTGTATGTTGGGGTTTTGCCTTATGCACTGAATAATAAAATATACAAAAATTTAATTAAATTGAATTTGATATTGTTTTTTTTTTATTTGATGTTTTTGATTAATAATGTATAAATTTAGAGGGCCATTTGAGCTATTATGTTTAATATTTTCATTGCTTTATATCCTTCAAAAATCTATAACTATAAATAAAGCGCTTTTGACTTTGACTCGCTGCCTATACATTTTCCCGAGTGCTTAGCAATTGACATAAAATTTTTACGTTTCTCTCAAACAGACGCGTTTAGCGTAAATCATAACTTACTTGTCAGGGTATTCTGAAAAAAAAAGTTTTTACAAGACCGTATTATCCTCGTTACCTGTCCATTCATCCGTCCGTCCTCTGTCCATTCATCTGTCCGTCAATGCGCCACAGCAAGTTTTCTCAGGAACTACAGAAGCTACAATGATCAAATTTTGTGAACAGCTCAGAAGTTTTTGGTTAATGAAAGTTTCATAGTCAAAAAAAAAAAAATAATCAAATGCTTTTAAGGGGTGTCGCCCTATATAAGAATGTGAATCCTTAAAAAAATTTTTCACCCAAGATAGTCAAGGTACTTATCAAGTGAAAAGCCTTAATGGGATCTCTTAACATCCGTTATTAAAATTGCAATATCATTGAAGAGGAAGAACACGAAAAAATGGTGTCCCCCCTCGCAATTGGACACCTGTGGACCGTAAAGTCTGAAAAAATCATGGCTCTAGTTCTCTATGAGTACAATGACGAAAAATACGTGAGAAGTTGAAATTCGCTAACCTTTGTTAATAATAGTATGATTAATCTATTTTACATTTTCTTGCATAAAATCGTAAGGTACCCTTAAGTTCAATAAAATTTTACATATAGATGGCCATTTATAAAACTAATAAACTGTGAAATTTGAGAAGAATTTGATGGTATTTAACGAACTTACTCGTATGTTGGCTTAAATTTTCGGTGTTGCAACCACAACAACAATACGTGGCTTTTGAGCAATATGTGCTTCCAATCGACTCAGACACTACGGGTTTATCAAGATTTACATGAAAATTTGAGGAAGGATGTGTATCATGGACATCCTTGAGAATTTGTTCAACGAATGCTATTAGTTATTGTAAAACAAAATGGCAGCTGTTGAAATCGAGAATATTGAGTGAATTTAAGTTATTTCTCCTAACTTCAGCATTGACAGTACACTCTTGATGAAAACATACATTTTAATGATGGTAAGTTTTCATGAGTGCAATGATAACAAATACCTTAGAAAATTCACTTTGTTAATAATAGTAGAGTTTGTAAATATAACATTTTTCATAGTGAATTCATACGAGTATCTTTATATTTAAATTAAAGCAGATCAAGGAAAGGTTCTTATAGTCTGGAAGTTACAATAAAGTTAAATCGCATTCAAGGAAGTAATAGCCATTTGACAGCTCTCCGAGTACAACAAAAACAATGTACGGTTTTTCTACCATTCAGGCTTTTCATCGAACCAGAAACTAAACTTTTAATTGGATCTTATAATTCCCAGTTAAAATGAATGATTAAAAATATCTTTAAAATTTCGTTCAGTCAATGGTTGTTAATGATATTGCAACAAAATTGCAGCAAGTTAAAATGGTATAGTAATGGTTTCCCCTATAAAACGAGTATTTTTTTATTGAAGTAATTGTTAAGGTTTTTCTCGAGTTTATTCATGATTGGTGTCTACATATCGTAGGCTGGGTACGAAACCCTTCTGACATGAGCGAAGCTCTGTCTACTCAACTTGTTCTAAACTAGTATTATTCTTTTAGAACCAGGAGTGCGATTGCTGTATCAAATGATGCTAGAGGACACAAGTGATTAAATACTAAATACATTTCTTCCTTAGGCACTTTTATCCTGATTAAGGATAAATTGCTTTTAATTATAAACTATCCTTTACTTCGTAAGACCTTTTGCAATCCTAAATATTTCAAAAAATAACCAAGATTGGTTTTTATGATTTCAAAGCCAACTTAGTCTAAAATTGAACGCTCACCCAATTCCTTTATTCGTATTAATTTTCTGAAACATTTTTTGATCTCGTGAGTCAGTAGGGACGCAGCGTACTACGACGGTGAATTGATCGTGATCTACTTTGAGTTTTTCATTGAGATTTAAGAAATTCAGATTGATTAAATATTATCTGACATATGTTATGTTCATGTGAAAATTTGCTGACATGCTATCATTAGCTTATTCCAAAAGTGACAGAAATTTTCTGTGTATTTTACCTCCCCTGGGCCCTCTGATGCATAAAATGATGTTTTTTTTTCATATTCTAAAAGCTCTAGTCAAGACCTTTTATTTGATACCCCACTTAACTACCTTTGATTAAAATTTTTTGTAGGGTCACATTATTATAAGAGGGGACCCCTTAAACATTTTTGAAATATTTGGTAAGACCTGATCTTTTGAGGACTACTACTTCTGACCTCTGCACAAAGTTTGAGCTTTGTAGCTTCCACAGTTTCTGAGGAAACTTGCTGTGACGCACGGCCTGACGGACAAACGAGAAGACAAGATACGGAACTGTAATTATCACGCAGTAATTTCAATTTGTGTTTTTTTTTTATTTCTTACGTGTGATGTTTTTATTGGGCTCAGAAATATTCAGGAAATAGAAATACTACCGGAAGTTATCAAAAAATTTTCGGGTATGAGCCAAGGGAAAATAACACAATAAGCTTTGCTACCCTTTGCAAGCAAAACCCGTCACGCTCCACACTGGCGTTAAGGTAGTACTACTCCAAACAACTGCAACTAGAGTTGAATGCTAAAATGTCCTTAGAGACCGAAAAAATAATGACCATCATATCTAAACTGGAATTATGAATATCCATCCATTCTCACCCTAATGAATGCTTTATTCCCCACCGTCCATAAAAAGCGGTCAACGTCGACGACGATGGCGAGGCAGTAAGCTTCCATACAACCATTGTTTTAATATATCACACATGACCCTTTTCCACCGCTGGGTACTCACATATCCCGCATTATTTATATACTTTTCAGTCTTCTAAAAACTTCTCCCATTATAGATGCTGGAGGACACTCTAATGCCTATTTACATGCGACGTTGTTTTAGTCGGAAATTTGGTTTCAAAAATTATGAAAACGCGTCCCCAAACCCAGGAATTATAACTACCGCCCAATCAGATCCAACCAGCCGTGTACACTCATCCAGCCACCCGCTGCTTGATCCTGCTTGGCAATGAAACAAAAAAAGTTAACCGCACACAAAGAGGTGCTCATATTAAAAAATAAACGAAAAACAGGACAAGCTGGCACATAAATAGGTTTGTTGTCCGGAGAAGGGCTACGGAAGTGTGGCGAGCGCGTCCCCCCGTTATAGAGGGTGCAGATTTAGTTAAAAATGTTTTAGCATAGAGAACAGGCGAGATTTTAAAACACTGACTCCCTACTTTGTGCTACTATTTCCTGAGTTTTATTTTATTTTGTTATCCCGACAATTCTGTTCTGATTGAGTTTGTGGGTTGATTATTCGGGACTATGGGGCGCGCTATCTTCCTCTAAAATAAGTAGGGTGGCGTGCTTACACCTTTCCACGACTCCGTGTCTGTGTAAAGTGTACTCTGCCAAAAATAAATAGAGGAAAATTATATAAAAAAAGGCTCCAAAAAGAACTGAATAAAAAGCTAAAGCCATACATATGAATAGAGAAAAACACCCCCGAGCCCGTTCGTGTTGCAAATTCACCCGGTGTGGATTGCCTGGAGGCGTAAATGAGGGCATGGATTTAAAAAAAGAGATTTTTGCGCATCATCAAAATTATTAGAGATTTCGGTTGTGTGTTTAGTGGCCAGTGTATCGGCTTTAAACATATTCAGTGATTCATAATGTATCCCCGCAGTGGCCTATGGCTGCTTGCTCTGAATTTCATCATCAAGGAGCGCTTCGCTGTACGTTTATTTGCAACTGAACTTGTAGAAAAATCGTTAGGGTGAACACTGAGGTAAGTCTCACGTATCAATTATGGATGCTGTGATTGGTATTTAGAGGATTTCAGAGAGTGATAAAGTTCAGAACATGCATGCATCCCGCAGTTCTTCAGAGTTAGCGCTAATTATGGGTTCTTGGGGATATTGAAACGAATATTCAGGTTTTTTACGGTCTTAAAAACTTCGTTCTTCAATTATCTAAAATGCACCTACTGATTCTTTAACCTACTCTTCATACAAAGTAGCGAAAATATTTCGTTTCAATTACTTAGCGGGGATGCAAGTCGAATGGTCGCTTTTGCAGCATCCGCTTCTGTTTAATGAAAACTCTAAGTATGCTGTTGTTTCAAATTGATGTGGTGACGTTGAGCAGGCAAGTATGTGCCAAATTTTCAAACAGAATTACCGACAACGACAATGGTTGAAACGTAGTGAAAAAGGAAGGATCCAAACCAGAACCATCAAAATGTATAAAACAAAGTTGAATAATTCCAGGATATTACACCGGATATCTGTTCGTAGCTCGAATGCCAGCATGCCACAGTGGACCAGCGTGTGGAGTTATATAGTAAATTTTTTATGTCCTCTAATGGTGGTGGCATAAAACGAGACTTTGGACTAGAGTGAACATCAAAAAATTCACGGGTTCCGCTCCCACTTTGCCGAATCGGATACACATTCCTCTTTGAACGATATCATCATGTGGAGCTTGAGGTCGAATCGTTTGCCTAGCGAAGGTGCTTGTGCCCCACCAAACGTCCTTGTGCTCTAATCTTATTCTTCCTGCCGCCGCTCTCCGCTAGACCCAGGCGTTCTATCGAATTTTTTCGGTTTAGCTTGTCTTTTTTTAAATTTTATGTAATATTTATTACTATAATGAATTTTATATAACAATGTGGGCGTACAGGACTAGCGATGGATTCACATTGTGGATAATGGCCTGATATAGTACGCTGTGATGGTATGACAGGTTACATGCAAGAGAAAGTACGGCCACGAGCACCAACAACGATAGCAAATAAATAAAATTGAACCAAAAAAAGACTCTTTGATTCCCCCTCCCCCTTCGCTGTTCTATGCCACTTCGATGAGTAGAAAGTTTAGGGTACTTTTGCCGTATTTGGTGGGTTAAAAGGCTCATTTTATTAGTATTTTTTATTTTTATATCTATTTTTTATATGTGTATTACTGTTTAGTGTTATTGTACTGATGGGATTTTTAGCTGTGTACATGCGCTGAAATTTCGGAAACATAAAAATTGGAGTTATTACAAAAAAAGGACCCACGAAATATATAATCATGAAGGAGTCGCTTTGGTGGAGGTGAGGTAACATACTGGATAGGAGGTATGCGTTCAGGGTTATTGTGGATAAGGTATAAATAGGGTTTACACATGTCTCTATTCAATTAATATGGAAATTTTTTGTTTGCGCGAAAGTTTGATAAATGCTCGTGATAAAGGATTGAAGCAGTACAGTTTAATGAATTTGATGGAATTCTAAATGCGAATGATTAATGAGTTTGAATTCACCTAATTTTATAACTTAAGTAAAATGAAATGTAAAAAGTTACGAGTAAAATGTAGGCAAACCTGCGAATTGGTAGACTGAATTCACTGCTGGATCCTTTTAGATTGTAAAGTAATAACTCTGTTGTGAGTATTGTAAACTGGTATCGACTTTTTGATTTGTTCTGATAGTGAAGCAATTTTTCAGAAAGATACATAAAGCAGGGCCAGGCTTATTTGGTGACTACGTACATATGTGTACAAATGCTTTCGTTAGTTTCGAGTGGCAGATGGAAGGCTTTGTAAAAAGGTGTCGAATTTAATTCTTCCAGTATAATAGAGAACTTGCTGATGTTTCTGCAGTTCGGGTTTTAGTGATTGATCTCGCATAGCTCACTTTTTTGTTTTACTTTCACTGCAAACCCTAAAAAAGCGTTTCCCTGTAAATTTAATACGGGTCTGTTCGTGATGTACATATTTTCGTGAAATTCAACAGTTATAACTAAAAAAGGTGTTTCATTTTTGAAAGTGAGCAAAACAAATCCATCAATCATGTAAGTGTGATAGCATGTCAAATGCAAGGAATAATTTTATTTTCATTACAAAATTGCATTAATCCTAGTTATTTAGCCGTAGAATTCATTCCTTTCGTGATTGAGCAAGCAGATATAACTACAATACTGAGTTTTGATATAAACTATTTGATGTGGAAATATTAACTTATCAAAAGTTATATTTTCTTCGATTGATGCAAGCTTTGTTAAGGAATAAACGTCAAATGATAATGCTCCTAAGTGCCAGTATATAAACTATTTATTACTTATGGAATTGCTTGCAGCTACATCAATGAGTTGTATATTTTTAATAATAATTTTTCTGAAAAATTATTAGAGAAGAAAAATGTTAGAAGAAGGTGTTTTCGACGTGTGCACTGATTCTCCTCAGGCCATCACTCTTAGATACACACCGGTGATGGCGACCACCATGCTTAGAGGTGAAGGAGTTAATTTTAATTTTTCTACTTATGCGAACTCAATATGTTTTTTGTATCTGCAAGTTATGTTCAAGGTAAATTTCTCTTGTAAGTTCTTGTATTAGCTAAACTTTAATTGGATCATTTCACCCTTTTCACATCAACTTAATGTAAATCTATACGACAAATTTGCTCTACATTGAAGCTTTTCTAACGTCGCGCGAATATCGATCACTCTTTCGGATGGCTCCGATAGCTTTTTAAATTACTTATGGAAGCCATCCGAAAGAGTGATCGATATCTGCGCGACGTTAGAAAAGCTTCAATGTAGAGCAAATTTGTCGTATAGATTTACATTAAGTTGATGTGAAAAGGGTGAAATGATCCAATTAAAGTTTAGCTAATAAACTATATATTATCATTGATGATCAAAATTTCCTTGATCTGCCCAAAAACTGGTAAACTTTCATTATAACATTCCGATTGTATCATAGAATTTCGTTTGAGCTCTGTATCATAAGTTTCTCAATCAAAAACTATTCTCTTTTTTAGTTTTTCGAGGTAAACATATCGGGGGAAAATTGACTTTTTTCTTAAGTAGACACTAAAGAAGATAAAAAATTGCTCCCGATGTATATATATATATATGTGTGTGTTGTAAAATAAAACGGAATACCATTACGCTCAGATAAATACATTAAAAAATAGTTGAAATAAAAATGTGATAACGAATCCTGTATTTACACGTGTATGGCATTTTAAAATAACACGCGTGTCCCGTCTTACAATAACACGCATATCCCGTATGAAATTAAAACGCATTTTCCGTTTCAAATTACCACGTTTTCCTGTGTGAAATTAACGTAAGTTTCCCGTATAATCAAGAAAAATGTATAATCCGTCTTAAAAGTGGCTACATCGCGGAATACAGCACTCGTGTTCGTAGAAAACACGTTTGGAATCGCAGTGTTTGCACTACAGCTCCTTTTGGGCTTTTGCTTAGAGATAGTTAGAATATCTCATTATCTTGATCGAATGTATCGGTACTCGGGAAGGTGATATGGTCAGTACCACGCGTTGACCGTGTAGCCATCAAACCAATGGCGATTCGTTCTGATTTTAAACCAATACGCATCATAACTTTGAGCCCGTCCAAAAAATCGCTCGGAACATATTTTGTTGTCATCAACGGGACTCGAACCAGTGACCTTCAACTTACAAGCGCTCTAATCACTACACCACGGGGACTACGCATAGCTCATTGCTGATTTTATTTTTATTAATGTTCTTTATGAAAATATAGTCTTTAAAAATTCGCATGCAAAAACTTCAGTCTATATATGCTTCGTTTATCTGCACAAATTTGATGGACTTAATACCATTGTCTGATATTTTTTTTAAATTTTACATGCTCATTTTGGTTAGAGCCAGAAAGCTGCGGAGTAGTGCGTAAATGAGGCAAAAGATCCAACTTACTCGTAGAATATTGATAGTGAGTGCAAGGAGGGTGGAATACCTGAATAAAATTGTAATTGGGAGAGTAGATAACTTAGCTACCTTGACCCCCTTCCACTTAATTTCTTTGGAAGTCACGCTCAAATTGAACAATGGAAAGGATATAAGTATTCAGCAAGGATGATTCAAAGAGCAATTAGGGGAAGAAGTTGAAGCACAAACGGACATATAAAAAATATGCTCAGTGTTCGTTCTCTCGAAATCTTCAACTGCGGTTCAATTGCGGATACCATGTAAATTTTATGAATGGGCCAAACCTAAACACAATACTCCAGAATACTGATGACCCGAGAAATATATAAGAATGTAACTGAAAAAATGTTCTCTGAAAATTTGTACATGTTTAATAATAAAAGAAGGTATTATTGCTACTCTAGAAGTGATGCATAGCTTTAAAAAGAAATAACTAATAAGTAATGACAGTCATTCTTCAATCATCCGTGTGACATATTTAATCATCTCGTTTTAGCTGTACTGGAACTTCAGTTCTTGTAAGGTCATCGATGTCAAAAAGAAAGGTACCATGAGATATAAAACGAACTGTTTGCATAAGGGAGTGTTCTATTCTTACTCTTATGAGAGGGATCACTGATTTTGACATCAAACACCCGGCAAAATCAATTATCCAAAAATGCCAATTTGTCGAAGATTTCAGGCTAAATAGCCTTGCATATCTGTGAGTTCTACCGTGAAGGCGAAAGTAGCCTTCACCTCCTTGCCACAAATAAAGGTGTCAATATTTTGTCACCATATCGTCTAGACTTATAACTGACGTACTGCAGGCCATGAGGCAACCATAAGTCAACTATTCGCCAACAATAACGTCTGCATCTACAATATGACGGATTTTAACCATCTATTTAATACCTTTGTGCTCTATCGGAATAGTGTTGTATTCTTCTTCCTAGCACTACAGCCCCTCTCGGGCCTTCGCTTCCTGCAAATAGCGCCTCCAACCATCTCCGCCCATTCACTGCGTCCTCCAGTTTCAGAATCCGAGCTGCGATGACCGAGTCAGACCAGCGTTTTCTCAGTTTCTCTACTCGTCTCCGCCCTTCAGTTCTCCCAACGAATACGTTTTTGGATATCCGTTGTTCGTCCATGCATTTCACATTGACAGCCTATTGCAGCTTCTGCAGTCTTACAATCGTTGAGACATCTGACTCGCCAAAAATTGCATACAGCTCATGGTTGTATCAAATTCACCATTGGTTCCCGTTTTGTTTTGTTCCAATTATCTACCTCAGCGCCCGTCGCTAAAAGGCGTTCAATATATTTGCAGATGTTTTGGTTAGAGTCAATATTTCACACCCATAGCAAAGCACATGTCTTATCACAGATTTGTATACTTGGAGTAGTGTTCTGTTCAGAACTGGTTGATTCAATGTATACTTACTACTTGGCAATATACGGTCACGTTTTCGTCCATATGTGGTGACCAAATCAGTAAAATTATAAGATATGTGAGGTTAGTAGAACTTTTGCCGA
Source organism: Odontomyia ornata (assembly GCA_963969285.1). Classification (NCBI taxonomy): domain Eukaryota; kingdom Metazoa; phylum Arthropoda; class Insecta; order Diptera; family Stratiomyidae; genus Odontomyia; species Odontomyia ornata. The sequence continues at coordinate 267,896,245 of OZ017739.1, read as the reverse complement.
TCACTTAAGCTCAACACTCACTAATCAACCAATAGAACACTCAGTTATCTACTAGTCTAGTAAAGTGCCCATTCCGGCTGTCATTAATCTATTTGAGTGAGTTGTACAAGATAGGGGACCGTGCAGTTTACCACCTAGTGCTGGTAAGAGTTAAGTTAGGTGTGTGGTGTTATGAATTATGTTCGATGTGAGGATTATCCTAGATATATTTGATAATGGCATCACAAAGGCTAAAGCCTGCCTAAGTTCAAAAGAACTGATTTCTTAAGGAAAACAATTTTATTCTTTTTTTTTTTGTTTTTTTGATCACCAAGAGACTATTATTCTTAGTAGTATATTTGATTCATTCAAAAAGTGATCAGTAAAAAATAGCTGAACATTACTTATTTTCCACTAATTTACTCTGAGAGACTACTTACAGAGTTCTTCAAGATTTAAAACATATTACTCATCTTGCTCATTGATAACCTTTCATTGCTTTTAAATTTGTCATTTTTACTGGTTTTTAATGACCTGGAGTTCTTTCAGAAAATTGAAAATGTCGATGATCATAAAATTCTTGAAAATGACTTGACTACTTTAAATGAGTAGCTTAAACAGCCCTAAAAGTCAAATCATATCTTTTACTTTGAAACATTACTCATTTTTTAAGGCCTTGTGAAACAAATTTTATAAAGACTTACTAATTTCACGTTCTATCTGTTCGTCTATTTATGTATCATAGCAAGTTACATAGTTCAAACTTTATGGTATGGTCAGAGGTAAGGTATCAAATCAAAGGTCCTGATCAGAACTCATAGTTAGAATCTGAAATCAAAAAGGCAATTGTGGCAGCAGGGTGTACAGGGGGAGTCAAAATGTTCGGAAAAGAGGGTAGGGGGTATGAAGGGTGAACCATAAAAAATGTGCTCACCAAATACACTCAATATTATATGAAAGGTCTTGATGAGAACATTTCGAAAAAGGTCTTAAACTGACACTTTTTGCTTCAAGGGGTGCAGGGTGAGGGGAAATGCATGAGCCATTTGTGATCCCCTTCACGATTGGATACCTTCGATCCGAAAAATCTGAAAAAATGTGGTAGTAGTTCTTTATGAGTAAATGGCCAACAAATACCTCAGAAGGCCAAATTCGGCCATTCTTTTAAATAATACAACGTTTTGTGAATATTACGTTATTTACTATAAAATCAAAAGGGGAACCTTAAGTTTTTCCAAAACTTGTATCTGGATTTTTCAATAGTAACTTCAGTTTTCTCCTGCATGAAGTTGAAACCACGAACAGCCAACCACTCTTCACTCGGCGCATTAACATACATAGTCTATGTTAATTATGTTCAATTATGCGTCCAGTGATTAGCACCAAAATATCAAACGTGAATCATACCACAGCTTTAGTCTAAGTAGCCTGTCATACGAGATGTTCCATAAATCAGGGCTAACGATGGAAGCCCGATGTGATTTTCATCTTTTGCCAGCCTTCCTTTGTACCATAGAGCAGGGCGTCTAGTCTTTCAGGCAGTCCCCTAGAGTGCGCATTCACTATTTTGGAACTTGGAAAGGGGTTTTCGGTGCTTCCGAAATATCCGCCCATCCTGCAGAATTGAAGGAGTTTTTGGCATTGAGCGTCACCAGCAGCACAACCCGTCTATAAGGACATATGTGATTTTTGTATTTATAATGACCTACATCCATGATTTTTCGGATCAAAAGTGTTCATTTACCAGATGGTGGCAGGATGCAAATATTTCGTATATTTTTTCCTTCTCTTGCACATTTTGATAATGATTCGGTAACTTAAAAAACCTGTTTTGAAAAAATCTCATAAGGAACTACCATATGACATATCTCATTAAGAACCATATTGGGGAGTATCAAGGTGGTTTTAGAGTAGGTAGGTCGAAAATAGACCAACTGTTCACTGTTAAGCAGGTACCTACAAACACTGCGAGCTCAACATAGACAAACACCAAATTTTCGTTGATTTTAAGCAGGTATTAGACATTATTGATCGTAACCTCCTATACCAAATAATACTTTGCTTTGGCATCCCAGCCAAATAAGTCCGTCTTGCCAAAATGACAATGATGTCGCCGACCTCCCAAGCCCACATCAATAAACAACTCACCGATACCTTTGACACAAATATCGGACTGAAGCAGGGAGATAGGCGAGCCCCATTGCTATTCAATTAATTTCTGGAGTCCATCATAAGTGCTACGAAGAAGAAGAAGATATGACACCCCACTCGTCTACATTTAAAAAAAAATTGCCAAGGGTAGCAAGCAGACCCCACTTTAAACCCTCTGAATACTTTTTTCAAAAGGTCTGTCCTTTTCACAAATTGTCATGACTAGCATCTACAATTTAAGAATAAAATTGCTGTGCAACACAAACAGCAAGTGAGACGGACGGACACAGGTTGCGATTTCAATTGGGTTTAGCATTTGAATACAAACCCTTAAAACCACTGAAGAATCTAAGTTTACGCCTATGACGCTAGTTTGATGGTGGCAGTGAAGGGATGAGAGTCCCATGATGTAGTAGGACTATTCATATAAACACCACAATACAGAGCAAACTATGTTCATATGTTTAAAATCAACTTTGTTCAGTTTTAAATCCAGTGGAAAAACATTGTGGGCAATATCGCTATTCCAGGATTGACATGTCCGGTTTGAGTATCGAATAGATGGAAAAAACCATTGAAGTTTGGGTTGTTCGATAACTAATGTCGTTTTTTTCATGTTTTTCATGTTTTTTGGATGACCTTTTACCATCTTTTGGTAAATTGAAAAATTCAATGTCGAAGAAGCCTTGGTTTTTAGAAGCGAAGGACTGGTTTAACTCTGTTTTAACAGCCTGATCAGAATTGAAAATTTTACCATTGAAATGGTTTTGAAAGGAACGAAAGAAATGATAGTCTGATGGTGCCAGGTCAAGGCTATTGGGTGTATGTGGCATCAGTTCCCAATTGAGCTCCATTAGTTATCAAAGGGGTGTGGGGTCTAGCATTATCATGATGAAATATCATGCCTTTGCGATTGGCCAGTTCAGGGCATTTTTTCTTGATTTCTTCGTTCAATTTCAATATTTGACGACAGTAAAGTCGAATCAATAGTTTGGTTTTGTAGAAGCAGCTCAAAGTAGACTATGCCCTTGTAACCCCACCACAAAGAAAGCATAATCTTCTTTTGGTGGATATTGGCTTTGGATGTCGATTGTGGGGGCTCATCTCGCTTGATCCATGATCGCTTCGGACCACGTTATCGTAAACAATCCATTTTTAGTGTTTTGTAAAGTAATTTTACGAAACCATACTAAAATCATGATCTGTCTGTCTGTCCGTCCGTCCGTCTGTGTGTCACAGCACTCGTTCTCGCAAACTACTTAAGCTAGAAACATCAAATTTTGTATGCAGGTGTAAAGTGGTGTTTTCTTCAAATCTCAACTACAAAAAAATTTTATAAGATATTTAAGGCAATCTCCTCACATAGGGGAGTGTACCACCAAAAAAACAAAAATTATCAGAGGTAGCCGATGTGGGTATCAAATGAAAGGTCTTAATAAGATCTTTTCAAGACAGGTCTTAATTTGACATTTTTTGCTTCGAGAGGAGCACAGGGAGGGGATTACATGAAAAATTTGTGTCCCCCCTGTGATCTGAAAAATACGAAAAAAACTATGGAGGTAGGTGTTTATGAGTAGAACAGCAACAAATACCTTAAAAGTCAAGATTCGCTCAACTTTGTTAATAATAGTATGATATTCGAATATCATATTTTCCCAAATAAAATCATATAGGTATCCTTAAACTTTAAGCAGTCCTATAAAAATTGCTTAAACTTTGTAAGTTTGATAAAAATCGAATGATATGCACAGAAGTTATAGCCATTTGAAATTTCTCCAATTACAACAACAATAATAATTCTTGATTTTGGTATTTTATTGACTTTAAATCGAATCAGGCACTGCAGTTTAGATTTGATCTTCTTGAAATTCTCAAATAAGGACAATAATATTAATATTTTTGGAAATTCATGATTTGAGTGATTTTTGTTTGTTTTGCAACAAAATGGCGACCGTTGAAAATAGAAAAACAATGGGTTTTCTTCTAAACGTGCACATCTCTTTGCCATATTTTTTGATTTTATTCGTTGCTGGTGACTGCATTTCTGAGAAATTGAGTATAAAACCCTTCTGACATGAGCGTAGTTCTGTCTACCTAACTCGTTTACCAATTGTTATGATTCTTTTTAGAAATGGATCGTTTTCGTTACAATTCAGCAAAGAGTCGCAGATGTTAATGTGTTTGGTGAGTCCAGTTTGTTTACATAAAAAAGCTATTGTAAGTGCAAGTAAACAATTGAATTCGATATATCGAACATCTCTGCTATCTCTTGAGTTGTCATACGCCGGTTAGTTTCGATTAATGCCTTTAATTTGTCATCATCAGAAGTGGTTAGACGACCAGTATGTGGCGCATCTTGCACATTAAAATTTCCAGAACAAAAACGAGCAAACCAACGCTGACACTGACGTTCGGTAAGACAGTCCTCACCATAAACTTCACAGAATTTCCTTTGAGCTTGCAAAGCATTTTTACTCGTATGGAATTAATTGAAATCTTTGAGATGGCCGTATTCGGGGTTGAATTTATACATGCAACTTCTTCATCAATATCTAGAATAGAAAGATTTTTCGATCTATTGATCGAAATTCCCTTCAATTTTCCATCAAGGTCAGCACTAACTGCTGTTCAATCGATTCGCTTATATGAAATGAAAAGTTGAGAATCTTTAACCTCAGGTTTCATACCCATTTTCACTCTTGAGGTTAGCTCAACCAAAAGATGGTCAGACTCGGCGTCAACAACTCCACACTCGAAATTCCTCCAACTGTGGGAGAGATTTACTACATTGGCAGGCACCTTGAAAAAGTCAATAATGAATAAGCTTCGGCGGAAGTTAGGCTCTCTCGGGGCAATCAATATGAAAGATATCTGTATCATAGCCATTAGATGCAATATTTCCCCATGACGGGTGTTTCATATTGAAATTACCTCCCATGGAATAGAAATCCGATTTTTAGCACAGAGGAAGCACTGTTTCCAAGCCGTCAAACAATTCCCTGGTTGGATATCCATGTCGAACAAAGATCCCCACAAGCACAAAGTTGCGCCCTCCCAGCATGGAGCTTACACTATCTGCTTCAATACATTTCAGATATGGAAGACAGTGTCTTTGAACTTTCAAGTGACCTTTATGAGCCATAACAACTCCAAGAATTCCCTCTGGATCATCACGCCTGATGGTCTAGTATTTCCCCAGATGCATTCTGTGTCTCGCTCTGAGGTTCGTTTTCGGTAAAAACTAGCGTTCATTTATTCTTAAACTGAATTCATTTTATAGCGTGGAGCTAGTGAACATATGTTGAAGATAAAGAGTTTAATAGAACTTAATACGCAGCTGTTTTCTCACTAGGACTAGTAAGTTTTTTTACAGTGGGGGATTAATAAGTCCACTTTCGAATGAGTGTCAACAGGTCACACCTGAAAAATTGTTGCCAACCTGTGATCAAAACCATATTTTGCTCATTCTGCAACTGCTGCCATTGCTGCACTGGCTAATATTTGGGTCGCCGTATAAGCTGAGGTACAGGCTGCGTCTTTGCACCTTGCAAAAAACTAGAATACAAAACCCCTTCTTGTACAGTATTTTTTGTAAATGCGCTAATAATATTCCTCCTTTCTTCTTCTGCAGATTCTTCCTCCTCTCCTCAACATCCTCAGCTTTAGAACAGCCTCTGAAGCTTGTAGGTTGACCCTCACATCGTCCTTCAAGAATGGACATCCATCCGACTTGTGTTGCTTATCACATTTTAACGCATCTAAATTCAAGTCGGCAGTTAGAAGCGACGAAGTCAAATCTTTGGCAATTGAAGCACTGGGAAGTGCTACTTTTCTGTAGATGTTTTGATTGCATCTTCTGACACAGTAGAAACTTTATATTCATCGCTTTCCTCACTTCAATATCTGGTTTAAACTGGAATAAGAAAGAGGAATCTTTCAGCTGGTATGATATCTTCTCCGAGATGCTCCTTCAGCTCAACAACGACACCGTTCTCGTTGTACAAACTGTGCGCGCTTTTGAGTGGGAAGGTCAATTTTCTCTCTCCTGGAACAGTGTTAAAGGAACAAGCCGCTTTCGCAGACTAAAGAAAATTTAATAGGCTGGTATGGTCCTCAGCCATTTTAGGGTTGAACCAAGTTCGTGAGGAGCTGTTCGCCATTACTTTGAACTCTGGCTCCTTTGCTGTATATTTTGTGCTTTATGCTATCCCTGAAAACGTTCAGGTAAAGCCTATAGTGGACTATAGAGGCACTTTTTCCTTTTTGGTAGCAGCCATGCTTAGTAGCTGGGGCTTAGATTAAGCCTTATTGCCGTCAAAGTTTGGCTTGGGTATGGCTCTTGAAAAACTGATGGAAGCTACGTTTGCATCCTTTTTTGAGCTGCGGAAAATGCCTTCCGCTCATTTCACGGGTCTTAGACACCTTTGAAGTAGGCTCCCCAGTTGAAACCCTAATGTGCTATTTCTTGCTTCCTTTTCTGGCTTAACAACAGGCTCTTCTTCGTCATCACTGTTCATCGAACTCCCTCCTTCGTCCATTCCCGTATCGCTTAAAATCCTCTGGAACTTGCAGTTGCACAATGCAACTAGCAAACAAGTCCAAAATGGACCCGTTTTTTACGCCTCCCCTAAACTTATCACAGAAACGCTGTAAATGTTTCTTTGCTTTAACCGTAAAGCTCACAATACTCGCCTTCCGTGATAACCACCGATTCCAAGATAGAACTTAGAATACTGTCGCGGGAAATAAAAGAAACTACAATCCTTATTACCCAGTGACTAAAAAATCAAAAAGCAAAAAATTGTATTGCAAAGAATAAAAGAATAACAATGAAGAAAGATTAACAATATTTTTTTTTTCAAATATCCTGATTTGAGTTTAACGCCTTCTGCCCACTCTTAGCATTCTATTCGTCCTCTCCTTTGCGCTCGCTCTTTTCTTTTCCTTTGAATTTCAAAACCTTCCGAAACATTCCAGAATTTCGATGAAATTTCAAAAAATTCCAAAATATTCCGAGCTGCTAAAAATTCCAACGAATTCCTACTTGCTTGATGTGTGCTGCCTCGATGACTGCTGGACTCGAATTCCTTATCTAACTCTAGGAATTTGGATGAACATTTTAGAATGTTTTATAGCATTGATACGTTCTCATGATTGCTCAAAAAATGAGTCACTGAAAGTAAAATGGCGGCAAATTGAAATACTTAGTAACCGTGCATTTATTCTCCAAGCCCATTTTTTAGAATTTGTATATGAGTCAAGTCTTGATTTACAAAACACGTCGTTTGAGGCACTAATTATGCTACAATACCATTCTGGCAGGGGCACTCTTCTGCTAATTTGACTTGAGGTTCAAATCTGATTTATACCTGTGAATCGTGGAGGCCCTTGATTGGAAACAGAATCAAAAGCTGCCTTAAAGTTTCAACTAATTTACGCTGAGTTCTTCGGCAGTGTTGCTCCAGGTAAGATTTAAAACTATTAAAGTCACGCCAACCGTGCCGAAAAGTTCCAAATGCTACAATATTACCGTCCTGGTTCGTCAAAGTCAATAGGTTTCTTTTCAAAATATATGGAAAAATTTAATTCCACGTTTTGTAACGGAATTCCGATGAAAATTGAGATTTGAACGAGCGAGGCTTAAGCTCGAAAATATTACACTATTTACCTTTTCCAGATTGTGTTGTTTTCAATGGACAATAATTTGTTTATTCACGTTTTCTCTTGTGCCATTTTCAAAACAAAACGATCATTATACTCGAAAGCAATCAAGGGGCAAGCAATGCAAAACCCATGCGTCGAGGATTCTTTCGGGCTCCATTTTATTTTTGCGCACTTCATTTTTCAGTTCGCTGACATATTTTGGTGTATAGGAGCTGTCGTCAGTGCGTTCATCTTGCATTCAGATACGAGTGCCCGTAAGCCGCTTGTTTGCACTTTGCCAATAACCGCTGCCTTACATAAAAATTGAAAGAAGTTCAGATGAATGCACTTCTTCCTCATCTAGTACGTTGTTTGCCGAGCGTACGTTAACGTTTACGAACGGCTCAGATAAGTGTGTTGCGCCAGTGGCGCGATGGACCCGCTAGGCGACACGCAAGGGCGGGTGGTTGCGCTTGCTTGCTTTATCTGTTTCTAGAATGTGTTATTCAATTCTTACATTTTTTCATCTGGACGATGTTTGAAAAGATGTTTTAGTAAGACTGCATTTTTATTTAGCGCGTCCGCCGCGATTGCAGTCGCTCAGTGTGTGCAAGCAAGCGCGGAAAAAGTTCATCACACATTCGCATACGAGTATGTTGTTCTAGTCGAGGAACTTGAGGTGAACATCTTCTGCCAGGCGTTTTGCTTTGACTTCATTTCGCGGGGTGATTGGCCTGGCAAGTCGTCAGGACATTCAAATGTCAAACTGTTCATTAGCTGCGAAAAATAGAAATCTGCGAGGATTCGATGCGTTTGGATTGCATTTGAGATGAATGTATCCATTCCGGATAAATTCATGCATGGGATTTGCTATTTTAAATTTGCATTTTATCTAAATCGCGACATTCAACCGGTTCAAGGTGAAGCCATTTTAAATTCAAATAAAAAGCAGCGAAAAAAGAATGTGCCAAAACCATGTTGATGGGCTTGCATGGGATTCTAGCAAGTCATTAATTTTAGGCAAACAACAGCCGAACAAAGATGCAATTTGGTAATAGCCACCAAGTGAGTCAGCCTCTAAGCGCAATGAGGCCTTTGCAAGGTAATCCTGAAGGGCAGGATCGAGTATCCGGAAATATTTATGATACTCTACGTAAGAAGATGATTAGGCTACCTGATGTTTCGAAAATGCGTAAGCCAACGCATGCATGAATAGAACATGCTGGCAAGGGGCGGCCTGAACGTTGAGCTTTATGTGTAAATTTCGCGACTGAAGTTACGCGCATTTGGCCCACTTTGGGCTGATATTCAGATGCAGCATTTTTTTTGCTGTTCCCTACCCGTCGGTTTTTGCGCGTTTTATGCGAATAATTGTTTATAAGCTTTTTGGACTAAATCCACACATGCAAAGTATTTTTATCGCTCGAACCGTAAGTGCATTCGATTTAATGTTTGATTTTCGGTAGACGGGTATTATGAACCTATGGCTGCGTGTAGTGTTTGCTTTATTAGTAGGTTGATATCAAAATAAGATTGTAAGACACAATTGAGACACATAGGGGTCATTGAAACGTATAACAAAATTCAGCTCTTGTTGCATAGATAACCTTGGAATTTTGTTGCATTTTAGGTTGGTCGCTAATTAATGCAAAGGAAGTTATTGTAATAAACTCTGGATGGTGATAACAGTTTCAAGCCAGTTTTTAATTTATAGTCGTGTTTTCATAGATAGGGAAATTGAGAACAAACGAAATTTATTATCACAATCGAAAGATGTAATTTAGCGAATCGGATGGAAGTAACTTTAACTGGAAAATTTCATGTAATCCTATTGATTAATGTAAGATGGCATTATTCTTTTGCGGATTTTTTTTTGATAAATGCATTAAGTTCTTATCCAAGGGAAGGTGCGGTTTATCTGCCCGAGCATACCTATGCAGTTTGCGTCATGGGCGTGGTTACTCACAACTCCTACAAGGCCGATATTCTACAATCCAAGATTTAACCTGCGCTGAAGCGCGATTGATTATTTCAGAAAGGGTTGATAATCAACACGCTCCACTAAAAGCTGTATAGCCTGACACTATCTGTGCTGGTTGTGATTTAGTTTTGATCCCAAAAATGGCTATTTCAAAACAGTTCGGTTTCGGCGCTCTAAACAGATCGCTTTTCTTACTTTACACCAGGAGTTTAATAATACGGTGATATATTCCGTTAAGGTTAGAATTTGTTTCAACATTTGAAGCAACGGTGTTCGTTACCAAAGTGCCGGGGGAAAACGTCCACCACGGCCAAAAATATTTTTTTGTCTTATGCGTCATGAATTGGCATAGATTTAACATATTTTTGTTTAGAACATTTGAAAAAAGTAAAATAAGCATCCTGTTAAACAGTCACAAATATGTGACGTTGGATTAGCGTTGAAAACTTCTGGCTATAGCCCACGTGTCACATTGAAAAAGATAAGATCGAGTAAAGGATAAAATGTCGATACAATTTTTTAATATAAAAATTTATTTTGTATGATAGATCTTAAAACATTTATCTACACATAATCCAATTGGCTGTCCATTGTTGGTTTTATAAGTCTCACAGGCATAGAATGTAGCCTTGCATCGTTTGTTTGTGGCGCAAATGAAGCATCTTACTCGTTTCTCCAGCTTTTGGACAAAATGTTGGCTGCAACAATTTATGCCGCGTGAAAGCCCAGAAATATCGCTCCTCAAATTCAGCAGTTCACATGCAATATCATCTGAAAGCGCTAAAAAAGTATTTTTGCTTGAACGCGTTTTATTATATAACCAACAAGCATTCCAAACTGCTTCGTCCACTTTCAAATACCAGCGTATTGATTTCCGAGGCGTGGACTAGTAGGAAATCATTTGATCAGCTCTATCAATGCCCGACATATTATTATAATCAGCTACAGTAGACGTCTTAACTACAGTATGACCTCTTTTTGATACTTCTTCTTGGAATGACGCTTTGTGTTTTGTTGATATTATTAAGACATCACGCCTGTCTTTCCACTTCTGAACCAAAATATTTCCTTTTCTTGCAAAAACAGGTTCGCCCTTATTAGGGTATTGTAAAATAATTTTACAATACCCTATTAAAATCGCGTACTGTCTTTCCGTCCGTCCGTCTATCCGTCCGTGTGTCACATCACTTTCCTCGCAAACTACATAAGCTAGAAACCGAAGATTTTATAAGTAGGTGCAAATGACGCCCTCTTCAAAGCTTCACCGCAAAAAGAAATTTATAAGGTCTTTAAGGGGGGTCTCCCCATATAGAGGAGTAGCTCCCGAAAAAAATTTTCATCGCATGTAGGCAATATGGATATCAAATGGAATATCTTAATGGGAACTTTTCAAAACAGGTCTTAAACCAACAAGTTTTGCTTTGAGAGGTGCAGGGGAAGGGGAAATGTGCGAAAGTTTTGTGTCCCCCCACCTTTCACCCGAAAAATCTTAAAAAAATCCAGAGGTGTGACTTTAGGAGTACAAGGGCGACAAATACCTCAGAAGTCGAAATTCGATCAACTTTGTTAATAATAGTACATTTTAGAAATTTTACATTTTTGCCTATAAAATCAAGATGGGACCCTAAAATTTCCCGAAAGCTACTATTTAAGTTTTTTAAAAGCAATTGTATGTGTCCCAGAAATTTCACAATGATTGAACAATAAACAGCTAAGTTACAGCCGATTGAATATTTAACATTCCAACAACATCAACACGTGATACTAGAGAGATAAACGTTGCGACGGACCTAGACACTACAAATATGTAGGAATTTTGATAAAAATTTTAGAAATGGTTTGTAATCTTAATGTGTTATCATGACTAATCAGGCGACGGGGTCAAAACACTTGAAACAAAATGGTGGCGAGTTTAAAAACATAATAACCATAATAATTTTTCGAACTCAATTTATGGAATCTGTATATTAGTCAAGTTTTGATATGCAGAATATATTGTTTGATTTACTAATTGTTTTACAATACCCTTCTGGCAAGAGCAGTCTCCTGCTACTTCAATTTGTTTTATCTATTACTTTTTTGGGATTACCTTTCCGATGTCTGCGAAGTATGCCCACAACGTGCATTTTATCTCCGTAAAGAGAGGTAGCTAAGTGGACACTATTGTCCTTCTCCTAAATATTTCTCCAACAACTTGCAAAAAACACAAGAGGAGTGGCCATCTTCATTGGTTACTGTATTTTTTCCACTATAAATCAAAACATTTAACACAAATCCATCAGGTGTATACAGTTCGTATATCTTGATTCCGTATTTTGCTCTCTTTTGTGGAATATAGTGTTTTAATGTCAGACGTCCTTTCCACAAGAGTAAAGCTCCGTCTGTGGTTAAGTTCTCACTCGGATAGTAAAAACTTTGAATATTATGAAGTACGTGACTCAATACCTGATCGATTTTATGAAGGCGATTTGTTTGATCGTCTGTTTCAGTGTAAAACTTTAGGCAGCAAAGTATTGACTCAAATCTATTTCTACTCATAGTTTACCAAACAATGGGTGATTATAAAGTGTGTTGTTGCTCCAGTATGTTTTCAATGAAGACATCCGAATATTTCCCAGCATAATGCAAAGGCCAAAGAACTTTTTCATTCCATCCTCTGAACTGCAATCCACTTTTTAAAATGTGAACTTGAGGAAACATTTAAGCTATTTGTCAAAATTTGAGCTTGAGTACTCGTCCATTGCGTGATTTTTCTCAACAAAGCATTGTCAATTAATAATAAAAAAGCTTCAAACGGTGAACTATTTTCTGATAGACTCACTTTTAGTCCCTCTTCTTCAGTGAACTCATGGATTGCAGAATCTATATCGTGCTGAAACTACTTTGAATCACTTTGTACCACATTACTGTCACCACTGCTAATGGAGCCATAATTGTTTTTGAGCCAGTAATCATCATGCTTTCCACCAGCCATTAATGAATTTGATGAGCTACTCGTTTCTTCACTATCCGCAAAAAAGAAATGATCTGTTGGATCCTGTCTATTTTCATCGCTCGCCATTTCTTCATCACTGGTGTAAATAACATATCTCTCCCTCATCATTTTGTTGAGCGGTATAGTTCTGTTATAAATAATGCAATCTCATTATATTTCTCTAGTTTCCAAACTTTAGTCACTTACCTAGCGATTTGAGTTTTAATTTTTAGGGTTTTGTACTAAAATACAAAACCCTATTGCAATCACGACCTGTGTCCGTCTGTCCGTCCGTCCGTCCGTCCGTCCGTCCGTCCGTCCGTCCGTCCGTCCGTCCGTCCGTCTGTATGTCACAGCACTTTTTCTCCGAAACTATAGAGGCTACAGCCATGAAACTTTGTGGAAAGGTCAGAAGTGGTGACCTCTTGAAAGTTCAAGGGTGGAAAAATTTTTCAAAGGGGTTTAAGGGGGGTCTCCCCGTATAGGGAGGTGACCCCTCAAAAAAAAATTTTCACCATTGGTAGTCGAGTAGGGTGTCATTGGAAAGGTCTTAATGAGATCTTTTCAAAACAAGTCTTAAAATTGCCTTCTGAGTACCGAGGAGGGCAGGGGAAGGGGAAATGTACGAACTTTTCGCGTACCCCCCCTCGCGATTGGACACCTTCCATCCGAAAAATCTGAAAAAAATCAAGAATGTAGGCCTTGATGAGGACAACAACAACAAATACGTGAGAAGTCACAATTCACTCAACTTTGTTAGTAATAGTATGATTTATCGATTTTATATTTTCTTGAATAAAATCCAAACGGTACCCTTAAATTCAATAAAATTTAGCAAACAGATGACTTTTTATAAGATTGATCTTTTCTGAAAGTTTCATAAAGATCGAATAGTATTTAATGAAGTTATAGCGATTTGAATTTTCCTGTATTACTATGGAATAATATACTATGGAAACATATGGCTATGGAGCCATATGCGCTTTTTATGGATTTAGACACTACAGCTTTGCTAGGATTTGCATGAAAATTTCAGGAATGATAGGTATCATGAAAATGAGTACATACAATTGAAACAAGTTGAAGAGGCAGGAGAGAGCTCCTAGCAAAAGGGCTTTGTAACCATTCTAGGATTCGAAAAAATAGGCCATGAACCGATGATTACAGTACAGAGGAGTGGGCCCTGAAAAAAATTTCATGAAAGGTAGCCGATATGAATATCAACTGAAAGTTCGCTATGAGAGATTTTCAAAACAGTTCTTAAACTGACAGTTTTTGCTTCAGTGGGGGCCAAGGGGGGTAAATACATGAAAAATTTGTTTCTAAAAAATCTGGAAAAATCAAGGGAGATATCTATGGGTATAAGTAAAACAAATACCTCAGAAGTCACAATTCTTTCAACTTTGTTAATAATAGTATGATCCTCGAATTTTACATTTTCTCCAATAAAATCGTCTTTGACATGTTTCTTGATTTTATTCGTTGCTGGTTACTGCATTTTGTAAGTTGAGTACAAAACCCTTCTGACATGAGCATAGGTCTGTCTACCCAACTTGTTTTTAATTACTGTTCACTAGTTTTTTAATGACAATATTTTTATTGGAAACAAGATTGTTTCTGGAAATAAAGCTATAGAGATTTAATATATTTTATATGTCCGTATATTTTATGCGTCCGTTCAATGAGTAAACCTCAGCGAGACTAAACCTATATTTCTCAATAAACTACTCCTGATAATATTACATCCGGCTTTCAAATGTTTCAAAGGATCTTCAGCATTGCATATTTTGCTTTATTGTATTTTTAGTTCAGTTAAGGCTTATGGTACCTCACGACACGATAGTGACTAAACGATCGCAATTAACACATGGTTAAATAGGAGCGCGCACACCACGTCTTTGCGACTTTTCTTTCCAAGTCGACTGTCGCAAAGATCTGCGATTTCCTTTTAAAACAACTTTACTAGGTAGGAGGATTTTCGTGTTGCACGTTTTCATGTTACTCGGGCATGCGCACATCATTTGGAAATTTAATGTTGTCATGTAAGGAGGTATATCGGCTAAGTACAAATATGAGTTGAAAGACTCATACTCACGATCTTAGCATGCTTGGCATATGTATTCCTGGTATGTCCTTGATACCTTCATGTGAACATATCAGTTCTGCGCATGCCTGGAGATACGTAGCAAATCTTGCCATAGTGTGCGAACATTTGCGGCTGAAAATCATACGTTGCGATAGTCGTGTCGTGATGTGCCAAAAGCCTAAACTGAAACCCTTTACAAATATCTTGAGTCATAAAATAACATCATCAGATTTATTTTTGTTTTCGAATTACCCACAAGGAGAGCATAACCCAAATCAGTTAGCACTAAGGTGCGGACACAGATTTTAAACGCATTACAAGCAGCATTTCCTTTTTCCAGGATTCCGAGTTATGAAGATATTTGAGCTATTTCACATGATCTACGCAACGTACATCTTTAATTGCTAAATATTGTAAAATATATACAATATAATATAATCCCAGACCAAGGCAAGTCTCCATACTTTTGATCGTTCTAGAACTGGAAAGTTTTGTGCAAAACCCAAAATGTTTCAGCATCAATTAATAAATTGACTGAAATCGCCTGTCACGTATATGTATGTATGTTATGTGATGCTAGGCTGTGATTAGATGCCACTGTGTCACATATATGTGACGGTTGGAAGCGAAAGGGTTAAAAATAGTGCCCTCCAAGAGTTAGTTGAAATGTTGAATAATGTCAGTAATTTAAAGGAATTATAATAAAACCAAATGAAGTCATGGTTTCAATAGCTGTTTGATAAAATATAAACAATAATCATTTTAATCATTTCAAATTATACATATAAATAAACATAGATATTATGATACCAAAAGTTAGTTGAAATTGTTGGAAAATTATTATACGGATTGTGCCTTGGCAAATATCTTGATTTTTAATGTTTTGTATGACCACTATTATTCTGTAGAACTGCTTTAAGTCGTCTAGGCATTGATTCTACAAGGTTTTGTAGTTTTTTGACTGATATCTTGGACTATGTTCCATGATTTTATTTTTAAACAAAGTCCTGTTGCGCCTCGCGGAAATAGGGATCATACGGTCTAATTCATCGCACAGATGTTCGATTGGTTTCAAATCGGGTGACGTTGAAGACCAAATCCACTTCGTTATCTTCGAAATCCTTTTTTAGTTATCCGTGCTGTATGCTTAGGATCATTGTCTTGGTGAAACTTGAAAGCCCGACCTAAGCCCATCATTTCGGCAGATTGGTTTAAATTGTCACGAAGAACATTAAAATAATCCTGCGCTGTTATCTTGGCTTCAATTATTTGCAATTGGCTCACACCATACCAAGAAAAACTACCCCAAACTATCACACTTCCGCCACCGTGTTTAACAGTAGCCTGCAAGTATTGCTACTTCGCCATACAGTTTGTCGACGTCAATTTCTAAAAAGTTCGAGCTTTGATTCATCGTTAAAAACTTCTTTCTTCTAAAAGTCTATTGGCTTATCCGTATAATTTTTGGCAAAATCTAATCTCCGTCTTTTATGCATCGATGTTAGCAAAGGTTTCTTTCTGGCAATGTGGCCTCGTAAATTAGTATCATGCAGACGTCACCTGATAATAGTTTCAGAAACTGAAGCTCTGGCTTCCCGGAACTGTTCTTTGATCTCTCATACGGAAATCTTTGGATTGATTTTACACCAACACACTATTTGTCGCTTATCAACACATGTAGTGGCCCTTGGACGCCCAGATCGTGGCCTATCTGCAAGACTAGGAGATTCTAAACTCTTTTGAATATTTTTTGCACCCCTTTAGGGCTAAGTTTAAATAATTTTCCACAGCACTAAAGTTTTTAATTTTTTCGTATTCACACACAATCTTCGTTCTTTCTTCTATGGTTAATTTTCACCTCGGAGCCATTATCTATTCAAACTGCAGTCAAATCACTTCGCAATAAATAATTTTTATAATCAAAACTATTGACACGACTCCAACAATATTAATAAACGTCTTTAAAATTACGACAGTCTCGTAAATCTATAGAAATGTTCTACTTCAACTGACTTTTGCCGCACTGAATTCAAGTAGTGAGCAAATAATCACGGATTATGGAAGGAAATAAAATGAAGCTCAGGAAAATCCTTATGTACGTTTTTTTTTTGGTAGGGAGGTGAATGCTATTTATGCACAGTGTGGGACTCCCATGCTTGCAAAAAAACGACTGGACTACCCTCTAAAAACCTTCCCTGTCAGCCTGAGAACCCAGCCTGGGACCGTTTGACACATTACTTAGGGCCAGGTCTCGTTTTGTTACGCCGTGAGGCACCTTCGAGCTGGTGGATCCCTTTCCTAGCGGGAGAGGAGAGGGGTAGACGAACTGCCAGAAAAGCGATCCCCGCGCCCCAAGCTGCTGTGAGTCCCTTTTATCTATTAGGACAACCCGAGCATAATGTGCCACCTGGTTCCATTTGTCAGCCGATTCAAGCATCACCGTGATTATATTATCCGGGGTGAGCTCTCTCGTCTCCCTGTAGAGTTCCATTTGCAGCCTGACTCATTTTGTACACGCAAAAAATGTGTGGCAGGCATTGTCCTCCTCTCCTGGGCAAAACCGACAATCGGGAGACCGTGACTTACCAATCTTGTGTAGGTAAGACTGAAAACACCCATGCCCGCTCAAAAGCTGGGTCAGATAGAAGTCAGTCTCACCATGCCTTCGATTTAGCCACGGTCTCACATCCGGGATGAGGCGCGCAGCTCACCTTCCCTTCGTGCAACTTACCCAAGACTGCTGCCAATCGTTGAGCGAGCGCTGTCTCTCCTCGCGGGCAACCGTCTCCCTCGCATCCTCGTTTTGGCGCAGATAAATAGCACGGCGGTCTCTAGCAAGGAGGGCGACAGGTATCACGCCTGCAATAACTCTCACCGCCGGATCAGAGACAGTTGGATACGAAGATGCAATCCTCAGTGCTCCTCTTCTCTGTACTTGTGCCAAATGTTTTCGGTATACCTGCTGAGAGCGTCGCCCCATAACTCTGCTCCGTACAATAGCACTGAGCGTACGTACTATTATACTGTATTAGAACATAAATAGTAAACATTTCAAGCATTGAAGTCGCGAACTACGGAAGATATGTGACAGCATAGATAAAGGGAATAAATTTCATCTAACTTTTGGAGGGAATTGTATGTGTTCATATTTTGCGGGACTCTTGTTATAATTATGGCAAAACGGCATTTCCCAAAAGGCTTAGTAATTTTGCATGGAATACACTCGAGATGGCTGAAAGAACACTTCCGATAAGTCTACACATTTCGTGATTGCTGTCATCTCTCAATTCACGACATCGGTGGTGGTAAGTACGGTTGTCCAGTGCATCGGAAATAAATCAAATAGCAAGGGAAGTTGAGCTAGTGTCACCCACCTACATTCAACCAGGGAGCCCCACCTATTCTCTAGCAAAGTCCTTTCAGCAAATTAAACAAAAAGAAAAGTGGAGGGAGTTTCAAGAATGACGATGCTGATGACCAGAGTAATTGGTGTTTAAGGATGCGTGGGTTGGCAGGAAGCTGCAGGGCTGAATGTGCGGCTGATGAGCGCAGGAGCATTGAACTGCAAAGAATGGTCCTGCACAGTGAACGGTGGCGAACGACAAAATGTGACGTGTTAAGCTAACAATGAATCTATTAGACAAATATATAAAACCATTTCTACATACATGTGTCATGGCAACACAAATTGAAGAGCACCGGCTATGGAAGTAATCGAGAAGAGTCAGTCGCATCCAAACTATCAACCGAGTCTATGTATTTTGAACACAATAAATTGATTATTAACAAACGGTGCGCGTAAATTTATTGTTTTCCCCTCTACAATTATCCTGTTCCCAAGGTACATCCCTGACAAAATCAGAAGTGGAATCCAAGGATGGCTTAGTGCTGATTACAAGCTAAAATTTGAATCGTGCATGAAGAACGAACAGACGCCGTCGAAAGCCATTGTTCCCCCTCTTTGCGATCTCGTGTTTTATTCTCCTACGGGTCGTCTGCGTAAAGAGACGAAAGGAGAAACGTGCGATATACATACGCGAAAGAGACGAAAAGAAAACGTGCGGCATACATACGTGAGTGGATACACATACTCGTAATTGTAATAGTGGTTCGATTTCCCCTTCGATCCGTATACGAGGGAAACGGAACGCAACACAATGCCCGTTGAAAAGGTCAATACGCTAAACAAGGAACGACTAAAACTTGAACTTAGACTACGGAACGCC
Organism: Odontomyia ornata; assembly: GCA_963969285.1. Classification (NCBI taxonomy): domain Eukaryota; kingdom Metazoa; phylum Arthropoda; class Insecta; order Diptera; family Stratiomyidae; genus Odontomyia; species Odontomyia ornata. The sequence continues at coordinate 267,877,205 of OZ017739.1, read as the reverse complement.
TCTACGCAGGGGAACAAAGCCGAGCTAGCACAAAGACTCTGTGGAACTCGCTAATGACGAAATTGAAACGGACGAGTGCACGAGTTACGTGATGAAGTGAAGCGATTGAGCGAGTTAATATCAACTGTCATCACCGTGTTACCGAACGAGGGAAAGTTGATGACGTCATCAACAGCAGAACAGATTAACACTCAACCGATAGTGGTACAGGAGCCGACACCACCACTCACTAACGCCATGAAATCGGGTGACACGCCGCCGGCAGTGACGTTCAAAGTTGACGCATGCGAACGATCGGCTAATTTAGTGCAGGCATGTAGTGGATCGCATTTTCATAGCATCCGAGATGTGACGGATACTTTATCAGACTTCGACCCGCCATCTGAATCCGGCATGTCGGCAGCGCAGTTCATTGATCACGTTACGAACCTTGCCGGGGCATATCAGTGGGACGATAAAGTTTTGGTGTTTGCCGTGTAAGCCTCCCTAAAGGGGACTGCTAACATTTGGAGCAATGGTTCTGCGCGGGTTCCTGAAAGCTGGCTTGAGCTGGCCGAATCATTGACACGAGTTTTCCCTAACCATGAAAGCGAGGCCGATGTTCACATAAAAATGATGAATCGCACCAGGGTGCTGAGCGAGACAACACAAAGTTACTTGTATACTATACAAGCATTGGGAAGACGAGGCAATTTGGGCGATCACACTATAATCCGGTATATAAGGAATGGGCTACAGCATCCATCTTTGCAAAATGCAATCGCAAGCTCAATTCTCGGCACCGTCAACAATTTTCTAGCCGTAATAAAGAATTCCGAAACGAATTCCGCTCGAATTTTGGAGCCACAAACGGAGTTGAGACAAAACCACCGATACAGCGAGGTATTATGTCATCAAATGCGTGAGCGCAGCCGACTACAAGCAATTCAGAATCCCGTCAACTCGAATGTAATAATTGTCTTGAGGTGGGGCATATTTCGCTGAGCTGTCTAAAACCCCAACGGAAACAAAGATGCGACAAGTGTCAACGAACATCACATACGATCAACCAATTTCCGGAAAATGAAAGTGCGACCGCCGTCAGTACCGTTCGTCGCATAAATCCGACAGAAAGAATTAATCCGCTTGTTAAGGAGGTTCTTCTCAACGGAAATAAAATTAAGTCCTTCATCGACCCCGGCAGTGAAAGAACACTCATTCAACGAACGATCGCATTGTCGATGGGAGGCATAAAGCAGTGTTCACCGATCATCCTACGAGGATTTGGAGGAGCTACACTAACGTGCAACTAGATACTCGAGGCCGAAATTCATTTGGATGGTAAGAATCTAAATGCGAAGATTTTTTCGGTGGATGACGACTTGATCTCAGAGCCAGTTTTATTGGGGTCAGATCTACTCTGCACATCGGGCAAATGACTGATCATTGAACCGGCAGCTTGTCAATTGGAAACCGTTTTCCAAAACGCTCCAACTTTTGAGCCAACGCTATCTCTCAAAGAAAAGGACCAACTGTATCAGCTCATCAGTGAGCATAGAGAATTCTTCTCTGAATCGCTTGCTCAGTTGGGTCAATGCAACTCGGTAACGATGACGATAAGGTTGACGACCTTAAAACCTGTCCAACGCCAGCCATACTGCAAAGCATGAGCGCGTTCAAAAAAGAGTATTCGAACTGTTCGAAAACGATATCATATGTCCATCATCATCAGAATATTTGTCACCAATTGTCCTCGTTTGCAAACAAAATGCTGAGAACCGTCTCTGTGTTGATTTCCGTGAGCCCACTGAAAAGCGTCCGTTTCTCATGCCAACTGTTGAGGAGAAGCTATCATCGATCGCTGGTAATTTATTTTACACAACTCTCGACTTAATGTCGTTACCAAGTTGGTACGACAAATGGGGAATCGAGCAGTTAGCTACGTAGATGAAGTAATTTGCCCAGCAAACCCGTCGCCAAAGGCTTATTCAAACTCCGTGAATTCCTGGTTATACTTCGAGATGCCGATATGACCAAGAGCTGAAAAGACTAATGCAATTCGAGAGTTTCTGGAACCAACCAACGTTACAGAAGTTCGAAGATTTCTGGGATTGAACGGGTTTTTGCGCAAATTCATTCGCGATTACTCTCTTATATCGAGTCCGATTACACTTTTGTTGATGCAGAAAGACAATTCACAATTTTGTTGGAAGACCGAACAACGAGACGCATTCGAAAAATTGAAATCAGCACTTTGCTGCGATCCAGTGCTCACACTGACGTGATCACACTGGGTCTTGCCGGAATCCTCATGCAACGAGACGGCGCTGGCAATTTCAGACCGGTTTTCTTCTACAGCCGCCACTGTAGCGAATCCGAAAGCAAATACCATAGTCATGAACTTGAAGTTTTCGTTATCGTCGAATTTATTTGCTCGGTATTTATTTGCTCGGTAAGCATTTCGAGATAATTACCAATTGGGCCGCAATTAGCACCACAAGAACGTCTAAGCCATTGCTACCGCACATCGGTCGATGGTTTCTGAAGCTACAGCAGTACAATTTCCGCATGAGTCACGTAGATACTCTTAGCAGGAGTTCAAACGAACCACCAAACGAGCCAGAGATAGCATCGGGGAACATAATGCGAGTGGGAGAAAACGAAGACAGGCTTGTGCTCCTACAACGACAAGACGTGAAGTTGTAGGAGTTAATCGAAGTTCTGAGGGGCGTCAGTCAGATTATCAGTTCAAAAACGATCGGTTATATCGTAAGATCGACCAAAATCTCAAATTCGTCGTTCCATCTGCAGTCAGGTGGAAAATCATCCGCACGTACCACGATTACATGGGCAACTTTGGTCTTGAGAAGACCATAAATTGAGTTCGGCAAGATTTTCGGTTCAACAATCTCCGAAAATACATCAAGTCGTCCGGAAACTTTAGACACCTTAGTAATTATATTTAAACTATGTACATTAAATTTGAGTTTTGGATTAAAAGTTACTCCAAGGTCTTTATGACTGAACACTTCAGAGAGCAAAGTATAATTTAATATATAATTAAAATTAATAGGAGAGTTCTTCAGAGAAAGAGTCATCCCATGACATTTAGTAATGTTAAGACATACTCGTAAATAGTTTGAAGCACACCATTTATTGAGAGCATTCAGATCAGTTTGGAAGAGCTGACAGTAAAAATGGAATTTGACTGCTCGAAATACTTTGAAGACATCAGCATACAAGAGGCAAGAGGAATTAATTACAAAGGGGAGATCATTTATGAGCAATAGAAAGAGAAGAGGCCCAAGGATTCAATCTCGTGGAAAATCAGATGAAGGATAAAAAGGACTAGACGTAGTAACGCAGAGACTTACTCGACAGAGACGACACGATAGATAAGATGACATCCAAGATAGAAGAGCACCTGAGATGCCAAGAGCTTCAAGCTTACGACAAAGAATAAAATGATTCACAGTGCCAAAGGCCTTGGGGAAATTCGTGAAGATCACACTAACTTGCAGTTGGTTATCAAAAGCTCTTGCAATACAATTTATGAACTCCGTTAAATCAGGTTAGTGGAGTATCCGTTGAGGAAATAATGCTGCTCTGGAGCAACAATAGGAGCTAATGAGTTTGAAAGTCGATTATTAGCCAATCGTTCAAGTAACTTTGGAAAGCAGCAAATCAAGGAAATAGGGCGATAATTGGAAACTGACGTAGGATCATCGCTTTAAAAATAGGCACAATATTAGCTGTTTTCTAAGGGCAAGGGAAAGTACCAGTACTCAAACTTAGATAGAACAGGAGAGATAAAAGAAAACTTAGCAATGAGGCTAACAACTTCACAAATATGTTTGGCAAACCATCCGGCCCAGGGGTGATATTAGGATCAAGAACATTGATTAAAGATTCAACTTGAGATACATCTGTATAAATATAGGAAAATGAGAAGGAAAGACAACTAGGTAAGACAACATGATGCACAGCTGCAACGTAAGGAGAAAAAGTCGAAGAGGAAAATTGGGCGAATGAGTCAGTAATTTCTTGAGAAGATAAAATTTCTGCACCATTCCAACGGACCTTACTAGGACTGGAAGAAGAGGATTTCAGCAACCTAATATAAGGCCAAAAAAGGCTTTGTATTATTAGCCACAAGAGAACTGTCCAGACTACTGAAATAAGTCTTCCAAGCATATTTGATCTCTTTTTTTGGCAGTAGTCCACAGCCTGCTAAATTTAGATCTAGCATCAATTGTGCTTAGTGTTTGAAAAACACGATGTGCCTTATCTTTTGCTCGAAGGGCACTAAGCACTCGCCTTGTAAACCAAGATTTTTGATTTACTTTACGGCATGTCTGAAGAGGTATAAAACAGCGAATAAGGTTATAAATATAAATTAAAAAATTATCTAAAGCTGCCTCACAGTTTACGCCTCTAAAGAAATCTAGACAGTTGACGAAAAGTAGTTCTGTATTAATAGCTTCATAGTTAGTTTGAAAAAATTTAAATTTTGAAGTAGCCTGAGGTTTGTTAAATTTAATTTCAACTATAAGATCTATGGGTAAAAGAGGATGATGCCGATCAGGAGGAACATACGGATGTACGGCTTGAGATACAGATAATTAGCTAACTGGAACATTTGATAAAACAAGGTCAAGAAGACGACCATTAGGATTTCTGATATGATTAAATTGAGAAAAGGAGCAATGAGATAGGAAAGATGACATGATTATAGAAAAAGGATTAACTGATGAGAGAGAAGGAATAGGATAATACTTACACTCTATGCATGGTAAGTTGAAATTCCCGCAAACCAATATTTTGACGTAAAGATGTTGCGAAACTAGATAAGCGGATAGATCATCAAAAAACGTCTCATAAACAGTTAACGGTGAATTACAGGGGATATAAATAGACAAAATTAACAGCTCTGTATTATGAGGGAGAGAAATTTGACAATAATACATTCTAGAGTATGGGAAAAAAGGAATCAGAACAAAGAGAACTAGGTAGAGTTTTACTAACTGCAACCAAAACTCTACCACCATCAGCCTTATTAGTAGCAATAGCTACTGTAATACTTCCAGTCGTTAAATGCTTGCTTCTTAGGTCTTTTTTCTCAGAACTATAGAGTTTAGAACACTCAAACTTTGTGAAAAGGTTAGAAGTGATGGTCTCTCAAAATTTTGGGTCATCCCAAAAATTTGCAAATTGTTTAAGGGGGGTTCCCCCTTATAACGAAGTAGCTTTAAATTTTTTTTTAATCAAAGCTAGTCGAGTGGGATTTCAAATGAACTTTTAGAATCTGAAAGAAAAAAGTCAATTTATGCATCAGGGGGTCCAGAGGGAGGCAAAATATACCAAAGTTTTGGGTCCCCCCCGCGACTGAACACTTTTGGACCGAAAAATCTGAAAATAATCATGAATATTGGTCTTTATGAGTGCAAGGGCAACAAATAGTTCAGATATCAAAATTCACTCAACTTTGCTAATAAGTATGATTTGAAGGTTTTACATTTTCACCCATAACATCAACACAGTGCTCTTATTATTATTATTAATTGAATCATAAACAAGTGAGTTACAACTATTTCAAACAACAATAACACGTGCTTATGGTTGATACATATTTCAAATCGACCTAGGCACTTTTTATTTGTATATGTTCAATCAACCAAGCAGTCAGAAAAATTATATAAGCTGAATCAAAATGGTGGCTGCAGTTTGCTTATGAAAGAAACTCTGCATTTTTGCATAAATTGGAACGATTTCTTATCCAAGTATTGGATGAATAGTTCAAATTATCAATTCCCACTACTAGGAAATTTGTTTCGAACCCTAGGATGGTTACAAAGACCTTCTGGTAGGAGCACTCTCCTGCTTACTCAACTGGTCAACCTTATAAATAATTTAATTAAAACTAATTCATGTTGGCTTTGTTTCTGATAAATACTTAAATGTACATTAAATATTTATGAAACATGATAAAGATTCATGTTGTTTGCATTATTTTCTTTTACTTTGGTTGGTATATTCTGTTTCATTTCTTTACTAATGAAAAAAAAATCTTGTATACGTTATATTTTGGAACTAAGTATTTACGATTAATAAAATCGTGTTCTTTTACCAATTCCCGAAATGTAACTATAAATTATATTACGACTTTGTACCGCGATATTTTTGTTACGTTTAATCGATTAAAACTTTGGACGCAGAATCATGCTAATTTCATTAAGTTTAAAAAAATTGGATAAATTTTGAAATTTCATCCTCGAAACGTTCAATCGTAGATAATGATGGGAAATTTGGGCAATTATTTGTTGTGTTCGTCAAAAGATTCGAAATTGAAAACTTGAAGAATGAAGAATATGCGTTAACAATGAATTTACATATAATTCAAATGATCTATTCGGGACTATCTAATTGGCAGTAGAAGGCATGGAAGTAATTTTGTATATTTCGAAGATCGTTTTTGTGCGTAGGCAAGTTCTAACCCAGTTTATTTAAAGATTTAAAGATAATACTAATAGAATCAAGGTGTCATCTTATTAGGGTTTTGTAAAATAATTTTACAAAACCCTACTAAACGCATTCTGTCCGTTCGTCTGTCCGTCTGTCCATCCGTCCATCCATCCGTCCGTGTGTTTTTCTCACAAACTGCCTAAGCTAGAAACATCAAATTTTGTATGCAGGTGTAAAGTGGCACTCTCTTCTAAGTTCAACTACAAAAAAATTTAAAAGGTATTTAAGGGGAGTCTCCCCATGTAGGGGAGTGGCCCCCGAAAAAAATTTCATCAAAGGTAGCCGATATGGATATCAAATGAAAATAGGTCTTAATTTGACACTTTTTGCTTCGAGGGGCGCGCAGGGAGGGGGTATACACGAAAAATTTGTGTCCCCCCCCCTGGCGATTGGACACCTGTGATCCGGAAAATCTGAAAAAAATTATGGAGATAGGTGCTTATGAGTACAATAACAACAAATACCTTAGAAGTCAGAATTCGCTCAACTTTGTCAATAATAGTATGATATTCGAGTTTCAAATTTTCCCTAATAAAATCGCATGGGTGCCCTTAACCGTTTGAAATTTCTCCAATTCTAACAATAATAACAGACGATTTTGGTATTTTATGGACTTTCCATCGAATCAGTCACTGCAGTTTTGACTTGATCTTCTTGAAATTTTCCAATAAGGTCAATAACATTAATATTTTTGGGAATTCATGATTTGAGTGACTTTAATTGGTTTGCGACAAAATGGCGACCGTTGAAAATAGAAAAACAATGTATTTTCTTCTAACCGTGCACATCTCTTTGACATATTTCTTGACGTTATTCATTGCTGGTGACTGCATTTCTGAGAAGTTGGGTAGAGAACCCTTCTGACATGAGCGTAGGTCTGACTACCCAACTTGTATTTCTATAGAATAACGATAATGATAAAATTTAATTGTAATTCTTAAGTAGCTCGCTTTGAAAATAAATACTCTTTTTGTGAACAATTCTTTTTCCCTATTTTTGTTTTGCTTGAAATTACTCGAGACCATAGTAGAATACTACACACAAGTCTCCAGTTTGTAAGGTAGCTTCACTTCTCTTTTACTTTAGTCTTCTGTTTTTTTGTCATCTATATAGAATTATTATTGTTACCGAGTCCTGTTACAGTTAAGTTCATGTACATATATTTTTTAATTGTTACTAAGCTATACAAAAATAATAGTAAACAATACAAAGAAAAGGAGAAAACCACGCTATGATTAAAAAAGTAACGAAAAAGTAAACATTTCTTGTTGCAAATTACTACAATCTGTTGTTGTATGTTGTGAAATTTTTAGGTCTTTTTGTTAAATATTTTTGAATTGGCAGAATTCTCTAGATAGCTTCAATAATGTTGTTGATTTTCAATTTTTTTTTTTTTCCATTTGTTCCAAATATTTAATTAGTTTTAGTGCACTTAATACTGTTGCCTCTATACTGTGAGTTTCGTATTATTTTTCATCATAATTTTTAGCCACAAAATAATGGAATACTGATTGTAGTTTTAAAAAGTTGGGTAGACAGACCTATGCTCATGTCAGAAGGGTTTTGTACTCAACTTACAAAAGTCCCCTACTGAAGCAAAAGCTGTCAGTTTAAGAACTGTTTTGAAAAGCTCTCATAGAGAGCTTTCATTTGATACTCATATCGGCTACCTTTCATGAAATTTTTTTCAGGGGCCACTCCTCTGTACTATAATCATCGATTCATGGCCTATTTTTTCGAATCCTAGAATGGTTACAAAGCCCTTTTGCTAGGAGCTCTCTCCTGCCTCTTTGGCTTGTTTCAATTGTATGTACTCATCTTTATGATACCTATCATTCCTGAAATTTTCATGCAAATCCTAGCAAAGCTGTAGCGTCTAAGTCGGTAAAAAGCGCATATGGCTCCATAGCCATATGTTTCCATAGTAATACAGGGCACATTGTTCCATAGTAATACAGGAAAATTCAAATCGCTATAACTACGTGAAATACTATTCGATCTTTATGAAACTTTCAGAAAACATCTGTTTGGTGAATTTTATTGAATTTAAGGATACCGTTTAGATTTAATTCAAGAAAACATAAAATCGATAAATCATACTATTACCAACAAAGTTGAGTGAATTTCAACTTCTCATGTATTTGTTGTTGTTGTACTCATTAAGGCCTACATTCATGATTTTTTTCAGATTTTTCGGATGGAAGGTGTCCAATCGCGAGGGGGTACGCGAAAAGTTCGTACATTTGTCTTTTTAGACTTGTTTTGAAATGATCTCATTGAGACCTTTCCAATGACACCCTACTCGACTACCAATGGTGAAAAATTTTTTTGTGGGGTCACCTCCCTATATGGGGAGACCCCCCTTAAACCGCTTTGAAAAATTTTTCCGCCCTTGAGCTTTCAAGAAGTCACCACTCTGACCTTTCCACAAAGTTTTATGGCTGTAGCCTCTATGGTTTCGGAGAAAAAGTGCTGTGACATACAGACGGACAGACGGACACAGGTCGTGATTGCAATAGGATTTTGTATTTTAGTACAAAACCCTAATAAAAAAGGATATTCTGAATTTTTTGACAGTTTCAATATGCTATACGCTTAAACTCCCTAAATGATGAAGTGTATAGATCAGCTAAGTACTCGATTAAACATTTTAAGTCTTCGCTCTTGTTCCAAAGCGTTGGTTACTCTTCTCTTGATTTATGTCACGTGTTTCGATGTCAATGAAGTTCAATCGATCGCAAGTGACCTGATCAATATGTATAATCCAAACAAAATGGCCGAATGCATGAATGTAAATGAAATATACTTCTATTCCTACTACAATCCTCTGCACAAATTGGAGTTAAAGGTGTATTAATTCAAAACAATATGGCTACTAACACCTTTTCAATTACTTGTATTAGTTTTGCGTGAAAACGACACCAAACTGACACCAGGTTCAGGACCTGCTGATGACGACTTCCGTCATCCACATGTGTGCATTTAATGAAGTTTCGTCGATTCATTTGCAAATCGTGTAAGGATGACATATCTTTTCCGTGTGTCACTTCAGAGTAACGGAGGGTTATTACAGAACCAGCTTTATTTGCAGGAGTGTAGAATGGATTTAATGCGTTTACCAAAACGGGCTCTGTTCGTGTATAATTTTGCAGGTTCTAGCGAAGTAAATTTATTCCAGACAATTGATGTCCCCTTGTAATTAGATTGAATCCGAGCTTACGAACAATATACCTAGTTATGTATGAAGCTAAAGTGTTCATCTAAAGCTCTACGAAAATTCACCTTCGCCGGATTTCATGCAGACATCGAAATTCGATTTTTAGCATAACTATTTTGACTTAAAATTTTTCACACTGTGCCTTTTCATCACTGAGCCAAATAAGTTTTTACTACGAGTATGTCTTTGAAGATATTATTAAGCTACATTGAATATAAGATCACGGCAAATAACACTTTTCCTTTGCTAGATGTTGCTCTGGTTGAGATTTCAGGCTTTTGAAGACCTCCGTATCTCAATGATACTAAGAAGACACTTTTTGGTGGGGTTAAGAAGCGTTAAACAGTCATGAATCCCCATTTGGACTCCAAGCTCATTGAAATAATAAATGTCTAAGCCCAAGCTGATATTTTAATCCTTCTTTTGTGACTAAAGTTATTTTGTGTAGTTTTGAGGGGTGGTTTTGATTCATATATTATTATATACAATATATTATATTATTATCCTAGAGCAACCTTAAATACTGGAGCAAATTGGACAATTTGCTAATATGTTAAGTACAAATAGTCTTTAGAAAATGTCTGACGAGCATTGCGCGATCAAGAAAGAGTGACGGAGAGAGTGGCAGGGAATTGAGGTATTAAAAAGAATTTACTCAACCGCACAACCGCAACACAATGTAAGTGCAAATTATATCTGGCCAAAAACTAGTGACTTTGAAGATCATAATGAAATGTGCATCAGGTTTTGAGAGGTTTTGCTTGGACCTATTTGTTTATATGTATAGTATACTTTCCATTTCAAATTTAATAGCCTCATTCAAGTCTTTTTTTGGTCACAATCACAGACCTCACCGAATAAAACAATATGCTGCATGTCAGTATGATTGTGTTTTCTAGTTCGGTATTTATTTTGCTTGTAAGTCAGTTTCAGAAGCCAAATTCACAGATTACGTAGCAGTAAATTGTTGTATATTGACGGCCGAAACCCTCCTCCCTTACGTTTTACTGAGATCAGACTGCTGTGGCTTTTAATTTCGAGCATTCTCAGGCTTAAATAAATTATTAAATATTAGCTGTGGCTGTTTGGAAATTTAATCAGTGTATTGATCCAAATTTAAAATAAAGCACGTTTGTTTAAACTTTGCAATTAAAAAAGATACAAAAGAGTAAATGTACTTCTGCATGTGTATGAAGTTATTTCTCAGGTAATCGCATGACTACAAAAGCTGAGTAGGCGGAAGTATGAGGCTATCAGAAGGGTTTGGCATTTAACTTATGATATTCTACCTTGAGGCATTTTTCTTTCTTTCTATTTACGTCCTAAATATGGGATTGCTAGGCAAGCAAGACATCTGAACTATTAACTAAACACCTACCCTGTGGATCTGAAAATCTAGCCTGGGACCGTTTAACAGATTACTTCGGGGTAAGCCTCGTTTCACGACAACGTGAGGCACATTCAAGTTGGGGGATTACTCCTCTAACGTAAGGAGATGGGGGAAGAAGGATTGCTAGAAAAGAAATCTTTTAGGACTGCCCGAACGTAACGTGCCACAAGATTCCATTTGTTGATAAGTCCAAGCATCTTTCTGATTACAGTATTTGGAGGGAGCTATCCGTTTCCCAGTAGAGGTCCTGGCGTAGCCTGTCCTATCATCTGCATGTAAACAATCTGTAGAAAGCATCGCCTTCTGAGATATTTGTTTTTGTTCTCACACCGACTTATAACCTTGATTTTTGCAGATTTTCTAGATCAAAGGATTCTAATTGAAAGGAGGGCATGTGAAATTTTCGTATTAGCTCGCCTGCTCTCTGGTGCATCTTAAAATAAACCACATAATTTTGAGATCTGATCCGAAATTATCTCATCTAGACCATTCATCTTGAAATCACTCCATTTAAAAATATCTGAATTTTCTTTTGCCCCGAAACTTTCAAGAAGTCATCGTTTCAAGCAGTTTAATGACTAATTCTTCTTTCAGTTTCTGGCAAAACTAATGCAAGAAATGGTTTTACCGTACCAATATTTTCCTGCAATTTATGCGGCTGGATGGTCAGATGAACGAATCTCCTGTTATCCATAGGATTATGTTTTTCAGTGATTGAACCATTAAAATGAGATGTGATGTTTTATGTCCACAACAGTATATTAGGTGAGATATTATCATCATATGACAAATTTGATTAACAAGCTTAGGAATTTTTTCCTTATGCTGCTTTAAGAGTGTCTAAGAGAATGCAGATGAAGACAAATTGTTAATTCAGAAGGAAATCAAATCGGTAAGCTTTTGTACGCAGAAGGACAAAAAGTTCTTTAGAAGGAAGAAGATCCTTCCTTTCGACAATCTCAAAGTGTACACATTGTCATCATCACTATGATGTAACCGTTTGAACCTAAGAAATATAATAAAATCATGTGAAATTGTTTAGCTATATATTTGTTATCCTCACAAACGCTACTGCAAATTACAGAGGTGTGTTGGAACGTCGAATTTATCAATGAGTCACCAAAGTTAACAATGCAAAAATAAACATGAAAACTACAAGAATTTTTGTCCTAGATTCAAAAGAAAGTCTTGTTGACTAAACAGCCTCCTGCTGCCTCACCTTTTATTTTGTATTAACAGGCAAAATATCCTTCACGCACAACATGGCCACTTGGGCTAGCCCATTAGAATATCTCTTGGGCTTATTGCTTTCATAATAATCTGTTGTTTCGATGGCATGATCATGACTAAGTACATTAGATTAAACTTTTCCGACATATTGAACATTATGTCTAAAATTCTTAGGAAGAGTAATGATTCAAACAACTAGAAAGTTGAATTTGTTGTTATCCATGCACATTTTTTTACTACTGATTGTTGATCAATCCAGGCGTAAATTTTGAACAATAAATCATTCGAAACTAACCAGTAAACATCCAATATTAGAGAATTCAACTATTTAGCTAGAGGTCACGGGGTGGTTTAAGGTGACTTTTACTGTATTTTGTGTTGACAAGAAAAGAATAAATTAAATATCTAAGTGCTACACAAATTATTTAAGCCTCATCACTTGTGGTAACAACAATTAGCGCAAAAAATTCCCTTAGCTATCAACAATAGCTGACGGAGGCGAATGGTGTAATTCTTTATTTGGAATTCGAAATTCCCGGTAGGTAAAGAAATCTATCTTTTCAATAGCTGGCTCTATTCATTTTATTTGTTCAAACTTAATTTTAGCGATTGATTTATGTAGAAGATACTCAGGAAAAACATAGTTTTCTACTATACTCGTATTTTTCATTCGCCTCGAGCAATCTGTAGTGAGTCGCTAGATGACAATTAGTATGATTTAATTCATCAAGTTATCCAGAAACTTTTCAGTACCAAAAAGCCAAAACATTCCACTGAGCCAACAAACAACGCAACAACTAAACATTTCCAAACTAACTTCATCCATACATATTAGTGTCGACGGCGACATGTATGAATGAGACATTAAAAATGCAATAATTATCAACAATTACTAGTTAGGGAATGTCTCGCGGGAGCGGATGTGGGGTAAAAAGACTTCAAATCATCACTTTAGACATCAACAATGGCGTTTCGTCAGTCGATAAATAGATGCGGCGAATTGGAATAAGTCTGGGCTTGATCAAATGTATTTAGTAGTGCGCAGGTAAGTTACTCAGTTTAAGCTCATTGGCAAGGTCATCGCCACAGTTCAAGTGAAAATCACATGACGTCATTTGGCAGCTTTGCTAGCGCTAGATCAAGACACGCAGATATTCCGAATATGCGTCACCATGACTACAAAGCTTTGTACATTTTACCAAAGCTTGGCAAGAGCTGCCGATCACAAGAAAAGTACGGATTGATACTCATTCAAATATAAAAAAAATATTTGTAAAGTCAAATCTTTATACATTTTCAAAGAATATAAAGAGAATTCCAAACAATACAAATACGAAAACTTAATGGCCCAAGTGCCTCTCTAAAATTACAAATTATTAATTAAAAACCAAAACTCAAAAAAAAAAAAAAAATAATAATAATAAACAATATACGAGTACATATAATTCAATTTCATTGAAATTATTGCATCTTTTACGATTCAATTGGAAAAAGGGGAAAAACTACCATCGTGTTAAAATTAATTCTAACATAATTATAATATTCATTCTAATATAATTAATATTAAACAACAAGGTGGTTGAAAATAAACTTGAAAATGGCATATTTTATTATTTTACTTCCAAAGGGCGAAAATGTGGTGCAAGCTCGAAAGAAATTGCATGAAATTTACGGTGAAGACGAACTTATTGAGCGCCATTTGGAATATACGCGGATTGGGAATATACGTCAAAATGAAATTTTGGGATCATTAGATATAAAGTCATTGTTTCCCAGCGTTCCGATCAAAGAAGCGGTACATTGCCTACAGGAGTGGATGCTCAAAATAGACGACTCGAAAGAATGGAAGTTAAAAGTGAAATGCTACATAAACTCGCAGCACTATGCATGCATGAAAACCAATTCACGTTTCGGCAGAAGTTTTATAAAACAAAGTCAGGTGCAGCAATGGGAAATCCGTTGTCCTCTATGATCAGTGAGCTGTTCATGATCAACATCGAAGAAATCATCGAGAATGAAGGCCTAGTGCCTAAATTGTGCATGCGCTACTTAGACGATATATTGGTGTTCATTTGAAAGGAAGAGTTGGAGAACCACATTCCAAAGAATAAACCAGATCCACCCTAGAATTAGGTTTACAATGGAAATGGAGGAAAATAATGAGATTCCATTCCTAGACTCAAAGATTATCCGAAATAATTCTAAAATTGAATTTAATATTTATAGGAAACCAACGAGCACACGACGCACTATAATTAGCGACTTCTACCACAGCTTTGCGCACAAAATGGCAGTGTATCAAGGGATGATACATAGGCTCCTGACGACACCGTTGACCCACGAAAGATTCCAAAATGAAAAGAAATACATAATGCAAACAGCTAGAATCAACGGCTATGATGAACAAACCATCGAGAAAATTATAAAAAACAAAACCAGAAAACTGGAAAGGCAAAAGCTTACAACACCAGCTAAACAAGAAGAATAACTGTAGCGAGTAGCGGTTACGAAATTAATGGTTTCTAAAGACATCAAAAAACTTTTTTAAAAAGAATGGAATAAAAATGGTAGAAACATTGGGCAAACAAAAACATTAGTGATAGTCAGGATAAAGGAACATCTAAAGGAAGCTGAGATAGCAGCAAAAATGTGAGCACAACGACAAGATCAGCGGTGGCAAAACATATAATCACTGAAGGCCACCACATAAGCCCTAGCAACATCAGCAAACAGGACGCTAGCACGGAGAACCCTTTCAGGCAAAAACCGCTGTTGGCAAGAACACCGATAAAACAAGTCACCGATTGCGGGGGGAGGCAGCAAACCCCAGAAACACTGTCAAAGTCAACATCACAGGTTAAATCATCGGAGACAGACCACAGACGGACTAACGAACGAAAGAAGGCAGAGTGCGTTGTGCAACCTGGCATCATTGCGGCCTTTGGGCGCAGTAGAAGGACTATGCGCACCCCGGAGCGCCTAGTGCAAGACGTACACAATCCGGAGGCCAGTGTAAGACTGGGGGAGGGAGAAGTTTTGCCGTTGGCCGACGCCACTTCAAACGCGACCCAAGCAATAGAAGCAAAAGGGCTAGGAAACGGGGGCCTCTCCCAAGAGGTGGCGCCAAATAACACAATCGCCCTTGACCGCGCCGAAGAGGAGCGGCTTACTCGGAAAGCGGGGAATATCGTCAAACAACTGAGGGCTGCCTGCGAAGTGTAGAAAAACATAGGCAAGAGTGTCAAGAACGGCATTCTGGAACTGGAGGAGCTTTTTGACCGCATAATGCACTACAGGCGGAGGTGGCTTGCAACCGAAAAGCACCAAAAAGACACACTCTCCCTCGAGGCATCAGTGGGTCCTAGCAGCAGCAAAAGAATGGCCGGTAGCCCAATTGAAGGCGACCGTGAGAAAAGGAGGAAGGACGAGACCATAAACGAAGTTGACACTCCAGGCGAGGAGTTTCATGTGGTGCAAAACAAGGCAGCGAAAAAAGCGGCCAAAAAGCTACTCCTAGAAAAAACAGACAAAGAGCTCAACCACGAAAAGAACAAAGAACCCCCCGATATACCGCAGAAAACAAAAAGCAAGCCGCGGCGCAAACCCTTGCGAGAGGCACTGCTTATTAAATCCACTAAGGGCCGAACCTATGCAGATGTCCTCCTTGAAATTAAAGGAGCGGTCAAGCCAGACGACACCAAAACTGCCATCAAAGCAGTTCGACCAACCCGGAGCGGTGACCTGCTGGTGGAATTCGGGCCAGAGGCCACAAACAAAGATGCATTCCGTGACGCGGTTCAAAAGGTTCTTGGAGATGCGGCAACGGTTGCCTCGCTCGAACCAATGGCCACCCTGGAAATCAGGGACCTCGACTGCGTCACGGACAAAGCTGAAGTAGAGGATGCCATTAGGAGGGAGTTCCCCAGCTCTAGTGAAGTCAAGGCAAGATTGACACGTGAAAACACAAGGGGGCAACGCATGGCTATTGTCGAACTAGCTGATAAAGACGCCCAGCAAATCCTGGCAAAGGGCAAAATTAAGATAGGTAGGGTGACCTGCAGGATACGGAGAAGAGCGATCCCTATCCGCTGCTTCAGATGCTTCGAATACGGACACACCGCGTATGGCTGTAGGGGACCCAACAGGAGATCTCTGTGCTACAAATGTGGTGAAACGGGGCACAAAAGGAAGGAGTGCACGAACGAGGCAAAATGCATTCTTTGCAAGGATGCTAAGCTAGCACCCGGTGACCTCAAACATGAGCCGGGGACAGGGAGATGCTGGGTTTTCAAGGAGGCCCTAACTAAAGCCAAATCGATACTCAAATGATCCGTATCCTGCAGGTCAATTTGCACCGAAGCACAATCGCCCAGGACCTACTTGAGCAGTTTGCAAGGGATAAGAAAGCTGACTTCCTGTTGCTGAGCGAGCAACATCATAACAAGGACTTGCAAGCGTGGTACCCTGACAAATCTAGTACCTCGGCCATCTGGGTTCGAGACAGCGCCCGCCTTCAGGTGCAGGGCCATGGACGCGGGGATGGTTTTTATGGGTGCGGTGTTCAGGGTGCGGTGTTCGGGGAACCAAACTCGATGCCCTGGAGGACGCTGTCTCGAACACAGAGGGCCACATGCTGGTCGGGGGAGACTTCAATGCTAGAGCCATTGAATGGGGTATGCCAAATCCGACCCAAGGGGAAAGCAAATCTTGGACATGGCGGCCAGAACAGCGCTTTTTGTCCTAAATACTGGTAACACCCCTACTTTCCGCCGCTGGGGTTGCGTAGGAACCATACCCGATGTGACACTCGCTTCGGAGTCCCTGGTACCTAGAGTACACAACTGGCGAGTACTAGGGGACTACTCGGCTAGTGATCACCAGTATATAGTGGTTGAGATTCACGACAGTGCCACTCTGCGTGCATATGCTCAAACTTCAATCCTCGGATGGAGGACTGGGAGGATAGACGCTGAGAGGTTCGCTGACGCGCTTACGGCAGGCGCACCGTTGCTGGGAGCTCCGCCAGGGAGTGGAGGGCATGCAGCCAAGGACTTGGTGAGCTCAACTATGAGTACCATCATAGCTGCTTGCGAGTCTTCCATGCCCCGTCGGAGACCCCGACACGGTAAGCCTCCAGTATACTGGTGGTCAAACGAGATCGCCGAACAAAGAAGCGAGTGTCACAAACTTCGGCGAGAGGCCCAGCGGGTGCGAACACGGGAGGAGGCAGACACTAGGCTAGCAGCTTACAGGTCCGGCAGGAAATATCTTCGCAGGCTTATTAACAAGAGCAAGGCCCGATGCTGGCAAGACCTCGTGGACGATGTAAATAGGGATCCGTGGGGCCTTGGCTACAAGCTGGTCATGGGGAAACTTGATGCCCTACGGAAGCCTTGTATACATGACGCGGAAAAGATGGACGCGATAGTGCGGGGACTCTTCTCCGCCCATCCCGTCCGTGTTGACGCTGTCCATGGTGAAACAGCAGTCGAGTGCCCACTCTTCACACAGCTGGAACTGGAGGAGGCAGTCCTCTCCCTGAAAGCGAGGAAGGCTCCTGGTCCAGATGGTGTTCCAGCTGAGGTTTTGCAGCTCGTCTATCACCATTGTCCTGACTTGCTGCTCAGCACATTCAACGCTTGCCTACGGGACGGGGTTTTCCCGGTACGATGGAAGGTGGCGAGGCTCGTGCTGGTCAGCAAGGGGAAGGGAAATCCCGAATCGCCGTCTGCATACCGCCCGTTATGCATGCTAGACACGGCTGGGAAAGTGCTAGAGAAACTCATCAAGGGAAGACTCACTGACGCGATTCGTGCTGCTGGGGACCTATCTCCTCGGCAGTACGGCTTTAGAGCAGGACGTTCTACCATTGATGCGATTGCAGAGGTGGTGAACGCGGTCCAAAAGGCAGAGGCATATAGTCGCACCAAGCGACGGATCGTCCTGTTGGTGACACTCGACGTCAGGAATGCCTTCAACTCCGCTAGATGGGTGGATATTCTGGACACGCTGGAAAACTCTTTTCAAGTTCCAGAATATCTAATGCGGCTTTTGAGGAACTACCTAAAGGACCGAAGCCTGCTCTACGACACGACACAGGGCCAACGAAGGATGGAAATTACATCGGGTGTTGCCCAGGGATCTATACTTGGTCCGGACCTGTGGAACGTGTCTTACGACGGGCTACTGAGACTTGAGATGCCAGATGAGTCGCGCTTGGTCGGCTATGCGGATGATGTTGCGGCTCTGGTCGCCGGACGCACCGTTGAACAAGCGCGACTTAGGCTAGGTATGCTAATGCGCCGAGTGAGGGACTGGATGACTGCTCGCGGGCTCAGTTTAGCACTGGAGAAACCGAAGTGGTCTTCTTGACAAAAAAGAGAATCCCTAGATTAAGGATAATCAGTATTGGAGATATACAAATCGAATAAAAGCCAGCGGTGAAGTACCTGGGGCTACTGATCGACTCGAAGATGAGTTTCTCTGAGCAAATCAGAGCAACGGCTGAGAAGGCTGCTTCGGGAATATCGGCCCTGAGTCGACTTATGGCCAACGTAGGGGGACCCAGCCCATCAAGAAGACGCCTCTTGATGAGTGCTGTAGGGTCAGTGCTACTGTACGGAGCAGAGGTATGGGGCGACGCTCTCAGCAAGGAGGTACACCGAAAACGATTGGCACAGGTACAGAGAAGAGGAGCACTGAGAATTGCATCTTCGTATCCAACAGTCTCCGACTCGGTGGTGAGAGTGATTGCAGGCGTGATACCTGTCGCCCTCCTTGCTAGAGAGCGCCGCGCTATTTACCTGCGCCGAAACGAGGATGCGAGGGAGATGGTTGTCCGCGAGGAGAGACAACGCTCGCTCAACGATTGGCAGCAGTCTTGGGTGAATTGCACGAAGGGAAGGTGGACTGCGTGCCTCATCCCGGATGTGAGACCGTGGCTAAATCGAAGGCATGGTGAGACTGACTTCTATCTGACCCTGCTTTTGAGCGGGCACGGGTGTTTTCAGTCTTACCTGCACAAGATCGGTAAGTCACGGTCTCCCGATTGTCGGTTTTGCACGGGAGAGGAGGACAATGCCTGTCACACTTTTTTTGCGTGTACCAAATGGGCCAGGCTGCGAAGGGAACTCTACAGGGAGACGGGAGAGCTCACCCCGGATAATATAGTTGCGGTGATGCTCGAATCGGTTGACAAATGGAACCAGGTGGCACATTATGCTCGGGCAGTCCTAAAAGATAAAAGGGACTCACAGCAGCCGGAGGTGCTGGGGCTGGGGGATCGATCTTCTGGCATTTCCTCTTCCCCTCTCCCCTCCCGCTAGGAAAGGGACTCCCCAGCTTGAAGGCGCCCCACGGCGTAACAAAACGAGACCTGGCCCGAAGTAATGTGTCAAACGGTTCCAGGCTAGGTTCTCAGATTGACAGGGGAGGTGTTTAGTGGGTAGTCCAAGGGTATCCTCCATGGGAGTCCCACACTGTCAGACTCGGCGGGCGTAAATGCCTTCACCTCCCTACCACAAAAAAAAAACCATCAGCGTAATTAACAGGGTCAATAAATTAGGAAAATGGATGAGGCAGAGTTATTAAAATTTCTGCGAATACCTGGGGAATTAAGGATAAATACAGATTTAGGAAATTGCAATTAATGTTAACTCGATGTTTTAAAGCAATTAACGTAAAAAGTCTCTGGTATAAATAGATTGTAAAAAAAGATTTCATTCATAGTGTACTGAAGAAGACTTTATATAACAGCTGAAAACGCGTTGTACGGTTTTTTTAAATAAAAAATAAAACCCAATGTTTAATGGAACAACATTTTTTAATTTTTTCATTTAATACATTAACATTGAACCCTTTGAGCGATGGGTCGGAGCGAAGCTAGATGGGGATCAATGTTGAATTCGACACAGCCATTATCTGTATGAGGTTTTTACCAGCCGGAGGACTTAATGAACATAAGACTGTGGAAGCTGCAATGAACTGGCCACGTGAATAGTATGGAAAAACAATGGATACCCAAAAAGGGAAGAACTGAAGACTCAGTCGACGACGACAGTTTATCGCTGCTCACATTTCAAAATTGGAGGATGTGGTCAACGAACCGTGACAGTTGGAGGCACTTGTTGCAGGAAGCGAAGGCCCCAGAGGGGCTGTAGTGCTGTCAAGAAGAAGAAAAAGACAACGGAAGTGTCTCAGTTAATCACTCCAGCATGCAATTAAAATTGTTTATATTTTTATCGATGTAGGGAGTTGATGTTCATACCCTATGAAGGTTTTGCAATTCCCAGTGCCAAGCATCTCACAATGAAAGGGCATGATATTGCAGTCAACAATTACATCTACATATGAAATTCCAATAAAATGATTACCTTTACTCAGAGGATTTTCTTCTTTGTCAGGATGATCACTTCAGTTCTCTCCAGTGCTTGGCTGTACTCACAAGCAGCCATACCAAGCTTAAGTTGCAGATGTACAATTGTGCGTTCAGTGACTAGCGCCCCAATGCTGTCCACTTATCTAAATAGGCGTGATTTAGCTGGAAACTCTAGTCTAGAAGGGTTCAGTTTTAAGGTAGTCCTTCAAAAGCCGCATAAGATATGCTGAAACATAAAAAGGGGTTTTCAGCGTTTCCAGATTATCTACCCATCTAGTGGAGTTGAAGGCGTTTCGAACATCAAGTGCCTCCAACAGAACTACTCACCACTTGTTGTCGATGTGTACCTCCACCTTTAAGATCACGCTCACCATCTCTACAACCGCATCAATGCTGGAGCGTTCTGCTCTATAGCCACACTCCCGAGGAGACAGATCTTTGGCAGCTTGGATTACTTCAGTGATTCTTTCCTCAATGAGTGTCCTTAGGACTTTTCCAGCCATTTCTAGGGAGCATAGTGGGCGGTAGGCAAATAACGAGTCTTTGCTGAGTGATATGACTCTTTCCCGCAGGCGTTGAGTGTACTTAGCAGCAACTCACGACAATCGTGATAGACAAGCTGCAACAATTTAGCCGGGACACTGTTTGGTCCTCCAGCCTTTCTTTTTTTTTGATTAATAGGACTGCCTCTTCAGTTCCAGCCACTTGAAGAGTGGACATTCGACCACTGTTTTGCTGTGTACTGCATAAACATGAATGGGACGGGCGGGAAAAAGTGCTTCCACAAGCTTGTTCTGTTTTTATACTTCATACATGCAGGGTGTACCTAGAGCACTAAGCTTCCGCATAACAAGCTTGTAACCAAGGGCCTACAGATTTCTGGTCACATTGTTCACAAAAATTGAGCCTTACTGCTGTTAGTCATTTTCTTGTCAACTTATATGTTGTAAACTGGTTGCTTGTCTCTTCTCGGTTCCATGTCCATTGAGCTTCGTGACGAGCCTCATATCATTCTTTTTACTTTTCAGCGAATTTAGCCGAGTACCAATGCACTGGAGGCTTGCTGTGTCTGAATCTCTGACGAAGCATAGAAGCATTGCAAGCAGTGGAATTGTATCAATAGAAAATACAGTATAAACTGAGCATTTTTGTTAATTGAAACATATGGGAGTAATGCAATATTTTAATATTTAATATTTCACATAAACTAAGGACATAACATATCCAAGTTAAAACTATTAAAACCTACAAATAAAGTAGACATGAATTATTAAATGTAAACAAATTGTTTCTTTTACTAGTTAAGCTTTTCAGCGGAGAAAAAAGCGCAAGGTATGTATGTCGTCAAGTTGGCTAGGTTTTAGGTAATCCGGGACTAGTTGTTTCGGCTTTCGGTTTGAGTATGCGGTGCCATAATTGTGTTCAACGTTTTTAGTTGGCGTAGCTTATGTCTAGTACCGCGTTGGTATTTACTCGTAGATTGGAAACACGTGAGTTCGATTTTGTTGTTGTTGATTTGCTGGAAGCCTTGTAAGGATTGTGGTAAAGTAATGGAAAAATTTAAACTGGCAATTGCATCGGTAGCTGAAATATTGTCATTGGGCGTAGCCTACATGCATTCAGACTCTGAACTAGCCACCCGATAAACAGCCACCACGTTGTAGACTGCAATTATACGTATATATTGGCCATAAGAGGAACAGTTTCTTGGTGCGCCTCAAGACTTCACGTCTTTAATCGACGAGAGGTTGGTTTACATTTCCTTCGGAAAATAGTGGACAAAATGGGCTACGAAATCATTACAGTTATTGTTGCTTATACTTGATTCCACCATGTCTTCAGCTTTTCACCCCTTTGCAAATTTTCCTGCAAGCGCACCTGTCATGACCCCCTTAATAATCATTTCGACGTCCATCCTCTCAACACTCTTTCCACTGGAGGACAGCATCGCAGATTTTAGGCAGAATGTACTAATAATCATTGGCTGCGTACTCCTCTAATACTCTTCGATTGTATACTGTCTGCATTAGGGTCCGAGATGAATATCATTTCGAGTATCATTAAGCTTTGCCCAGTCACCACCTATAGGAATTGTTTTCCTCGCAGATCAGTTTTAGGCATACCCCATTTGACTGCTCTAGTATTGAAGTCTTCCCTATCGAGTACGTGGCCATCTGCAGTAGAGATAACGTCCTTCAAAGCATCGTAATTGACTTGGAAAGATGATATTGGTTCTTTCGGCATTAGGTACCCACTAAACAAGGTAGTCTGTAAACACCGAACCCTCATGTAACCATACTTCGTTCAAAGCCGTTTACTAGGAAACTAGCAAAATTTCGAATCCAAATGGTGGTAGAATCGGTTTTGTCAGAGTGCCATGATATCAAACTCTTTCCGTGTTGTTACTCGCAGCAGCAAAAAGTAGGCTTTCATTTCCCTTACAAATTTCTCAAGTAAGTTTTTTTGGGTAGTTGTACTGCACTGAAAATTTACCTGCAAGGTACAGGTCATTGAAATTCCGCTTTCACCTTGACTAAAGCTTCCTGGAAACGTGCTTGGGTCATCATACACTCTTTTCTTTTATGGCCCATTTCGCCACATTTGTAGCATATGGAACTCCTATTGGATCCCTTTTATCCCTGTGTAGTATGACCATAGCAAAGACGCTTAAAACAGTAAAGAAGAACCGCTCCTTACCTTACTCTGCACATGGCTCTCCATATAACTATATCATCATCGGTCTGACCAAAAAGGAAACCGAACTGTTGTTCGATGTTCGATGATGGCCATCTGTTATTCCTTATTGTTTTCTAGTACGAGCCTCACTTCAACTCTACTTGCACTAGGAAGCTCCTCTTTATGGCCTCCTTTAACTCGGCCAGGTCCGTGACGCTGTCGATGTTCTTGATTTCGATTGTTACTATTGGCATGACAGTTGCTGTTTTGCCGAGGACCGAGGACGTCTATGTGAACTTTGTTTTCTAGAATCATTTGGAAGAGGTTTTTAAGCAGTTTTCTTGGCTGCTTTTGTCAGCACTGTTTAGAACACCTAGTCCAACGTTCTATGCCCTTGAATGTCTCCTCTTTCCTTTTTTTCATCCCGGCCTGCTTCGATTGGACTAAAGGCCATTCTTTTGATGGTGGAGCTATCTGCACTTCCTCGGTAGACTAAGCCCTCAGCTCTTTGCCTTCTGATTTTCTTCAAACTTCAAACCCAGGATCCCATTCCTTACACATTTGCTAGAATTTTTAACAAGTTATCTGGAAATTTAATTCTCTTCAGAATGCTTCCCACTTTTCGGATTAGCCTTTCTTTCTTATAGAGAGCAACGGCTATTGTACTATACAGCCTTCTTGTTGGCGAGAGTTTTCCTCCGTTGGTTTCCGAATGTAATGCTTCAGTCACATGTCATTGCTCTTCTCGTTCTTTTATTTTTCTGGCATAATTTGTTTTTCGACCTCGGGGTAGTTCACTATGCGTTCTTTTCATGCAGGTCGTTCCATGGCACGCGCAGTTTTTTTTACCAAAGATAGTATTGTGGGTGTGAAATGAAAGATCGTAAAGAGAGCTCTTCAAACCATTTCTTAAAACAGTACACCCAGCATTAGGGTATGCAGGGGAAGGCGGGGTGTATGAAAAATTTGTGTAGCCCCCCTACTCGCGATTGGACACATGTGATTCGAAAACCAGAATCATGGAGGTAGTCCATTATGAGCACAAGAGTAATTGGTACCTTATACGTTGATCTCGACTCAACTTTGTTAATAATAGTATGATTTGTGAATTTCATATCTTTCTCAATAAAATCAGACAGGTGGCAAGGTAGTTTATATTCAGTAAGTTTCACAGAAATCTAATCATGATTACCTGAGGTATAGCCATGTGAATTGTTTATCCTTATAAAAAAAACAAAACACTGTTTTCTACTATAGAAGCTTTTGATCGAATCAGATAATAGTGTTTATTGGTTTAGTCATACTGCAACAAAATGCTAGCCGCTTATAGTGAGGAATATTGGATTTCTTAAACAAAGTTCTTTATGCACAGGTCACTGAAGTTATTCAATATTTCATTATTTATTGGTGTCTGCTTATCATATGTTAGGTAGGGTACAAAAACCTTCTGACAATAGCATTATTCTTTGCTTTAAGTCAAAAATATATGCACCTCATATCTTTTCAAATATTTCGATTTGAGCATGAGAATATTTCAACTTTAGGACCAATTGACAGTTTGTAAGTAGCGAGACACATATTTTTAGGGTATTGTAAAATCATTTTACAATACCCTACTAGTTTCGCGTGCTGTCCGTCCGTCCGTCCGTGTCTCACACCACTTTTTCTTGCGAACTACATAAGCTAGAAACATAAGATTTAGTGTAGGTGCGAAGTGACGCCCTCTTCAAAGTTTCAACACGAAAAAAAATTTATAAGGTCTTTAAGGGGGCTCCCCATATAGGGGAGTTGCCCCTGAAAAAAAAAGTTTTCATCGCATGTAGGCAATATGGGTATCAAATGAAAGGTCTTAATGAGCACTTTATCAAAACAGGTCTTAAAATGACAAATTTTGCTTTGAGAGGTGCAGGGGAAGGGGAAATGTACGAAAATTTGGTGTCCCCCCCCCGAAAAATCTGAAAAAAATCATGAGTATAGGCCTTTATGAGTACAACAACACCAAATACATGAGAAGTCGAAATACACTCAACTTTGTTAGTAATAGTATGATTTATCGATTTTATGTTTTCTTGAATAAAATCTTAACGGTGCCCTTAAATTTAATAAAGATAAAGATCGAATGGTATTTAATGAAGTTATAGCGATTTGAATTTCCCTATATTACTATGGAACAATATGCGCTGTATTACTATGGAAACATATGGCTATGGAACAATATGCGCTTTTTACCGACTGAGATACTACAGCTTTGCTAGGATTTGCATGAAAGTTTCAGGAATGATAGGTAGCATGAATTTCTTTGAGAATTGGCTAGGCTAGTGGTATCAGTAATCATAAAGTAAAATAGTGGGTGTTTTAAATGCGAAGATTGAATAATTTTGAGTTATTTTGTCCCAACTTCAACATTTAAGGTGCATGCTTTTAACACTTGATTCAATTTAATGAATGACTGAAGATGAGTACCTACAATTAATACTCATAAGTGAAACAAGTCGGGGAGGCAGGAGAAAGCTCCTAACAGCAGGGCTTTGTAACCATTCTAGGATTCGAAAAAATAGGCCATGAATCGATGATTACAGTACAGGGAAGTGGCCGCTGAAAAAAATTCATCAAAAGTAGCCAGTATGAATATTCAATGAAAGTTCTTTATAAGAGCTTTTCAAAACAGTACTTAAACTGACAATTTTTCCTTCACAAGGGCAAAAAATACCCTATAAGTCAAAATTCGATCAACTTTGTTAATAATAGTACATTTTATAAATTTAAATTTTTGCCTATAAAATCAAGATGGGACCCTTAAATTTCCTAAAATCTTCAATTTAAGTTTTCTGAAAGTAATTGTATATTGTTCGAAAATTTCACAATAATTGAACAATAAACAGCTAAGTTACAGCTGATTGAATATTTAACAATTACAACAACATTAACACGTGATACTAGGGAGATACACGTTTGCAACCTACCTAGACGCTACAAATATGTAGGAATTTGGATAAAAATTTTAGAAATGGTTTGTAATATCCATGTACTATCATGACTAATCAAGCGACGGGGTCAAACCACTTGAAACAAAATAGTGGCGAGTTTAAAATCATAATAACCATAATAATTTTTCGAACTCAATTTATAGAATGCATATACTAGTCAAGTTTTGATATGCAGAATATATTGTTTGATTTACTAATTGTTTTACAATACCCTTCTGGCAGGAGCATCCTCTTGCTACTTCAACTTGTTATTTAATATTTGGCAGAAGGATTTAGGAGGAATCTTTGATTCTGAATAATGATATGAGTAAGTATTGATGGATCAATATCATTATGGATATATTTAAGATTTTCAATGCTATATTTTCCAAAATGAATATTTCTGGTATTTAGAGGATCTATAGCTTATTTTATGCAAATGTAATAATTTTTTTAAGTATTACGAATTCTTTTTATGGTCTAATGTAAACAATGGTTTGATTTTGGTGCAAAATCTGCATTATAACAATCATCAACGAACAACAACAAATACCCTAGAACGTGTATTTTGAAGCAACTTCTTCTCTTGTATTGGTCTAAAATGGTACCCCTAGCAATATTCTGACTAGCATATGCTGGTCGCTATCTTAGCCATCAGAAGATATCAATGAACTCTCGTTCGCATATTGACCGCCAAAATGAAATTTTGTAAACAGACATTTGGCTTAGCTTCGCTGTGGAGGCGGGGCAACGTCTTCCGCGAGTATTTTGTCAATTCCAGCTTTGGTTTGTTTGGCTCGAAAAACTGATTTTGGCAGTAGCGCGTCCACCTCCCTTCTCTCCAAGTCCATTTAGGGTCGTGAGGGCATTTAGATATAATTTCGCTATTAGCTTTACTTGTTGCTTTGTTTATAAGCTTACGATGCGATGCAGAACGCGACCATGCTTAACTTGCTTTAGGCTTCGTTTGCGCACCTTGCACAGCGTTATGCATGAGATGAAAGTTCATTTAACGCTGAGAGTGCCACCAGGAACCTATTGGCAACCCCCTGAGCTTTCAAACCTTACAATCGTCCATAAGCATTAGGCGACAAGCTTTGGCATACGTTTTGCTATCTTTTTTTCACATACATATGTATCTATTTCGGAAGGTTTTGGCTTATTTTATTTTGGGTTTGACTGGAATTTGTTTTTCGTCTAGACGGGAAGGCATGTTTGGGTTGTAGTTTAGGCTACGAGACGGGAAGTCGCGAGCCGCTAAATTGTCTCGATTAACTCGGAAATTTCGCGCATTGCGATTTGTTTCTTTTTGCACCATGACTTAAGCTTCTGTCGGTTGCGATTAGAAATTTAATGTGAATCGTCTGGCTTGGCCCAACTACGAATGAATACATTGAATAAGAATATTCCGCCAATGAATTCTACCAGATATCAAAGCGGGCCGCTGGGAAGTGTATCAGGATTCATAGAATTTCGATAAGACTGCGTTGTTCTTTTAGTTTGAATTTCGGGCAGACAATCTTCGTCAAGCACGTGTTTGAATAGATTTCAGTGGAATATTTTGGATTGAAAAATCTGAAGTCATGCGTTTGTTTTCAATGAAAACCTCTGATGTCCAAGGGAGAAAAAGTGAGATCCCATAGATTAGTGGCTAGAAGCATTAATTAAAAGTTCGAACAATTGACGATTTTTATAAAACAAGTTGCTTTATTGATATAACATAAAAAATTCGGTATACATACATAATAATACCCAAGGCATTAAATCCAATAAAATAAATCAATTTTAATTGCTAGGCTTTAAAAAAACGTAAGTTGATTGGCGTGGTTATTCTTAGTTATTCCAGTCAAATAGTTTTTTACTAAGACTGCCAACTATAGGGAAAATCGATGCGGGACGTTGCTGATGATAGGCGTTTGCAGGGGGAGCTGGACAGATGATAGATGTGTATCTGCAAAGGTCTTCAGGGGTCAACGTACTTAAGTTAGACAGCGAACGAGCCTAAACGACTCAAGCTAGTTTCATTTATTAAAACAAAACATTTTTCTTACAAGCGTGGTATTTTTTCACTTATTCTATATGTGTTTTCATTATTGGTGAGCAAAGTATGTATGAGAAGATAGCTAAATAGTTCTTAAACGGTATCCCGCTTTCCTTAAAATTTTTGAACACCTCCACCCATCGTTGTCCTGTGCTTTTCTTCTTCTCCCATCTCTTAAGGGCATCGGGGTTCATGTAAATTGACACGTAACATACTTCGGTGAATAACTCATCTTCGCTTAAAGTCGCACCCACTATAGGCATCTGTTCTAACAACTGTTGATATATCTGCTGCATATCAGCCCATGTTGGACTTTGTTTTAACTGAATCCAATATATACAGGGTGCGGCGCCAAAATCCGCACAAGTTAAACATTGTATTGAAAAATAATTTTTGTAACGAAAATGGGAAAGTTTATAATTGTTTCTTTTACTAAATTGTTTGTTGAACATAAAAAAACACATTCACTCTATATAACCCTCTTGTGCTTCGATAACCGCCTCTAACCTCGGTCTGAAGCGTTCGCAGGCCCATTTTAATGCAGCACGGTCCGTTTCGGCGAATGCTTCTTCAATGGCGGCTCTCAATGAAGCGACGTATGGATGTCTGCACTATTTAGTGTCCCGTTCAACCACGCTCCATACATAGTAACCCAGAGGATTCAAGTCTGGGCTGTTAGGAGGCCAAAATCAGAAAAAAACCAGAGGCATCCGGCAGCCTTCTTTCGTCCTTGCAGCTTTAGAAAGCATCTGTCTTATTTTAATTGCATAAGACTTGCAGCAGAGGTCCTCTTCCACGATTCCACGCATCGTTTTCTCACTTACACCGACAACTGACGACAGTTTTCGGATTGACTGGCTCGGATCCTCCAAAATCAATTCCTGAGCCCGTTTAATGATTTCAGGGGTCCTGACGACGCGTTCTTTGGACTGGGGTTTTCTTGCTGGTGTCGCAAAAACTTTGGCTGACTTCTCCAATACATTATATTTCGCAATAACTTCATACACAGTCGATCTTGGGTAGCCGAAGAATCGAATGATTCCTGTGGCTGAGCGCCCAGCGCGTACACTTTCAATGATCGCGGCTCTTTGATTGAACTCTGCACTTGGCTTCAACATTGCGACTTTTTCGAGGTTATGAAGTTCAACACACGTGTTAAACTATTTGTTACGCGAATCGCGATCTCTCGAAACCTTATAGAATCAGGGGAAATTGAAATTGAATTTTGCCCGGATTTTGGCGCCGCACCCTGTATATATATATATATATATATATATATATATATATATATATATATATATATATATATATATATATATATATACCGAGATTTTGGAATGGCGCAGGTCTTTCTTATCCCATGGAGCAGCGCGATATAATTTCGTTTTTGTGTTGATGTAAGGTGAAGGCTATTTACCCCCTTTAGTGTGTAAGTCTCAAGAGCACCAGGCACTGTGGACTACTCACAAAGCATCTCCTCTATCAGCGGTGAACCTAGCCTGTAATCGGATAGCACATTATTTCGGGGTAGGCCTTATTTTCTTTCGCCTAGAGGCGTCTTTGGGATCTAGGAATTTTCTTTCTAGCGGGAAGGAAGTGAAAGAAAACGATTGCTAGGAAAGAGATACCATGCAATTAATTCCCCTTGAGGCTCAAGTATGCCTTTTTTATCCTCCAGGACGGCCCGTACTGTGCACGGCTATGCACTGTACGCACTGCAAGACGAGTAAGTTGGTTGGAAGCCAATGAAACAGCACTGGGGGTGTTTTCGCAGGGGTAGTAGAGAATGCTCCTGAAATGAGCAATGTTACTAATCCAAGTACTTTTTTATCAGCTTCTGATTTACCACCTTAAGAATAGCAGGCCACCAGAATGCTGCCTCATACAGAAGATTTGGTTCTATTATGGCAGTGTTAGTCTAGATGATAACACAAGGTTGTAGCCCTCAAATTACTTTTGTCGCCATTTCGCGGCAATACAGAATATACATTTCCTTTTGTGCCCTTTCCGTAATAAGTTCCGGATAAATGAATTTGTTTTTAAGAGTTTATAGGTGTTCCACTTGATTTCGATAAGTCGGATCTTGGGACTTAATACGAGTATTTTCTTGTAAAAAGTAATAGTTCAGTTTTGTTGGAGTTGAAGTTTACGTTATTGCAAAAGAATGTTTAAGAAATAATTTAATCTCTTCGATACGGTAGAAATAAATTTCCGCATATGCTATCGCTTTGCATGCAGTTTAGTCTAGCTTCGTTAGAAGCTCATTTACTGTTAGATCCTAAAACTGGGAAGACATAATGCCACCCTGCGGAGTATTCGTAACATATTAACCACCCTTTTAATGTTTTATCTATCTAGAAACAAGTGTTTAGGAATGATGTGGATTCAAGCTTAGAGCTTAGGAAACTCACAGTCTTAAGGTCTTTAATAGGAAGGAGCTCAGATACATTGGTCTTAAATCCCTAGGTTTGGAGTGCGAAGCTTGTTTGGGTCTGCGGACAACTCGTCTCTGGTTAGCTGATGAGAATATACGTGAGCCTCAGGTAGACGTTGTAGATCGTCACAAGCCGCGGCATTTTATCCTGCAATGTCTGGTGAATATTAGCCAGGATAAATTCATCTGGGTGGTAGTCTGTGTGGTCTAGTGGTTAGAGCATGAGCCCATAAGCCGAAAGTCCCAGGTTCAAGTCTCGTTGGGAGCAACGTGATTTAGTTCAGGGGATTTTTCGGACAGACTTTGACTGTTCACTTAGTGGTGATATATACTGATTTAATCAGATCAGATCATAGCTGAGCAGGCACACGGGAGCATGGTACTGACCAAATCAACTTCCGAACAAATCAATATGGTCATGAAAATAAAATACTCTAACTATCTCTAAGCGAAGGCCCGAGAGGGGCTGTAGCGCTACAAAGAAGAAGAAGAAATTCATTTGGGCATGGAAATTTGAATAGACTTACAAAACGTACAGTCTTGGGACCAGGTCCTCTCTGTGCCATTTGGACAAGAGATGTTTCGTCATCACCCGGAAAATGAGTGCCCACTTTTGCATCATACTAAGTCTAGTACTCATTTTTCGGAATCGACTGGCTTCATTAACACCTTCACTGATTGCACAGAGATCCCCATGGAACTCTTTTCACCTAAAAAACGGCATATTTGAACAGCCTTGGTTATGCTTTGTAAGCTGACCAATAATTGATCTTTTTGGCATAGTTAAACTTGCACTTAAACTCAAAAAATCGTAGGCTCTTTACCTCACCGTTAATGCCTCCATCCCTATATTTAACTGAGTTGCAGAAGTTTAAAGTGGCATCGTTAAATATAGCAGCAAGAGAGCTCACTGCCTTACCAAGATCATCTTGGTTATTTATGTACTGCAAGAACATAGTCCAACTTGCTGTAAAAAATTAATGCGAATTTCTCCCAATCTGTTTTTACCTCTTTAAATAAGAAATAGTTGCCTTTGGTGCCATTCCTTCCAATACAAAGGCCACGTATATCTAGTTAGAGGGCGTACATTCCTACAGGGCCGTCTATCTAGTTAGAGGGTATACAGTATGCCCGCTGATTAATGTAGTGTCTATAACCTCACTTTCGTTGGAGTTTTGATACGTACGTTCATTGCCAATGTTTGCAATAGCAAGATTTTAGGTAAGATGTATTAATACAAGAATCCATCACTTTCGTTGGTATCCAAATTGCCCCACATCTGATGATACGCATTTGCCTCTGCACCTATAATTAATGGAATTCAACTAGTGTTTGCAGCTGTTGACAGCTTCCTAATCGTATCATTAGAAATTGGCGGACAGTCATCATATACCATGTAGCATGCATCCAGAGAGGTCTGAAGTCCACATCGACAATAATAGCAAAATTGTCCTTTTCACTAAACTTTGTGAAGAGTAAGGCCTCTATAGTTATTCTAATTAGGAGGTAGGTTTTTGGTTCATCTACGGATCTAGGCAGTATAAGTCTATATCCCTATACACCTCAGATCTTTTCAAGACTTGTCAAGTATTCTTTTGGATCCTATAAGCCTGAAGACCGTTGGCTTTTGAGAACTGGGCATCGGAAGTTGAATTGACTCCTAGGGTACTCGCCGAAACAGCTTAATTGCCGTCACTCGCGTATCACTTGGAGTATGTTCAGGCTAGGGATCAAACCAGTGGAAAAAATGTCCAAGAGAAGTGGCTTTAAAGTCTCCTCCACGTACATCTGGAAGTATCCAAATGCACGTGGGGCAGACTTTAAAGCCACTTCTCTTGAATCACTGGATAGAATTACCAGAAAGTTCTATACAAAATACTATAACTATAATACACTTTAATAATACGTGAATTAGAGTATGAGGAACTGGAACGAACTTGTAGCCCTCAAGTACTCTACTAATAAAAACTAGTTTCTGTGGTCAATCACTGACGCGATTAAATTCATGAATATTTATAACTTGGAGATAGTGTTCAGCCAGAAAATGTTTCTGAAGCCTGGATATTATTTTTTGCCATTCCTACCGATTTCATTAAAAATTTTCCTAATAATACTTTTCTTAGCTAGCTGTACTGAAATGCTCAAATTTTGATAGAATCCAAAGAAAACTAAAATTAAGAAGGAAAGCTTCAAACAAACTGTCTAGTAGTATCCAATGTTATTCAAACACCTAAAATTTTCTCGTCACTTGTACTTTAATACATGTCCTGGTGTAAAACTTGATTCAAATGAGAATCAAATAAACGAAATAGCTGAATACTTAAAGCCCCGTCTGTAGAGTATTGCTAAGGTTATTAGTGAAGCTGATTGTATTTGTTTTCTATATTCTGTGGTAAAATACAGCTTTCATCTATAGTTTTACTTTTACACCATTTATACAGGGTGTGGCAGCATAACTTCCTTCCATGGGATTTCAAAAAACTCCATAGAAAAATACCACAAGGTGCCAAATCGGGAGAATCTAAGGGCAGACGCATATTAGCGCGCAGAAAGCCATGGTGATCGCAACATTGAACCCACTGCTTCAATGTCCTCAGGTGATCTAATGGCCCGTGGGTGCTAGCTCTTCGTTTTGTCACATTTGTAGCTTGTTTGAACGTAGCAGCCCACGTAACAATCGACTTCCGGTTGAGGACAGGGGCCAACGGGGTTAAATTAAAGCGATTCCGAAAGGCGCGCTGAGTTGCGATCATAGAACATTCACTCGAAAAGTAAACTTCAACGGCAAAAACCCACTCCTCACTGAGCCAGCGCATGATGACTGCAAAACTGACTGATGAACTGCAAAAACTTTATAGTCTTGCCACATGAAAGAGACCACTAGCGTTCCGCTATGACATCAGCCGACTGAATGGCGTGCATTTTTTAAAAGGAAGTTATGCTGCCACACCAACTAAACGACATTGTGCACTTACTGCGATTGCAAAGACCTCCAGCAATAGGACACAAAGTCTAATTTCCAGGTGTTTATATTCATCCCTGTTCAATATTTCCACAATTGTCCTTTTGCAGTCTTAGAGTCCTGCGTAAATTTGAAAATACAAATTCATCATGCAGAACTGTGGGAACTTGATTATGGTCTATTGGCCATTCTGCCGAATCTTAAGTCTGATTATCTATCGTCGTAGAATATTCTTATTATCATTGATTATTATTGATCTTCCGAATTGGCTTACCATTAGATGAAGGGGTGACCACTACTGGGCATAATTATGTTGATACAAGTCAAGGTCAGCTACTGTGCACGTCTTAGAAAGTGCTTTCTAAAATCATTAAAATAAAATTAAAGCCGGACTATGAAAGTATTACAGGAGAGTATGAGGGAGGCTTTTGGAGTGGACGGTTTACAATAGACCAAATATTCTCAGTAAAGTAGGTGCTCGAAACGTGCTGGGAATATAACATCGATATGCACCAACTCTTTGCAGACTTCAAGCAAGCATTCGACAGGGTCGACAGAAATGTGCTGTACAAAATAATGTTTGATTTTGGCGTTTCAACAAAACTAGTGCGTATGGTCAAGGCTACGATGACAAACACAGAGTCCCAGGTCAAGGTAAACGGTGAACTAACGGAAATTTTGGAATCAAGCGTAAAGCAAGGGGATGGACTTGCCCCAATGCTCTTTCATATTGCGCTGAAACAGCTAAAGCCTCGAGTAAACGAATGTTCAAGTCCACATAATTGATAGCATATGCTGATGACGTCAATATTATGGCACGTTTAATCTTAGATACCAACGGAGCATTTTTGAGCCTCAAATCTGAAGCAGACCGAATTGGCCTACGAGTAAATGAAACCAAAACTAAATTTATGACTCAAACGAGGAAGAAAACTCCAGTTCGACAAGATCTGACCAATGGCCACTATAACCTTGAGAGTGTGGATAATTTTATCTACCTTTGAGCCAATCTGAATAGAAGAGGCGGCGATAAGAACGAGATAGAACGCCGGCCGCATAAACGCCACAAATAAAGCCTTTTACTCTGTACTTTCCATTCTAAGGTCCAGAATTGCGCACAGGCAAAAAAGCTTTGCATTTACACGACACTAGTCAAACCTGTGCTGTTATATGGAAGTGAAACCTGGACCCTAATGAGTGAATCCGAACAGGCAGTGGACGTGTTTGAACTCAAATTGCTCCGAAAAATCGACGGAACAGTAAAACAATCTTACGATCCATCTATTTCTTCTTGCATAAAGTTTCGTGAACTGCAATGGGTGGGCCATGTAGAAAGAATTCAAGAAAATCAGCTACTTAAAAGAACATTAAAGGGTAGAGCACAAGGTAGACACCCAGTTGGAAGACCAAGGACTCGATTGAAGCTGACAGCAGATCCTTGTTTGAAGGAGATTAATCCTGGAGGATAAGGCCCGGCATGGGCTGTCGCGCTATAGATGATGACGATGAAGCGCAGATCAGACGTTGAACAATATTGAATCAAAATTTTGTAGCCGCGCTAGAGGTTGCAATTTTGCTTCGATTTTTATCAAATTTTAAGGAAAGGTGTGTTAGGTGAATAACTCAAATTAGTTTGCCAACCAGCTAAATTGGCCAAGGAAAAACAAAACGGCACCATTATAGACGGAAACCTATGATATCTGTTTTGTCCAAAGTAAAGCCCCGATTTTGATGAAATCTGGTACATAGGTTCATGGAAATATGCGAAGTAGTTCACAGTAAAAAATCCAAAGTCAAAACATCTGAAAATGATGATTGCTCAAAGTTCAAAAAACGTGCAACATTTTTTTATTGTAGTTATGACCAAACCTTTTAACCGATGTTAATGAGACTTGGCAGTTTTTGAAAATCTATAAGTGTCTAGATAACAATGAAAAGACCTTCAAGGTCAGGTCTCAAATTTCCAAATAGTGGCTAGGCGAACACAGAGCGCGCAGGGGAGGCTGTTTGAGCGCAACCTAAACTGTCATCTGGTAAGAGAGCTAATATCTTAAATGTGCCCAGATATCTCCACATTGCATTCTATATAAGGATCTACATCCTTACAAAGTTCAATAGTGGGTGAGAAAATGCGGGAAGGGTTCCTGAGCTTGAAGAACATTTTTATTTTAGTGGCCATGTTAATCGACACAATGCAGTTATTGGAGTGACACTAGTTCCCAATTGAAGCACGGGAAACTCTTACGCTCGCCAAAATATACAGCAACAAATGCAAAACACTTCAACGAACAATTGTCAGGCAGTAACGGGAAACTTCCCCTCCAGGTTAGAGGAGTGTTAAAAATAATCAAGTTTCACACTTTCATTATGCTATGCTTTAAAATAAAATCATAATTTGTGTATTTTAAGATGCAATAAACATTCCTTGATTGAAACAGCTTGCTTAGTTTTTGTAGTTGTCTTATTATGAACTATTGGTGTACCCTGTATTTTACATTGAAAGTGTGTATAATAATAATTAATCGCATAACAGTCCAAATCCGATCCTTTGCATTGAGGTTTATTGATAGAGTATCTCATTCCATGATCGTAATGGGATTAGTGGTAATATGGTCAATATCACGCTCAACCATGTGATTATTAACTCTTTCAATTAGTACCCATCACAGTTGGATGGGTTGATAGTCCGACAGCATCATCAGAAGCTTAAACTCGCTGCCCCCACCAAGGTTTGAACTAGGAAGCGGAGTATGCCCTTACCCACTGCCCTACACAATTTGCCATAAATACTGTTTGACTTTCAAAGTGGCGATCAATCAAATTATTACTTATTTTGTAAGGTAAGGATGCATACGAGAAATCTCCTTTTTTAATCTGGCGGGGATGACGAGATTTTTTTAACTCAGCAAGATCTAAAACATCTGGAAGATGCTGTGCAATGCTTGGAAGTTTAAAGAGTGAGAATTTTAAAACTTCTTAAGATCGAAGTGTAGTCCGTTCAATGTAGTGGTTCGAGTGTTCACTTCCTAAGACACACATTTATTGTGTATTTGCCCTCTCTGTACGCCCCTTGAAGCAATAAGTGTCAAATTAAGACCTGTTTTGAAAAGCTCCCATCAAGGCCTTTCATTTGATACACATATCGGCTACCTCTGATGAAATTTTTTTTCGGGGACAACTCCCTTATATAGGAAGACCCCCTTAAATACCTTATACATTTTTTTTTGAGGTTTAACTTTGAAGAGAGTACCACTTTACACCTGCATATAAAATTAGATGTTTCTAGCTAAAGTAGTCTGCGTGAAAAGGTGCTGTGACACACGGACGGACGAACGGAGAGACAGACAGTACGCGATTTTAGTGGGGCTTTGTAAACTTATTTTTTTCTTCTTCTTCTTAGCACTACAGCCCCTTTTGGGCCTTCGCTTCCTGCAAACAGTGCCTCCAACTGTCTTGGTCCGTTGAGCGCGTCTTCCAATTCCGAAATCCGAGCAGCGATGAACTGTCTCCGTCGACCGAATCAGACCAGCGTTTCCTCGGATTCTCCACTGACCTCTGGCCTTCAGTCCTCCCAACGAATACCTTCTTGGGTATCCATTGTTCGTCCATACGATTCATGTGTCCAGCCCATTGCAGCTTCCGCAGTCTTACAATCCTTGAGACCTTCGGTTCGTCAAAAATTTCGTACAGCTCATGGTTGTATCGAATTCGCCATTGGTCCCCGTCTAGCTTCGCTCCGATTATTCGCCTCTGGACCCGTCGCTCAATGGCATTCAATATATTTGCGGATGCTTGGGTTAGGGTCCATGTTTCACATCCATAGCATAACACAGGTCTTATCACAGATTTGTATACTTGGAGCTTTGTTCTTCTGTGTATGCAGCTGGTCTCCAAGATCGTCAATATTGAATAAAATATTTTATTTGCAAGCTGTATTCTTCGGCGTATTTCGTCTCTTTCATTGCCCGTTTTCATTATTTTGTCACCTGAATACACAAATCCGCTAACATTCTCGATACTGTATTCGCCAAGTGTGATATTTTGTGTATTGGAGGTATTTTTCCTCGACTGCGTCATGAGCTTTGTTTTATTTTCATTGATTTGTAGCCCTACTAGTTTTGCTTCGCTGTCGAGTTTCAGGGAAAGTTGTTTGGCAGTTGTTAATGACCGTGACAGAATGTTGATGTCGTCCAATTAGACTACTTCTTGGCTTGACTTCTATAGTAATGTACCTCGCGTATCGACAGGTAGCTTCCGTATGATGCACTCCAGAGCCAAACTGAATAGCAATGGGTGCAGCCATCTCCCTGCTTTAGTCCGATATTTGTGTCAAAGGCATCGATGAGTTGGTAATTGATGCGGACTTGGGAGGTTGTCGACGTCATTGTCATTTTGGTAGGACGGACTGATTTGGCTGGGATGCCAAAGCAATACTTATTTGGCACAGTATGTTACGATCAATACTGTCGTATGCTTGCTTGAAGTCATCGAATTTTGGTGTACGTCTATGTTGAACTCCCAGCATTTTTCAAGTACCTGCTTGACTGTGAACAATTTGGCTGTTACTTATTTTACAAGACCCTAAAAAGTCAAAAGACATGATAAAGTAAAATAAACTGCTGCTTTTGTATGTTATTTTCTTATTAAGAGGGATTTACGAGAGATCATTTCAGGAAGTTTTCGATCTGATAATAAAAATTAATAAATTCAAAACATTAAGATTTTTTTGATTAGTTCCTATTAAAAAATGGGAAAAAGATGTTTGACATTAACATATGTTGTGATGACGTGATTTGAAAAGCCTAGCCTTTTTTTCGATAGATTTAAGTGTTAGATCATCAAGTCACTTTTGGCTCACCAACACTGGAGCACTGCTAGTAGAAAGCTCACTAAACTCTAAATCAGAGGGCGAGGCTTTCGGGTTGTCTAATGATACATCACAGTGTAGTGATAAATGCGCTGGCAAATCATCATAATGATAAAGAGGTTTGTCAATAGAACTTACCTCGGGATACTTTATAGTATGTTTCTTCTTCCTGCTTTGCCCTTAGAGATCAGTGAGACAAAAACAGCAATCAGTAATGTGATTTTTTGTCCACGCCAAATAAATGGTCCCTTAATTTTAAGTATTTATGATAACTAAATTTAATTTCACATGTAATGATGAGTTCATCATAATCATTATGAGGTAGTTTTCATCTCTGCCTTAGATATATTCATATGTGAAGCTGTAGATTTCTCAGGGCACGTTTGTCGAAGACTCTTAACAAAAGTTCTGCTGTAAGCAACCACTATGTCTTCCAGTGTTTGCTCAGTTCCTCTTTTGGATGTTTCTCTTGAGTCTTTGATGGCTACCGAAAAGCTATTCTATTGGAAGCGTAGTTTGATGCATACAGAGTTAGATGTATTCTCTCTATTTATATTTTACTAGGCCATATATCGTCTTAAGTAATTCACATTAGTATACATTCACAATCTTTTCAGAAACATAGATTGTATGAGTGGTTTCTAGGCCCCAAGCTTGCTTATTTTCCTCTTGCATATTTGTGGACCTTAGAATGAGAAGTATTGAGAAGTTGACATTGTTTGCAGCGTTTATTTTTTACAACTCTCGTTTTTTTCTATGCGTATTCTATAAGGACAAATTCTGAAAGATGGTAAGCTAGCCGCGCCATACAGATTCTAGTTTCCTAATTTGTCACACTGATGTAAAAATTAATTTGGCTTAAGTTTCAAGGGAACGGGGGGGGGGGGGGGGGAGAGGGGGGTGGTGATTTCAGGCTTATCATATATATATATATATATATATATATATATATATATATATATATATATATATATATATATATCTATATATATATGAAATTTTTGACGAACCGGAGGTCTCAATAACTGAAAGACTGCGGAAACTGCAATGGGCTGGCCACATGGATCGTATGGACGAACAACGGATGCCCAAAAAGGTATTCGTTGTGAGAACTAAGGGCTGGAAGTCAGTGGGGAAACCGAGGAAACCCTGATCTGAGACAGTTCATCGCTGCTCGGATTTCGGAATTGGAAGACGCGGTCAACGCACCGAGACAGTTGGAGGCGCTGTTTGCAGGAAGCAAAGCCCCGAGAGGGGCTGTAGTGTTAAGAAGAAGATATGTATATATATATATATATATATATATGTATATATATATATATATATATATATATATATGTATATATATGTGTATATATATATATATGTATATATATGCATATATATATATATATATATATATATATATATATATATATATAGATATATATATATATATATATATATATATATATATATATATATTGTTACCCTCCGCTTGAGAGTTCTTTCGGCTAGGGACTTTGGACACGGTTTGCCGTCAGAGACGGTCATAGGTGGCATCATTCAGTTGTTCCCTACTTCCAGCTAGCCGTCAAGCGAGAAACACGGCCGCCAAACACCCCTCACATAGCTGGAAGTAAGTCCTACTAATTTTTATCTAACAAGGAGGAGTTAGTCAAAACTGGGGCAACCACTTTGCACTCTTTCGCCAGTATCAGTTTACCTGACGTAACTTGCACTGGGAACCCGAGTTAAAATGTAAAACACACCCGAGCCAGGTATGCAAGCCACTCCTGAATAAATATTTCTTTTAATGAATTCCACGATCTCAAATAAAAAAACACCATTCACAAGTTAAGATATGAATTTTAGTCAACCACCAAGAGCTCGATATAATTACAAAATCTTGACTTACGTTTTCTTTGTGAAAATAAGATATGAGTTCTATTCCTCTACCAAAAGCTCGATATAAATACAAATCTTTAACTTACATCTATTGTTCCTGTTTGGGGTCCCCGAGGTAACTCACGGCGCGAAGTTCTCCTTCCAGCGCGCTACTCGTTGAAATTCAACTGCCAATCTTCTCTGTCTCTGATGTTAATTAGTACATCCCTCTGTCGCTGTTTTAATTTCTTCCTTCGTTGAACTCCAGGATAAATTTTCTTGTTGCTCGTCGCACTCAATCCTCAGCCGTCGATCTTTGTCCACCAAAAATGGGACCCGTCCTTCGTTTCCAGGTTTTTCATCGGCTTGGTTTCAACCGGCGAGCCGTTAATTTTACGTCGGGGCGATTTAACGTTCAATCGTGGTGCGGGCTTGCATCAGCGATCCCCCAACTGGTGTTCATCGGGCAATTGTAATCCAAATTTCCCTTCATCTAGTACATTCGCCTATCAGGTGTAAATGGTAAAGTGACTGACATTCTGTCAGTATAGTGTTGTATAAATGCTTATTTATTTATCGAAGAACAATCCCTCTCATACAGGGAACATAACGTAGCTGGTAAGTATTCATGCACCGGATAAGTAATTGTAATATCTTAAAAGTTTTTGTTTTCAGACCGTTCCTTCCTCGTACTGCTGTGTTTTGCTTTACACGTATTTTTTTCGACGAGTTATGCTGGAATTTCATTCAAAACGTTTGGTGTTGTTGGATGTTTTACTGAAGTTATATGTTTCTGCGTCTCCAAAAAGGAATTGTAATTTTTATAATCTTCCATTCTTTCCGTATTGAATAAATTTTGTGCCGCTGACAGCATATCTTTTACTGATGAGTATTTTTCCATTTCTGGTGGCTGAGGCAGGTCAGCTATTCAGCTATAATATCGTCTATCAAAAATTTTACTTATAAATTAAGTGATGCTAAGAACTTAGCATGGACATCTGTAACTCTTTTTATGTTAATAATCGAATATGAAAGTTTGGTTGACGTCTAAACAAAACCTGAGTTAAGGAAATTGCCTCCCTTTGCTCATTCGTGCGTTCCATTTGTACGTCAGTATAAAAAGTTGGTGAAATAACAAACTGATAAAAGTCCTGCTTTGAAGTTGAACCGAAATTTCGAATTTTGGTTTGAGTGAAAAGA
The DNA here is from genome assembly GCA_963969285.1 of Odontomyia ornata. Taxonomy (NCBI): domain Eukaryota; kingdom Metazoa; phylum Arthropoda; class Insecta; order Diptera; family Stratiomyidae; genus Odontomyia; species Odontomyia ornata. Next base: position 267,835,478 of record OZ017739.1, on the reverse strand, counting down.
TATGCTTCCGGATACAAATGTTTAATTTGGACCAAATGTGATTCACTAAAGTATTTTCGTAAAACTTTTTGTACGATCCCGTTTGGCTTTTTGAAAGTAATTATTTATTTTCTGTTGAAAAACACAGCACATACAAGATCTACGCACTTGAAAACTTCAAAGAGATAACGGTAATTGCATGGCAACGGCGGATGTTTTGTTTTGTTTGTATCAAGGCAGAATATTTTTGGTAAGCTTTGGGCTTATTATATGTATGATATGACGCCTGATTCGTCTCTGCTGCTAACGTTATTTGGAAGCAATTTCGATGTTTTTTTTTGCTCGTACTGGAACCTGTATGTCTTATCTAGTATGTTGTATGGACGAGCTATATATTAGAAATCGTATCCTTTAGTCCGTATGAGAACACTAATATCTAGAGAAATTCAATTAAGTATTATCAAATCAATTTTCGCCTGAGTTTCTATAAGAATCTTTCCATGTGCCTGTGACTTCGAACTGTTGTTAGGTAGTTGTGAGGCGTTAGAATTGACATTTGAAGATGTATTCATTTTATTCTTCAACCAATGTCCGACCTCTCGAAGAACCTAATCCTACTCCAGCTCTTTACGTCCGTTGACGCTGGAATCTGCTTTGTAACTGGTTAACTTCACGTCCAATGTAGATATCCATGCTCTAAAGCAATCTTAACATATTCAACCATTTCTTACTGCTTCACATGTGTATTATCAATTATCAATCGACTCCATCCATTCAGATTCTACTCTTAACCTATTTCCCTAATTAATTCATTTTATTTAACTATCTGTTTTTTGTTTAATGTAATTAATTGATCTTTTTTTTTGATTTTTACTTTAACATTTTTATTTTAATATTTATAACATTGGCTCGGGCGGTATTTTAACGGCGTCATGGAAGAGTGCAAAGCGTATCCGTGACAATATATATTCATATACATATATACATTATATCTATATTTATATATATATATATATATATATATATATATATATATATATATATATATATATATATATATATATACATATATATATGTATATATATATATATATATATATATATATATATATATATAAATATAGATATAATGTATATATGTATATAAATATATATGTGTACAAAATCTTAGAAAATAAAATCGGATCATACGATAACAGTATTATTGGGGAGTATCAAGGTGGTTTTAAGGCAGGTAGATCAACAGCAGACCAATTGTTCACAGTCAAGCAGGTAATTGAAAAATGCTGGGAGTTCAACATAGACGTACCCCAAATTTTCGTTGACTTCAAGCAAGCATACGACAGTATTGATCGTAACGTACTGTAACAAATAATGCCTTGCTTTGGCATCCCAGCCAAATTAGGCCATTTCACCAAAATGACAATGACGTCGACAACCTCCCAAGTGCGCATCAATAACCAACTCACCGATGCTTTTGACACAAATATCGGATGAAAGCAGGGAGATGGGCTGGCCCCATTGCTATTCAATTTGGCTCTGGAGTACGTCATACGGAAGCTACCTGTCGATACGCGAGGTACATTACTATACAAGTCGAGCTAAGTAGTAGCCTATGCGGACGACATCAACATTCTGTCAGGGTCATTGGGCTCTTTCACACGGGAATGGTAAAAACCCATATCCAAACAGGTTTCGCGCTTACGCCCTTATGTTTACACGTTGCATAGTTCAGCCAACCTATTTTTGTATACGATACACGTCTTGCGAGTGTATGTGTCAAAGGATCATTTGATCGTTAAACGTCGTGCGGACAACATGAAAGCGAAGACAGAAAGATAAGCGATTGAGAATTGATGTTTTAGCCTTGAATTGTGCACGAGGTTACAAAAACTGGAATGAAAAATGTATTTTATGATTGTTAAAGTTTGTCGATTCAAACTTCTATTGGATTTATTAGAACCTCCGTGTTTTTCCGCTTTCCGAAAAATACATTCCAAATTTGAATATCTTTATAAGTCGCATATTTTTCTTGTTGTGTTGTCAACTGGCATATTATAATGCGATTCTATAAAGATTATGCGTACTGTTAATTTTCTATGGGCAATTCAACCTTATTGAAATCGAGATATTCGTCGTGTTGTTTCCTGAAATTGAACATGGCCTCCGCTTTTATAAATTTATTGAATAACGCATCCACGCATCCATTTTTGCACGCAAATTAAAGAAAGGCAATCGTTTCATGACGACTACCTTCTTCACCGAATGTTCAATTCGGAATGATTACCGGCGTTTGTATAAAATTTCCCCCACCAAATGATCAACAAAATGCGTTTGTGTATGTGCGTTACGCTCGTTCACCCTACAAAATGATGGCTTATTTTTACCATCAGGTCCCCTCAATGCTTCTCACTCTTCTTGCCCATATAACCTGTTTAACGCTCACTTTTAACGCTGCATCTGAAAAAGCCCATTAACAACAGCCAAAGAACTTTTCCTGAAACTCGACAGCGAAGCAAAACTAGTAGGGCTACAAATCAATGAAAATAAAACAAAGCAAATGACGCAGTCGAGGAGAAATATCTCAAATACACAAAATATCACACTTGACCAATACAGTATCAAAAATGTGAGATAATTTGTGTATTTAGGTGACAAAATAACGAAAACGGGCAATAAGAGAGACGAAATACGCCAAAAAATACAGCTCGCAATAAAATATTTTATTCATTATTGACGATCTTGAAGACCAGCTGCATACACAGAAGAACAAAGCTCCAAGTATACAAATCTGTGATAAGGCCTGTGTTATGCCATGGTTGTGAAACATGGATCCTAACACAAGCATCCGCAAATATATTGCACGCCTTTGAACGACGGGTCCTGAGGCGAATAATCGGAGCGAAGCTACACGGAGACCAATGGCAAATTCGATATAACCATGAGCTGTTTGAAATTTTCGACGAGCCGGAGGTCTCAAGGATTGTAAGACTACGGAAGCTGCAATGGGCTGGACACATGAATAGTATGACAAACAACGGATACCCAAGAAGGTATTCGTTGGGAGAGCTGAAGGTCGGAAGCCAATGGGAATCCGAGGAAACGGTGGTCTGATTCGGTCGACGAAGACAGTTCATCGCTGCTCGGATTTCGGAACTGGAGGACGCGGTCAATGGACCGAGACAGTTGAAGGCGCCGTTTGCAGGAAGCGAAGGCCTGAGAGGGGCTGCAGTGCTAAGGAGAAGAAGAAGAAGATATACATATACATATATATATATATATATATATATATATATATATATATATATATATATATATATATATTTATATATGTATATATATATATATGTATATATATATATATATATATATATATATATATATATATATATATATATATATATATATATATATATATATATATATATTCTGTGGACTATGGCAAGGAGGGTAATGGTTAGTATCCGTACGACAACGATTATCGCTGATCCGCTCATTGTCACTAAGACTGTGCCAACAATTTTCGCTAAAGGTCTTTGTTGATAGCATCCTCCTATAGCTCTGATCCATAGAGTAGTACAGAATGAATAGCATTCATTAGGAGTAATCGCCTTCATGAGGCGGGCCCACTGGGTTTGCCATCAATCGGGTGTGCACTATTACTCGTGCTGCAGTCTTACCAGCTGTTGCCCTGATTCACTCGGAAAAAAATCGTCTTCGAGTCGATCAGTATGCTCAGGTATTTCCCTGCTGATTTGAGCTAGTAGGTAAATCTCCGATACTAGTAGTCATTACTCTGGAGGTTTTTTTCTTTGTCAAGATGATCATTTCAGTTTCCTCCAGTGCCAGACTAAATCCGCAAGCAGTCATCCAATCTCCTACTCGGCGCTTTAGCATACCTAGTCTGAACCCGCTATAATTTCCATCCGCTGCCAACGTTTCCTCATGTCAGAGCACAGGTTACAATCCTTCAGATAGTGTCTCAAAGTACACAACAGATATTTTCGTACTCGGTTACAAAAATATTTGCTAATCTAGCCGAGTTGAAAGCATTTCTAAAGTCAGCAGGACATCCCATTAGGTAGGAGACCTATGTACCTCTGTACGCTTGACCAAGCTCTCTACTTCTCCGATAGCCTCGATGGTGTAGCGAGCTGCTTTAAAGGCACACTGCCTTGGGGTAACGTCCCCAGCAGCATAAATCGCGCCAGCAAGTCTTCTCCTTTTGGAGTTTTGGGAGCACTTTCCCAAACATGTCTAGCATATATAACGAGCGTATAAAGGTGGTGACTCGGGATTCCCCATCTGCTTGCTAATCAGTATTACTTCACTCAGGCGAGCGTTCAGCTTACTGAGCAGCAAGTCAGGGCAACAGTTATAGGCCATCGGCAGTTAGCCAGCTGGAATCCCATCTACTGCTGAGGCTTTTTCCACCTCTTCATGCATAAAACTGTCTCCCCCGATTCCATTTTCGTAAAGAGTGGGCAACCCGCTAGAGTTTCATCGCGGATCGCTTCAACAAGAACGGGGCGAGTAGGGAAAAAACCGCACAATCTCGTCCATCGTTCCGCCTCGTATCTGTAACCTACATAATGCAGGCAAGTTCAGTCGGAAGGCTGAGTCTCGAGCATTATTTTGTATGAGGATTTTCTGTTGACATTACCGTATATGCTTTTTTGAAGTCTACGAGGGGTGGTGTATGTCGATGTTTAGTCTAAATGCTTTTTGGGCAATGAAATTTTTGGTCGGTCTTTAATAGACATCGAAAACTACTTTTACTCTCCAATTACATATATTTTTATAGACGTGATAATAAATTAATTTTTTCACTACCATTTTTTAGTGATACGATGAACTCTTCCTATGTATATAGTGGGAGCTCGGAATTTATAGTATATTCCTGGGGGCATATATGTATGTAACAGACAAGCTAGCGTCTGCTCTGTTTGCCAGTAGAAGGACTCCCACATTAAAGCCGGAATAATTTCAGTATAATACTTGATTAAACATTACCTTGATTTGGTGGGAAACACCTCGAGCCTTCTTTGAATTGATGACTCCAAAAAAGCTCATTCTCCTCTCAAGGGCTAAACACTCGCGCAAAATTAGAGGACGTTTGTTCTTCTTCTTCTTATAGACAGCTCTGGCAAAAATATTCTTGCTGATTTGCTGTGCATCCGCAAACCAGTACACTATTTTTTTTTTAAATGTCGATGAAAAATGTTTGAAATTGCTGAATAGTTTAAGGGAGGTGCAGAATTTGCTAAAGTCAATTGACGGTCAATTGACTACATTACCCTCACTTGTACAATAGAACACTGTAACGCTATGGCAAGCGTTATAATGGTTCAACTTCAAGTCTGCAAAAAAATATGCCATTGCCTTCTTTAGTGATAAGTTTTGATCCATCGGCATGTGTTTCATGATACGGGGATTGGTGTTGGGTGATTTTATGTACAGTCAATGTCCTTATGAATTTGCTGCTGATTTTCTTTCAGTGCTGTACATCCTTTCTCCCTCTCTTATGGTGGTGTCCTTATTAAACGGAAAGAAAACATGTTGGTACAGCTTTTTTGTGTACTATTGAAACTCTTACAGATATCTAACTGAGAAACGGCCTATGTACGAGTATATAATTTCATATAATTAGATATCAAAGCATAATTATATTTATGAAACAGAATAACAGCGTGTGCCTTAAAACAAAACAGTTCTTCGGATTTCTTTTTACTATTCAGCAGGTTCTGCTGCACATTGTGTTCGAAAATCAATTGAAAAATACTTCAAAGAGGTAAACGAACAATTTTCATGGAAAAATGCCTTAGATGTTTTCCATGAAATATCCTCTGACATGGTTACTAATTATTTTCTTACATGCCACACAATTGAAACTGGGGCTGTAGGTACTCGCAAGCAAATATTCTTTTTGTCCATTTGAGCAAGCTGGAATTGAGCATGGAGGCAAATTACATATCGCTGTCGTGTAAGTTTGCACCTTAAATGCCAATCACGTCGGAAATTTCGCCATTGAAATCTGTTTTTACAAGCACTTAATGATTGTCATGGAGTCGAACGCGTCCGTAGGAGTGCATTTGGAGGCCCACGTCACCGACCCCCCTGTTCCATCTTCCACTTGTTAATTTTGGGACCCTGACGCATTACCAACTAAGCTTTGAAATGGCAACAAACTTTGAGCCATCCCCTTAACTCGCTCGATACGCAGGGGGAGTCCAAAGATCGTGCATTTTTCTGCAACCGATCAAATGCAAGGCAGAAGCTCCAAAATTCTGCACATATGCCCGCACACATGTGCATATACTGCAATGCCGTGGGCTTAAAGATATTTAGATTGTTGACTGTGTGTGCATTTTTGGCAGCGCAGCGGAAGTTTTTCGGCATGTATTGGCTTTCTTTCCCCTTTAGAAATAAGTCGAGTCCCTGCATGTGTAGTGAAATAATCAGTTCCAAACATTTGTGTATTTCAACCATTGATATGTGAGTGTGGTTCCTTTCAAGCTAGCAAACTCTCCGTGCTATTAGCATTTTTCTCCATAATGCATTTTTCGTTTGCATTTGCCTTCTTCCGCTTCAAATCTATGGGTTTTTGCATGACCACACTCCAGGCTATGGTTTTGGATGCAGAACGCTTCTGGGTAACACTTAACAGAATTACTTTAAACTAAGCATAGTTGGATTTTTCATTCCTAAGGACATTATCTTTCTGCAGGTTTATTTGCTTCATAATAAGAGTGGCGGGTCGCAATGAAAACTTTCTTATTTAATATCTCAAGGTTTCACCAAATAGAAGAAACGAGAAATTACGAGTGATATCAACAAAATGTCTGACACTGTGGGATATGCACATCGTTTGATCATATGTGGGCTAGGTTCAAATGCGTTTTCGGAATGTGAGTGCGATGCAATTTTTATTTTGCGCCAAAAAAGAATCGGTGCAAGTTTTTGGGGTTGCAGGCAGCGAGCGAGCGCGGAGCGATGTAAGTTTAGATGGGGTCATCGACATTCATCCTTTAGAATTTTTATATTCTGCGCCTGCTTCTCAACTAAACGTGCATGTGTGCGAGCATAGTAGAAGAATGCAAGTCTGCCTGCAATATCATAGAACGTCGCCAATAGAGGCGAACGTTGAAGATCAAGGAGTTTTTTTCATTCGTCTTCAATGGGCGCATTGTTTGCAACTAAATTTGGCAATAGAAGGAACCACGGAGTATTTCGTCAGGCTCAGACGCATTTTATGCAGTTCTGGGGGACGAGATACATAGACGAAATCAAGTTTCGGCAAGTACATGTCTAGAGCCGAGTGTCTTTGTAGATACGGAGACCAAATTCAACTTTTTTACTTGGTTCAGAAGTTAACACAAGAGGCTGGTAGGGTGTCTTAAGATGGGTTTCGTTTTTGGTTATTTGTCTGTCTGGATTTCAAGTTCAAGTTAGACGTGCGCTATTTAATGGGCTACATATATATACATATATATGCATGTGTTCAGGAAAATTTTGCAAGCATCATACAAACGTTTGTTTGAATATTAAGCGCTGGAATTTAAGCCGCAAGCAGTTTCATTTATTTCTCTGGTAAAGTACTTTAATAATTCTTATTTCGTCAATTTCTCCTCTTTTCCCCTAGAACTGAAGGACATATTCTTTTATTGAAACCCAACAAGTAATGAATGGGTAGCCTAAAAACCACATATTTGATACTGAAACTGAAAAACTACTGTATTTTTTATGTTTTATTCTAGTTAGATGTAATAGCTTAAACATGTGTGCCACACCACTCCGAGGAATCTGAAAATTCGATAAACATTGTTAAAAACGCTAACTGTTAAGTTTTGTGAACTTTAAATTTTAGTCTAATATGGAATTCAATATTAAGGTGCACGTATTCTGAAAATTTCACGACAATCAACTTTTAAGCAACCAAGTTACAGGCGATTCAACATTTTACAATTACAACAGCAGCATTGTATCTGATTCCAAATGGCCCACACATTACTTAAACCTTCGGATTCCCAACATATTTTAATAATTGATAGATAAAATTGATAAGTAATTGCGACAGTTCCATCAAAAAGGTCAGCAAAGAGTTAACAAAATGGCGGCGATTCTTAAGTGATGACATGTAGATTATATCATTTCGAATTCAATTGCATAACTAGCATTTTGGTGATGTTTACAAAACACACCCTTCTGCTAATTCAACTAGTTTTTTAGGGTTTCTTAAAATAATTTTGCAAAAACCTACTAAAATGTCGTCCTGTTGGTCTGTCTGTCCGTCCGTCCATGTGTCACACCACTTTTTCTCGCAAACTAGGTAAGCTAGAAACATACCATTTTGTAAGTAGGTGTAAAGTGGAGCCCTCTTCAAATTTTCACCATAAAAAAATTATAAGGTGTTTAAGGAGGGTGTCATACAGAGGAGTGGTCTCTGAAAAAAAAATTCATCAAATGTAGGCAATATGGGTATCAATTACAAGGTATTAAAAGAGAACTTTTCAAAATAAGTCTTGAAATGATAAGTTTTGCTTTGAGGGGCGCAGGGAAAGGGGAAATGTACGAAAATTTTGTATCCCCCTCCTCGCGATTGGACACGCTTGACCCGAAAAATCTGAAAAAAATTACAGAGGTAAGTCTTGAAGAGCACAGGGGCAACAAATACCTCAGAAGCCGAAATTCGATCAACTTTGTTAATAATAGTACTTTGTATAAATTTTACGTTTTCGCCTATTAAATCAAAACGGGACCCTAAAATTTTCCAAAAGCTACAATTTAAGTAGTATTGTTTTCCGAAACTTGTAGTTATTCAAAATTTATATAGTAAAAACACTGTATCTACTCCAAAACTACAACCTTTATTTAAAAGATAGATATGGCTATTTCGAGAGTAGCTTGCCCTCTTTTTCAGTCCATTGATACTAAATTCATTGGCAATGCAGTTTGATCTTGAATGCTACGAGATTTTAAGGTACTAAAAGATTTTAAACAATCATAAAATTTAAGAAAGAAAAAAAATTCAAATAGATAATAATGACCGAACATTAAATGAGACATTGAATGAAAGTACAATTAAAGGTACAAGAATAACGGAAGATTTAAGTTATTAACTAATTAGGGTGATCTCGGGTTGCTTTTATCCAGTTTCTTAATTAAGTTTTCTTCGTCTGTGTTCATAGGTGTTCGGGGGTCTTGCTGCATTATGTAGAGGCTCTCCCAAGTGTCTATTGTATAAGGCCGGTTGACATATTTCAGGAGTTGAAGGTTATCGTTTCCTATGTTGTGAGATACGACCATGTTGTTTAATTGCCAGTAGCAGACCATACGTTTTTGCTCTATTGCCTGAAAGTGCTTATCGCATCTCAAATTTTCGTCAATTAATAATCCAAGGTACTTAGTAAACTGCGCCCTCTTTATGTAACTGTTGTCAATTCTAATATTTTTATCGTACAGGGTGCATACAGTGTTTGAGGACATGCATAAATGTGACTGCAACTTCGAGAATTTTTTTAAATTTTTTTTTCCTTTTCAGATAAGAAATGGCGGGCTACAACATCACTCAGGATATGAAGAGACATGCCGTCATCGTTGCTATATGTGCGAATCATACAGATTTAGAGATCTCTAATTTTCTTAATTGCACCCGTTCATTCGTGTATAAGGTTCGCCGTGAATTGGAAGCATCAGGAAGCGATACAGAATCGGTTGCAAAACGCAAAAAGCACGAACAACGTTCTGACACTGTCCAATTTGCAGAATTTTTAAAGCAAGTGCAAGCGATCATAGACAAGGACCCTTCAAAATCAATGAGGGTCCTTGCAAGTGAGTTTCATGTTTCTAAGCGCCTTATTCGTAGAGTTCCCACGAAGACCTTCGGTATAAGTCTTACGTGATGCGCAGAGGACAGTTCATGTCGAAACGAACACGGGAACAGAGAGTCCTCCGATCAAAACGTCTTTTAAAGAAAATCAAACACCCTGAGGTGCCCAAAATGTTATGGTTTTTTCCGACAAAAAAATTTTTGACCAAGATCAAAAGACCAATCGCAGAAGTGACAGATGGCTATGTTCAAATCCTATGGAGGTTCCTGTTGTTATGCACACAAAACTTCCAGTCACTGTTATGGTTTTAGGTGTTGTCAGCAATGAAGGACATGTTATGCGATCACACTTTTTTATTCAAGGACTTCGAGTGAACGCTGTTGCATACATCGAGGTTTTGGAGACGGTAGTGATACCCTGGATAGACAATGTAAGCGGAGGCAGACCATACATTTTCCAACAAGACTCTGCTGCTTCACATAAAGCGATGGCGACACAAGATTGGATGGCCGAAAATTTTCATGACCACATAACACCGAACCTATGGCCACCTAGCTCCCCAGACTTCAATCCTTTGGATTATTACGTATGGGGCGTAGTTGAGCGTGAGACTAATAAGTGTCCTCATAATACCACTTCTTCGCTGAAGACTGATGTTAATGCCGTTGTAGTCAATATGAACAAGGAGCATTTGATTCGGGCATGTAATCGTTTCCGGACCCAGATCGGAGGTTATTGCTGCTAATGGCGATTTTATTGAATAACTTTATAGCCATATATTAATTGGACGTTGTTAAAAAATTCCTGAAATTTCATTTAAAATACAAGCTAATTAATTTTACTCTTAAGTTGTCCTCAAATACCGTACGCACCCTGTAGTCATTTTTCTGTCATGTCTGAATATCATATACACTGTTTTCTCTAAATTCATTATTAATCCTCTCTGTTTTGTAAAGTTGCATTGCGGCCTCAAATACACGACGGGACAAGCGAAAATTGCGGAAAGGAATCTTATGAAGATGAGCATCAAACAATTGTATAGCAAGCTGAATGAAGTAATGTTTAAAGCTTATGAATGTCACCTGGAGTTAATGAGACAATCAGCGTATTGCGGCAAAGGTCACATAGAAGATTTATTGGAGAAGGTTGATAGAGCGTATCAATGTTAGAAAGAAAAGAAAAGAGCAACACATTGGCAGAAATTGAGTAAATTGGAAGAAGCTACCCCGAAGTTATCCAAAGTATTCGAAGTACAAGAGATTCCTGGACTACTGGTCAACTAATCTACCGTGGAATCCAAGGGAAATGAAATGCGGCAACTGAACATGGGTCTAAACTATGCGATCAGGGCAACAAAGGTCCCGAAGGAAGACATAATCGTGGAGATGGAAGCAGCTATCAGCAAATTTACCGGAAGCACACAAAACGTCAGCGAGAAACGAGATAGCAAAAGCAATAGCGGGAGCCCAAAGGTCAACGACGAATCCAGAAGCAGCCATCGCCCGCAAATTGAAGAAAAAACCGATCTATTTCATCAAAGCAAACAAAGGAAACACAGTTGTCATCACGGATAAAGCCAAATACCAGGAAGCGGTTACCATAAAACTAAACTGTGGTAACTTTTTCGAACTTTGTCGAAACCCTCTAGAGAAATCTATTAAACGAGTTGAGAGAACGATCAAAAGCTGCGAGTCACTAATTGGTGAACTGACAAAAGTGAGAGTAACGAACCCAACTCTACCAAGAATCAAATGCTTGCCCAAGATTCACCAGGAAGGAGATGAAATGCGAGAAATAATATCAGCTGTGAACGCCCCAATGCAAAAACTAGCAAGATGGCTAGTGGAAGAGTTCAAAAATATGCAATCGATTGAGAGTAACTCCGTCAAAAACACCAAGGAATTCACGGAAAAGCTGATAACCTATGGCCCGCCAACAGAAGACGACGTTATGGTATCGTTTGATGTGAAGGCTCTCTTTCCCAATATACCAGTGATGGAAACACTTGGCTACATCGAGGCGTGGTTACTAAAACAGGAAAATTCTATGGCATGGAAGACAAAAACGAGACATTATCTCCAGTTATCGAAGCTGTGTATGACAGAGAACTACTGTAGGATAAACTGCAACCACACGAAAAATCAGGCATCTACCGGATCGGGTGCCCCGACTGTCACGAGGTTTATATTGGACAAACAAGAAGATTAATCAACACCAGGGTGCAAGAACTTTTAAGTGAAGCTAGTGCAGCGAGGAAAAAAGGAAAGAAGAATAACTTTAGATCAGCAGTAGCGTAGCATATTATAACTCAAGGACACAAAATCACAGTGGATGACGCAACACCAGTACGAGAAGCAAGAGATGCGAGAGGACTGGATGTAATGGAAAGTCTCGCCATTTCAAGAGAAAAAGCCGTGTTTATAAGCAACGACGTAGGTAATTGTAAATCCTGGCTCTTCAAGCTAATGAGTTATGTAATTTTCAAACGTAATGAAAGGAATTTGAATAAAGTAGATTTTAATTACCCTCTTTAGGAAACATCCCTCAAGGTAATTAAGGAATTAGTATATAAGTAGGATCTTTAGGTTAAGTGAAACAATCGCTGAAGAATATCGAACGATAACGATCGAAAATAAAATTAACAAACACTCAAAATTATAAGGAAGGTTTTATTCTTTTTTATTTCTCAAGGATGTATAGTTTTGGTCCTAACATAGAACCTTGCGACACTCCAATATTAATAGTTTTCTCTTGACTTAAATGTCCATTGCATCTTGTTTACATTATTCTATTTTTAAGGTACGTGTGAATCAAAATTCCAACCTCTCCTCTTATTCCTAATTTGTCAAGATAGTCTCATAATATTGCGTGGCTTACCGTGTCAAATGCTTTCTTGAGGTCGATGCAAATTGCAGCGGCGGTCAGTCCTTGGTCCATGAGTGTAGTTATTTCCTCTATCAAATTGAACCATGCTGATGTTTGCCAAATCCGATTGTAGTCGTTATAAATGCTGTGATTCTTTTGTCAATAATTGTCTCGTACGCTTTACTAATTGTGTTGAGAATTGATCTAAAATTATTTGCGTTATCATGGTCCCCATGCTTAAAGAGTGGTATAACAATAGTCTTCTTCAAACAGTCTGGAAAAATTTCTGTAGACAACATCTTATTCCTGTAAACACCTTATTTATCGTGCATTAAAATCGACCGCCATAGCGGTCGCAATGACATATCAATTTAATAAGCCATTCCTGGAATTTTCTTGAATATGTCATAAAAGCAATTAAAAAAATAATATTTTTTTCGTTTTGAATGAAAATTGCGCCACGAAAAATGTATGTGCCAATGCCATCGCCTATTCACGTTTCCCATGATGTTAATCGCAACACATGTCTCCGCCGAGGATTGTCATCGAGCACCCATATGGTGCATAAGTTGACTGTTCTTAGTGCTAGTTTCAATTTTTATCTACCATAGTAATTAAAGTTATTTTGATTAAGTTTAAGATAAAATTTTGTATTAATATGACAAAAATTGACTTTGCCGTGGTTTTATCAAACTGTCTGCTTATTGATTATCGTGCAGGTTTTCCTTTTTCTTGCAACATTGTTATCGGTGAATATATTTTAACTGTATTCATTAAGTCTATATGTAAATCCTAATACCAATAAATTAATCAACAGAATTCAGACGCAGCTCCAACAACCGGTTGGAAATTACTGTTACTGATGGAATTCCTCCTGAGTCACTGAAACTCCTTTCTGCTCACCGGATTTCACGTGCGTCCAGTGCAGTCATTACTTTTGTAATACCAAAAAGTGGACTTTTGGACATCTGAACCGGGTAGGCGCACTCATTTTGCGAAATGCCACCGTCTATTTCTCTAACCGATGAATGTTTAACTGCTGGAAATTTTTTAGAGGCAATCGAATTATAGTCCGTGACTCAAAGCCACTTTATAACTATTTAAATCTATCGTTTATTGAAATCGCGGCATGTGTCCATCCGTTCGGCCGTCCGTCTGTATGTTGCAGCAGTTATCATCTGAAACTGTAAAAGCTACAGCCATGAAACTTGTGAGAAGTTCAGAAGTGGCGACTTCTTGAAAGTGTTGGGGGTGAAAATATTTTTTTAGAATTTTAAAAAGATTCTCCCCATACAGGGGGAGTGACCTTTCAAAATGTTTTTTCCACCATTGGTATATAGGGTGTCATGTGAAAGATTTCAATGAGATCTACTCAATTAAGTTCTCAAAATTACTTTACCTATACCGAGGAGAGTAGCGGAAGGCGAAATGAATGAAATTCTCTCCCACCCCACCCTAACGATTGCTTCATCCGGAAAATATGAAATAAATCAAGAAAGTAGGCTTTTATGAGTACAACAAAAACAAATACGTCAGAAGTCGAAATTCGATCAACTTTGTTAAGAATAGTATGATTCATCAACTTTACATGTTCTTGAATAAAACCGCAACAATATCCTTAAAATCGATAAAATTCTAAGTATAGATGCCTATTTATAAGGTTGACCTGCCCTGAAATTTTCAAAAATATCGAATTGTATTCGCCGAAGCTATAGCGGTTTGAATCTTCCTGTATTACTCTGGAATAATATGCGTTGTGTTGCCATGGAACCATATGGCTATGGAACAATATGCGCTTTTTACTGACACAGACACTACGGGTTAGCTCGGATTTGGATGAAAGTTTTAGGAATTATATTTATAATGAATAACTTTGTAAGAAGAAGAAAATAACTGACACTGAAGAAGGAGCAACTTACTCCCAAAATATATACAATATATGTATATATATATATATATATATATATATATATATATATATATATATATATATATATATATATATATATATATATATATATATATATATGTGTGTGTGTCAAAAAGAAAAAAAAGGTGTTTTGAGGGAAATAATACAAGCTAACGATTTCTTTGAAAATTTGTGCCACGGGTGACATCAGTAATTGTAAAACAAAATGATGGCTGTTATGAATGAGTGGTATTTTTCCCAAGCTTCAACATTTGAGGTACATGTTATCAACTTTTGTTTGAATTTATTAATGAATGGCTGAAGATGAGCACATATAATTTGTGCTCCTACCAGAAGGGCTTAGTGACCGCGCGAGGGTTTGAAACAAGGCTTCTGATGGCATGAATCGATGACATGAATTATTCAACCAATACTTGGACAGGAAGTAATTTAAATTAATCCAAATTATGCAGCGTTTCGTCCATAGGTACATAACAGCCTCCATTATTTCCAGCTCAAATAATTTTTATGAATGGTCGGCCAATTAAACATGTTCAAATCAAACATTATTACTTGAATTTACACAAAATAAGGGTCCCTAGGTCGATTAGAAATATGTATCGACCATCAAATGTGTTATTTTTGTTATAATTTCATACAATGAAAGTGGTTATAGCTCACTTGGTTATGGTTTGGTTTCCATGAAGTTTCGTAAGCCTAAGGGTTTTATATCAACCTACATAATTGTAACATTTGAATAAGTTTAAGGGCGCAGTTTCGATTTTTGGGGAAAAATGTAAAATTTACATATCATAATATTATTAACAAAGTTGAGTGCGTTTTGAATCCTGAGGTATTTATTGCCCTTATTTTCACGAAGCATTTTGCCTCTTCCTGACCGTGATTTTATCGTTTCAAATTCCGAAAATGCCAATGAAGACCTTTGATTTGATCCCCTTCTCGGCTACATTTGATGAACAAAATTTTAAGAGCCACTTCGTTACGAAGGGGACCCGCTTGAAAAAATTTTGGAATGTTTGATAAGACCTAAACTTTTTAGAGGTACCTACTTCCGACTACACAAAGTTTGAGGTTTCTAGCACCAATAGTTTCTGAATAGAAACTTGCTGTGATCCTCGAACGGACAGAGGAAAAGGCGAATAGAGAGCACGCAAAACTAGTAGATTTTTGTAAAATTTCTTTCGCATAGCATATTACTGCATATTACTTGTAGACTTAGTAGGGTAGAAAAAGGTGCCAGATGTAAGTTTAGCAAACATACATACAAAGTAATGAAAAGCCTGAAATGTGGTTGTCAGCTCAAAACAACGCTCTGTTATGATGACATCGGTAATATTGCTGATGAAACTAAGATTAAGGAAAGATGGGCATCATATTACAAGAACCTCCTTAATCTTCGGCACAGCTTCAGAACATTGGAGTCTATAGATGTTTGTGGAGAGCTTTCATAAGCCCCATCAACTCTAGATGAAGTTTATTCCATCATCAAAGCCGAAAAGAATAATAAAGCGCCGGGCATCGATGAGATTCCAGTGGAGCTCATCAAACATGGTGGCAGTAGTGTTCATAACGCTATTCACAAAGTCATCCAGCATATTTGGCAACAAGAACATATGCCGAAAGAGTGGAGCCAATCAATTATATTCCTTATCCAACAAAAAGGTGACAAGTTACAGAGCGAAAATTATAGAGGCATTTAACTACTATGTACGGCGTACAAAATATTTTCCAAAGTCTTAGAAAATTAAATCGGATCACATACCAACAGTATTTTTGGGCAGTATCAAAGTGGTTTTAAAGCAGGAAGATCGACAACAGACCAATTGTTCTCAGTTAAACAGATACTTGAGAAATACTGGCAAATTTTCGTTGATTTCAAGCAAGCATACGATAGTATTGATCGTAACGTGTTGTACCAAATAAAACTTTGGTTTGGCATCCCAGCCAAATTAGTCTGTCATACCAAAAGTACAATGACATCGATGGCCTCTCAAGTCTGCATAAATAACCAATTCACCGATGTCACAAATATCGGATTAAAGCAGGGAGATGGGCTGGCCCCGTTGCTATTTAATTTGGCTCTGGAGTAGGTCATAAAAAAGCTACCTGTAGATACACAAGATACATTACTATACAAGTCAAGGCAAATAGTAGGCTATGCAGACATCAACATTTTGTCACGGTCATTAATAACTCCCAAAGAACTCTTCCTGAAACTCGACAGCGAAGCAAAACTACTAGAGCTACAAATCAATGAAAATAAAACAAAGCTTATGACGCAGTCTAGGAAAAAAACGTTAAGTACACAAAATATCCACACTTGGCGAATACAGTAATGAAAAGTAGGGCAAATTTGTGTATTAGGCACAAAAATAACGAGAAACAGCAATGAAAGGGACGAAATACGTCAAAGAATGCAGCTCGCACATTAAATATTTTATTCAAGTTTAACGATCTTGAAGACCAGCTGCATACACAGGAAAACAAAGCTGTGATAAGACCTATGTTATGCTATAGGTGTGGAGCATGGACCCTAACCCAAGCATCTGCAAGTATATTGAACGCCTTTGAGCG
The DNA here is from genome assembly GCA_963969285.1 of Odontomyia ornata. NCBI lineage: Eukaryota > Metazoa > Arthropoda > Insecta > Diptera > Stratiomyidae > Odontomyia > Odontomyia ornata. The sequence continues at coordinate 267,818,300 of OZ017739.1, read as the reverse complement.
ACGGGTCCTGAAGCGAATAATCAGAGCAAAGCTATACAGGGGCTAATTGCGAATTCGATATAACCATGAGCTGTATGAAATTTTTGACGAGCCGGAGGCCTCAATGATTGGAAGGCAGCGGAAGCTGCAATGGGCTGGTCACGTGAATCGTATGGATGAACTACTGATACCTTTTTGGGTTTCGTTGGGAGAACTGAAGGCCGGAGACCAGTGGAGAAACCAAAGAAATGCTCATCTGATTCGGTCGACGAAGACATGGTGCTGCATTGTGATTGGTCAACAGAGAAATTCAGATCAGAAAAAATTGGAAATAAATGGGTCTATCAAGCTTTAAACTTGTGCGTTTGCAAAATGATGGTCCATAATTACTACTGAAGCCCATGGAAACTAATAGATCGTTGTATTTCGTGTTATTACTACATTCATGGTAATAGTGCTTCACAAATCATTAAAAATGATTGGTAACTGTGGTGAAGGTATTTTATTAAAACCAACATTTACCAAATGAGCTACTCATCTTCGGACGAAAAAATTTGGCTTTTAGATGAGTCCCTCCCTAGCTCTTGCTGAAAAATCCTTGATACGCTGCAGAAACTTGAAGACGTATTTCTTATGATATCGTGGCATATGCTCTGCACCATTTTAATAAACTTCAAGTTGAACAAATTGAGTAGAGAAAATCAACATATAAAATGCAAACACTTGTCTAACGAAATTAATGAATGTATTCTAATAAATGCACAATATAACTATCAGCACAAGAAAAAGCCATTTTATTATATATTATAAGAGGCCATCATGTTGTTGAAGTAAGACTGAAATTCTTGAGTACACAAGATCTTGAAAATCATCAAAAAGTCCAGATCCAAACTCTACCATCTGACTCAGCGCTGAGCCCATATAAGAACAAGTCAAAGTACCAGGAACGAGCTCCTACTAAATGGATATGGTAAAATAATTAATAACTCAAACAACGTCTTTTAAATATCAAAACTTGACTCATTCATATATTCTGTAAAATTAGTTCGGAACCCTAATATCTGGTTATTATGTACTATGATTCACCGCAATTTTATTTTCAGTGTGTTGACCTTGTTTGAGTAGTCATGATGTTACAAAACATTTCGAAAATTTCATCAAAATTCCACCATATCTGCAGTGTATGCGTCATTTGCAAAGGCTTACCCCTACAATCTCACGTGTTATAATTGATCAATTTTCAATTGACTGTGCTTGGATTTTCAGGTCTCGATTTTCATGAAATTTTCAGGAAACATGCGTTTAAGATAAAAAATAAATCAAGATCGGAGTTTCTAGCATAATTAAAGGTCGCCTTTTGATTTTATAGATAAAAACGTTAAATTCATAAATTGTACTATTATTAACAAAGATGATTGAGTTTTGACCCTCAAGGCATTTGTTAGTCTTTTAGATTTTTTTCAGGTTTTTCGGACCAAGGCTGTCCAATCGCAAGGAGTGGACACACTTCATCATACATTATCTCTCTCCTTGCACTCCTCGAAGCAAAGAAGGGCAGAGCCAGACCTTTTTTGAAAAGTATTCATCAAGACCTTTCTTTTGATACCCATATTGACTTTCTTTTGGAAACATTATTTTTAAGGGTCAACCCTCCATATGGGGAGACCTCCTTAAAAACTTTGTAAATATCAAGCCTTGATAATTTGTTCCAACAAAATGTAAGAATTTAGATTTCTTCCAACATACATATATTTCAGGAGTCAGTTACTCCCTTCTTTAGTGTTTAATGTTTTCTGAGACTATAAGCCTTTTTGGAGAATTTTATGTTAAGCTGACGTTGAGTTTTACCTTTTCTATTTGTCTAATTCTTTAAGTTTTAATACACAAAGTTTAATTACTGGGGTTTAATTATTTGGGGTCTAGTTGCTATATTTTTGCTTAAGGTCTCATTGCTTAGGGTCTAATTACTGAAAGACTAATTAATTTTTCCTTTTTTATTACTGAAACTTTTATTGGAATAAAGAAATTTAAAAAAAATGAAACAAGGACTTACGCTATTCAACTATTTCCAATAAGATAGAGTACCCGTTTCCCAGGTCTTTGTTGAGCTACGTTTTGGTTGCCTGCCTGATAATCACAAAGTTTCGTATAAGTCCGCTTTACGCATGATTTACAGCAAGACAAAACCAGAGAAGGAGATTGTTGCGGAGATGAAAGCAGCCATAAAGTTCGTGCCGAGAGAGAACAGGGAGTTAGTGAGCGGGATACTAACGAAATTGTTGAAAACGGAAGTAATGCCACAAGAAAAGACAACAAACATAAACAAGTTGGGTAAACAGACCTACGCTCATGTCAGAAGGGTTTTGTATTCAATTTACAAAATGCAGTCACCAGATCGAATAAAATCAAGAAACATGTCAAAGACGATTTTATTGGAGAAAATATGAAATTCGAAGATCATACTATTATTAACATAGTTGAACGAATTTCGACTTCTGCGTTTTTTGCTATTGTTATACTCATAAATATCTCCCTTGATAATTATTTCAGATATCCATTCGCGAGGGAGGAAACACCTTTTTCATGTATTTCCCCCCTGTGCCCCCACTGAAGCAAAAACTTACAGTTTAAGAACTGTTTTGAAAAGCTCCCATGTAAACTTTCATTTCATACTCATATCGGCTATGTTTGATGAATTTTTATTTTCAGGGGCCACTCTCCTGTACTGTTATCATCGATTAATGGCCAATTTTTTCGAATCCTAGAATGGTTACAAAGCCCTTTTGCTAGGAGCTCTCTCCCGCCTCCTGGTCTTGTTTCGCTTATGAGTATTAATTGTAGGTACTCATCTTCAGTCATTCATTAAATTGAATCAAGCGTTCAAAGCATTCACCTTAAACGTTGAAGTTGGGAAAAAATCACTCAAAATTATTCAATCTTCGCATTTAAAACAGCCACTATTTTGTTTTACGATTACTGATACCACTAGCTGAACCGATTCTCAAAGATATTCATGACACCTATCATTCCTGAAATTTTCATGCAAATCCTAGCAAAACTGTAGTGTCTGAGTCGGTAAAAAGCGCATGTTGTTCCATAGCCATATGTTGCCATGGTAATAAATGCAGCGCATATTGTTCCATAGTAATACAGGAAAATTCAAACCGCTGTAACTTCGCTAAATATGATTCAATCTTTATGAAACTTTCAGAATAGATCAATCTTATTATAAGCGTACTGTGTACTTCATTGAATTTAAGGGTACCGTTAAGATTTTATTCAAGAAAACATAAAATCGATAAATCATACTATTACTAACAAAGTTGAGTGAATTGCGACTTCTAACGGATTTGTTGTTGTTGTACTCATCGAGACCTACATTGTTGATTTTTTTCAAATTTTTCGGATCAAAGGTGTCCAATCGCGAGGGGGGGACACAAATTTTTCGTGTATTTCCCCTCCCTGTGCGCCCCTCGAAGCAAACTTTGCCAAACAAAGACCTGTTTTGAAAAGTTCTCATCAAGACATTTCATTTGATACCCATATCGGCTACCTTCAATGAAATTTTTTTTCGGGGAGTAACTCCCCTATATGGGGAGACCCCCCTTAAATACCTTATAAAATTTTTTTTGTATTTGAACTTTGAAGAGAACACCACTTTACACTCATATACTAAATTTGATGTTTCTAGCTTAAGTAGTTTCCGAGAAAAAGTGCTGTGACACACGGACGGACGGACGGACAGACAGGACGCGATTTTAGAAGGGTTTTGTAAAATTATTTTACAAAACCCTAAAAAGAGATACTTAAACAGCTCAACCAAAAGCTAGTACTTTACTAAAAGTAGACAAGAAACAATTAAGTGACAATGTACCAACATAGGTATGATAATCTAGTCTTGGAAAAACTAAATAACGGAGAATATTCCGAATTATGGCAGGATCCACTACTTGTAAGCATCAAACGAGGAGAAAAGACTAGCCTGCGAGTTACTAGCTCTGTACAATAAGGATAAAATGCCAACCGAAGATTCACAAAAAAAGAGTTGGAGACGTGACAAATCATAACTTTCACCAACTTTGAAATTAGCAAAATGGTTTTTACTTCAAGCTGAAAGTGTGGGGTTATCAACAAACAAATACTCCATCAAAAATCATGAGGAATTAATTGACAGGCTTATAAAATACAATCGGATATATAGTTATGGCAAGATAGCGTCTTTCGATTTTAAGGCTCTATTCCCAAGCAAGCCTGTGAAACGGCTCTCGCGCTTTCAGAGGATCCATTTGTTTCAATAGACCCAAAAACGAAGAGAAAAGGAGAGTAAGAACAATGGTAAGGTTGACAACACAATGCATGTTGGAAAACTACCTTACATTCAAAATAAAGTATTACAGGCAGAAGTCGGGAACACTGAGGAGTACTCCGCTGTCACCATTTCTAAGCGAAGGACTATTCATGAGCTGGATTGAATCGGGAATGCCCAGTTTTGGGCACGAATCGTCAATAATATTTTTGCCATGGTGGAGAAAAATTACAAAAACAGCTTGCTGACAAAATTAAATACTATCCATAAAAAAATCAGCTTCACAACCGAGGAAGAAACTAAAATCAAGCTTCGTTTCCTTGATTTGAGAATCAGGAGAACCAGCGGGGGTGTAGAACTTGATATATATCGAAATAAGACAAGCACCCAGTGGACAATAACAAACACATGAAACCATATGTGCTCGCATAAAACGGCATTTTTTCGATCGTGGATACATAGGATGTTGTCAGCACCACTGAGAAAGAAGAGTTGACAGTTGACAGGGGAAAACAGCTAAGAAATACGGACAATCTTAGGAGTGCGAAGAAGATCGAACCGAGAATGGGATAAGACAAGTTCACTACGCTCTATACAATCAAACAAACAGGCAGCAACAAGAAGAACTGTAAAGGACAGTGGTCGTAAACTCTATTCAAACAGAAGTGCTGAAAGAAGTGAATATTCAGCTAATCCCAAAGAGCATGCAGTTTCAACTAAAGAGCAGGTTGACAAATGTGAAAGTAGGGAGAAGAAATTTGGTATTTATAAAATTAAATGCAGAAGTTACGGAAAAGTGTTTATTAGACAAACGAGACGAAATGTGAAAATTCGATTCAAGGAGGACATACAAGCAATGTGAATTCATCGATAGCAAAACACCTCTGCAAAGAACCTCGAGTGGAATGGGACAACCTAACAATAGTAACAGAAGAGAGAAACAGACACAAACGGGACGCATATGAAACATAGAGATTATCAGGCGGCAACCGGAACGCGAATCAACGAAGAAAAAAACAATTAGATCTTGAGTTAAGTTCCGATTTCCAAACAATTTTGTGAGCATATAGATCTTATATCAATCTAAAAATTGCAGATTTCAAGAATTGAAAGGAACCGTTTTAATTTAACGGGCTGCAAATCATACCATCTTTAATAAAGTTGAGTGAATTTCGATTTCTGGGGCATCTGTTATCCTTGTACTCATAAAAACCCACCTCCATGATTATTTACAGATTTTTCGGCTCATATGTGTCTAATCGCGAGGAGGGACACAAAATGTTCATATGCAATATTTTTCCTCCCTCTAGACCTCCTGATATATAAAATGACTATTTTAATTCAGATTCTAAGAGTTCTAGTCAAGATCTTTCGTTTGATACGCCAGTTGACTACCTTTGATTAAAAACATTTTTGAAGGGCTACATCGCTTTATGGGGGCACACCCCTGAAATATTTGAAATTCTTGATAAGACCTCAACTTTTGAGAGACACCACTTCTGACCTTTTCACAAATTTTGAGCTTTCTAGCTGCTATAGTTTCTGAGGAAACTTGCTATCATGCATGGACAGACGGACGGGCAGATAGGACACAAAACTACCTCTTTGTAAGAATTCGTTTACAAAGACTTAAAAATGTTTCTGTATTAAAACTTTGAAGAGGTCACCATTTTCGACCTTCCAACAGAGTTTCATCATTCTAGCTTAAACGGTTTGCGGGATAACTTGCTGTGACATACGCTTAGATGGTTCGCGATTTTAGTAGGGTATTGCAAAATGATTTTACAATACCCTAAAAACCACTTTTGTTGATATAATTAGATAAAACCACAATGGCTTCATCAACCACTTCACTTGTGAAGCTGATATTTTTCACAGTTTTACCCGAGCGTCGTTCAGGCGAAGATTTCTTTTGTATACTGATGATCCAGAATCTTGCTCGGGCAATATTTTTTCCACCTTGCAGTCTTGACTTCCTCAAATGTTGCACTTGCAAACAGTTATGAGGCACACATTTAATTCAAGGATGGAATGGGAGGAGATCATATTATTGTCAATGAATCATATTCAACAAATGACATATGCGGAAAGAAGGATTACTATAAATAAACTCCTAAATTGAAATATTCGTAAGATGCAAAAATGTGACCATATTTCGACATTTTCTCTCGCCAAAACGCGATGGTCTCAATACTGAAAATCTTCAACTGGTTGTAGCTTCCACAGTTTTTGAGAAAGTTTGGTGTTATTCATGGATCGGGCAGTCAGACACGCGAACAGACGGGGCGCGAAATTAGTAGGTCTTTATGAAATTGGTTTTCAAAACGCAATAAAAAACCCTTTTATGAAAGTAGGTTTATAAAATATTATACTTACCTTTTACTGCAAATCTTCCTTAATTTTTAGTATACTATGCATTACATGGTTACCTGTAAGAAAAAATAAACTTATTAGATGATTAGGGTGACTCGGTTATGTAGGCAATGAAGCCCAGTTAATAAAGGCCGAAAAGTGGCAATCGTCACAACTAAGTAGGTGTAAGCTGAATTTTTATGTCATAGGCCCGTATGAAAAACGTCTTTCCCTAAAATTCTCTGCCTCTCCTCTTGTGCTTCACCCTATGCTGCCTTAACATTTGAAAATTTAGAGTTTCGTAGGTCGGTTACAATTTCTTTAACACTTATCATAGCTAATCTTTTTTTTTGTTTTTTCTTCAATGTCCATTAACTTTGTTTCATAAACTATTCGTTATTTTAGAAGCATGTAATTTACTTTTTTGACTATATTTTCTAAAATGTAAAAAATATTTCAATAAACGCTTTTAATTCACATCTGGATTTTTGACTTAATATATAGCGCTTCCAAGCCAGTCAATTACTCCAAAATGGGAATAAGATTGGCACTTAAAATTGTTGATTAAATTTTTTCTCTGACTATAGTATTTGCTTTGTATTTTCACACATCCTCTGCAGATGAAAGAAATATTTTTAGCGGTTATTCCATATGTTGGCGACTCTGCGATATTAGAGATCGCAGAAATTGATTTCGTAAGATACGGGGCGCATTAACTATAATATTTTGGGTATACGATACTCTGCTCCTTTTTCAGGGATATGCCCTATTGGATTGAGGGTTGCTAGGTTCCCTCCATAACATTGGAAATTCTAGAAATAAGCAGCATCTAGGTACACTATTTATTTTTACAAAATCACGAGACATTATTCAAATTAAGGATACACAGAGGTTAACGAATATATTTGTTAAATTGACATAAAGTAACAAGAAGTGCCACAAGGGGAAAATATGAGCATAGTCATTGACGGAGGTTTTCTATTATGGAGACATAATCCAAAAATAATGTCCTCATCTTTTTAGTAGCTATAGAAAAGAGAACAGTGGTATTTGATGGATCTTCCACAGAATCTATAACAAAGTGAGAAGAACAATTATGAAGATTGGTCAAAAACTCTTTGTGTGACATCAATATCGACAGGAACACTCAGTGTATTATAAAACAAGAAATATTCGTTTCAAAAAAGAGCAAAAAAAAACTTGATTGTGCAGAAAGTAAATGCAGATCTCTAGAACATTGCGTGAAAGCTGAGGTTGGCGTAGAAGCTTAACAGCTTCCCACCGTTGGGGGAACCAGGAGAAATGTCAAATATGAAGCTAGCGATAGCTATCAATAAAAAAAAAACGATCAAGAAAACTCCACAGATGGCAGTTGCAAACTACAAATAATAGCAGGCAATAAAGAAAAGATCAAACGACGTGCAGACAATTAAGAACTAAAGCTACAGATGACAGTCAAAGATTTAACTAAGAAAAGGATGAAGACTGAAAAGCTAAATCCGCAAAAACAAGCCTAAAGGAAACAAAGACGAAGAAAAGTGTGAAACAAATGATCCCGGAAGAAATCCTAAGTGCTGGCGGCGCTAATGATGGTTAACAATATTTTGCACCGCTGGAAAGAATAAAAAAAGAACTGGAAATTCAAAAAAATGTCTGAGGTAATTCTGATACAGATATCTATAGAAATTTTGTACAATATTTAAAAAATAGAAAGAAGAAGAAGAAACCAACTCGCAGCTCCATTTGTTCCTCAGAAAAACCCACTAAAGAAGATAGATATAGTTCCGCTGATAAATATCTTCAGACAAAGTGGAAGAGATATCTTTCGGCTATTGGCAGCCGGAAATGAATTAAGCAATTTGGAAATCAAAAGAGTAAATGCAGAAAAATAAACTACTAAAGCAAAATTACTGGTTGACTTGAAGTCAGCCAAAGATGTCTTGATTTCTGGGGAGGTTCTACACTTTATATATACCCCAAAAAGCGAAAAAATCAGGCCCGTTCTACCTGAGGTTTCTGGACTACGGAGAGGATACGGTCTATTTTCTTCAGGAGCTGAATCAAACTGCACCAGGAATTGAATTCTTTTCCATCAAAACCCTTAAAACATGGAGATCGACCATCAAATAGAAGAATTGCCCTTCAACAAAAAGGTACTTGTATTTCGAACGCCTCCAGAAAGCAGAAGTCAGCCAGTGTTACCAGTGTCAATGATTGGGTCATTCGCCAACTGTGCTATGCACCATCGGTATCAGTGGAAAAGTGCAGGTGAGAGTTAATTGACTCAGACGGAGCCCAAAGAAAAATTGTATTACGTCAAGTGCGGTATACTTGGTCATCCAGCATCATATTAAGGATGCTCCTGATATAAAGATGCAAAAGTTAATTTTTTCTCATACTTTCCAATTACATCAAGCTCGGGGTTTTATTTGCATTCACTGCTGAAGGAGCTGCAGACAACAATGTACGTAATGTGAATAATGTAAAAAGCAACAATAAGCTACTTCTTAAAATTTTCATATCAAGCCTAAACAGCCAATCAATTCTTCGTTTCAATGAAACATTGACATCTTATCTCATATTGAGCTTAATCTTATTGATTATGTTGTCAGGTATATAGACTTTTGTTTCATAATCGGCAAGACATACAACATGAAATCTCGCGGTATTGACGGTATTGAAAAAATAGTTTTCTGACATTCACCTGAAATTGCTATTACTGCATATTATTTCACAACATGTTGAGCAATTCATGTTTCCGAAATTAGTGGAAAAAGGCCAAGTTATTTCCAATCTTGAAGAAAGGAAAAGAATCTTCGTGCCCCAAGAGCTATCGCCCAATCAGCTTGCTGCCTAACATCAGCAAGGTGTTTGGAGTGATAATAAACAAAGCATTCAACGCCCACCTTGAGAAATATGAATTGATGCCGAATTGCCAATTTGTTTTCGTGCCAGACATTCAAGCATACATGCGATAGTGAAAGTAACCTCAGACATCTGTTGGAAACAACAATTTAGAATGCATTGGAGCGTGTCTCATTGACATGGGAAAAGCCTTCAATACGGTGTGGATAGATGCGCTAATTTGTAAACTCTTTAAGGACAGGTTCCCCAGTCACCTTGCTGCCATAATGTACAATATGTTGTACGGGAAATAGTTTGTTGTAACTGATGAAAATCTGATGAAAATGTGTGACTTCAAGGTCTTGAATGGCCTACAGCAAGTAATAGTTAGTACGCTTCTGCTTTTCTAAATATTCATTCACAAGCTATTGAATGGCTTTGATTTCAACATCTCGCTAACGTGATCAATGATATCGTTTACTGATGATCTAATCATTTATACGGCAGATCAAAAAGCTAAAATAGTACCAGCCAATATTCAAAAAATTTTCAATGATGTGCTGCTCTATACGGACAGTTGGCGAATGAAAGTCAATGCGTAGAAGTGCAAGACAATTTTGTTTCGGACAGCGCTATGGTTGCCCAGTCAAGACTTCAAACGTAATTGGTAAGGTTTCCACATTATGGTTGGTGAGGGTAATTCAGAATGGGTTTCCACATAAATTCTGTTTGATACCTCGATGTTCATCTCTATCAGTATCTGTACCACACTAAACATGTCAAAATCATGCTCAATAAAGACCAAACAGCAGTCATGGAAGATTGACGTTTCTTCCGTTCCATATACATTGGTCCAAAGGTTCAAGTTAATTGTTACAAGACCCTGGTTGGATCAGTTGTGGCATATGGATGTCAGATCTGGTACAACCAGAGTGCTAGTACTATGAAAAGATCAGATCTGGTACAACCAGAGTGCTAGTACTATGAAAAGGCGAAGCATTGTTGAAAAAAATGTCTTCATGTATGTACTGGGTGATATAGAAAGCCTGAGATGGATTGGAAACACTATATATCGAATAGAAGAACTTATCGAACTGCCAAAGTGACAAGAGTCGATATCTTTATATTGAGACTTCTTCGGAATTATATTGCAAGGCCTGTAACTGTGAGTGAAACCCCCTAGCTTTCACAGCCGTTCTACCCTATGAACGGGCATATAGAAACTTGTCTTGCTGCTGGCTTCGTTCCTCTAGAAGCATTCGTGTATTTGGATATGAATCAATATGTTTTTTGATTTTGACGATGTCCCAATTCTATATCACATATATAGGGGGCCACTGAAAAGAAGATATAGTATCCTCCAAACTTGGGCTCATAAGGCCAACAATTCCAATGCAGATACTCATTTGCTAGATTTTTTGTGGCTATTTGAGCTAGAACGGAAGAATTTAGGTATTGATTGCTGAATGACAGTGTCTAAATTATTCGTAGTTATTGTTTTTTTTAATCTTTTTTGTTACTTAGGTTTGAGTTTCGGCTCATTCTTTCTACATTTAGTATTGTTGTTTGCTTATGTTAAAATTTAGGGATAGGTATCAATATTAGGATAGGTATACGTGGTGTGTATTATATTAGGTTTAACGTTTAGGTCAGGGACAGTTCTCCCAACGAATACCTTTTTGGGCATCCGTTGTTCGTCCATACGATTCATGTGGTCAGCCCATTGCAGCTTCCGCAGTCTTGCAATCCTTGAGACCTCCGGGTCGTCAAAAATTTCATACAGCTCATGGTTGTTTCGAATTCGCCATTGGTCCCCGTCTCGCCTCGCTCAGATTATTCGCCACAGGAACCGTTGCTCAAAGGCGTTCAATATATTTGCGCATGCTTTGATTAGGATCCATGGTTCACATCCACAGCATAACATAGGTCTTATCACAGATTTGCGAGCTTTGTTTTGCTGTGTGTTCAGCTGGTCTTCAAGATCGTCAGAACAGAATAAAATATTTTATTTGTGAGTTGTATTCTTCGCCGTATTTCATCTCTTTCACTACCTGCCTTCGTTATTTTGGCGCCTAAATAGAAAAATTCGCTAAGATTTTCGATATTGTATTCGCCAAGTGTGATGTTCTGTGTACTTGAGGTATTTCTCCTCGACTGCGTCATGAGCTTTGTCTTATTTTCAGTAACTTGTAGCCCTACTAGTCTTGCTTCGCTGTTGAGTTTTAGGAAGAGTTCTTTGGCTGTTGTTAACGACCGTGACAAAATGTTGATATCGTCCGCATAGCCTACTACTTGGCTCGACTTGCATAGTAATATACCTCGCGTATCAACAGGTAGCTTCCTTATGACGTACTCTAGAGCTAATTGAATAGCGCTGGGGCCAGCCCATCTCCCATGTTTTTGATTAACAAAGTTTAAATTTAGAGAGCCATTTGGCCCGTTCTGTTTTTAATATTTTTATTAAATGCAATTTACTTTACATTCTTTGAAAATTTATAACGGTTAGCACTGAATAAAGCGTTATTGACTTGAGGTCAATACAGATGCGAATATTTCAATGTCAAAGTTTGAACATAATTGCGAAAGCAAATACTATTGGGTTTGATACAGATCTTTTGGCATATCTGTAGCGTTTAAACCACTCAATAACGCAATAATTTTTCAAATGGAAATTTATTATAAAACATTAGTAGCTGTATAATACATTGTAAATGAACTGATTTATTTGCACTGTAGGCTCAGACATCTTTTATTTGCTTATATTATCTCTGCATTTTACACCACTACACCTTTCTGTAGCTTGGGCAAAACGAAATCGGTCTATATTATTCAGACAAACCCCCCATACTGAAATTAAGTTGAGTCATTTTTGATTGCGAATGTATCTCGTTATTAAAGAAAATAGAGAAGATTTATCTAGGATTTCACAGGGTCATTCTTGTTTTTCTTCATGACTCAAAGGAGTCAAATTGCCTCTGCTCACACAGCACAGCATAGTCCGACGGTTTTTGAAGAAAAAAAAATCTGTCAAAACCTTCAGCCTACGAGGTGGGGATGAAAGTATTCACATTTCGAAGGCACCGAGGGCACAAGGAATACGCTAAGGCCTTTTTCTAGCACAAAGAATTTTGCTCCAGGTGAACTTCTGTTGTTTTTATATTGCAGATACAAGACCACATTTGTAAGATTCTGCAGTTACAGGAATTCATTAATCAGCTTCACTATGTGCAAAAGCTCTAATGATTTATCGGGGCATAATTGCTCAAATATAGTCACCACTGGAATCTAAAAAATTGAATTTATGGTCATTTAGAATCTTGTAAAGTGCAACATTTTTACTTAAGACTTATTTGAGGTGGGTATGTGGTCCATGAAGCTGTTACACAGCAACTTTTTTTCTCGTTATTACAATAATGCTTGCAACAACTCTCCTTGCAAGAGAGCGCCGCAAAATTGACTTATACAGACGCGAAGATGATAAGAAGGCATCTGTGCCCAAAGGAAGATAACGCTTACTCAGCCATCGATTGGCAAAAATGCTGGGTGAACGATACGAAAGCGAGATGTATCACTAATTCGTGATCTGAGGCCGTGGCTCAATCGTAGTTATGGTGAAACCGACATTTATTTGACCCAGCTCTTGCGCAGGCATGAATGTTTTTAGACTTACCTGCACAAGATTCGCAAAGTCACGGTCTCTCAATTGTATGCTCCATGCTGAAGAGGTCAATGATGCCTAGCACACACTTCTTGTTTGTGAAGAATGGAACAGGCGGCTCGATGACCTCTTTAAGAAATTAGAAAAGCTTTCTCCAGTTAATTTAACCAAAGAAATGCTCAAATCAATTGACAAATAGAACCGGGTGGCATATTACGTTCAGGTTGTTCTAACTGGTACAAGATGTGCTTGAAGGAACTGAGGATAAAGGAGTCTCTGTTTTAAAGTTCTCTGTAACGATTTTTTCACTTCACTTCGTTCGAACGAAATCGGAACCGACCTCTCATCGGTTCTAGACGTGAAGTCTTGGGACGTGACAACGGACTGTACCCTACAGGTCAACAAGTCCGGACACCTTTAGTCTACTAACAGGGGACTGCTGGTTAGCTAGCTAGCTCGGAGAGGAGTTCAGTCGCGGGTCGGTTTGATGTTGCCATGACCAATGATGTGACCCAAATACTTAACCTCCGTCATTACGAACTGACTCTTCTGTATGTTGATGGTTAACCCTGTCTTCCGGATGTGCAAAGCCACTTCCTGAAGAGGTTGATGTGTTCGTCAAAGGTCTCGGTTATAAGCCGTCCAAATATACGAAAAACTGGTGCCGTAAATGCGGTGGTATCACCTTATCCATAACGTGTGTCATTGTTTGAGGGGCATTACATAGCCCGAATGGCATGGTCACAAATTGATACAGTGGGCGACCTGGGACCGTGAAGGCTGTCTTCTCCTGTGAGCCAAGGTTTAACGGGATTTACCAGAAAGCGTCTTTGAGGTCCAAGCTCGTAATGTAATGGGCTTTAGGTAATCGACTCAAGATGCCCTCAATCAACGGTAGAGGGTATGCATCCTTGACAGTGGCGGCATTCAAACGTCAGGTATCTAAGCATAACTGGACCTTGTTCGGTGACCGGGGAAGCCCATGCGCTCTGCGATTCTTCGATCACTCCTAGTGCTAGCATCCGATCGACTCTGGTTTATGGGTTTGGCATCCCCCACATCTATTATGTGAAACAACAGGGTTGTCCTGCCGAGACCTTCCTTCTCATGCAATGGAAAAGCCGATGTAGCCAAGTCAAGTCACAGTTGTTGATTCGCACCTAGTGCATGTCGAAGTGTGTGGGAAGTTGGGATCGCATCATGGACAGTGGCGACAGAATCGAGTATCGTCCGGAAAATAGTGCCGGGGCCAAATTAAATTTTTGAATGAAGTCCACCCCTTGGTAGAGATTCTGTGTTAATTGGGGTGTAATGTAGAATTCCAGAGATTTAGACACCCCTTTAAATGTGACATCCGTCGTAATTTTCCCCACTACGGAGTGACGAGTTCCATCCGCCGTGCTTAACCAGGTGGCACAGTGCTGGATTTGGTCCGCGTGAGTCGTGAGAACCTCTCCTGCAAAATCGGCTGATATGCAGTTCACACTGGCCCCAGCATCAACCAAGCCTACTAGCCGCTTTTGCAGGATGTGAACTGACGCGTATGGCCGGTGTCCCGGTTGTCGGCAGTTCCAACAAACCGTCGGACTTGCAACTACTTCAACGAAAGATCGGTCAGTTATTGGTTCGAACTCGTGCTCGAGCGGTGCTCCGCTTCTGGGGACGTGTGGCGAGTTGTTATTTATGTGATCCGCTGTTACTAGTTCCACATTATGGTTGCTTCGTGGATTAGGTCCCGTCATGCGAGGTTGTGGACGAAAGGTTCCTCGTCGTTCATTAAGCCGTTCTTGCCTACGGGTATGGAGGCGTAATCCCTGTATGGTGTAAATTGGCACATGAAGGAGACTGTTCTGAAGCTCCCAACCCATGTTCTCCCTGTTGATTTTCACCAGTTCGTCCTCGGGCATGGGTGTTCGTAAACGAGTGCTTAGGGGTAGTATACTGGTATAATACTGGTCGAATGGTTCGTGGGCACCTTGCTTGTTTTTTTTTCAGTTGGTCGTGTAATTCTCTTTCAGTGCGGCCGTCGTCAAAGTGTTTGCGAAAAGCTGCACAGAAGGAATTCCAATAGGGGCGTGGTATTGATTCCTTGAAGCTCCAGTGCCACTTGGCAGCCGAGAAGTCGACTCCCAGCGCACTGGTGATGAAACCTGAATTCGAAATAGGAACCTGTCCACCGGTGTCACTGAGTTAAAGCCGGTGAAGCTGAGTCGCCAACTTTTCATGATGCGGGGCGTTGGGACTCGGTTGGCGTCGCTACATTCGCGGGGCGATTCGAATCATTGATGGGCCTGCTATAAGGAACCAATTTGTGCATTGTAGGTATTAGTGGGGGTACGGTGCTGTAACGCGGTCGACACTCTGGGGCTCTGGGATCCATTCCCGAGATCTTTTGGGGGAGGTTCCAATCATCAGCCGGCCTAGAGTTGGGCATAGCCGCTCTAAAATTTGGCTCTCAGCCAGATGAAGTTCTTTCACGGCTGGGGGGCTGGCTGATCCCGATGCCTTGGAAGCCTCTCTCCAAGTGTCCGATCCTATCGGACAACCCTTGCAATAAGGACAAAATCGGGTCATTGACTGTGTTGTTTGATTGCGCTGTTGGGGCACCTGCCGGTACCCCTGCAACTGAAGCTTTTCCGCCCACGGCTCCTTGGGTGTCCGACAGCGGTTGAGTTGGTTCAGCACTCTCAGGGTCTTTGCTACTGCTCCACGCATAGGGCGTGCGCTCCGAGGGGGAGGTCTAGGGCACTTCTGTCGATCGGGCGTCTACATAATGGACAGAGATCTGATGTAAGTAAGAGCTGCTGGACATAGGCGCGGTGGAACAAGTGACCGCACTCCAATCGCACACTGGCTACGCCCTCTACCACATCCTCGAAACAAATCCCGCAGTTTGCTGTTTGCACTGTCTTGAACCAGGCCCAACTTTTTTCCGGAGTTCGCTTCGTTGCCATAATTGAGTTCGTTGATGATGAACTAAAGGTACCTATATAAGTAGTTCATAAATATATAAAAACTTAATTACGATTCCTACGTGGCCGATAGTGGCGAGCTAATGTATCTACCAAAAAAACTATTTAATAAACTCCTTCCTTTCCAGCAGCGCCGACTCATCCATAGGGAAATGAGAGCCAATGGTAGTCTCCCGAGAAAAGGCTGCTTCCGGCCTATTTACAAGGAAATTATCCCCAACCCCAAATACATTACAAAACCGTCTCTAATCTACATTAATTGACTCAACGAGACGAGTGGTAGCGTTAGCGTATCATTTTTGTACGTGGTCAAAAATCTCGACGCGTGAAAGCATTCCGGGCTTCGCAACTCCAGCATACATCACCGCAAGTCGAACCGAAACCACTCATCTATCACGCATAAAAAGGTGGATAGAATCCTTCCGCGATATAAGGGCATGGTAGCCTTCTATTTTCTTGAGAGTCCAGGCCGATAGAAAAAACCTATCTGGCTGACAGTTCCATCAAGAAAATAGAAGGTCCTTACAGGTTTTACCCTGGGACAAAGGAGAGCAGAAGCTACAACTCACGTAAAGTGACTGCATGTGTGTGTACCTCTACCCCTGTCCGTGGGTCTCGAGTACAAAGGTACCTTACATCCTCCGTAAAGAACCAACTCGTCAAAAGACGCGAATCTTTTACCCCTTTAGGGTGTTTATGGCTCCACATTGGGCACCATTTGTAATGATTTTCACACTTCACTTCGCTCGAACGAAATGAGAACCGACCTCTCATCGGTTCTAGACGTGAATTCTTGGGACGTGTCAACGGACTGTACCCTACAGGTCAACAAGTCCGGACACCCTTAGTCTACTCGGAGGTGGCTGCTGGCTAGCTAGCTAGTTCGGAGCGGAGTCTGCTCGAGCAAGATCCACGACCGAACTCCTCTCCGGACTAACTAGCTAGCCAGCAGTCACCTCGGTGTAGACTAAGGGTGTCCGGATTTGGTGACCTGTAGGGTACAGTCCGTTGACACGTCGCAAGACTTCACGTCTAGAACCGATGAGAGGACAGTTTCGATTTCGTTCGAGTGAAGTGAAGTGTGAAAATCATTACATCTCTTCTCCGCTAGATGAGGGACTCCATCTTGAGGCATAAAAAAACTAGGCCAAGTCCGAGATAATGCGCCAGCAGTTCCAGGCTATTTCGCAAGCTAACAGTAGAGATTTTTAGTGGGTAATTTAGAGGCAGTCTGGGAGAACCACACTCAGAGCATAAATGGTCTTTCCTTACCAACCTCAAAAAAAGGACGTCATAAGTAGCTTGAAATATGACACACTAGTATATCCTCAAACAAGTCTTAAGTATTTCTTGTGTCTTGATGGGTACACAGTTAGTAAAATAGTTTTAATTAGTTTATACTTTGGACCATACCGTTATTTCAATTAATCAGAACATCATGTATGCTCCAACATTCATTTTATTTATTTTCTTTGCTTTTAATCTTTTCTTTGCAATCCAGTCAATTTTCAAACTCCACCCGCTCTGCTTATGCAGGTAAAGCAAAAATGTAATTATTTATAAGCCATGCATTTCTAGCCCTTGTTACTTGCTTCCTACAAGGTCTAGTGATCCGTCGATGCCTTCCCTGAATGAAGGGAGTGTGTAAAGTGACTTCCTCTAATTAAATGTTTTCTCTAGCTGAATTTCATCGAATCGAGGGAAGAAAAGATCAATGCTGAGTTGAACAAAAGATAACTAACTTATTAATAATGATGTCTAAAGGGTATGCAGAAATTTTTCATCCTCATAAGCAGGTAACATTTATGAATTTAATAAGCAAGTGACCGTAGTCAGTGGACTATGGGTGAGTTTTTGTTGCCCCCAAAAAATGTAAGCATTTCAAATGTGAAAGGTTAGAGCTTAAGAGAGTACCAAATAATGGATAAATTTGAAAAAACAAAATTTCTTCGTTTCAAAATGGTATTTTTAATTAATAGTTTGCATATTGTCAACAGGCAAGAGTTCTCATTTTATAGAAAGATTAGGACAAGAGAGAGAAAATATAAAAGTCGAGGTGGCAGGTTTTGTAAAGCAATTAGTAAGCCAAATAATGTCCTCTGAGCATGAAATATTGACTTTTACATAGATTCTCTAAATTGAGTTTGAAACACTAAGATATAGGTTTAGTATTTTAATCCACAGCCATTTTTATTTCAGTGTTTTAACCTCATAGTTTGAATAGTCATGACAACATATAAATGTTGCAATCGATTTCTAAAATTTTCATTAAAATTTCTACACATCTGTAGTGTCTGGGTCCTTCGCAACCATATATCTGCACAGTGTCATGTGTTGTTGCCGGAGTAATTTGTGAACATCTTACAATCAATCATAATCTGGCTGCTTATGGTTCACTTGTTGTTAATATATTTTCAGAGTACATGGGCTGGTTACCAAGGAATCTACATATGAGTTTTTGACAAATTTCAGGGGCTCCTCCTGATTTTACAGGCAAAAACCTGAAATTCATGAAAAGCACTATTTTTAGCAAAGTTAATTGAATTTGAACTCCTGAGGTATTTGTTGCTTTTGTACTTATAAAATCCTGCTTCCAGAATTTTTCCAGATCAAAGGTATCATAGCCCAGGGTCGCGGGCATAAATTTTTCGAGCATTTTCAGGATTTTTTCCAAATGTTTCAGATCCAAGGTGTCTAATCACGAGGAAGTAGGTGCACACATTTCTTCTACTTCTCCAAGCAAATACTACCAATTTAAGACTGACCATTTCACCTTCCTGAGCGAAAGTATATTCGATCAAGAAAATGGACATACTCTAACTATCTCTAAGCGAAGATCCGAAAGGGGCTGTAGCGCTAAAGCAAAAAGACCTTTTCCGAAAGACTTTTCGTTTGATTCACTTATTGGCCATACAATTTGTTTGAAGGTCACTTCCGTATATAAAGAGACCCCTGTAGAAACCTGATATTTTTTTATATTGAAACATTAAAGAGAGCTCCACTTTTAATTGATTTACAAAATTTGATCATTTTAGCTGATATAGTTTGCGCTTTATTCCATACTAATCTTTATAAGTTTTTAAAGACTATGAATCAAATTCCAAACAATAAAAATACTGAAAACTTAATTGTCCAAATTGTTCCCTAAATTGATACATTCATATTTAAAAAAATATTAAACTAGAAAACAATATCAAATTCAATTTAATTAATATTATTACATATTTTTTGATTCAATAGAATAGAGGAGAAAAAGCCAACCAACACTATTCAAAAATTAATTATAATGTTGACCCATGAGTGAACTTTTATCCCACATCTCATATGTTATAACCCATTTCTAATCAAATTCAATCAAAAACTTTTTCTTATACTAATACAATGCTATCACTTTATTCCTAGCCTAAATGTTGAACCTTATCTCTAAAGTTATTATAATAAGCTAATATATACTGTAACGCACCAATGGATGGACGAACTTTACTGGGGTATAGTGAAATTATTTTACGAAATACACATTATTAACTGGTAGTAAGCGCACTTTGCACTCAATTAATATTTTCAATTTAAAACCTACTTGGATTTCCTGCAGGGTAATTTTAAAATAAGATTAATAACTCCCGACATTACAGGTTTTAAATTAAAAGAAATTATGAGAAGGGTTTTGGCGCAATTCATACTGACAACCAATTTTAATTCTTGTTGTGACAGTTGTTAATGAACGTAATGCTTTCTACAAAGGGAAACAACGATTAGTCGGGCTTCAATTGACATAAACATGCAGTTAGCTTGACACAAGCAACCATTTTAGATTTCTTTTCTTCATACGTACAATTCACATCTGCTGTACGTTTTGTTCGAATTTCTTCTCCATTGGATTTTTACGTTCACGTACGCTGTAGGTGTATGTTATTGCGATTTCTTTGGTACTCCTCATAGAATTTATCTCGTAAAGTTAATACTTGATGTGACGTTTGCATCCGCCAAGTCTTAACTGTGTAACACTGTTATTTGAGAATCAAATCTTAAATTCAAATTTGGAGTCTAATGTTTCAGTTAATTTTGATGTGCGTTTAAATTTTACGGATGAAAGGGTTAGATAAATGTGTTTTCTTAGCGTTGGTTTTTCACGAAGGGAACTATAACGAAAGTTCTATTAAACTATTGGATTATTGATCAAAACCGTGTGGAAAAATACTGTACAAAATCATAAGCTCATGATTCACATTAACAGTTCCCTACGCAAAGATCTTTCCTTATACTGCAGCTCATATTTTATAAGCAATCATAATCCATAAATTTTTTAAATGGTTTACAAATAAGCTGCATACCGACATTGTATGGCCAGTTACCCTTCTCTCATTCTTAACATTCCTTTCATCACTCGCTTCCCGAAATCATTAAAGTCGCGTGCTTCACGCGAAATTTACAGTTCATATTGTCTGCACGTTTGTTTTTGAGCTTTATTTGGTTGTTCTTGCAAAATTCTAAATTTAAAGACTCGCAAAATAGAAGGAATCGAATGCGGGAAAAGAATACAAACAATTAGTTCCACATGTGCTTATGTCCTGGCAGCGAATGAAACCCATATTTACATTTGGCGCATTCAGTAAATTATACACTACCTGAAGAAGCCTTGGATGACGACACCGGCGGCAAAGATGAACGGCCACTGGACAATATTCAAGATTCCTCGCGTGAATCAGTGGTTGGAGTGGAAACCAGCTTTGGGAATTATTACGGTCAACTTTTTCTTGAAGGAAATTTGACTTCTTATTTGCTTTCAGCTGAGTATAATTCGCTTTTTGCTTTTCGTGCATTTCCTTCGCAACTTCTTGCATCTGTTGCAGAAGAACGCAAGGCAACAACAAGGAAGAGCGAGGAATTTTGGCACCAGTCGTGTTTATGGATGGGAAGGCTCAAGATATGCACCGCGACCACATGTGTGGTCACTGGGGTTCATCGCATCATCATCGATTGCTTTTCGAATGCATGGTGAGTTCCGCCGGAGCCAATGCCCCCTTAACTGATGGAGAAAAAAGGCTTTGTGGCAGTTGTACATCATCTAATGGCTTCTGATAGGAGTCAGTCGTCTCCGTTCATGCGTGTTCGAGTTTTTTCTTGGCCGATGTCCTTTCTGCAACACTGGTGCGGCTTCATGTTTCAACTTGAAATAGAGGAAGCTGTCTAAGTCTACTGGTGTTAATGGTTAATTTGATAGCCACTTTTGATAAACAGGAGGTTTTACAATATCTTCCTTCAGACAGACAGGGTAAGAATGGCGTGAAACTTTATAGTACATACCTAGCGAGTATAATTTGCTGAAAATTGGGTGTTTCTCTGACGACAGTTTTACAACTGTTAGTGGTGTAGATTGAAAAGGAGTATTTTTAATTATACACAGTTTAATCATTCTATTTCCCAAATGTGCATATTAATGTCCAGTTGAGCTTTTGTTCAGTGGGTACACCCAAAACAGAGTCAAAACCTTCGAAAAAACTTCGACTCAATTTTCGAGGAAATACAATTTTTGAATTATTCGTAATATTGTTTCAGTACATACAGAATAAATAAGTTACCATAATCATCATCACCTTTGGAACGACAGCTCAAGCCATGCCTTAGTCTCTAGGATTAGTTTCTTCTAATCATCACGGTTTCGCGACCTTGTCCGCCAGTTCTTTACTCCCAACAAGGACCTGCTGTTAGCTTCTATCGAGTCCTCGGTCTTCCCGCTAGACGTCTACCTTTTGGTCTACCCGTCAATGTTCTTTTGGGTAGCCGATTTTCTACACGGCCTGCCCATTGCAATTTACGTATCTTTATACAAGAGGAAACCGGTGGATCGTCAAATAGTTCATACAACTCATCATTGTAACGTAGTTTCCACTCTGTTTCTTGTTTCACTAGGCCGTAGATTTTCCGGAGAATTTTGCGTTCAGATACGTCCGTTGCCTTTTCGGATTTGCTCGTCAGGGTGAAGGATGCACTTCCATATAACAGCACCGGTTTGACTAGTGTTTTGTAAATGCGGAGCTTATTTTGCATGTGCACAACTATGGACCTTAGAATGGGAAGTATAGATTAATAGGGCTTATTTGTTTTGTGCCTCTACTATTCAGGTTGGCTCCAAGGTAGATCATATTATACACACTTTCAAGGTTGTAGTCCTCCACGGTAAGGTTTTGTCGAACTTGAGTTTTCTTCCTCGTTTGAGTCATGAACTTAGTTTTAGTTTCATTAACTCTAAGGCCAATTCGGTTTGCGTCAGATTCTAGGCTCAGATATGCTCCTTTGGCATCTAATACTG
Source organism: Odontomyia ornata (assembly GCA_963969285.1). NCBI lineage: Eukaryota > Metazoa > Arthropoda > Insecta > Diptera > Stratiomyidae > Odontomyia > Odontomyia ornata. Next base: position 267,795,879 of record OZ017739.1, on the reverse strand, counting down.
AACTTACCATAATATTGACGTCATCAGCATATGCTATCAATTATGTGGACTTGAACAATAGAGTACCCTAGGTTTCAGCTGATCTCTTCCTGATGACGTGTTCCAGCGCAATACTATAGAGCATTGGGGCAAGTCCATCCCTTTGTTTTAAGCAAGATTCTGTTATAAAACTATCCGTTAGTTCACCATTTACCTAGATCTGGGACTCTGTGATTTCGTTGTGATGCTAAAGTCAAGTTTTATTTTGTGCACGCCCATTCTGTCGACACTGTCTTATGCTTGATTGAAGTCTACAAAGAGTTGGTGCAAATCGATACTATATTCCTAGCACTTTTCGAGCATCTGCATCTGTGAGAATATTTGGTAGATTGTTGGCCTCTCACTTCGAAAGCCTCCCTGATACTCTCCTATAATACTTCCATAGTACGGCTTTAATTTTCTTTCTATGATTTTCGAGAGCGCTTTACAAGAAGTGCATAGCAGAGCGATGCCTCTATAATTTTCACACCTTGATTTGCCCCCCTTTCTATGTACGGGACATAATATACTTTTCCGCCAGTCCTCTGGTAACTGCTCCTCAGACGATATTCTGCATTTTAGTCGATGCAGGAGGTTATTTTGAAAGGGACCCCCAATCTGGAGCAGTTTTGCTAGTGTTCCATATATTTCAGGAGCCTTATTTTTTCTAAGGTCTCGTACTGCTGCCTGCACTTAACCTCGGAACGGTGGTGAGATCTCTTGCCCTGCTTCTGGAATGTTGACAGCTTCAGTCATTGTTGGGGAAGCTGTGAATAGCTTCCGGAAATATTCCAGCCATCTATTTTTGATATCTACTGGGTTGCCTATGATTGATCCTTGTACACTTTTGCAAAGACTTGTTGGAGGATTGAAGCCGTCTCTGAGTTGTTTGATGGAGGCATACGCCGATCTGACCTCATGTAGTTTTATATTTTCGTTTATCTGCTGGATCTTGGTGCTGATGGTCACTCGTTTCTCTCTTCGGCACATTATTTCAGCTTGACTTCGAAGGGTTTTTAATTGTTCTTATTTGACCCGAGATGGTCGCTGGATGTATTCTTTGTGCACCTGATTCCTTTGTTTAATCGTTTCCTTGCATTCTTCGTCGTACCAACCGCTCCCACTTTTCTTTGGCTGGTGCCCCAAGATCCCCTCGGCTGCTACTGTTACTGGATTTCTCACTGTCTCCCACATGGTTTTGATTTCATTATTACTTTCTCCCGCCAGCGGGGTTATACTGATGCTATTTTCCAGCGCTGACAAGTATGTTACTGAGCTATCATTTAGCTTGTGTATCTGGTTCCTTGGAGTAATTGATACTCATTGCTTACAGGTCTTGGAAATACGGCATCGGAATTTTACCCTTATAAGGGAGTGGTCCGAATTGCAGACAGTGCCCTGGAGCGAGCGCGTGTCAAAAATGCTGGTGGCAGCTAGTTTTGTATGGAAGCATGGTCGATCTGGTTGAATGTGCGACCGTCTGGGGGTGCCCATGTTCTCTTATTGATTTTTCGATGTGGGAAGCGTGTGGAGCTTACCATGAAAACGCTACTAGTAGCAAAGTACTCGTATATCAGCTGTTCTCCATTGTCACTGGTCTCTTCATGGAGGCTATATCCTCCGGTTGTTCTCTTCCTTGTCTTCAGTGGGTGCATGACAGTTGATCAGCTAGACATTACAATATTTTTACTCGATACGAATTGCACAGAGTCTTTCGTTAATGGGCTTTAAGTCGGTAATAATTTTTTTAAATGTGCTGTCAACAATGAAAGCCACTTCAAAATCAAGGCTTCCTTGCAGTTTTTTGCTTTTAAAAACGATGTGCGTTTGCAGTTCTAATATGTCTTCACTGTGCCATCTAATTTCTTGCACTGCGAGGATGTTGATTTTATATTTCTCTATTTCATCCAGAAGTTGTCGTAGTGCCCCTGGTCTGTTCAATGATCTAACATTCCAAGCTCCAAAAGAATATTCCGTTATTTGTTGCCGTTTATCCGATCCGATCCGAGGTTGTTTTCTCATTCAATGACAAGTAAATATTAAGTGGAGCGTTGTCAGTGCTTTGACCTAGTCGGTTTCGGTCTACAAGTGGTTTTTTATTTCCCACATACCTGCTGGTTAACCAGTCGGAGCACCCTCTATCTGCTACCTAAGGACGTGTCCAATGGGGGACCGAAAGCCTCACACGGAAAGTTACTATAATATTAATAAAAATTATATATTTAGCTTGTTGGTGCTTGGTTGAAGCAGATCTATTCTGTTGACCTACATATATCATTGATTTAGTGCTCGTACATTAGAGATATTGAGTAATGTAAGGTAATGGAAGTACCTATTTTAAAGTAGATTGAAATGTGTGGAATGATTGTTGCAAAAGACAAAGATGCATGTCTTTATTAATGAGTGGTAAGCGTGCGAGTAACAAAAAATAATGGATGTTCGTATCTGTACAAAGTCTTAAATCCCCGCAGGGGGGATGCCGGTCGACAAGAGCACTCTTGGAGGCTAGCATTCTTTGAGGAGTGCCGCCTCCACGGACCCGAGGATATGGGGGGTGCCGTGAGGTTCCCTCCTGGGATGACAGGTAACGACTCTTATTGTATCTGGACTACGCTTTGGACAACGAACTGGAATTGACGCTTTGGGCTGGCGGATGTGATGGTTTGGACCTAGTTGCTTTGCACAGTAGCGCCGAGGTGAAACTCGTGTGTGAACGGCTCCAATTCAACTATCATACCGTCTCCGTCTCGGTTAAACCTTGGCAGGCCTCGGAGTACGTTCGAAGTTCGCACCATTGGGTTGGTGGTGTAGGTTCGGTTGAGACGGACTCCCGATTAGCGCTGGTCTGGCTCTCAGCACTTGTCCCCATAAGGGCTTGTGCCAACCCTCGCATGGCCTCCCTGCTCTGCAAAGATAACCATGGGACCAAAAAGGCGACTACACACACGAACGGAGATAGCGGCTCCAAGGGGGGACCCAATAAAATGGAGCAAATAAAATCAACAGATCAAAAACATCCAACAAATGAAACCACTTGCAAACAGGACGCTAGCACGGAGAACCCTTTCAGGCAAAAACCGCTGTTGGCAAGAACACCGATAAAACAAGTCACCGATTGCGGGGGGAGGCAGCAAACCCCAGAAACACTGTCAAAGTCAACATCACAGGTTAAATCATCGGAGACAGACCACAGACGGACTAACGAACGAAAGAAGGCAGAGTGCGTTGTGCAACCTGGCATCATTGCGGCCTTTGGGCGCAGTAGAAGGACTATGCGCACCCCGGAGCGCCCAGTGCAAGACGTACACAATCCGGAGCAAGCTGCGGCACCAACAGAGGCCAGTGTAAGACTGGGGGAGGGAGAAGTTTTGCCGTTGGCTGATGCCACTTCAAACGCGACCCAAGCGATAGAAGCAAAAGGGCTAGGAAACGGGGGCCTCTCCCAAGAGGTGGCACCAAATAACACAATCGCCCTTGACCGCGCCGAAGAGGAGCGGCTTACTCGGAAAGCGGGGAATATCGTCAAATAACTCAGGGCTGCCTGCGAAGTGCAGAAAAACATAGGCAAGAGTGTCAAGAATGGCATTCTTGAACTGGAGGAGCTTTTTGGCCGCATAACGCACTACAGGCGGAGGTGGCTTGCAACCGAAAAGCACCAAAAAGACACACTCTCCCTCGAGGCATCAGTGGGTCCTAGCAGCAGCAAAAGAATGGCCGGTAGCCCAATTGAAGGCGACCGTGAGAAAAGGAGGAAGGACGAGACCATAAACGAAGTTGACACTCCAGGTGAGGAGTTTCATGTGATGCGAAACAAGGCAGCGAAAAAAGTGGCCAAAAAGCTACTCCTAGAAAAAACAGACAAAGAGCTCAACCACGAAAAGAACAAAGAACCCCCCGATATACCGCAGAAAACAAAAAGCAAACCGCGGCGCAAACCCTTGCGAAAGGCACTGCTTATTAAACCAACTAAGGGCCGAACCTACGCAGATGTCCTCCGTGAAATTAAAGGAGCGGTCAAGCCAGACGACACCAAAACTGCCATCAAAGCAGTTCGACCAACCTGGACCGGTGGCTTGCTGGTGGGATTCGGGCCAGAGGCCACAAACAAAGATGCATTCCGTGACGCGGTTCAAAAGGTTCTTGGAGATGCGGCAACGGTTGCCTCGCTCGAACCAATGGCCACCCTGGAAATCAGGGACCTCGACTGCGTCACGGACAAAGCTGAAGTAGAGGATGCCATTAGGAGGGAGTTCCCCAGCTTAAGTGAAGTCAAGGCAAGATTGACACGTGAAAACACAAGGGGGCAACGCATGGCTATTGTCGAACTAGCTGATAAAGACGCCCAGCAAATCCTGGCAAAGGGCAAAATTAAGATAGTTTGGGTGATCTGTAGGATACGGAGAAGAGCGATCCCTATCCGCTGCTTCAGATGCTTCGAATACGGACACACCGCGTATGGCTGTAGGGGACCCGACAGGAGATCTCTGTGCTACAAATGTGGTGAAACGGGGCACAAAAGGAAGGAGTGCACGAACGAGGCAAAATGCATTCTTTGCAAGGATGCTAAGCTAGAACCGGCGACCTCAAACATGAGCTGGGGGACAGGGAGATGCTGGGTTTTCAAGGAGGCCCTAACTAAAGCCAAATCGATACTCAAATGATCCGTATCCTGCAGGTCAATTTGCACCGAAGCACAAACGCCCAGGACCTACTTGAGCAGTTTGCGAGGGATATGAAAGCTGACCTCCTGTTGCTGAGCGAGCAACATCATAACAAGGACTCGCAAGCGTGGTACCCTGACAAATCTGGTACCTCGGCCATCTGGGTTCGAGACAGCGCCCGCCTTCAGGTGCAGGGCCATGGACGCGGGGATGGTTTTGTGTGGGTGCGGTGTTCAGGGATAACATATTTCAGTGTTTATCTGACGCCTAACGAGTCAATGCGATCCTTTCGAACCAAACTCGATGCCCTGGAGGACGCTGTCTCGAACACAGAGGGCTACATGCTGGTCGGGGGAGACTTCAGCGCTAGAGCCATTGAATGGGGTATGCCACAATCCGACCCAAGGGGAAAGCAAATCTTGGACATGGCGGCCAGAACAGCGCTTTTTGTCCTAAATACTGGTAACACCCCTACTTTCCGCCGCTGGGGTTGCGTAGGAACCATACCCGATGTGACACTCGCTTCGGAGTCCCTGGTACCCAGAGTACACAACTGGCGAGTACTAGAGGACTACTCGGCTAGTGATCACCAGTATATAGCTGTTGAGATTCACGACGGTGCCACTCTGCGTGCATATGCCCAAACTTCAATCCTTGGATGAAGGACTGGGAGGATGGACGTTGAGAGGTTTGCTGACGTGCTTACGGCAGGCGCACCGTTGCTGGGAGGTCCACCAGGGAGTGGAGGGCCTACAGCCAAGGACTTGGTGAACTCAACTATGAGTACCATCATAGCTGCTTGCGAGTCTTCCATGCCCCGTCGGAGACCCCGACACGGTAAGCCTCCAGTATACTGGTGGTCAAAAGAGATCGCCGAACAAAGAAGCGAGTGTCACAAACTTCGGCGAGAGGCCCAGCGGGCACGAACACGGAAGGAGGCAGACACTAGGCTAGCAGCATACAGGTCCGGCAGGAAATATCTTCGCAAGCTTATTAACAAGAGCAAGGCCCGATGCTGGCAAGACCTCGTGGACGATGTAAATAGGGATCCGTGGGGCCTTGGCTACAAGCTGGTCATGGGGAAACTTGGTGCCCTACGGAAGCCTTGTATACATGACGCGGAAAAGATGGACGCGATAGTGCGGGGACTCTTCCCCGCCCATCCCGTCCGTGTTGACGCTGTCCATGGTGAAACAGCAGTCGAGTGCCCACACTTCACACAGCTGGAACGGGAGGAGGCAGTCCTCTCATTGAAAGCGAGGAAGGCTCCAGGTCCAGATGGTGTTCCAGCTGAGGTTTTGCAGCTCGTCTATCACCATTGTCCTGACTTGCTGCTCAGCACATTCAACGCTTGCCTACGGGACGGGGTTTTCCCGGTACGATGGAAGGTGGCGAGGCTCGTGCTGGTCAGCAAGGGGAAGGGAAATCCCGAATCGCGTTCTGCATACCGCCCGTTATGCATGCTAGACACGGCTGGGAAAGTGCTAGAGAAACTCATCAAGGGAAGACTCACTGACGCGATTCGTGCTGCTGGGGACCTATCTCCTCGGCAGTACGGCTTTAGAGCAGGACGTTCTACCATTGATGCGATTGCAGAGGTGGTGAACGCGGTCTAAAAGGCAGAGGCATATAGTCGCACCAAGCGATGGATCGTCCTGTTGGTGACACTCGACGTCAGGAATGCCTTCAACTCCGCTAGATGGGTGGATATTCTGGACACGCTGGAAAACTCTTTTCAAGTTCCAGAATATCTAATGCGGCTTTTGGGGAACTACCTAAAGGACCGAAGCCTGCTCTACGACACGACACAGGGCCAACGAAGGATGGAAATTACATCGGGTGTTGCCCAGGGATCTATCCTTGGTCCGGACCTGTGGAACGTGTCTTACGACGGGCTACTGAGACTTGAGATGCCAGATGAGTCGCGCTTGGTCGGCTATGCGGGTGATGTTGCGGCTCTGGTCACCGGACGCACCGTTGAACAAGCGCAACTTAGGCTAGGTATGCTAATGCGCCGAGTGAGGGACTGGATGAGTGCTCGCGGGCTCAGTTTAGCACTGGAGAAAACCGAAGTGGTCACAGGTTCAAAAGTGACATCTACCAAAATAGCGGGCTATTCAAAATAACACCTCTTATTGGAAAACCCTTTACAAAGATCTTCTTGCAGCACAGTGGATATTTGATCATAATTGATACAAGGTTTGAATAAGGAAGATGAAAGACCAGTAATGAACAGCAGAAAGAGAGAGGACCAAGAATTAACCAGATGGGATGCCGGGCTCTCGAGCATATGAGGGGGGGTAAAGGAGGTGTAAGTATAACAATGCATGATCAATTGGAGGCATGGCAGACAACCATGTTGTTGTGGAATCTGACAGATGACAGTTTCTAAATTTTAAGAAGATAGGATTATGATATAAGCGATCAAAGCCTCTAGAGTAATTTGTGTTAATAACATCAACCTAATTCTACATATCAAAGACAGAGATTACAGTGTTATTAAAAGGCAGAAGATACGCTAGGGTCCATTTTTCTTTAATAAAAACATGTTGCAGACCTGCTTGTAAGGGAAGGGCTAATCAATCAACTCGATTAGATGTAAAGCTTTTCGGAACTAAAAGCAGTGAGGTGGGTCTGTAATTTGAGGCACAATTAATATCTATTTTTGCAAATAGGAAAAATAAAAGCTGTTGCCACCTCTACAGAAATAGTGCCATTAAAAAACCGAATATCGAGTATAATGCGTTAAGATAATGGGATTAGACAGGGATTTGGTAGGCATGCGCAATGCCATTTGGCCTATAGCTACACTCTACTTGTAAGATGCTGTCTGAAATGCAGATGGCCACATACTTATTGGGAGAGTTTAATGTTGGGACGATCGAATGAAGCCTGATTCAAACTGATATGCGGGATAGCGAGATGGCGGCTGCGACTTGTTGTGATGAACATCAGAAATATGCCGACTTTTCACCATATGGATGGTGAAGGAACCGTACCACATAACAGAGTCCATAGTATTGAGGGTACACAATTAAAGGACTACTCAGCCAGCGATCATCAGTATATACTGCTTAAGATCCGTAATATTGCCTTCCGACGTCCGTGCTCTCGACCTTCTACAATTGATTGGAACATCGAAAGGATGGACATCAAGATGTTTGTCGAGGTACTCACGGCAGGCCCAATTATGCAAGGTGATTCACAGAAGATAGCATAATTGGCAGCTCAAGACGTGGTGAACTCAACTATGAGCATTACCACACTGATTGCAGCGCTTTTATGCCCTGTCAAACTACCCCGTCACAGCAAGTCTCCAGGATACTGATGGTCAATTAAAATTGAAGCCTCGTTTATGACCCGATACAAGGCCAACGAAGGATAGAAGTTACATTGGGTGTTGTCCAGGAATCTATCCTTGATTCAGACCTGTGTAACTGTCTTACAAATGGCTATTGAGATTAGAGATGCCCGATGAGGCGCGTTTGATCGGCTATGCGGCTCTAGTCGCTGGACGCACCATTGAAAAAGCGCAACTTAGGCTAGATATGCTAATGTGCTGAGTATGAGACTGGGTGACTGCTCCCGGGCTCAGTCTAGCACTGGAGAAAACCGAAATAGCCATTTTCACAAAGAAGAGAATCTTTAGAGTAGGAGTGACCAGTATTGGAAGCATACTAAACGAACGAAGGACAGTGGTGAAGTATCTGAGGCTACTGATCGCCTCAAAGATGAGTTTCTCTGAGTAAATCAGGGCGACGGCTGAGAAGATTGTTTTGGGTGTATCGGCTCTGAGTCGACTTATGGCCGACGTAGGGGGTCCAAGCCATCAAGAAGGCACCTCTTGATGAGTTCCGTAGGATTCGTGCTACTGCCTGCCTGGAGAAGATATATGGGGCGACGATCTCAGTAAAGAGGGGAACTGAAAATTCTCGGCACAGGCACAGAGAAGAGAAGCACTGAAAATTGAAGCTTCATATGTGAGGGTCACGAAGTCGCTGGTGTGATTTTTGCAGACGTGATACCTATTGCCCTCCCTACTAGAGAGCATCGCGGTATTTATCTCCTTCCGTGAGGAGAGACAGTGCTCACTCAACGATTGCCAGAAATTTTGGGTGAGTCGCACGAAGGGAGGGTGGATTGCGAGCTTCATCCCAGATGTGATACCATGGCAAAATCAAGGGCATAGTAAGACAGACTTCTATCTGACTCAGATTTTGAGCAGGCGTGAGTGTTCACAGTGTTACCCGCACAAGATTTGTAAGTCATGGTCCCAGAAAGACAATAACGGACACTCTACAGGCAGATGGAAGAGCTCACTCCGGAGAATATGGTCATGGTGGTGCTTGGATTAGTTGACAAACGTAACCATGCGATACATTATGTCAGGGTAGTCCTAAAAGATGAAGGTGGTCCCAGCAACGCAGGACGTCGAGGCTGGGGGTCACTTGTCCAGCAATTCACCTTCCTCTCTCCCCTTCTGCCCCCCCATCCTGAATGCACATCACGGAGTAGCAAAACGAAACCTAGCCCGAAGTAGTGTGTCAAACGGTTCAAGGTTGGGTTCTCAGGTTGACAGGGGATGTATTTAATGAGTAGTCCAGTTGCTTGCGAGCATGGTAGGTGCAAACTTAGTGCGTAAATGGCATTCACCTTCCAACCACAAAAAAGATAATTTCATACTTCAATTTCTATTTGCACGCATTTATGACCCCATTTACTCGGTAGGGTGAAAGCCGACTTCCATTAAAAGCACACTCACTCCGGTTGTAATGCACAATAAAACTGCCTGAGCAATTATTAATTTATTATTAATTAAGGGCATAAATGTTTCACAGGAGTGCATAGAACACAGCGCAGGAGGATAACTCCCATCTTAAATTGGTTCTTAATATAAGCAACGCACTAAAGACGCAATCCTCAAACTAAGTTCTGATCTAGATTGAATGCAAGGCCGCTACATTCACATGATGATGTCTTTTAATTTTAAGAAAGCTAACTTTGAAGCCATATCTAATGCCCTCAGCTCGGTAATTTGGTCGGATTTTTTCTCTGGCCTATCCTGTGATGACGCTACTTCCAAGTTTTATCATCTTCTGAATCAGTTAATAACTGATTTCACACCGGTCCGTCGTCAAAAAAAACTGTCAGACGCTCCTTGGCTAACCTCTGAGGTTTGTCGTGCTATAAAAAGCAAAGAGAGAGCCAGAATGAAGTTTAAATCAGATGGGTCTGCTGAAGCTCGCGATGATTATTTTAAACTACGCTCCATCGCCAAAACCGAGATTAAACGAGCTCTCCATAATTATTATGCTTCAATCGAGCAATCCTTGTGCAGCAATCAACCTAAACGGTTCTGGTCGTACATTCGCTCTCTTAAGTCCTCTCCCTGTATACCTGACAATGTTTTCTTTGGCAACTTAACAAGCTCCACTCCTGAGTCTGTTCTTCAACTGTTTGCAAACTTCTTCTCCTCTTCATTTAATACTCCACCAGCCGTGTGTAACTTTTCTCCCAACTTTTCCCATCCTAAAATCCTGTCTAGCTTTTTGATAAGTCCCTCTGAAACTGAGACGGTCATCAACAGTTTAAATGGATGCATTGGCCCTGGCCCTGATGGAATTCCCTGCTTTTTCATTAAATCCCTTTCCTCTGAACTGTCTCTTCCCCTTTCAATTTTGTTCAACTTGAGCTTATCTTCAGGCAAATTCCCTGGCTTTTGGAAAGTAGCATATATCACCCCAATTTTAAAGTCCGGTGATCCCCGTGATGTTTCCAATTATAGACCTATATTTATTCTGTCTGGTTTTCCCGAAATCCTTGAAAGAATTTTGCACGCCAAACTTATCCCTATTTTATCTCCTTTACTTTGTAATCAGCAACATGGTTTTATTCCAGAAAAATCAACTACCACTAACTTATTGGAGCTCTCGGATTTTGTTGCCAGAGCGTTTGACTCTCACGCGCAAACGGACGTCATATATACTGATTTTCGCAAGGCTTTTGATACAGTGCCACATTCTATACTACTAATTAAGCTGAAATATTATGGTTTCCCTGAAAATTTGCTTTCCTGGTTCGAATCTTACTTAACTTCCCGTTCTTGTTGCGTTCGTTTGCAAAAATTAAACTCTTCTTACTTCTGCCCAATTTCTGGTGTTCCTCAGGGTTCTATTCTTGGTCCACTCCTGTTTGTTTTATTCATAAATGACCTTCCATCCAGTTTAAATTCCTCATCCTTGCTTTATGCTGACGATATGAAACTCTTCAGGCGAATTGAAAATGTTGATGATTGCAGAATTCTCGAAGATGACTTATGTGTTCTTAATGATTGGTGTCGCTTGAATAACCTTGACTTAAACATCTCTAAATGTCTAGTTATGTCTTTTTCATTGAAACGTTGTCCCCTTTTGTTCAACTATTCTATTAATGACTTACCCCTCTCTCGTGTTACCCAAACTAAAGATCTTGGAGTTATTTTTGATTCCAAACTCAAATTTGACATTCATATTCAGCACATCACGAATAAAGCAGCGAAGATGTCTGGCTTCATTCTTCGACATGTTCACATATTTCATGATATTCATTCTGCTACTTTACTATACGTCTCCCTTGTTCGAAGTATCTTAGAATATGCTTCCCAAGCCTGGACGCCTCACCAAGATTATCTTATTTCTTCTCTTGAGACTGTCCAGAGGAGATTTACTAAATTTTTGTTTTATAAATTCAATTTTCCTTATCATTCCTATCCTGATCGACTCTCCATTCTTAATTTACCCACCTTGTGTTCTCGTCGTATTTATTTAGATGAATGTTTTCTATTTAAACTTCATCATCGTCTGGTTAATTCGCGGCTAGCAAATAATATTCAATGGCGGATCCCTGTTAGGAATACTCGCACCAGTCAGTTACTAATTACTCCTTTCGCACGAACTGACATTTATTATCACTCAGCCATGGTGCGTCTTCCCAGAGTGCGTAATAAACTGGAACTTGGTTCATTTCCTCATTCAATTTTCATTTTTAAATCGTTACTTAAATCTAAAATTCTTAACATGTAATTCTTTCTAAAACTCAAATTTTTTTTTCTATTTTGCTATCTTTCATATTAGTTTACGTTCTGAATTTTTCTATATCTTTCTTTTGTCTTTTGTTACTCTGTTTATATTTTTTGATTTTAAACCTTGTAAGTGGGCCTCTGGCCTGTTAGGTTTGTTTTGTAAAATAATAAAATAAAATAAAATATGATTGCCTACTCTAATTTCCTGCCAGCTCTTTCACTGAGATCCTGGTTCTATACATATGTCAGGTTGTGTTACACTAACAAACATTATGCCAATTCCGTGTCACTATAGGACCTGTAGGATACCAAATTCACCTGAACATGTTGTGCTTTTTTTCTCACGCTAATAGCCTGGACTAACATTAGGCGTTCGTATGATTTGCTGGTTCTTTTAAGTACTTACCACGCACTCGCACAAATCTTGAATGTGCAATCATGGCAATGTGCATAAATACCATTTACCAATGCAGTTAGCTCTATCCATCTTTCCTTAATCTTTGTTTCATCAGCAATGATATTGCCGATGTTTCATGACAGAGCGTGATTTGGGGCTGATAACCACGTTTCAGGCTTTTCACTACTTTGTATGCCTGCCTTGTGTTGTTGCTTGCTAAACTTACATCAATACTTCTCAATTGGTCGTCATAGTATTTTTTTTCTCAATTCTAGTTATCTTATTCGCTACTCGTCTGATATTTTCATAGTGTTCTCCCTTCGTCCTGGTGTTCTTACCTGCGTAATATACTGGTTTCAAATCAGAACGTGTTACAGTTGAGTGGCGTGGGTCAATCGTGTTACTGAACATATAACCTTCTAACTATACCGAAGCGAATGTACGGAAGGACTGTAGTAATACGATGCCACTCACAATACGCTTTTACTCTAGAGTTGGAAAATCTTGCGTTAAAAATATGGATAATGAAGAAATTAATCTACTATTGAATCACCATCATCATCATCCATGGCACGATAGGCGTTAGCTTCTAGGGTTAATCTCCTCCAACCATGACGGTTCTGCTACCTCGTTCACCAGTTGAACACTTCCAACAATGATCTGCTATTAACTGGTATCGTGTTTTCTCACCGAACCCTTGATCTTCCCGCTGGACGTTTACCTTGTGTTCTGTTTTAGAATTTTCTTTGGATTGTGGAATAATTCATAGATCTCACCTTTGCAACATAGTTTCCATTTTGACCCTTGTTTCACTGCGCCATAGATTTTCTCGAGTACTTTGCATTCACATACGAGTATGTTCACTGCCTTTTCAGATTTGCCCGTCAGGATCAATGTTTCATCTGCAGATAACAGCACAGCTTCGACTAGCGATTTGTAAATATGAAACTTATTTTGCCTGTGCACAACTCTAAATCTTTTTTTTGTGGTAGGGAGGTGAAGGCATTTACGCCCGCCGAGTCTGGCAGTGTGGGACTCCCATGGAGGATAGCCTTGGACTATCCGCTAAACACCTCCCCTGTCAATCTGAGAACCTAGCCTTGAACCGTTTGACACATTACTTCGGGCTAAGCCTCGTTTCTCTACGCCGTTAGGCGCCACTGGGCTACAGGGATCCCTTTTCCAGCGGAAGGAGGAGAAGGGAGAGGGATTTCTAGAAAAGAGACCCCTCCGCCCTGGCCGCCTCCAGGCGCTCATATATTTTCCTTTTTATCTTAAAGACTGCCCGAGCGTAATGTGCCACACAGTTCCATTTGTCAACGGATGTGAGCATCTCTCCAGTGAGTTCATCCGGAGAGAGAAATCCCATTTCTTCAATGAGGTCACCGCGCTGCCTTCCCATCTCTTGCATACAAAAAATGTGTGGTAGGCATCATCGACCTCTCCAGCACAGAATATGCAGTCAGGAGACCGTGACTGACCAATCTTGTGCAGGTAAGACCGAAAGTATCCATGTCCACTCAGTAGCTGAGTTAGATAGAAGTCAGTCTCACCATGCCTTCGATTGAGCCACGGCCTCAGGTCACCAATAAGGCGTGCGCTCTAAACCTTGAAAGAAAAGGTATGGAGCAATAGGCGTTATTTCCGGCATTTGTCGGCCTCGAATATCGTGTTTTCGGCGCCTCCAAGTTTGCTCCAAGATCAACGAGTTATCCACACTTTCACGGTTATAGTCTCCTACGGTCAGGTTTTGACGGGCTGGAATGTTCTTTATGAGTTTAGTTTTTGCTTTATTAGCTTACTCGTACTTCAGATTCTTGGCTCAGAAATGCTTTTTTGCATCTGAGATTGATTATGCAATAATATTGACGTCATCAACATGTGCTATTACTTGTGTGGACTTAAATCAAGCTTCATGATTGAATGATTATTGATGATGCCAACATACTTTTGATGTCTCAAAACTTTCTTCATAGGCTTTTTCTCAACATTTAAGAATTGTGAAAAGGAATCATATGGGTTTACTTTAGACATTCGGTCTCAGAGGTCCGGCTCATTTCCAAAAGTTCATAACTGTTGTAGTAGATGCGTTAGCGACTTAAAGTTATTAATAGCTGAAGTTCTATTTATTTACTGGTGGTTGTCACGTACTTATGTTGCATCATGTGACTTTGTGCCAACAAGACATACCTTGATAAGTGCCAGGCATCATAGACCCCACCAGATTCACAGCGTTGCAAAATTGTAAGTATATAGTATTCTGCGAGTGAAGCTCGTATTTCTTGTGTTTGTTTGATATTCAATTGCGGTGTATTTTTCGTATTGTTTCACAAGATCCATATTTAGGACTGTTAGATAGTAATAATGGACCGTTCACTATAAGACGATGAAATTGAATGCTTATTGCTCGAAAACGCCCAGGATGAGCAGGCTTTAGATAGCAACAGTAGCAAAGAGGAGCATCATATGTCAACAAAATCATTATCGGACTCGGATTGATATGGAAGTGGTAGATATGGATACGGAGAGAGTAAGTGTAAAAATATTAATCCTAGTCATCTACCTGTACGACCTCGAAGTGAAAATATAATAACTTACTCACCTAGGCTGAAAAATACCGCTAGAAGTGCCAACATACCATTAAAATGTTTTCGCTGTTTATTCACCACAAAATGTTGGACGAGATATTGATATATACTAATATAAACTTACATATTGTTACATGTACAAATAATTCTGCAAGCTACTGTCGTAATCGTTTTCACAACCATTCACAACATCATGATCAACAAGCGAATGTACTCGAAAGCAAGAGAATCCACCAAGCATCATCAACATCCGAAAGTGACGTCACTTCACCATTCCTCGAATATTCCAGGTAGTTCACCAATGTACGAGAAATGGATTGAATGACTAGAGACCATATTTAAAGCCGAGCTGAATGAATGGGGGAATTATTAAAACCGCGATAGTAAAAACTGCGATAGAGTGGAGCGCGAGGTAAAGGCGATATTGATTGACAAGTGAAGTGATTGTTAGTGAAGACAGTGGTAATAAAAATTTATAGACTAGTGAATAACATGTTAATTAATTTTTGTGAAATGGTTAAGTTAACGATTGTGCATTTTTAGTAAATAAACTCTTTTAACTTAATTTAAAAGACAGTACGTTTTCACTTTCCCGGAACATTAAAATCATCGGCCGCGAACCATAACACGCGACAATATATCAGAAGATAAAATATATTCAAATGAGTACGGCATATGTTACACCGCGATTTGTAAAAATGAACCAAACCAGTTATAGGGCTTTCATTACTAGGGTTATAGGGCTTTCATTACTAGCCAGTCTATTTCGATTAAATCGACAAAGTCTCAAAGATTTGTTGGGGCCTTATGGAACAGGAATCAAAATATACCATCAAAATTACGATTTGACGATGTTAACACCCGAGAAGTGCGCAAAAGTATCTATAAATTGGCAAGTATTCGTTATTTTTTTGCAAAATTTCATTCGAAATTGCCAAAAATATTACGAGGCATATGAATTTACGGTAATCGGCGAAATTTAGTCACTTTTCATGGTTTTTGCAGGTTCAGACAATATATAGCCAAAAAACAATAACAAAACGTATTATATACCAAACTTAGATAGACCATTTTGGAAACCTTTTGATGTTATTGCTCATCTAGTTGTGCCGACGTCTGAAAGATCACTATGGACAGTTGGTTTTCCAGCTATGAACTGTTTGAACATCTGTTGAAGGAACATAAACTTACTGCTGTGGGTTTATTCAGAGCCAACAAAACGTGTATTTCAACCACATTCAAAATTAAGCGTATTCAATATTTGGCTCTCAACAAAATTTAACCAGATTGTCCTATTCATCCACACCAAAAAAGTGTGTTTTTATGCTGTCTTCACTTCATCATGACAGTGAAATTGACGTTCAAAGTGGATTCAAGAGTAAGCCTTCTATCATAATATTCTATAATGCAACAAATGGCAGTTTCGATGTTGTTGATAAATTCTATGGAGGATATGAACACCAAAAGATCGCTATTGACTTTTTTTCAAATTTTAAATACAGCTGGAATCAACAGCATGGTTACACAAGCCTTGAACTTTCCTCAAATGGCCTTTTGAAGAAGTACTAGTAGCTTTATAAAAGAGCTTGGACTTTCACTGATAAAGACACAATTATTCAAAAGAGAGATATTGGAAGACTTCTTTCACTTTTACGCAAAAGAATTGGTCAGCATTTGGGTTTTAATGAAAGTGAACCGGCTCAAAAAGTTCTTAATAGCTGCAAAATGTACATTTTGTATTCGAAACAAAGATCGTACAACAAACGTCTGTGCAGAATGTTTTCGTCCTAAAAAAAATAATTTGTTTGTAGGGAACACCTGAATTATTGGTCTCAAACTCTGACTGGAGAAGATTAACTATTGTATTTGAAAGGACAGAACTTTAATTCACTTTATGAAGCCAAAATGATCAGAATTTGGTTAGATTATGTCATGATTACCAAAGAGAATTAGTTTTAATTTTCGCTTGAACAATAAAAAAATATAATTAAATATTTGACGTAAAGAACTGATTGTTTTATTTGAAATATTCTTTATTAACTTTTAAATACATGTATGAATAAACATCAGATGCATGTTTTCTTAACAGGATTTAAAATGTGATATTTTATTTTGGGGTCTTGTAGACCCCACCAGGCTCTTGATGTTATTTTTTTTCAACAGGTTTACAAAAGGTTAAATAATTAACAGCAACGATTGGTTTGAAATAGTTTTTAAGCAATAATACGAGTACCTAAATTTTAATTTAGTTTCTTTCTAAATTTAGCTCAGCTTAGTGGTCAGTCCTCAAACCGGATAATGTCGATCGTCATCCTTGTTTTCAAACCCCATCCAAACTAAACAATTTGTTTGTTTAAAAATTTGAACCGGACATGCGTTGAATTTTGCGACGCTAAAGTCGTTGCACGCCACTGTTTATTCGATGTTTGCAATTCACTGAACACGCGAGATCCTTTTGGACTCTACTCACGAACGACTATCCCCGCGTCTGTTCCAAGTTCATTGATCTCCAATTATGCTAAGGTGTACCAACAAACCGCCGAGCTGATCTCCTCGCTGGAGTAGCCAAAATAATGTTAGGCATCCTACAAACATCAACGATAGGACAAGTATTTTGTTTCGCGGGAATTCGCAACGAAAGAGGAGAATAAGCATGTAAACTTGTTGTTGAGGAAGAAGATTGGATGGAGGAAGATTGGTTGCATAGAGACTTTTATTTTTATTTGGTGCAGTTTGGCTGGAGGATGCGGGCCTAAACATTATAAGACGCAAGCTGATACGTTGACAGGATTGCATTTTGGCTGAGAAAGTCTTGAGGAGTCGTTTGAGTGGTTGGTTGGTCGAAACATGAAACCATTTCGGGGTAATTCTAGAAGAGCGAGAAAATATCCCTTCGTCCTTCAATTGCTGCTAGTCTTTACCCTCGGGATTCTTTTATTAAAGCTGTCCGGTTTACTGTTCAGTGTCGTTTAATCGAAAATAGCACTCAACTAAGATATTGACGAGCAGGCTGCTCCTTTATCTTTCAGTATCAAGGAAATCAGCCACCATAGGCAGAACATAATGAAGGTACATTCTATTTGCTAAATAACACATCGCATACATAGGGAAATTGTTTGAGAGGGCAATCTATCGCACGCACACACTCATCAAAGAAAACTGCTCCCAGTTTGGGAAAGTTATGTGATAATTTGGGGGAGAGTTTGCATGCAACATACGCCTGCAAGGCTTCTTATCTGCAATCTTGAGCAAAAGAAGTAGATGACCGCGTACGCGACGTCTTCCAAGATACCCTCGATTGGCGTCGGCACTCTTTTTTAAGAGTCGCCTAGAATTTTCGGTTCTACTGTCTTCCGGCTTTGCTGTGTATGCGTTTGTCCGCGCGTTCTGATGTGTGACATTCGTCCCGCGTTTGGTTTCACATTCTGCGACTTGCATCCGCACCGATGCACTTCTTCGTTCACTGCAAGCATTGTTCGCTTGTGATTTCGCGAATGAGTGCTGCTGCAGTCTGCGCTAGCGTATTTTCGTCAATAGAATATTGCCATGCAATTTTTAGGGTTTTGTAAAATAATTTTACAAAACCCTACTAGTTTCGCGACCAGTCTGTCCGTCTGTCCGTCTGTCCGTCCGTCCGTCCGTCCGTCCGTCCGTCCGTGTGTCACAGCAGTTTTTCTCGGAAACTGCTTAAGCTAGAAACATCAAATTTTGTGTGCAGGTGTAAAGTGGTGATCTCTTCAAAGTTCAACTACAAAAAAATTTTATAAGGTATTTAAGGGGGGTCTCCCCATATAGGAGAGTGACCCCCCGAAAAAAAAATTTCATTGAAGGTAGCCGATATGGGTATCAAATGAAAGGTCTTGATGAGAACTTTTCAAAACAGGTCTTAATTTGGCAAAGTTTGCTTCGAGGGGCGCACAGGGAGGGGAAATGTACGAAAAATTTGTGTCCCCCCCCCTCGCGATTGGACACCTGTGATCCGAAAAATCTGAAAAAAGTCAGGAATGTAGGCCTTGGTGAGTACAACAACAACAAATACGTGAGAAGTCGCAATTCACTCAACTTTGTTAGTACTAGTAAGATTTATTGATTTTATGTTTTCTTGAATACAATCTTAACGGTACCCTTAAATTAAATGAAGTTCAGTACGTAGATGTCTATTTATAAGGTTGATCTCTCCTGAAAGTTTCATAAAGATTGAATCATATTTAGCGAAGTTATAGCGGTTTGAATTTTCCTGTATTACTATGGAACAATATGCGCTGCATTTATTACTATGGCAACATATGGCTATGGAACAACATGCGCCTTTTACCGACTCAGACACTACAATTTTGCTAGGATTTGCATGAAAATTTCAGGAATGATAGGTGTCATGTATATCTTTGAGAATCGGTTCAGTTAGTGGTATCAGTAATCGTAAAACAAAATAGTGGCTGTTTTAAATGCGAAGATTGAATAATTTTGAGTTATTCTTTCCCAACTTCAACGTTTAAGGTGCATGCTTTGAACACTTGATTCAATTGAATGAATGACTGAAGATGAGTACCTACAATTAATGCTCATAAGTGAAACAAGTCAAGGAGGTGGGAGAGAGCTCCTATCAAAAGGGTTTTGTAACCATTCTAGGATTCGAAAAAATTGGCCATTGATCGATGATAACAGTACAGGAGAGTGGCACCTGCAATTCATCAAACGTAGCCGATATGAGTATGAAATAAAAGTTTTCATGGGAGCTTTCAAAACAGTTGTTGAACTGTCAGTTTTTGCTTTAGTGGGGACACAGGGGGGGGGGGGGGTTGTAAATACATGAAAAATGTGTATTCTCCGTCGCGGATGGACATCTGAAATAATTATCAGGGGAGATATTTATGGGTATAACAATACCAAAAACCTCAGAAGTCGAAATTCGTTCAACTTTGTTAATAATAGTATGAGCTTCGTATTTCATACTTTCTCCAATAAAATCGTCTTTGACATGTTTCTTGATTTGATTCGATCTGCGTGACTGCAGTTTGTAAATTGAATACAAAACCCTTCTGACATGAGCGTAGGTCTGTTTACCCAACTTGTTCTTAATTACGTTCTTCGTTTGGATGTTTGCTTTTTTTAATCGTTTCGCTTTTGGGCTTTTTGCGATTAGCAGCGGCGAATGCATGTGGTTCCGTGGCAAATACTTCTGCATTTTTTCGGCGCGTTCTCCTAAGTAAACGCTCTCCTTCGCGAAATTTTGCACAAGACCAACAAACACATGTAAGAAAGCTCGAAGCGGACAACGACCCTCGCTGCCGCTTATTTGTTTTTGGGCTCTCTGGTGTTTGCAATTGCATTGCGACTTTTGTTTGCATTTGATGACGGCGTCCATTTAAATGCAGTTTGAAGAGTATTTATTGCATGCTTCAATGTGGGGGAATTTATTGGCAAAGGAGGCAATATTTTTGAAACCAAAATTCTCACGTAATTATTAGTTCTTGTAATAGTTTGAATTAATGATCATGTACATGCATACTATGCATCTGCTTTTTCATTGCTTTGCTGGTGGCAGTTTCTTTATTGGTTTACGTGAAAGACACGAGAAAATTGAAATTAAAAAAAAAACCTACTGCAGTAATTTGACTTGCATTTATTTTGGGCTTAGAGAAATCCACGACGTGGATATACATAGATGCATAAATGATTACATACATATGTTGATTGATGCGGACAAATTAAAGCACAATATCCTTCAGTAAGTGACCGGCTAATGCTTTCGCGGTCTGCTTGAATTGAGGTTTACGTATGTGAACAGGTGGCAAATCATTTCTTTTCGCGAATAGATGTATCTTCGCCCTTTCAAAAAGTTCCTTATTTTCAAAAGATGGGAATTGGTTGTTAACCAGAAAATATCAATCAATATTATTTTTATACATCGATTATATTTTACAGTCCGCGAAAATACCATAGGACATAGCACACTAATAAATGATTTAAGGGGAAACCGAGTCGGTAAAAGAAAACACGAATAATTAGCTCATAAGGGCTAAGGTGAACTGTAAAATATGATTGACCTCCGGTAATTACTTACTTCTTTGGAATTTTTATCGCTGGAGCTCCCAGATTCGCGTCAGAACTATAAGGCACTAAACTGTTGTTAGTTAATTTAAAACCTTTTGCGATTAAACATCAGACAGAGGATCAATAACCAAACCAACCCATATTTTTTTTTGAAAATTTGAAAAATAGTAAAATATGCTCCGAGGAAAGAAATGAAGTGAAAGGAAAAGAAAGCTCGTGAAGCAGCTTAAAAAGGATGGAAAAATTAATTTGTAAATTGCGCGGATACTGAAGAAAAATCAAACAGCGATCTCAAATTATTTAAAGGATCCCATTAAATACAACGAGAAGCACACAGGAGATCGAACACCAGCAGTTGCTGAACGAAAGTGGCTCATTCTGCGAGTTGCTTCAAATTCAATGGCTACGGTAAGGGAGACCAGTGCACAGGCAGATGTACATACAAACTTACGACATTTTCAACGTATTTTGCAGCAAGTTGGGCATTTACAGCAGAAAAAGTTGAATTGCAAGCCTCTAATGACCCAGGCACATAAAGACGCTCGAATAAAATTTGTACGAGTGTGGGCGGAAAATTGTGGTGATCCCTTTTTTTCTGACGAAAAACGGTTTCATTTAGATTGCCCTAATGGTTTCCGATATTATTTCCACGATTTGCCGAGGCAGCCTCTAATTTTAAGCAAATGTCAAATGGACGGCGGTGAAGTCATGTTATGGGCAGGAATTTAACAGCAAAACGGATGTCGTATTTGTGGACTATTAAATGGTCGGCAGTAGTTATTGTATATTACACTAATCTGGCAGCAGCTAACGCATCACGCTGCAAACATTTCTGGTAGAAATTGCATTTTCAACCAGATAATACGCCAGTTCACAACGCCTACATATGACGTGCGCCAATATTTTAAGCAGCATAATTTGAATGTTCTCCATGGCCAGCTCGATCTCCGGACTTAAACATAATGAAACACTAGCCATCGCAAGGTTGAAAAGATTAAAAAGCCTTCTTCTCACACGCGTCAACAATATTTATCGGCGATTTTTGGACCACAACCATTCCTCGTTGGCTTTGTTGAATTTACGAGTACACCTCAAGAATGTCCGGAACTTAATCCGTTCATACTTCAAGAGTGAGGTCAACAATCAATGGGCGGAAAAATCGAGGGGTATTAGCCCACAGGACCCAGATGACGTTTTCATGAAAGTGAATAGCTTATTCCGCAAGAAGTCTCGAGTGAAGGTATCGAATCTTGAAGTTACTAGTGATGAGATAAATCTTCTCGATAGGGCTGGTATCGAAATTGATAGCACGACTCCGGATAGAAATGGAAACAGAGAGAGATTGCATAAACTTGCGCTGATTGGAACACATTTTGAATTGGTTCATCTACCAAACCCTGAGAGAGGGAATGAAATATTTTCAGAGGTCGTTGAAGCAAAAGTTTCCGACCTGAACGGCCAATCAATTCTTCATTTCAATGAAACATTAACATCTGACCTCATACCGAGCTTGAATCTTATTGATTATTTTGTCAGCTATGAAGACTTGTGCTTCATATTCCGCCGGATAAAAAACAAGAAATCATGTGGTACTGATGGTATTCCAAATGTAGTTCTCCGACATTTGCCTAAGGTTGCTATTAGGAATTATTGCATATTGTTCAACAACATGTTGAGCAATTTATATTTCCCAAATGAGTGGAAAAAGGCTAAGGTATTTCGAATCTTGAAATAATGAAAAGAATATTCATGCCCTAAAAGCTATCGCCTAATCAGCTTGCTGCCTAACATCAGCAAGGTGTTTGAAGTGATACTCAACAGAGCATTAAACGCCCACATTGAGGAATATGAGTTGATGCCGAATTGCCAATTGCGTTTTCGTGCCAGGCATTCGACCACACATGCAATAATGAACGTAACCTCAGACATCTGTTGGAAACTAAATGATAGACAATGTGTTGGAGCATGTTTCATCGATATGGAGAAAGCCTTCGATACGGTGTTGTTAGATGGACTAATTTTTAAACTCCTTCAGGACAAGTTCCCTAGACACCTTGTCGCCATGATGTGCAATATGTTATACGGGAAATCGTTTGTTGTAACTGATGGAAATCTGACAACAAGGCGCGAATTCAAGGTCTTGAATGGTCTACAGCAGGGAACAGTTACTGCGCCTCTGCTCTTCTCAATCTTCATTCGCAAGCTATTGAACGGTTTTGATTTTAATGTCTCGCCAACGCGATCATTGGTAGCGTTTGCTGATGATCTGATCATCTAAACGGCAGACCGAAAAGCTACCATAGTTCAGAGAAATCTCCAAAAAATGTTCAATGATGTACAGCTGTACACTGATAATTGGAACAAGTTTGAAACAATCTTGCTTCGGACAACGCTGCAGGGGGCCAGTCAAGACCTGAAACGTAATTGGAAAGATTTCCACATCATGGCTGGCGAGAATAGTTTAGAACGAGTTCCACAGAAATCCTGTGTTCGATACCTCGGTGTTCATCTCGATCAGTATCTGTACTATACTGAACATGTCAAAATCATGCTCAGTAAGGCAGTAAAAGTAGTCATGGCCTTACAAAAACTCTTTCATTCCAAATACATTGACCAGAAGGTCAAAATTATCTGTTACAACACCCTGGTTAGACCAGTTTTGACATATGGATGTCAGATTTGGTACAACCAGAGTGCTAGTACTATGGAAAAATTAAGAGTTTTCGAAAGGAAATGTCTTCGTGCATGTACTGGTTTGTACAGAAAGCCTAAGACGGATTGGAAACATTATATATTGAATAGAAGAATTTATCAAACTGCTGAAGTGACGAGGGTCGATATCTTTATATTGAAACTTCTTCGGAATCATATCGCAAGATCTATGACTGTGAGTGAAAATCCTTGGATTTCACAGCTGTTCCACTCTACAAACGGGTATATTGCGACTTGTCTCGCTACTGGCTTCGTTCCTCCAGAAGCATTCGTGTGTTTGGACATGAATCGATATGTTTTTGATTCTGACGGCGATCCAGTCATATATCTTATATATAGACGGGCCACCGATAAGAAGATAAAATATCCTCCGAATTTGAGTTCACGAGACCAACAATTCCAATGGAGATACTCATTTGCTTGATTCGTTGAAGCTGATCGAATTGAGACGGCGCAATCCAGGTATTGGTGGCTGAATGACAATGTCTAAATTATTCATGTTTATTTTCAGTTTTTGTGTTTTTCGTTATTTAGTTTTTTGAATTTCAGCACATTATTGTTACATTTAGTATTGTTGTTTATTTGTGTTAAAAATTAGTTTATTATATTAGGTTAGAGATGAGATTAAACGCATATGTTAGGAATATTACGATCGAATTTTTTAGTATGAGATAAAGTTTTTGATTGAATTTTCTTAGAATGAGGTTAAAACATATTAGGTGTAGGATCAAAGTTCACTGTTGTGTTTAAATTATAAATAATTTTAGGATAGTGAAGGTTGGTTTTTTTCTCCTAATCAAATAATAATAATATATGTAATAATCTTTATTAATTTGAATTTACTATAGTTTTTCTTGCTGAAATATGTTTCATGATAACGTATAAATTTAGAATTAAGTTTTTGTATGTTTATTGTTTGGAATTTGCTTTATATTCTTTTAAATTTATACCAATTAGTATTGAATAAAGCGCTTTTGACTTTGATTTTGACTTTGACATAATGAAAAACTTGTGGGGGAAGCAGCTTTAGTTTACGCTCATGGATGACAGTTTAAAAAGTAGACAAGCTGAAAAGTGCCATCACGGAGCAGGGATCGAGCAGCAAAAGATTTTTCGAGGTTTTTTATGAATATTGAAATTTGGAAGAAATTGGAAATTTTAGGAATCACTGAATTTCGGAGGAATCTTGGAGGAAATTTTTTTTGGAAACTGTGGAAGGGGAAAGGAGTTAAAGCGCTTTGGCGAGGCGCATAGTGCAAGCATGAGTAGGGAAACAAGTGGAATGACAGGAGTGGAGGAACGGAGCTGAATTAGAATTGGAGAAATAGAAAAATAAACGAAAACAAAGAAAAGATAATTATTTAGTCTTTTTTATGTTTTATTATTCTTATTTATAATATAATTATTTTGCTATTTAGTCTTTTAACTACTAGGCAATAAGGGTTTCAATTTTTAGTTTCTTATATTTGCCCGCGAAAGTATTCCAAGGGGGGGGGGGAAGCAATGAATATGAAAAGCGCTCTGCCGCTAAATTTAACTTCACGCGGAAAGGCTTGCAGCGTTTCTGCGAGGAATTCGAGGGGACATAAAGGAGGAGTTTGTTTTGGATTTGCTTGTTAGTTGCAAGATCCAACGGCAAGTATCGAAAGTTTCCCGTGACATGGAGATGGACGAAGGTAGAAGTTTCATGGACAGTGGTGACAAGGGCGAGGCTGTCATAAGGCCAGAAGCCGGAAAAAGGCCAATAGGTTCTCCGATGCAGGAATCTACTTCAAAGGATATATATATATATATATATATATATATATATATATATATATATATATATATATATATATATACATACGTATTCATCTAGTGATTACGTCTTTAAACCGAATGATTCCCAATAGAACCAGGGCTTTTGCTAACGAGCGATTTGAACAGACCCAGGAAAATATCCAACCCGGCTCTTGTATCACCTCATATCAATCGGACAACTGGCAGAAAAAGGCTGCCCGGGGCCCTCATTTTTGATGGATTCATGCTCATGGATGATAAAGCTATAGCTGACTCTATCGTCCTGTGACTCACTTGGTTGGCACCGGAGCGAAATTCCAAAAAATTAGCAGGAGCTAATTGAAACTTCAATTATATGCTTAAAAGGCTTCCCCATGTTCTCTTTGCTCTCCTCACGATCATTCTGAATAATTGCATTAACAATTGCTACTTCCCTCAGCAATGGAAATGCGCATAAATATTTGCAATACCGAAGAAGTCGGGCAGTAGTGACTTAGTCGATACTCGTCTGATTTCGCTGCTTTCATATATTAGTAAGCTGCTTGAAAGGATAAAACTTGAAGACATCATACAATTCTCTGCGGGGGCACGAATTGTGCCGGAAAGGCAATTCGGCTTCGAAAAAGCCCACTCCGCGGTGGATGCTATGGCCGTATTCCAAGCCGATAGCGCAACAATAAGCTTGTTGTAGCTTGCCCGATCGATGTGGAGAAAGCCTTTGGCTCTGTATGGGTCAATGGGCTTCTCTTCAAAATGAAAAATTTTGGCTTTCCGGCCCATATTGTAAAAATTATAGGCAGATTCATGAAGGAATGAGCTGCCTTTGCGGTGGCTGGTGGAGCTACGTCTGACCCATTTTGTATTGACTCGGGGGTCCCACAGGGGTCTATATTAGGCCCGTTTCCTTTAAATATATTCACCTCCAACGTCCCGGGCGTAAGAGATGAATACAAGCCCGGAATCCAGGTGAACCTCTTCGCTGATGACTTGTTAGTGTGGTCATCTGAGCACGATTTGCGCTTTGCTAAGATGAAGCTCCAAAAATATTCGAATCTCTTACTGCATATTGCCGAAAATGGGGAATCAAGGTAAATGTAAAGAAAAGTGAATTAATTGTGTTCAAGGATCCCTACAAAAACTTTGGTCATCATGCAAGAGGCATCTGTGACTTCAGGATTAAGTTGGATGGGCAGATGGTACACTGCTCTAGGCAAACGAAGTACTAAGGGGTGGTTTTCGACAGGAGCGCTACCTTCAGTGCTCACATTGATAATATTTTGAAAAAAAAATGACTTGTGCGTACCATCTTCTTATACCTCTTTTCAGGAAACATTCGAGTCAAGGTTTTGGCATATAAAGCCTTGATTCGTCCGATTACCACACATGCGATGATGATATGGATTGGAGCTCCGAAAGCAAAATGGGTCAAGATAGGGTTAGTGGAGTGAAAAATGTTTTGGGCTTGCGCAGGCCTATACAGACGGGAGGACAGACGGTCTTACCCTAACGAGGCGCTGTACCAAGAGACAGGAATGGAGCCAATGAAATCACATGCAGAAAAGCTGGTGGAATCGGGAATCAGGAGAGTCAAGGAACACAAGGCAGGAGCGGACAAACGCTCAATGGATGCAGCGAATGAGTAGTTTTAAGGTAGTATTAAGGAAATAATGTACTAAATTTTAAGGAACTCAATTTTTAAAACAGTATTTGGTAGAGCAAATGAATTTTACACCAAACTTTTTTTTTAATCTATTAAAGTTTGATAATGTTGTGGGTGTCAACAATTTAAAATCTTGTTTTCTCGTAAAAAATTAGTATTGTAATCAAAGTAAAATTAAATTATTATTGAACTTCGGGAAAAGCCCTAAGGTACGACCCGCATGAATATTGTTAGGATAAGTTATCTATGAATTGTATATATGTAAAAAATTTAGAAATCAACAAATAAAGATCTTGAAAAAAGTGCCACCACGGAATCATGGGCGCAAATCGACCAAAATTATATAAGAAATTTATAATCTTCTTTGCCAAAAAGGATGACATAGATTGCTGTAAGTTTTTGCAATGGAAAAGTGTTTTGTGTCTTTTTCATTCAGCTTATATCCTGAAACAAGTTTGCTATAATAAATAAAGGAAAACTACAATAAGTGTTAACAACATTACTTTATTGAAATTCTTTGAAACAGAAATCGAGCATCGTCAATACTATCAAATTCAAAACCAAATAATTATTTCAATAATAAATAATTAATATATTTTGAAGAAAGTTTTTTAAGATGTTATCCTTGAATGGTGAGGACTTCCTGAATCGATTAGTAACAAACTACTTGGGCTCTTCCAAAAATTCAATTTTATGCTGCAAAGTAGCAGCGATATGGCAACAAATACAGGGCTGGATTATTCACCACCGCTACCTAGGGGCTCCGCTTCCCATGAGAAAATAAACAAGTTAGGTAGACAGAAGGGTTTGTACTCAACTTACGAAATGTAGTCACCAGCAACGAATAAAGTCAAGAAATATGTCAAAGAGATGTGCAAGTTTACAAGAAAATCCATTGTTTTTCAATTTTCAACGGTCGCCATTTTGTTGCAAACCAACTTAAATCACTCAAATCATGAATTTTCGAAAATATTTATATTACCGATCTTATCTGGAAATTTGCAGAATCTCAAATCAAAACTGCAGTGCCTCATTCGATGGAAGGACCATAAAATATGTACCAAAATCATGTGTTATTGTTGTTGTAATGGGAAAAACTTCAAATGGCTATAACTTCCGTGAATATGATTCGATTTTCATCAAACTTACAGAGTAGAAAGAACTATTATAAAAATATTTATATACAGAATTTCGTTGAGTTTAAGATTTTATTGGGGAAAATGTGAAATTCGAAGATCATACTATTACTAACAAAGTTGAGCGAATTTCGACTCCTGGGGTATTTGTTGCTTTTGTACTCATAAGCACCTACCACCATAATTGTTTTCAGATTTTGCAGATCACAGGTGTCTAATCACGAGGGGGGTGACAGGACGCGATTTTAGTAGGGTTTTGTAAAATTGTTTTACAAAACCGTAAACAAGTGGACATATTTTGACTACCCGAGAAAATACATAGTTAGTAAGCACTAGGAAATTCATTGAGCGCTTTCTGAAATAGTCAATTATTTTGTTTATTTGACATTCACATACCAATTCTCTTTTTTCTTGAAACGCCATCGTGCTTTGCTTTGTTCTGTGAGCAGAAGCGTTTGGACTCCTATTTTTAGTGTCTAAAACATGTATGGAAGTACAGACTTTACAAATTTGTAGGATGGATTAAGCAGATAAGTACTAAATAAGGTAGAGGGGTATTAGTTCCGTTTGTTCTGTTTCACCTCGCTTCTGTTTTCATCGGGGAGTGTGGTCTGATACGGAGAAAATCCCGTCAGAGTTTGTAACAAGTTGTTCGAGTATAATGCTAAAATCAAGTTTCGGTCCTTTGCTTTGTTTGTGTAGCAATGTCATAGAGTTTGTCATAACGTCAGGCTCGTGTGCGAGATTTTATAGGTGCGTCGCATAATTGGAGACTGCCTTGTTGTGGAAGAAAGATCGTACGTGCTTTTTGTATCTTGTCATTAGTTTCTGTGTTATCCTTCCTATGAATACCATGTTGCAGTCCTTCGATGTCAGTTTATACATTATATGCCGCTGTTCTTATATGTATATTGATGCATCATTCAGTTTTGGTTTCAGATTGTTTCCAATGTTGTTGTTCGTTTTGAATGCAGTTTGCAGTTGGTATTTTCTAAAGGAGTTTGATAGTATACGTGTCTTTTTATCTACGTATGTTAACAAAATCCACTGATAGTCGTTTTTAAGTGTTTCAGTCAGTCAGTTTTAGTGTGTTACAGGTATTTTGAATCAAAATACTCAAGTGTATCAACTTTTGTAGTGACCTTTTAAACGTTTGGTAGCACTTCAAATTTTTAAACACATTATATATGTTGTTTCAAAGCATTTGTTTGTGCTGCTTCCACTTGAAAATCGCTATCAATAAAAGAACCATTAACTTTGGACTTTAAATTCAAGTCCTTGCTTTTGCCCTGGCTTAGACTTGAACCCGGCTTCTTAGATCAAAAGTCCTAAGCCCTTGCATTTGAGCTTAATAATAATAATATTCAATTATTTTATTCATTTGATATCTGCAGGTTAGTTCTGCTTATTCTTGAAAAGCCGTCAGGCCTTACTTTTGCGAATGAGCAGACGCGTTTTGACTCCTGTGAGTCATCTTCAATGTCTTTCTTTAGATACTGAAAATAACAAACCAAGACCAGAAGGCCTTTTTGAAATACTCGTAGTTCACGCAAATACCTTATTAGTGAGAATAACACTGCGTTTCCACTTGATACTGTTTGTGCCATGTCTAACCCGCCATCTTTATCTAGGTGGCATTTTCGTGATTTCCAATTAAGGGTCGATTCGACTCATCAGCAATTCGAAATTTATTAATCGCCTCATAGTTACCATATCCTTTTTGCTAATTGAAATTGGTAAAGTTCCCTCATGCGCACGGAAAATATGCACAATTCAAAGCACATAAGGTCGTTTTATAGTCTGTGTTGTCTAGTGGTTAGAGCATGAACACATAAGCCGAAAGTCCCAGGTTCAAATCGCGTTGGGAGCAACGTGATTTAGTTCAGGGGATTTTTCGGACAGACTACGAGTGTTCACTCAGTGGTGATATGTACTGATTTAATCAAATCATATCATAGCTGAGCAAGCACACGGGAGCATGGTACTGACCAAACTAACTTCCAAAAAAATCAATATGGTCATGAAAATGAGATACTCTATCTCTAACCGAAGGCCCGAGAGGGGCTGTAGTGCTACAAAGAAGAAGCAGAAGATAAAAAAATCCCCGTTGGCAGCACCAGCCGGAAAGGTAAATTTCTCGTATGTAGCATAAAGCTTCGAAAAAAAATTTGGCTTGCCTACTACTCAACTTCTTTCTGCAATTTTCGTAGTACCACATGGGTATTTATTAACATAAAAAAAATCTGGCCACGTTCGTTCTTAGAGACCTTTTATCGGGGCGCAAATATTTTGCTAATTAAATTGAGTTGCATACGTATGGATTACATATTGAAAATCGGCGGATCATAAATTGTTGTAAACATATAAATACCGGTTTCGCCCTTCTCGCATTTGCTGTTTACACAGTTCACAGTGGTAACCACACAAAGGCTTAAATAGCTCGAATAGTTAATTTCAAAAGATTTCCATGAAAGTTTAATCAGCACTTGCGTTGCCATTAATATATACATTTTCAATTTTTTTCTGAACTATGAGGGCCGTCATTTCAATTTTTATTGAAATCGGCTGCTAAAAATATTAAGCTGTAAATTTTCGACTTTTTCATTTGTCATTCGATTTGCATAATTAAATTAAATTAACTTGCGTTAATAACTTATAATTTCAAGTTTCAACGGAATCTGTTGAGAATCTTGGCTGCTACAGAAATAAAAAAAATTGTATGCCACCCCCCTGTATGGGGAGACCCCCCTTAAAATACCTTAAAATATTTTCTTGCACTGCAAATTTCAAGAGGCACCACTTTTGACCTACGTAGAAAATTTCTTCATTCTAGCTCATGTGTTTTGCGAGAAAACTTGTTTTGACGCACGAACAAACGGACGGACAGACAGACAAGTCGCGATTTTATAATTTTTTTAGGGGATTGTTAAAAAGATTTTACAATATCTTAAAAATGGTCTGGTTTATAAATTCTATCAAGTAAAGTCATTTAAAACGTTATCATGAAAAATATTCATTATTTCAGTTGGCACTAAAATAGCGAATTGCGCTTGCCTTCTGACCTTTGGGGGCCGCCATTTTGAATGCATGCATTTTATTTTGGATTATTTTAAATCTTTGTATGCTAGGAACTCATCAATCAATGTACTATCTCGTTCAAATAGAAGTTTCACTCTAGACAGGGCAAAATAATTCAATTTTTAAAGAAAATGGCAGCTAAAAATATTAGGCTTTAAATTTTCGACTTTTTTATTTTTCATTCAATTTTAATAATTTCCTGCATAATACAAGAACATAGTACAGAGATCCATAATCTCAAGTTTCATCAAAATCCGCTGGAAAATGTGACCGCTAGAGGGCCACAAAAACCTGAAAAAAACGCATATTTAAACGGCCGCCATTTTGAAATTTGCTCATGCATGATCACCAAAATATCAAAGACTGTAGGCCTAAATAATGTCTATCTTGAAACCGAATTTCGTATATGTCGGATTAAAATTGCGACTTTGAAAAGCCTTTGAAATTTCGCCCTTTAACTGGCCGCCATTTTGTTTTTTGCAACCTGACCTCCAATTTTTTCACGTAATTCTTTAGATACTTATAATTTCTATCAAGTTATCAAATTTCATGAAAATCTGTTAAAAGCTTTGACCACTATTACAACAACAAAATTTTGCACGTTTTTTGACCTTTGAGCGGCCGCCATTTTGTTTCTGCCGTACCGACTTTGGATTTTTTATTGTGAGATTCATCACATACAGCAATGAACCTTTGTACCAAATTTCATCCAAATCGGAGCTATACTTTGGTCAGAACAGAAATCACGATTTTTCGTCTAAAATGGCCGCCATTTTGTTTTTGCCCGGCCGATATAGCTGGTTCACGAACTTAACCGAGATAATTACCCAATACACCTTTCCTGAAAATTTGGTGAAAATTGAAGCAAAATTGCAACCTCTATCGTGGTCACAAATTTCGTTATATCCCATATATATATATATATATATATATATATATATATATATATATATATATATATATATATATATATATATATATATATATATATATATATATATATATATATATATGATGCTCTCCGCAATAGGTAAATTTCTCTCGAGAAATTTACCTAAAAAGGCAAGAACAAATCATGACATTTCATAATGAATAACCAAGAGTTATACTTGTATATAACAGGGACTAATAATAAGTTCACAAGAAATTAACTAACAATATAGCTTATCATAAGGAGCAATAAATAATAACTGTTTATAGATATAACATGATTGATAATACGTATAAATATGTACCAATTAAATATGGCCCAAGATGAGGAATTATGGCAATAAATAGTATCTAAATATGAGAACGGCAAGCCTTTAGTGTGGTCAACTGAAATCGCTGAAAAGCGAAGGGAGTCTCACAAGCTCCGACGTGAAGCTCAACGGGCGTGGAACTGTGACGAGGCATGCAAGCGGGTAGCAGCATAAAAGTCGGCCAGGAAATGCCTTCGCAAATTGATTAACAGTAGCAAGGCTCGCTGCTGGCAAGACCTAGTGGACAATGCGAACAAGGATCCGTGGGGCCTTGGCTACAAGCTAGTTATGCGGAAGCTTGGTGCCCTACGGAAGCCTTGTATGCATGACACGGAAAAGATGGACGCGATAGTGCGGGGACTCTTCCCCGCCCATCCCGTCCGTGTTGACACTGTCCATGGTGAAACAGTAGTCGGGTGTCCTTTCTTCACACAGCCAGAGCTGGAGGAGGCAGTCCTCTAATTGAAAGCGAGTAAGGCTCCAGGTCCAGATGGTGTTCCGGCTGAGGTGTTGTGGCTCCTGACTTGCTGCTCAGCACATTCAACGCTTGCCTACGGGGTTTTCCCGGTACGATGGAAGGTGGCGAGGCTCGTGCTGATCGACAAGGGGAAGGGAAATCCCGAATCGCCGTCTGCATACCGCCCGTTATGCATGCTAGACACGCCTAGGAAAGTGCTAGAGAAACTCATCAAGGGAAGACTCACTCACGCAATTCGTGCTGCTAGGGACCTATCTCCTCGGCAGTACGGCTTTAGAGCAGGACATTCTTCCATTGATGCAAATGCAGAAGCAGTGTCTGAGGCATATAGTCGCACCAAGCGAAGGATCGTCCTGTTGGTAACACTCGACGTCAGAAACGCCTTCAACTTAGCTAGATGGGTGGATATTCTGGATACGCTGGAAAGCTCCATTCAAGTTCTAGAATATCTAATGCGGCTTTTGAGGAACTACCTAAAGGACCGAAGCCTGCTCTACGACACGACACAGGGCCAACGAAGGATGGAAATTACAACGGGTGTTGCCCAGGGATCTATCTTTGGCCCGGACCTGTGGAACGTGTCTTACGACTGAGAATTTAGATGCCAGATGAGTCAAGCTTCGTCGGCCATGCGGATGATGTTTCGGCTCTGGTCACTAGACGCACCGTCGAACAAGCGCAATTTAGGCAAGGTATGCTAATGTGCCGAGTCAGGGACTGGATGACTGCTCGCGGGCTCAGTTTAGCTCTGGAGAAAACCGAAGTGATCATCTTGACAAAAAAGAGAATCTCTAGAG
This sequence comes from Odontomyia ornata, assembly GCA_963969285.1. NCBI lineage: Eukaryota > Metazoa > Arthropoda > Insecta > Diptera > Stratiomyidae > Odontomyia > Odontomyia ornata. The sequence goes on along the minus strand of OZ017739.1, from coordinate 267,762,220 downwards.
TAAGGACGATCAGTATTGGAGACATACAAATCGAATCGAAGCCAGCGGTGAAGTACCTGGGGCTACTGATCGACTCGAAGATTAGTTTCTCTGAGCAAATCAGGGCAACGGCTGAGGAGGCTGCTTCGGGAGTATCGGCTCTGAATCGACTTATGGCCAACTTAGGGGGACCCAGCCCGTCAAGAAGACGCCTCTTGATGAGTGCTGTAAGGAGGTATACCGAAAACGTTTGGCACAGGTACAGAGAAGAGGAGCACTGAGAATTGCATCTTCGTATCCAACTGTCTCTGACCCGGCGGTGAGAGTTATTGCAGGCGTGATACCTGTTGCCCTCCTTGCTAGAGAGCGCCGCACTATTTACCTGCGCTGAAACGAGGATGCGAGGGAGATAGCTCTCCGCGAGGAGAGGCAGCGCTCGCTCAACGATTGGCAGCAGTCTTGGGTCAATTCCACGAAGAAAAGGTGGACTGCGCGTCTCATTCCGGATGTGAGACCATGGCTGAATCCAAGGCATGGTGAGACTGATTCCTAGCTGGCCCAGCTTTTGAGTAGGCACGGGTGTTTTCAGTCTTCCCTGCACAAGATTGGTAAGTCACGGTCTCCTGACTGTCGGTTTTGCCCAGCAGAGGATGACAATGGCTGCGACACATTTTTTGCGTGTATAAAATGGATCAGGCTGTGAAGGGAGCTCTACAGGGAGACGGGAGAGCTCACCCCGGATAATATAGTTGCGGTGATGCTCGAATCGGTTGACAACTGGAACCAGGTGGCACATTATTGTCGGGCAGTCCTAAAATATAAAAGGGACTCACAGCAGCCGGGGGTGTTGGGGCTGGGCGATCGCTTGTCTTGTCTTCCCCTCTCCCTTCCCGCTAGAAGAGGGATCCCCCAGCTTGAAGACGCCTCACGGCGTAACAAAACGAGACCTAGCCCGAAGAAATGTGTCAAACGGTCCCAGGCTAGGTTCTCAGGACGACAGAGCAGGTGTTTAGTGGGTAGTCCAGTCGCACTATCCCATTCACAGATGGCGCCACCAAAAAAAATTTATGTCAAAAGTCTCATTTATTATTTCTACAGACACCAAACTTTACATGTTGATCAGAGGTGATGATTTTGAGCTTCAAAAATTTTTTCAATGGTTTTAAAAGGAGGGGGCTCCTTCTAATTCGGAAGGAGAGCCCCATTTTTTACCAAAGGCAGCAACGTGGGGTCTTGATAAGAGGTTTCCAAAACAGGTCGCGAAACAGTCGAACCAGCTTTGTGGAGTGCGGTGGGTGGGAAAACGTACGAAAAATTGGTGGCCCCCTCTCTCTCGATTGGAACCCTACGATTCGGAAAATCTGAAAAAAATCTTGGAGGTAGGTCTTTATGAGTACAATAATGTTAATGAGTACACAGCAAATACTTAGAAGCCAAAATCCTCAAAACTTTGTTAATAATAGTATGAGCTTCGAATTTCTCATTTTCCCCAATAAAATCGGACCGATACAACTCAACGAAATTCGATACTCAAGTAGTTTTACAAAAGGTCCTCGTGGCCTGTAAATTTGAAGAAAATTGAATCATATCCACGGAAATCGTAGGCATTTGAAATTATTCTAATTACAACAACAATGCATGATTTTGGTATTCTATGGACTTTCCATTGAATCAGACACTGCAGTTTTTAAAAATTTCTAGGTAAGATGAATAGCATAAAAATGTTTGGGGTTTCATAATGTGAGAGTGATTTCAGTTACACTGCAACAAAATCACGACAATTGAAAATGCAGAAACAATGGATTTAGCTTTAAACGTGTACATACTCGTACGTCTCTTTGACTTGTTTCTTGAATTTATTCGTTATTGTTGACTGCTGACAAAACTCTTCTGACAGAATCGTAGGTCTTTCTACTCAACTTGTTTAATCCTGAATCTAATTGAAAGGGTTTTATAACAGCGAGAAATAATCAAAATCGAAAACCCCATGAAACACGATCCCGCTATTCCTTTCAGCAAATTATTTGTTTTTTCATCTCGCTAACTCTCGCATGTTTCTCCTTTCACTTTTCTACCATTTAAACGCTATTAATCTAATAATCCGATTCAAATGCTACTGTAACGCACCGTAAACTGCATCTCCATTTGACTATAGTCGACAAGAGAAAAATTGGCTCCAGAATGTGTGATAAAAAAGTGAAACGATTGCAGAAAAAATCTGGAAAAATCTACTCCTACACTTTGGCAAGCCACAATTTCAATACGTTCAAGCAAAAAAGCAGAAACATGGCTCAATAAAAAAGTGCCAATCCCGAAAGGAAAAATCGTACTGAATGCACTCTGTACACGTGGAAAAGGAAGAAAAAAGAAGTGCTCTCGTCAACCTTTGGTCGAACGCGATGGAAAGTGGAGATGAAACTTTTTCCCAGGCATCCCTTATTGTTTTCTCTTGAAATAGGGTTTGCTCTGCTTTCAGTACTTTTCAAAGCGTCCCGCCATCATACTCGGCTGCATGCATGTTGCAGTAGAATATTCACACATGATTTTGGGTAGCGCGTGATGTCGAAGACAATCAACAAACGACACCAGTATAAGGGAAAAGGACGAAGCCACCACATGGGTCAACGGGCGCAGCATCAAATGCATTTGATACATTCCCGAATCATGCAAGTAATATTGTAACATAGGTGATGGATTGCATCGAAACGTTTAAGCCAACCCATTATCCTTCATGCACACATCCTTTGGGGGCTCCGCCAGTGCGCTCTATCCAGTTCGACTGCACTTCGTGCTTGTTAGTGCCAACATCAGCAGGAAGTGTTCGGTTTTGAAATCGGGGAGTCGGTATAAGGTGCATTTCAAGCGATTATTAAGGTTGCTCATATGTTGGGTCCTTTCCGGTGCATCGGCGGGCAAGTTGCATTTGTTAGCGCCTCTCGTGGCCTACGGATTTGCATGTGATGAATCCAGGTCGTGCTGCCACGTTGTCGCACCATTCTTTGAAACTCGTCCTTGAAAAACGGCAGCGGCGACGGTTAAGAGCTTGTTGAAAAGCGATTTAAACTTTGCTTTCACTTGACTGCGGCGCTATTTAGATCCCATCTCCATCCTGTTTTCATGGTCTTGCGAATTTCGGAAATGCTGAAAGGATGCATCGGAATGGAAGAGCGTCCATGTGGGGGAATCTGCGTGTGGGTGGGTTGGGTTGGTTGTTAGAAGTGCGCTGTCCAAAAGTCGGAGGACTTGTTTGTATAGACCAGCTGTATCCAGGATTGTCATGAAATGTGCTCTCTGCATGTCTCGTTGTTTTCATTGAGGCGCGAATGTAGATAGGAAGGAAGGAGGCAGGAAAATGTGGAAAACATTTTCATACTAAAAAAGAAGCGCGACATGCACTTCAGTCGGGTAGCATCGGCAGAAAAGCCACAAAAACAACAATCATACGGCATAGTTTCAAGCACTAGTTTGAAGGGATTCACGGAAGCATAGCATCCTGGCTCATGAATCAAAGAGGGGGAGAAGTGAGGCGTCTCCATAGATAAGCGGCGGCTGATAGTGTGCTAGATGAAGGTGTTAAAGCTGTTAGGCATGATAGACGCAAAAAATACACATGACTGCTCACTATTGTGGAGTTAGTCAAACTATAACAAAATGTGCAACAAGTGAAAGTGCTTTGAAATGGAAAACACGAAACATGTTCATGCTGCGGAAGCGTTTAGTTTTGATTGACTTGAGGGTATTAATGGAAATTCGCTCAGTTTATGAATTGATGATTGTGTTTTTCGAGAAGAGGACGGATAAGCTGGTAACTTTTAAGTGAATGATAGAATAGTGTATTCATGTGGAGTGGATACAATGACGATAGATAGTAGCAAACGTAAATTTTTGTTTCCAAACCGATAGTGTTTTTGAATCAATTATCAAATATTATTTTGCAATGGTCGTTAGTTACGGTCAATATAAATTCGCAAATGAATAACAGAAATTTAAGTTTTCATCAATAAATGTATGTAGTGGATAAGTGTATGTACTCACACATAATTCTATATAAATCCGTACATGATTTTCAAAGAAGATTCTTTTTGAATGACTCAGGGCAAAATTCATTATATTTAGTAAATAATTTGAAGAGCTGAAAACGCCAATAAATTTGCATTAGCTAAACAACATGTCCACTTTTTTGATATTCAACTCAATCAGTTACTTTCCCAATAATTACACTTGCGTTTGAATTTCAATAGGAAATAAACTAGAGCGAAGTCAATTTAAAAGGGCAAATCTAAAGTCACTGATATGTAAATAATAAGTTGGATCTAAAAAAACTTTGCTTTTGCTTGACGAACGAAGTTAAACTGAAGGAATTTTTCAATTCAGTTAAATTGGATAGAATGAACCATGTATAGAAAACTAACTAATTATTTGACTCATTGAAAAAATATATTATCTGAAGACCAATAATATTCTTAGCATAGAAAGCACCGGAAATGAGTATAAGGTAATACAGGTCAGGTTTTCTCGCAAGCTTCAGAAAAGATGAAAAGCTTAAATTTCTTTGAGACTCTGAACACTGATTGCTATTTGCTATAGTACAACAAAAATGCCAGGAGCCTAAACTGCAGTTAAAGGTGATTTCCTCTAAACGTATGACTTAACATATATGTCTTGAGTTCGTAAATTAGTTACGTAACGTATGTTTAGTACAAAACCCTTTGGACATGAGCATACTGCTCTCTACTCAACATGTCAATTTTTAATTTTGATAGATTTCAAATTTATGTTTGACAAAACATGTGTAACCCCGTGCCACATTTCAATATTTTCGAGTTATTGGATTTGAAGCTGAAATTTGATGTCTTCTATATTGCTCCTACAGCTTTACGTATTTTTATATTTAATTTACGGCACTTTTTAATTTTTTTTTTCTGGTTGTTTTCCTTGTGTCACGCTATCTATAGAAATAATGTTAAATAAATTTGTTTTTACGCAATTATCGATTTCCAGTCTGATCATTCCATTTACGATATCTTTAATTCTCTTAAGAATCGGTTAAGCTCAAGTCTACTGCTATGAAGCTCGTTTGTCCATCTTTGGCATTCTTTCTTGTGAATCTTTAAATCGTTGGATGTGTTTAATGAGCGTTTCCACTGTAGGCTTTGACATGGCATCCCAAATATTTAGTTCATTGGCTAGACGAACTGGACGATCAACAAAAATTTCAATATTTTGGGCATTCCGTGAACGCGTTTTGAAGTTTATTTTCACTCACCAATGTTTCGAAATTCTCAAAAAGACTATGAACTACAGTTTGAAAATACATTATTTCGGACTATGCCTGGTTTTTTATACTTAAGGAACCATCGTGTTGCCTCCCTCTTCTAGCTGGATGAGAGGAAAAATAGGGAGTTCTAGAAAAGAGACCCATCTACCTTCAATGCCACAGGCGCTCCTTCTTAGCAATTAGAGCGGCCCAAATGTGCTCACAATATACCACTTGGTTTTATTTGTCAATTGATCTGAGTAACTGTCCAATTCGAGCATCTAGAGAGAGCTCTCCTAATTCCTTAACCAGATTATCGTGTAGCCTGTCACACTTTTTGCAGGCACAACATATGTGGCAAGCATCATCGACCTTTACATCGCCGAACTTGTCAATCCTGTGCAGATACGACTGACAACATCCATGCCCGCTCAAAAGCTGAGTTTAATAGAAGTCAGTTTCACCATGAGTACATGGTCCAAATTCCCTTGGTGTCATTCACCTAGGATTGTTGCCAATTGCCAACTGAGCGTTGTCTCTCTTCAAGCGCAGCAGCCTATCTATCAACTTCGTTTCTGTGCAAATAAGTTTGACGGCGCCCCCTCACAAGGAGAGCGATGGGTATAACGCTTGCAATCACAAGCGCCACCAACTCAGATACTGTCCTTCCTTTGCTGTTCAGCAATTTCCGTTGACCGCCGGTGTACTAAAGGCTTACCGTGGCGTAGTCTGTGACGAAGCATGAAGACTTGCAACTATATTGGATAATACTTATGGTTGAGTTCATGTCGTTTTCGACTGAAGGTCTTCCACTTCCCAGTGAACTCCCAACAGTAGTATGCACACCAAAAGTACTCCCAACGTCCACCTTCCCAGTTTTCCATCCAAAAGCTGGATTCGGGGCATATGTATGCCGAGAAGCACCATTGCGGATCTCAACCGCTATAAGTTGGTGGTTACTGGCCGGAATAGTTGTCTAGTATGTGCCAGTTGCGTACGCTTGGCACCAAGGGCTTTGAAGTGAATGTCTTATCGGGTTGGTTCCCACACAATACCAGTGGTAGAAAGTAGGGGTGTTTCGAGTGCTTAAGACAACAAGTGCTGTTCTAGTTACAATTTCTAGGACCTGCTTATCTCTGCGGTTAGATTGAGGTATGCCAACTTAATGGCTCTAGCACTTAAATCTGGCATTCTATGATCAAGATTGCGTCCTGCAAGGCATTGAAATTGGCTTCAAAGGCTAGCATCGATTCGTTCGGCATTAGATAAAACTAAAAATTTTCCTGAATGCCTCAACAATACAAAGAATCTCTTCATTTGTGGCTCTGCACCTATTGGTCAGCGGTGCCTCGAATCCAGATAGCGCAGGAAACAAGTTTGTCAGGACACCAGGCTCACGATTTGTTATCATGATGCTGCTTACCGAGCCATAAGAGATTGACTTTCATATCCCGCGTAAATTGCTCATGCAGATCCTGGACGTTTGTACTTTCACGCAATTTCGACTGCAGTAATCAGCTCATTGGAGCACTGATTAATCTTTGATTAGGGCCTCTTTGTACATCCGCCATCTCCCTAACCTTAGCACATGATTAAGGTCGCCAGGTTTTGGATTAGCATCTTTACAGAGAATGGTTTGTGCCTCGTCCGTGCATTCCTTCCTTATGTGCCACGGTTGATCACAAGCATAGCATAAATAGCTTCTGTCGGGTCTCCTACAACAACATGCTGTATGCCCGTATTCGAAGTACCTGAAGCAGCATGTCCTGCAGACAATTCAACTTATTTTGATTTTGCCTTTTGCTATGATTTATGCGGCATTTTTATTTATTTCTTTATTTACAGAATTCTATATACAGATATGAAAAATCCAATTATAATGTAGAAAAAAAGAAGTTATGAAAAAATAACAACACACATATAAACAAACCAAGAAAAATTTGGCTGCATAACAAGAACGTTAAAACTAGAATGTACGCTCATGTTAATCTATAAAACTATAAAGAAAAACGCATTGTCTAAGTTTATTTTTATATTGCACAAAAGATTGAGGGATCGAAGAGTTGTTTTAACGCGGCAAGCGTAACAATGGCGAAAAATAAAACACATTGGCTCGTGCAAAGGGAACGTTAAAACTCATTGGCGATCTTCTTGAGCGCTGTGCAATATAGGTGGATATCTCATTACAGAAATTCATACACAAGAGCTTATATTTCAGTTCAAAGAGCAAATTTGCATCAAGAAAAACAGACGCGAGATTAAAACGCATGCGCAAGAGGGATAGACGATAATTATAAGGGGAATACGGGATGTGAAATTTAAAGAGAAGAGAGCGGGTAAACCTACGTTGAACAGTCTCCATAGACTGTGTTGATGAGGGCTCCAAATTTGCGCACAATATTCAAATGAGACCAATGAGAACTTCTAACCAATGAGAAAAATAAAGAAGAATAAGCAAATACAGGAAAAAATATTTTTAAGCTTTGGTAGATTTTAATAAAAAATCTGACAATCGAGAGGATTTGCAAACCACCTGCACTTTACGAGTATTTGCCCATGATGCAGCTTGGTGTCAGAGAGTGCTCCAAGATCTTTATGGAGGTCGACTGATTCCAGGGAACTACCAGATGTGGAATAATCGAAAGGAATGGTAAACTTTCTCAGTGAGTAAGTCATACGATGACATTTGCTTAGTTTAGTTTCAAACGATTAGTCGTACACCAATCTAATAGAAATTGTAAATCTAGTTGTCAACAGACACAGTCTTACAAGGACTCAATCACTCTTAAAAATTTTCAAGTCATCAGCATATATAAGCCAAGAGGATATGAATGGATTATCGGGCAAGTCCACAATGGATTTATGTTGTCCGCTGGTGTTTGCTCGTGTCAGTCTTAATTTGAATTCGCTTAAGCTAGGGAATACCCTTTTAATGGCCTCCTCTACGTCAGGCTTGTCCATGACACAGTCGAGGTCTCATTATCGAGGGTCGCCATCGGTTAGAGCGAGGCAATGGTTACTGTGGCTCCAAGAACCTTTATGACCGGATCACAGTGGTGATTGTTGATGGCCAGGTTGGCCGCATAGCTCTTATGGTAGTTTTGAAGTCATCTGGCTTGACCGCTCCTTTTATTTCACGCAGCAAATCTGCGTAGGAAATGCTTTCAGGTGGTTTATTAAGCAGAGCCTCTCATAGGGGTTTTGCCGTGGTTTGTGTTGGGTTTTCGCATTATCTTCTTTGTAAAGCTTCTTGTTAGATTTTTCAATAAGAAGCTTTTTAGCCACTTATTTGGTTGCCCTGCATTGTTTGACGCCTCGTTGTTCTCGCTTTTCTCACGGTCACGTTTAATTGGGCTGCCAGCTATCTGTTTGTTACTATCAGGAGTTGGAGCTACTGGTGCTTTACTAGAAGCCTTGGCATTTTGGTCTTTTTCCACCTTAAATCAACTCCACCTGTAGTGCATGGTATGATTCATTAGCTCTTCCAGCTAAAAATCCCCGTTTCTGACATTCTTATTGATGTTTTCTGCACATCGCAGGTGGTTTTCAATTGTTTGACAACATTTCCCGTTTTCCGAATTAGTTGTTCTTCTTTAAAGAGTTAAGAGTCATGGCGCTTTCTGGCATAGCTTCTAGAGCAAGACTCTCGTTTCCTGACTCTCACGCATCATTCACCTGGGGTGACGGCAAGAAAAGCGTCACTTAAAAGCAAATTTTTTTTCTCCTCTTCTTTTGGTCATTTCCCATTTTGTTCATGGATTGTTTCAGTTTCCACTTCTTTCGCGCAGAGAGCTCCGAGCAGCACATAGTTTTTCTTACTGTGCTCAAAAGTTGCAGCTATGCCCGATTAGACCATGCAATTCCGTTCATTCGTCTGTCCTTGATTTTTTAGCCAAAGTTGTTGCTATTAAAGCTGACTCCAGGATTATTGGTTCCCTTATCAATATTTGCTGAAACTTTATTTTTGGGGTTTGCTAGCCTTTTCTATATTTGGTTCGTTATTTGCATCAACAATGGTCTACGTCTGAATGGATTTTCTCCATCGGGCCCGGGATTGCTTGTATGTATATTTGTTATAGAAGATAAGCTCACCACTTCTATGATATTGCAGTTGCCTGCTTGCTCACTACCATCTGCTGCCACCACCAGTACTGAGAATCTGGCCCCCTGCATCGTAAGCTTTCTCCTTCTGGTCTTTTATCAGGGTGTTTGGTCTGGGTTTCTTCCAATAGCGTTTTACCTACTGCCGGGTGCATTCGCATACTCAAAGGTTCAGCAAACCTCGAGGCTCCATCGCATGAGCTATTTTTGCCCCTGACTGCCTTTCCCTCGATGGGTACTCATCGTTCAGCATCTTCACTTTCAGCTGAATTACATCCAAAGTAAGACCAGCACTTATAGTTGGCTACACATGACTGCTTAAAAATAAATATTATTCGGGGAAATTTGCAAGATATCATACCGGAATCGACCCTCACATCTGCCCAGCTGTCCTTACTCTTGCAGCTAATAAAAATTTTTATGCTACTTTTTTCCATCCAACTATAAAGTCTTCTCTGCAATTATTTGCAAGGTGACTGAATTTGTTGGTGCTGGCCCTGGTTGAACCCTTTGTTTTTTCTCAAATCGCTTCTTACTGCTTTGTTTATTCCTTTAATACTTCCGTTCACCATTAGTTTATCTTAAGTCATATATGCTTAATAATATTTGTTTATATTACTCCCATTCTCAAAGTGGACAACCTATCTGATCCCTAAAACTGTCGGCAGATATCTATTTTTTCATGGTTTCCTTAAAATATTTGAGTGAGCTTCACATTTCAAATTAACTTATTCTTCTGTAATGAGGTAAGAAACAGCTACAACCAATCGAATTAAGTTCTTTGACTGGGTCCATTGAGTCTTTAATTCTAGTGTGGACAAGGGTGCATTTTACATGGATTTCTCAAAGTTTCGACACTGTTTCTCATTCCATTTCGCTTACTATGCTTAAATACTATGAACATTTTTCGCTTTCCTTTAAGTTGATAACATCTCATTCAAATTATCCCCCCATTTTTCTACTGATTGAATCCTTCAATGTTCTATTCTGGGTCAACTTTTTGTTACTCTTTTATTTAATGACCTGCCACCGTAGATCTATTTTCAGTTCATTTTACAAAGCCCTAGAAATCGAACCATATTTACGGGGATCATAGCCATGTGAATTATCTCTGATTAAAGAACATTACACGGTTTTCTTCGAAACGCATCGAGCCAGACATCACATTTTGCTGAAAATGGATAAGATAAATGACATACAGGTAAAATACCTATCTGTAAGATGCTCTTCAATCAATGATGTTAGTTACACTGTAGGGATGATGTCTCCTTTAGATTTATAATTATATGTCCATGATTTTGAAGCCATTTTTGAGTTTGAGCAAGTTGATTTCAACACACTTCTGACGGGAGCCTACTTAATTTACCCCTAAATTTAAATGTCAAATTACGCACCTTATAAATAAAGCTTTGTATCTTGCCCCAAGATTCTACGAATTTCATTCTACTTTCTTTATATATCTATAGTATTCTCGTAACAAATTGCGAAGCATTTATGAGCTTTTTTATTAATTTAATCACTTGCTGATGTCCAATTGAGCTGAAACTTAACATACTTATAATGTGACGGTTTTATCGAGCTTTCAGGGGACTTTTTACAAGATTTTTTATTAATGTAAGTTTTTTCTGACGACCGGATGGGGTGGAATTTGAAATACTACTATACGTTTGGTGACAATGTAATGTCATGGTATCATCGAACTTTCACAAGCTTTAGTGCAAGCTTTTATATATTTATTTAAGCGATTTTTAAGCCTGTTTTGACATTCTTACGTAACTTCAGCGACATTGTAATATTATGGTACCATCAAGTAGATCTAGTGATTGATATGCAAGCTACCTTCAGGAACTCTTAAACTACAGTAATGAAGACAATTATAACTTTGGGAAGAGGTAAAGATGGTTTAGAGGTCATGAACACCTGACATTTTGAATGTTAATGTGTTTATATAGCAGGACTGCAACGGTTTCTAGTCAAGGACCCAACAAACTCCAACAGACTGTTAAAACTAAATAGCTAAAACTCAGAAACTAGGAATTTACTAATAAGGGCATATATCTTATGTTCTAAGCAATTCGAAGTAGTAGAAGAATTTTATGGACAAAAATTTAACATTCACAAATCATACTATTACTTACAAAGGTTACCAAATTTTATCTTCGGAGGAATTGTTGCCCTATTGCTCATATTAACATCCGTGACTATTGTTTATTTTTCGGCTCAAAGATTTTCAATCGCAAGCGGGGGGGAGACACTCAGATAACTCTCTTTGGTGCTTGATTCTGAAAGTTCTTGTTAAGACCTTTTATTTGATACTCATGCTATCTGCCTTGGTTAGAAAATTGTTAACTGGTCTGTTCCATACATGATGAGATTCCCTCAGAAATCTTACAAATTTGTTTATACCGTAACTTTGGAGAGGTTACCACTTTCGATCAACGTACAAAGTTTCATAGTTGTAACATAGTTACAATAGTTGCTGAGGAAAATTGCTATGAAGTAGGAACAGAAGGAATGACAGACAAGTGGCGAAACGAATAGGGTTTTGTAAAGGTATTTTACAAAATCCTTAAAAATGAAAGTCATGAAGTCTTCTCTGCAGGAGCGATGATGGATTAACCGACCTAGAGCGACTAAATTGTGCCTTGAAAAGCGAAGTGTAATTCGATACGAGGCTTTAAGAGGGTAATGGATTATTTGCATAGTAGAGCACGCCTTGCAATCTTAGTTCGTTAACATCTACCAGGCTTAAATGATGGAAAGATTGATTGAGAAATTGAGACAGTGCCAGCCTTGGTACTGACCATATCCTTTTCACGGGCATGCTTGTTGACGTGGGATGAAATACTCTCAATTATTTAAACGTCGCGTTTTCGTGTAGACTAATGAATGAGTAAAATATACAAGTGCTCTTTATCAACTGATACATATGCTTAGAATCAATTGAGGCAATGACAATTTTCAATGTAATATCACTTATAGTAGTAGTTGATATTTGCATGCTCACATTTTTCTTCTAAAACTATCGGGCCTTACTTTTTTGAGTAAGCAGACGTTTTTTGAGTCATCTTTTAAACGCATCTGCTTACTCAAAAAAGCAAGGCACGACGTTTTTCAAGAAAATAAATAATATCATTTATGTTACAAACTCTGAGGGAGTTTAATTGATGTGAGCAGAAAAAAGCACTGTCGTTGTGGCAATCTGTATCCAAATTACAAGCAAACGACTCACTTAAGTAAAAAAAGGGAATTAAAACAGTATTCATCCCAAGAAATGGTATCGATTTTTATTTAGTTACTCGGCTAAACGGCATGAATTTTAGAAATAAAATAACGTAAGATAAATTTTGCATTGCTTATAAATAATCTAGCATTGTAAGATTTATTATAAGAATTCCTAAATATCTTGTCTTGAACCAATCTATTTTTCTCCCTGGTTCACTATCAATTAGAGTATTTTTCTTAAATCTCATGTCCTCGCTAGCGTTACTTAATTATTAATTATTACTTAATTATTACTCTAGGATCAGTATACCGTGGACTTACAAGATCTTTGCTCTTTAAATTTCATGCACCATTCAGGCCCAAAATTAAACGTCTATCCTTCTTACACTTGGATTTTTCAGACTTGCAGGATTTTCCTGCACGAAAGCTTACTTCAAAATTTTCATCACAATCTTTTATCATCTGTCTTATGCAACAAAGTCACACTTTTTACCTCAGAATGGGCTCATTGATCGTTGGCAACATTTAGTATCCCATTCACCTGCGCAGAAACTTTCCTTAATTCGTAATTTATATGCTTACCGTGGAATGATTTCCTCACGTTTGTTCAAGATTTCCTGACCTCTCAACGGTTATAAAATCTTGCACAGGTAGACTAAGTTCGGATAAAAATTCTCAGTTACCCAGTCAAGTGCACGTTTAAAACGCGTTCCGAAAATTTCCCAAGGAAGAGATTTTCTCTTTACTTCAAACCTGCCTTCGCAAGGCGTTCCATCATTCAACAACAACCAAAGTCAAATCTGCGCATTCACGATCTCAATACAGGCGCGGTGCTAGACATAAGCTACTCTAATTCTAATCGAAACATTCTACGCTAATAAAACACTGAACACAAACAAAGGCGCCACGTAACTGAACCGAAGTGGTCAGTTGCGGTTAGTTAAAACCCTATCCACTCGGCGGCATACTTACTTCTCGCTCCTGCTTCCCGCTGAAAAGTTATGCTACTGAAAGGGAAAAGTCTTGTTTTTTTAGTTAGCAGTTCATTTTGATTTCGACACAGTTCTATCGGACAACTGAAACAAATATAAATTAAGAACAACTAAATGTTACGCGATTTTTAATAGAATCGATAAATTAAAATAAATTTGTAGAATGCCTAAAAGCATGGTAATTCACTCAATAACCCGCAAACGGAATAAATCCATCAGTTTCATTGTTTTATACTCATTCTCAGCTGAATTGCAAAATTCCAATGATAGGCACAATTCAGTATTTTCTTTCAAATGCATTTCTTATCACTATTCAATTGAAAGCAAAATTTCAAATTCACTGTGTAATAGTATAATCATACACGTCAACGACATGTATTTGATTTCTTTCAAGTCTATTTCTCCACAAAATCTGTCAGCAAGTGGAAAACAATCTGCTGCGACATTAAACCAGCTGTTCAGCAATTTGAGAGCATTCAGCCCCACGCTCCTTGTCTTTGCACTTGGCGAAGTGAAGATAACATCGTCCGCAGGTACCTATCCACAAAATATAAATTGCGTTACAATCGAGTTTACTTCATTCAGCTTCCAAATCTTTAATACGAACGCATCTTGCTATAATCCATTTGAAATACTTAAATCACAAAACTCACTTTGCTCGGGACTTCCAAGCTGTGGCATTCCTACCGTGATGAGCTGAGCGACTTCTACCTCGCCACCCGCCTCCCAATTTCACACGACACATGATGAGGATATCCATGTAATTCCATGGAAGTGTTTATAACGCTATTACAAATGGAAGAAACACTTGCGAGAATGAATGTCGAGCTGGCCGACAAGCGAAACAAAAATGAATCGCTAGCTGCAAAAAACGCAGAACTAACTTAATTGATATTGAAAAATAACACTAAGACCAACGGTAAAATTCAAGAAGATAGCTCCGAGTTAAAAAAACACCTCAATAGTCTTGTTCCTCCTCTGAAGATTCAGAAAGTGAGATGGAAGCCAACTGCAAGATTAGCAGTAAAGATAAAGGGGATGAGATTTTTCCTGCCTTTCCACCACAAAAAGCAGCTACGACATTTACAGACATGGCCATTATACCGAAACCTAAATCAACACTGCCAAACACTACAAACACACAACCTGCACCACAAAGACATGAACTGAAAACAGTACCAATCATTCTTCGAGAGCCCTCAAAATGGTCCCAAACACTTGGTATTATGAAAACACAAAAAATTGCATACTCATCCACGAAAAGGGTTTACCTTGGCATACAAATTATACCAACAAAACGTACTGATAAAAATATTAGCTGACAATGAAATACAATACCGCACAAACATACTTTCGGAGGATAGACAGTTAAATTAAATTAAAGTTTGCTACATCAAAATGTGACAAGGTCTTCCTGGGGTAGTCAAGGTTCTCCTTCTGAAATCTGAAAAAAAATTTACAGTTTCAAATCTGTTTGCCACCTTATGTGCATCGTGGAGGTACAGCATCCTCGTACGGGGCAGGGTATGTACCACAATTGCCAACAATTTGGACACAATTGCCAACACCAAATATTTGCACATTCCAACTGTCATGCGCAGTCTCGATGCGTTAAATGTGATTCGTTTCATCATTTCTCGGACTGTCCAAAGAAAATGAAGATTAAGCTAAAATGTGTCAACTGTGGCGTAGAATACCCAGCAAGCTACGAGGCTTGACCCAGAAATCCAAAGAACGTGGTAAGATGGTTCGCGCAGGTTGCTGCGACCCAGCCCACAGAATGAGCACAAAAATAAACAACCACGACACAGGCACTTCCAGGCACACAAAATTAACCTCATAAAATGGACCAAATATTTGCCAAAATACAAACACAATTACAAAACATGATGCTAGAGATGATGGCAAACATGATTCAAAGTGTGTTCGCTGCATCTCAAAATGTCGTCAACACTAAACACTAATGCGTTTAATGACGTGGAATGTGAATTCTGGTGAGCTCAAACAATTTATGTTTGATCATAAATTTAACATCATAATGATCCAAGAAACCTTTCTGAAGCCAGGAAGACGATTCTGCAACCCTAACTACATGATGCACAAAAATGACAGAATGATGGGTAGAGGAGGCTTAACGGCCATTCTCGTGAGGCAAAACGAGTTATTATTTCATTAATACACCCACTCTTCAAAAACTAGAGGCCACAGCAATCAAGATGCGGATAGATTTTCTAGAGTTGATTATGATTTCAGAACACTTGCTGCATTTGAAGGCCCTATCTTAATCGCAGGAGATGTAAATACCAATCATCACCTATGGGGAGCTGTGAGAAGCAATAAAGCTGGGCCCGAGCTCATAACATTCATCACAGCCAATAACTTCAGCCTACATATCCCCAATGAGCCAAAACATTATAGATCAAGAAATGGCTTTGCTCTGAAAATTGTTATAATGCGAGATTTTACACAAAATGTTCGGTTTAATACCCTCAAAAAACTGTCTTCGGACCACAAACCAGTCCTCCTCCTCATAGAAAACATCTTCATTGATGTTCCTATGCAGGAAAAGAAAACTACAAACTGGAAAGCGTTTAAAGCCGTACTGGCCAATGAAACTAATTTTCAATCACCGAACGTAACTTAAACAAGTTGGATAAACAGACCTACGCTCATGTCAGAAGGGTTTTGTATCCAACTTCTTAGAAATGCAGTCACCAGCAATGAAAAACGTCAAGAAATATGTCAAAGAGATGTGCACGTTCAAAAGAAAATCCATTGTTTTTCTATTTTCAACGGTCGCCATTTTGTTGCAAACCAACAAAAATCACTCAAATCATGAATCCTCAAAAATATAAATGTTATTGCCCTTATTGGAAAATTTCAAGAAGATCAAGTCAAAACTGCAGTGACTGATTCGATGGAAAGTCCATAGAATACTAAAATCATGTCTTATTGTTGTTGTAATTGGAGAAATTTCAAACGGTTATAACTTCCGTGTAGATCATTCGATTTTCATCAAACTTACAAAGTTTAAGAACCCTTAGTAGGACTATGTAAATGTCGAATTTCATTCAGTTTAAGGGTGCCGATGCGATTTTATTAGGGAAAATGTGAAATTCGAATATCATACTGTTTTTAACAAAGTTGAGCGAATTTCGACTTCTAAGGTATTTGTTGTTGTTTTACTGATAAAAACCCACCCACCACCATAATTTTTTCAGATTTTTCGGATCACAGGTGTCCAATCGCGAGTGGGGGGGCACAAATTTTTCGTGTATTTTCCCTCCCTGCGCGTCCCTCAAAGCGAAAAGTATCAAATTAAGACCTGTTTTGAAAAGCTTTCATCAAGACCTTTCATTTGATACCCACCATATCGGCTACCATTGATAAAATTTTTTTTCGTGGGCCACTCCCCTATATGGGGAGACCCCCCCTTAAATACCTTATAACATTTTTTGTAGATGAACTTTGAAGAGAGCATCACTTTACACCTGCATACAAAATTTGACGTTTCTAGCTTAAGTAGTTTGCGAGAAAAAGTGCTGTGACACACGGACGGACGGACAGACGGACAAACAGGTCACGAAACTAGTAGGGTTTTGTAAAATTATTTTACGAAACCCTAAAAATTGCACAGGCAAAAGAAAGCCATATGGTCATAATTCCGAGAAGGGAAACGAACCCCTATGAACTTCCTCAGAAGATCAGACAACTGATATGCAGAAGGAATCAAGTTCGGAAAAGAGCTAGGTATAAAGGTGACCCTACGATACGCATAAACGCTACTCGGATGACAAACGAAATCCGTGATAAAATAAGGGTATTTCAAAACGAGCAATCGGAGAGCTTTCTGCAGAGTCTCGAGCCTGGGTGTGGTAGTTTCTGGAGAATGTTCAAATGCTCGTACTTTTGGATAAACAGAAAATTGTGGTATTGCCTTTTCATGGTCCGAATGGAAGGCAATTCTACGATACAGGTAGGGCTGAAGCATTTGCAGATTCTCTGGAAATGCAAATCCGTGAAAATTCTTCAGACAAAGAGGTCTTTGAAACTGAGTACAGAATTGGATCTTCTGTCAAAAGACTCCGGAAAGATAACACATGAAGACAGGATTGAACGAACAGACTTAGATGAAATCAAGAACATTATACAGATACTCAATAAACATAAAACACCTGGATATGACACCATTACAAACATAATGATTTCTTGGCTACCTGGCAATATTTTACAAATACTTGCTGACATTATTAATGCAATATTTCCTCTGCGAAAGTATCCCAGAATATGGTAATCAACGGTTATTAGTGTTTTTCTGAAACATCAAAAGGCCCCACAACTTCCACAAAGCTGGAGACCCATCAGTCTAATTTAATCGCTGTCGAAAATTGCAGAAAGGGTGATTCTGTATCAGCTCAATGAGGTTGTATCTGTTAAAGACATTATACCGAAAGAATATTATGGCTTCAAAGCTAAACATTCTACTGAACTCCAGTTAATTAGAGCGATCAAACACATCAGATCAGACTTAAATCGCAGGAATTCAACACGCCTAGTTATGTTTGATATAGCTTAGTGCTTTGATAAAGTCTGGCATGCAGGACCAATCTTCAAAATGCATCAATTCAATATGCCACTGAAGCTCACTCAAATTATTGGCTCGTTCTTCGAAGGCAGAACATTCCGTGTCAGAATTAACAAACAACTCTCAAGCCTGAGACCAATTGATGTTGGGGTTCCTCAGGGCTCGCCTATCTTACAGGTCCTATACAATATATTTACTACAGACCTCCCGGTTCCGCCACTTCAAAGTTACAACGACCAATAAAAATTTTATTGAAATACTTTTGCAAATGGAAAATTAAGATAAATTCTGACAAAATACAGGCACTATTCATCACAAGAAAAAGATGGCAAACTCCACAGAGACTTATCGTTGACAACGAAACAATAGACTGGACACCAAATGCGAAATACCTTTGACTTGCATTTAATTAAATCTCACGTGGAAACAACATATACGAAATAAACGAAGACACTGCATTGGACTTTTCTTCTCTTTAAACCCTCTCATTAAACCCAAAAAACTTAGACTTAAAAAACGGTATCTCATATACAAACAAATTACACAACCGACGCTAATATATTACACAGTAGTTCTGCTTTCTACCAGATGACAAAGACTAACAAAAAAGCACGCCAGTCCTTCCAAAATATAATTGTTAAAAAGGTCTTAAGAATTTCGTGGTATACAGGTATTACAAACACTGACATATACAAGAACCTAAGAATTAAGACAGTTGAAAAATACGTACGTGACAAGACACTGATGCTTTTTGATACAATTGACAACCAGGGATGAATTAAGGCTCCCAATTATCCGCCAAATAAATCTATGAAAATCATTTCTTAAAATCATATAATAACTGAAACTGGCTAAGGAAGGTAGATGGGTCCTGAAGTACTCACAGATATGAGGGAGTTAAGGTATTAAATAGCACCAACTCCACACACCCCCCCTACATTAATCATTTTACCCAAATTCAACTCTTGAATATAGTCATTGGTCTAAATTCCGGTAAGATAAAAAACTTAAAAAAAAACAAGTAAGGTAAACAGACCTACGCTCATGTCAGAAGGGTTTTGTATTCAATTTACAAAATGCAGTCACCAGATCGAATCAAATCAAGAAACATGTCAAAGACGATTTTATTTGAGAAAATATGATAAACGAAGATCATACTATTATTAACAAAGTTGAATGAATTTCGACTTCTGAGGTTTCTGGTATTGTTATACTCATAAATATCTCCCTTGATAATTATTTCAGATGTCCATCCGCGATGGAGGAAACACATTTTTCATGTATTTCCCCCTGTACCCCCACTGAAGCAAAAACTGACAGTTTAACAACTGTTTTGAAAAGCTCCCATGAAAACTTTTATTTCACACTCATATCGGCTACGTTTGATGAATTTTTTTTTCAGGAGCCACTCTCCTGTACTGTTATCATCGATTAATGGCCAATTTTTTTCGAATCCTAAAATGGTTACAAAACCCTTTCGCTAAGAGCACTCTCCCACCTCCTAGACTTGTTTCACTTATGAGTATTAATTGTAGGTACTCATCTTCAGTCATCCATTAAATTGAATCAAGTGTTCAAAGCATGCACCTTAAACGTTGAAGTTGGGAAAAAAATAACTCAAAATTATTCAATCTTCGCATTTAAAACAGCCACTATTTTGTTTTACGATTACTGATACCACTAGCTGAACTGATTCTCAAAGATATACATGACACCTATCGTTCCTGAAATTTTCATGCAAATCCTAGCAAAACTGTAGTGTCTGAGTCGGTAAAAAGAGCGTGTTGTTCCATAGCCATATGTAGCCATAGTAATAAATGCAGCGCATATTGTTCCATAGTAATACAGGAAAATTCAAACCGCTATAGCTTCGCTAAATATAATTCAATCTTTATGAAACTTTCAGGATAGATCAATCTCATAAATAGACATCTACGTACTGAATTTCATTGAATTTAAGGGCACCGTTAAGATTTTATTCAAGAAAACATAAAATCGATAAATCATACTATTACTAACAAAGTTGAGTGAATTACGACTTCTAACGTATTTGTTGTTGTCGTACTTACCAAGGCCAACATTCCTAATTTTTCGGGTCACAGGTGTCCAATCACGAGGGGGGACACACAAATTTTTCGTGTATTTCGCCTCCCTGTGCGCCCCTCGAAGCAAATTTTGCCAAACTAAGACCTGTTTTGAAAAGCTCTCATCAAGACCACTCATTTGATACCCATATCGGCTACCTTCAAAGAACTTTTTTTTTTCGGGGGGTCACTCTCCTATATGGGAAGACCCCCCTTAAATACCTTATAAAATTTTTTTGTAATTGAACTTTGAAGAGATCACCACTTTACACCTACACACAAAATTTGATGTTTCTAGCTTAAGTAGTTTCCAAGAAAAACTGCTGTGACACATGGACGGACGGACGGACGGATGGACGGACGGACGGACGGACGGATGGACAGACGGACAGACAGACAGACGGACAGACGGACAGACTGGTCGCGAAACTAGTAGGGTTTTGTAAAATTATTTAACAAAACCCTAAAAAACAAAACCGACTTCGAAATGCCCTTAAAAAGGATGAAATAAATTTTATGGAAGCAGTGCCACATCATATTTTCCCCCATTCTTTTGTGATGGTGCAGATGTTGGAAGTATTTATGTTGAAATGGGGAAATTGATTTGGCACCGCTTCCATAAAATTTATTTCATCCTTTTTAGGGTATTTCGAAATCGGCTTTCTTTTTTTTTTCTAAAAGTTTTTTATTTCACCCTTTTTGGTGGCAATTTTTTTCAGAATGAAGAATTTCCTGCTCTGCCACCACCGGGTCCGTCAATGGCTCTACCAGAGCTGGCCATCTCACCGGAAAGCACTCGCACAGCACACACTTCATCCAAATCCTCAGACGACGACAAAAAACGGACAACGATACCAGTCATCCTTCGAGAACCTGAAAAGTGGACCCAAGTCTTGAAGGACATGAAAGAACCTGGAATTAAACATAAATCCGCCAGATAATTCCACAGACACCACAACACCACAGAAAACTGACAAAATACATGACAGAAATGAAAATACAATACCACACGTATATCCTTCCTGAAGAAAGGAATCTGAATGTGGTCATCAGAAGTCTGTATGGACTATCAACTGACTACATAAAGGAACATCTGGAGAGCCAAGGATTTCACACCCTCGAAATCCACTACATAAAATTAAGAGATGGGCCATCCAGGTTGGTGAAGGTCCTCCTCAAATCTGAGACTGACATATACAATACTCGTATAAAGGCAATATGTCACCTCATACGCACTGTCGAAGCGTAATCCGACCGTGCCCCGTATAGGACAAGTCATGTGCTACAACTGTCAGCAGTTTGGACACTCCTCCAAAAACTGTCACGTGCAGGCCGGTTGTGTTAAATGCGATGGACTCCACTATTTTTCAAAATGCGTTAAAAAAGCAGAGGAAGAGCCAAAACGTGTGAACTGTGGTGGAGAACATCACGCCAACTATGATGGATATCCTCGAAACCCAGTGAATATCAGGAAATCGTTCGCACAAGTTGCAGCTGCAAATAGCAACAAACCCACCACAACATTTACACAACAACAAAATAAAAACACACAAAAACAAGCAAACATTCCAAAAACCACTAAAAACAACATGGACAGATAGTTTGCCACCGCGCAGACACAGTTCCAAAACATGATGCAAGACGTGATGGTGAAAATGATTCAGGGAATGCTTGCATGACAAAACAGCATCAACAACACACTGACAAATAAACGATAATGACCTTTATGGAGCATTTAACCATTCTCACACAGAATGCAAGTTCCTTGCTACATAAGACTGGTGAGCGGACTCAATTTATATTTGATTATACTCGTAAGTTTGACATCATTCTCATCCAGGAAACCTTTCTGAAGCCTGGAAATCGCCTGCACTTCTCTAACTATTCGCTGTACAGAAATGGCAGAGCAAGAGGTAGAGGAGGCGGAATGACCATTCTTGTGAGAAGGAATGTGAACCATAATCTCGAATTGACACCTACCCTACAAAAGCTAGAAGCCACTGAAATTCAAGTGCGGACGGATGTTTTTGAATTCATGGTAGTCTCGGTATACTGCCGCCTACATACATCTCCGCTCATTGAAGATATTAAAAAACTTCTGGATTTTCAGGGTCCCATACTCCTTGCCAGAGACTTCAATGCCTTTCACCGAAGTTGGGGAGCTGTGAAAAGCAACCGTGCTGGGACTGAGTTAAATCGATTCATCACAGATAATCCATTAAGTCTGCATATCCCCATCGGCTACCGAAATAGTTATCCTCTCGATATAGGGACATCACGTACTTTTGAACACGATTTATGCATCAAAGTCCTCGACGATTTCATCCGATCACAAACCGGTGCCCTTCTTAATAGGAAGAATTTACATAGACGAACCCCTACAAGTAAAGAGGAAACCTAATTGACAAGCTTTCCAAGTCACACTGGCTAAAGAAACCATTATTCAAACACCTGAAACAGCCAGCGACACTGAAAAAATGATAGAAGAAATCACAGACAAAATAATACAGGCAAAAGAAGACAACACAGTCACAACTCTGACAAGGGTGAAAAATCTCTATGAACTCCCTAGCAACATCAAAAAATTAATAAGGAGGAGGAATCGAGTTCGGAGAAGGGTAGAAACACAGGTGATCCTAGATTACACCAGGAAGCAAATCAAATTACGAACAAAATTCGTGATCGGAAATCAAAATTGCGTAATGAATAATGGGAAAGCTTCTTGCAAAGCGTGGACCCTGAGTGCGACGGTTTTTGAAGGGTTTCCAAATACTTTCTCATAAAATAAGCTAATAATACCACCAATTCACGGTCTTTACGGTATCAAATTCGACAGTTCTGGTAAGGCGGAGGCCTTCGCAGATACTCTAGAACAACAGTTCTGTGAAAATTCATCCGATGAGGAGGACCTTGAAGAACATGAAGATCACGTCAATCGATTGACAAACAGGCTCATGAGGTCAGACTTTACAGACTCCGACCTAATACAAAGCACCTATCTTCAAGAGGTAAAAGACAACATCCAAGTACTGAATAGATGGAAGGCACCGGGATTTCATTTAATATCTAATACCATGGTAAAATTGCTCCCGGATAAGATTCTCGATGCGATAACAGCGGTTATAAACGCAATTTTCCGCTTGCGCAAATGCCCCAAAATACGGAAATCAGCAATTGATATTGTTCTTCCAAAACCTGGTAAAAACCTCATGTTTCCACAAAACTGGCGACCTTTTAGCCTATTATCCTCTATGTAGAAAATAGTAGAGCGGGAGCTACTAAATCGACTAGCTGAGGTTGTTACCAAAAAAGAAATGGTTCCAGAAGAACAATTTGGCTTCAAGCCAGCACACTCCACAGAACTCCAGCTTACTAGGGTGGTCCAACATATTAGAATAGGGCTAAACCGCAGGAAATCAACGAGTTTGTTTATGTTTGACATAGCCAAAGCCTTCAATAAAGTCTGGCATGCAGGACTTATTTACGAAATGCACAAACCCCAAATGCAACTGCAGCTTATCCAAATCCTTGGCTCCTTTCTAAAAGGCAAATCATTTCGTATTGAAATTGGCAACCACCTCTCAACCATGCAGCAAATTCAAGCTGGAGTCCCACAAAGATCACCCGTCTCCCCATGCTATACAATATCTTTACTGCAGACCTACCTTGGCTGCCTTTGAATATCCACAAGTCTCTATATGCCGACGATACCTGTATTTTATACTCATCCAGATAAGCAAGAGCCATCGCCACCAAACAGCAACTCTCCATAGATACACTATTGAAATATTTTCGCAAGTGGAAGATCAAATTGAACACAGACAAGACCCAGGCATTATTTATAACTAAAAAAAGACAACAACAACCGCAAACTCTGACTGTTGACAAAATATTGCCTGGGCAAGAACACTCAAATACCTCTGACTAGCATTCGGCAACAAACTCTCCTGGACCGACCACATACGTAACAACCGAGGACATAGTGTGCTATCCCAACTCTATCCACTCCTCAAGGCCAAGAAACTCAATTTCAAGAACCGTCTGCTGATCTACAAACAAATAATACGACCGACGCTACTATATGGTAGTACAGCCTTCTACCAGACGACACGGACCAACAAAAAAGCACTACAATCCATGTAAAACAAAATCATCAGACAAATCTTCGGAATCCCATGGTATGTTAGAAATACGGATATACAGGACTGTATAA
Source organism: Odontomyia ornata (assembly GCA_963969285.1). Lineage (NCBI taxonomy): Eukaryota > Metazoa > Arthropoda > Insecta > Diptera > Stratiomyidae > Odontomyia > Odontomyia ornata. The sequence goes on along the minus strand of OZ017739.1, from coordinate 267,737,784 downwards.
TAAGTAACCGGACTGATCCTGCCCCGCGCCATCAAAGCGTCTGCTAACCGGTATCTGGTGCTGTAGTGGTGGTGGGGGTCTAGGTAAAGGGAACCGGGCTGCAGCAGTTACCTCCAAGCGCTTGGAGAGATAGCATGGAGCGAGAGCGGGGTGCGTGTTCAGTTACGTCATCGGAGTGAAAATGGAGCGTACGATCGAGCAACGTGTTAGCATCAAATTTTGTGTCAAACTCAAGAAAACGGCCACGGAAACTCTTCAAATGATTCAAGAGGCTTACGGTGAGGATCCTCTGTCTAGAACTCAAGTGTTTCAGTGGCACAGAAATTTCGGAGAGGGCCGCGATGACGCCCATGACAAACAGCGCGTCGGTCCTTCATCAGCGAGTCACACGGACACAAATGTGCAAAAAGTGCGTGATGTGTTGAACAGTGATCGTCGTCTGAGCATTCGGGCGATCGCGGATGAGGTTGGAATTGATAAGATGACCGTTTACAACATTATTAAGAACGATCTGGGCATGAGGAAGATCTGCGCGAAGCTAGCACCCAAAACACCTGACTGATGAGCAAAAGGAGCGTCGTGTCGCTGTCGCTTCGGAAATCCTTGATCGAATGCAAACCGAACCAGAGCTCTTACAGCCCGGATATGGCACCAGCGGGCTTCTTTCTGTTCCCCAAGATCAACAGACACCTTAAGGGGGCGCGGTTCGGGACTCTGGAAAACGTTCAACGTGCTACGACAAGGGCTCTAGACAGCATCGAGGTTGCCGACTTCCAGGGAGCTTTCGGGGATTGGAAAATCCGGTATCAGCGTGTTATCGACTCCAATGGGGACTACTTTGAAGATTTCTAAAGAAAAATTGTACATATTTTGCCAATAAAAAATTTCCTGAGGTCAGTTCGGTTACTTATTATTCAGCCCCTGTATACGAGGACCTCAGAATCGAACCTGTCGAAATATACCTACGTGACAAAGCACTTAAACTACTCGACACAGTAGACAGACATCGAATTCTAAGACGCAAAGCACTCCCAAATGAAATCTAGCCAACTATCCATGGTAGTTTTAAAAAACATAATTAACTATAAACAAGAACAAAATAATATGATCTCGTTAATCAGGGTGAGCAAATAATTGCTCACAGATAGAAGGGAGCTAGAGTGCTAAATCGCACCAGCTCCAAGTAAAACGAATCCAAGAATATCTGAACAGTTTTCATTGTTCGATCATTTCGTTCGCAGTTTCAGAGCTCAGTATATTGCTTTCATATGCGGCCTCAGTAATCGAAATGAGCAAATGCTTCAAATAGATAATTTTCCGTCTAAAGCTAACTAAAATTTTAGCTTTTCAATTTTCATAACTTCAAACGGAGCCGAAAAGATAGTTAAACTTACATAAAAATATATATTTCCCACAAATAATAGCAAATATTCTGGTTTAACCAAATTAAATAATGATGCCTAGCAAGTATTCTGAATCTGAAGATAATTGTTGATAGTTTCGTAGAATCCACATCGCCAAATAACATCAATTGCTTTGCACCTTCAAGGCTAATGAATCATTTAATCAATTTTCCAGCAAAAGATTCCTCTTCATTGCGAGGCCCAACGAGTCTTCGCGATCTGCGAAGTGAAGATTGCAACATCTACACATAGTTCAACCTGTCGGAATCGGAAGTGACTAGCCATGCAAACTGGTACCAACAACTACTTGCACTTCACCTACTGCAAAACGGGAAGTAAACATCTGTTCAATCCTGTTTTACATTCGAGCTGCTTATGTAATAATTTACAATAGGTTTACAGCGATGGCAGCTTTAGTCCGACTACGTCATGGAGTTCTCTGTGCATACACAAATATGCACCGAAGGTACGTGTGGGGTCTCAACACCTTGATTAGCCTCAACTGAACCAGGTGCTTGTCGTTTTATATGAGCAGGACACCTTCAGCAAGATGGAAAAATCTTTTTTCCTTATTTATATTTAATGTACGAGTAAAATGTACTTTACGACGCATTAAAGGTTTCTGTGTCAAGTACGCGTGAGTGTAGATGTAGGCCGAATATTTTATTTTCTTGTTCGGATTCATTTTAAAAGACTTCATCCTAAGCGATTTGAAAGTTGATATAAAATTGATAAATCGCTTCAAAGCCAACCTGAAGAATAACAATTTGTTCCGTTGAAAATTAAAAGTACGCGGAAACTTAATCATATCCATTCGGTTTCCAATTCACATGCGAGAAAACTTTTGGGGAAGGAGTTATTTCAATGAACAAGGCAAAGAAAGTCGAAATAATTATGAAAAAAGCTACATCCCGATGGAGAGTGCCCATGCCGTATAAGTATTCCACTATTATGAAATAATAGGAGACAATGCTTGACTGCGGTACGTAGAATTAATATGGTGGAATAGTATACTTACTCGTACCTACCATTGATCTAACTTCTTGGTTAGTAGAAAAGTATTTATGGTTTTCGAGTAGGTTTAATATATGCGGCAAAAGCAGGCGGGCAGTATTAGAAGATACATACCTGATGTAAGTATAGAAAGTCATGATAAATATATTTTTGCCTCAACACGCCTTTTCCAAGTGGATGTAGTAATCTAACATTACCGCGCCGGGGGAAAAACTAAAATTAAATCAGACAATTTTTAGGGTTTCTCAAAATAGTATTATCAAAATCAAGTACAAAAATTCCGGTAACAATATACTGAGTGGAAGGAGGTCAAAACTCATGAAAATGTGCATCCCCCTCCCTTCGCAATTGAAATTATTGAGGGAAAAATCTGCAAAAATTATGGAAGTAGGCCTGAATGAGTAGATGGGTAACAAATACCTCAGAAGTCAAAATTCGATTAGCTTTCTTAATAATAGTATGATTTATGAATTTTAAATTTTAGCAAATAAAATCAAAAGGGAATTTCAAATTTGCGATAAACTCACTGTGTTTTAGTAATATGCAAATTTACATAGGTACCTACTCCACAAATTGCTTATCAATCGAACCATACCCAGCAAAGTTATAGCTCGTTGAAAATTTTCCAATTACAATTACAACAAAAAAAGCACCTAAGACTGGGGAGATATATGTTACATTTTCAATATGCCAAGATGATACAGATATGTATGGATTTCGAAGTAAATTCCAGAAATGGTGTGCAGCTTTGATATTCTATCGTAACAGCTTAAAAACGAAGTCAACCCTTTGTGAAGAAAATGTTGGTACATAATAACCATATTTTATTGTTTTTAATACAATTTATGGATTCTACGTATGAATTAAACTATTGGCGTTCAGAAGACATTTGATTTAAGAATTGGTTTACAATAGCCTCCTAGTAGGAGCAATTTCCTCCTATTTCAACTTGCTTTAACGGAGCTTTTGATAAAGCTCATGGCAAGCTCCCACAAATTTGTGTAATTTATTTTACATTTTACGCCTAAGTTAAACCACCTGAATTAATGTTTGCTCGTTCAATTCAATAAAGGTAAACTTTAATTGATAGTCTAAGAAGCATTGAGCCTTTTTGGTCACTAAATGGTGTTCGTTGTCGTATATCAGGCAGTCAAAGTGTTTTCGATAGGTGACATTCCAGTCTGCGTTCGAGTGGTGACACTCCAGTCTACAATTTTCATATGGACAGTTTTGAACTTCGTTATCCGTGTCAAAAGTTGTATTTATTGAATAATTAGTGAAATTTCTGAAAAAATTCGTTATTTTTTACAATATCACTACGATCAAGCTGAGAATGCATCGCAGGCTCGTGAAAAAAATTGTGGTGTCTACAGTCAAGATTCTTTATCAAAAGCAACAGCGAAGAGATTGTTCCCTCGCTTTCATTCTGGAAATTTTGATGTCAAAGATGCACCTCGCTCAGCTTGACCAATCACTGAAAAAGTCGATGAAATCTTACAAAAAATTCAGGCAGACCGACACATAAGCAGCTATGACATTGCTAAAGATTTGAATATTCATCACCAAACAGTTTTGAACCATTTGCGTAAGGCTGGATGTACAAAGAAGCTCGACGTTTGGGTGCCGCATGAATTAACACAAAAAAATTTGATCGACCGAATTTCCATTTGCAAAATGCTAATAAAACGCAACGAAATCATTACGGGCGATAAAAAATGGGTAAGAAACGAGAATGTTGTTCGAAAAAGATCATGGTCAAAATAAGGTAAATCATAACAAACGACTTCAAAGCCAGGATTGGCACCAAATAAGGTTATGTTGTGTGTGAGGTGGGATTGGAAGGGAATTGTTTATCATGAGGTGCTAGAACCTGGCCAAACACTCAATTCGGCTCTGTATTGTCAGCAATTGACCAGATTGCAACAAGCAATTCAAAACAACCGGCTAGAATTGGTCAAATGAAAGGGCGTTGTCTTCCATCATGACAATGCCAGACCACACACATCTTTGATGACTCGGCAAAATTGACGGAGATTGGCTGGGAAGTTTTGATGCATCCACCGTATAGTCCAGACTTTGCACAATCAGACTACCATTTGTTTTGGTCTCTGCAAAACTACATAAATGAAAAGAAATTCACTTCAAAAAGGGACTGTGAAAACCACTTGGCCAAGTTTTTCGGCGATAAACCAAAGAAGTTCTGCACAGATAGAATAATGCCTCTACCCAAAAAATGGCAAAACATCGTACATAATAATGGACAATATGTGCTTAAATAAAATGTTCTAATAATTTGGTTGGGCTTTGATCTTATAATATCCGCTTAATATGATGTACGAGTATGATTTTGCGTGGATTTTTAAAGTTATGAAAATAAATATCCCAAATCGGCGAAGGTGGTTTTCAATCAGTTTTTTCTCGGTGCAAGTTTGAATGGCTCTCGGGTGAGTTTATATCAGACCGGTGTAAGCTGCATTACTTTCGTTATTTATGCTTGTTTTATTTAATTTGTACACAAGCTGATACTCTTTCGTATTCGTAGTGATAACTAAAAAGAAAAAATTGTCGAAAATCAAACAGCATCAAAGTTCCCTAAATAGAATTAAATAAATTTTGTGGCAGTAAGTAGGCTTTTAGAACCTCATAAGTTCAAGTTTTAATTTTGCAATCTTAGCCATCTTTTTAGAATGAAAAACCTTTAAAATACTTTATACACTTCTCCGTAATATTCACAATCATATCAAAATATTTTTGTGAATAAAGAAACCAACTAATTTGACATTTATAATCCAAGTCGTAAGTACTCAAATACAATTTTAATCGCTCCCACATGTTCTGAGCATTCTATGTAGAATGAATGATTGAATAAAAAAATACTTTATTGAAACTATCCTTAGAATGCTACAACTATAAAGTGAGTGAGTATGGATAACTTTATCTACCTTGGAACAAACTTGAATAGAAGAGGCACCTGAATGGACGAGATTCGACGTCGCAAATCGAGCCTATTACTCCGTACTACCCTTTCTAAGGTCCAGCGTTTTGCACAAGAAAAATAACCCCTATATTTAAAAATCACTAGTCAAACCTGTGCAGCTATATGCAAGTGAAACATAGACCCCGACGAACGAATCTGAAAAGGCAGTAGACATATCTGAACGCAATGTGATGTGTATGACGAGCCGCCTGTATTTGTTTGCGTAAAATTAAGACAACCACAATGAGCGGGCCATGTGGAAAGAATGAAGGAAAATCGCCTACCCAGAATAACATTGAAGGGTAGAGCACAATTTAGACGTCCAGCGGGAAGATCGAGGACTCGATAAGAAGAAACGATAGAAACTGACAGCAGATTCTTGTTGGGAGTGATCAACTAGCGAACGAGGCTGCAGAGTCAAGATGATTGGAGGAGATACATCCTGAAGGGCAAAGCTCGAGTTGGCCTGCCGCACCATAAATGATGATGAAAATGTTCTAAACTAAATCTATAGATATGTACAAAATGAATGTACTTACTGTACGCTCACTAAATCAACCTTATGCCTAAGCTAGTATAATATGACATTAACTTTATTAGAACCACGCCTCAGCTGAATTCAGATGGAAACAACTCCTGTTTTAAAGTTCTTAAAGTTCTTTCATTAAAATCTAATTTATTCATGCTTTAGTTGATAAATTCATTAAGACATTCATTACAAAAAGCGAACAATATTATTGATATACAGTCAAACTACGTACATTATGCTATACTAAATAAAAGAAAAGAAAAAAAAACATTAAACATGAAAGAACAACTAAAAGTTTTGATTATTTTTAAATATGAGCATCCAGTCACCAATATGGAGATAATTCAACAAACCTTGTAACAGAGTGTCTCCATCGCAAATTTTGATCCTGTGCACTCAAATTCGGAGGATATTTTAACTTTTGTCGGTGACCCACTTATATACATACGATATAATCGGAACACCGTTCCAATCAAAAACCAAATTATTCTTATGCAGATACACTAAGGCTTCAGGCGGAATGAAGCCAGCTATGAGACTTGTTAGTACGTATGGTGCAATAGCTGCAGAACCCAGGGATTCTCACACACTGTTGCAGAATTTGTAATCTTGTTTTGAATAAGCCCCAATATGGATGTATCGATTTTTGGTACCCCTGTACATGATGAACTTTCCGGTTGGATGTATAGAGTTTCCAATCATTTTCAAACTTTTTGTACAAACTAATACCAGCACCAAGACGTTTCCTTTCGAGAATCCTTAGCATTTCTATCATATGAGTACTAAATCAAACCAGATCTGATACAGGTATGTGAAGATTGATTACATCATAGTCTTATAGTAGATAGCTTTGATACCTTATAAAGTTGCCAAAAGGACATACACGCTTTAAACACCTTACTGGGCACAAATTTGACATGAACACATAGGTATTGAATACAGGGCTCATAAGGCACCCACTTTGAACTGATTTCATCAGCCATAATGTGAAAATCTTTCCAATTAGGTTTCAGTTTCCTTCGAAACAAACTTGTTTTGTACTTCTGTGTATTGACTTTCATTCGGCAATTATTCATATTGAACTCAATACAATTGAATATTTCTTAAAGATTCTTTGGAAAAACTCACGTATTTCTGCCTACAGTCTAGATAATCAGATCATCAGCGAATGATCTGATTATCTATATAATTGCGATAGCAACATATTAAAATCAAAGCCGTTTGAAAGACCACGAATGAAGTTTGGAGAAAGCAGAGGTGCAGAAGCTGTTCCTTGCTGTAGACCATTCAAAACTTTGAAATGGCATGTTGTCATTCAATATATTGGACATCTTGGCGGCAAGATGCGAAAGGAATCGTGCAGGATCTTAAAAACCATATCGAAGGCTTTCTCTATATCAATGAGGCAGGCTCCGACACATACCCTGTTGTTTTTTACCAGCAAATGTCTAAGGTAACTTTTTTTACCGCTTGTACAGTCAAACGCCTGGAGTGGAACGTAAACAAGCAGTCTGGCATTAACTAACAAAGGGACTTCGGAACAACTAATAAAGGAACTTTGTTTTTCTGTAACTAAATAAAACAAGTAATTCAAATGAAAATTATTCAAACTTTTATTTTATTGGAAAGAGTACGGTTTGGCAATTATCAATGAAAAATGATATCGGAAAAAGGTCCACTGCAACCGAACCTACAGATTTCGATTCTTTCATCAACATTTTTGATCATTTTTTGGCGAAATGGTGGATTTACTTGTATTTTGTCAATTAGAGCTCAAATTTCGAAATGTAATGCTGTAATTGATTCTACTGGCTATACATAGAATCTGTCTTCAAAACAAAAATAATTCAGTGGTCACAGCGGAATTTCCGGATATTTTGCGGCCGGGAAATTCGGTTTGCATTAAATTCATTTTTAACGGTGGCTGTTTGACATCTTCATGTTTGAACCGCATGTCAGCAATATACATATCATCAATAATAGGCTTAAATAAACTTTTCTAGAAGAACGATTAGTTCGACCGAAAATGTCACGAATATTACAAGATGTGACTTTCACAGATCCACCATTATCATAGTGGATTTTTATTATTTTAATGCAATTTGCGAGCAAAATTGAATTCATTGTGATAATTGCCAAGGTTTCTACTATTAATATGTTAAAAAAACGAAATGCCATAACTCACATATTGTTCCGATTGAAAAACCTTATATTTCGCCATATGTGTGTGTAAGGTTTGGTTGAGTATCACTTCAAAAACTTTGCTGATGCTATTCACCAAACTGAGCATGCTATCAGGATGCTAAACTAAGCACCGTCAGCTGATTACACTAGCTAAAATTATGAAGTATGACTGTGCTTTTGACAATTTATCGCCACCATCAAGAAGATTTTAAATAAAAGTACAGGCAACGAACCAATTGAAGAAATAATTACACTTAAACCGTTGTTTTTTTTTAGTTTTCCACATACATTGTTTTTTCTCATAACAAATGTTACGCTGCCTATGTATTTATTTAAAATAAGCCCTCAGATCCTGCCTTATTGGATGGACCGACATGTTTTGACTCCTTTGGGTCATCTTCGGTGTTTTGACACACTGAAGATGAGACAAAGGAGTCAAAAGGCGCCTGCTAAACAACCGCTTTCAAGAAAAACAAAGTTGGGTAGACAGAACTACCCTCATGTCAGAAGGGTTGTTGTACTCAACTTACGATATGCTGACACTCAAGAAAAACTTTAACGACATCTAACTATTGTTACTTCATTTTAACCAGCCGTCATTTTATTTCAATCTTACTAGGAAGAATTAACTTAATGAAATCTTAAAGATGTTGTTCATTTTTTCCAAAATTTAAGGAAGATTCAGTCAAAAGTGTGGGTCTTCTTCTTCTTAGCCCTACAGCCCCTCTTGGGCCTTCGCCTCCTGCAAACAGCGCCTCCAAATGTCTCGGTAAATTGACCGCGTCCTCCAATTTGGAAATCCGAGTAGTGATGAACTGTCTTTATTGACCGAGTCAGACCAGCGTTTCTCCGGTTTCCCCACTGGTCTCCGGCCTTCAGTTCTCCCAACGAATACCTTTTTGGGTATCCGTTCTTCATCCATACGATTGATATGGTGAACCCATTGCAGCTTCCGTAGTCTGAAAATCGTTTTGACCTCAGGCTCGTAAAAAATTTCATACAGCTCATAGTTGTATCAAATTCGCCATTGGTCCCCGTCTAGCTTAGCTCCAATTATTCGCGTCAGGACCCGTGGCTCAAAGGCGTTCAATATATTTGCGGATGCTTGGGTTAGGGTCCATATTTTACACCCATAGCATAACACAGGTCTAATTACAGATTCGTAGACTTGGAGCTTTGTTTATATTTTATTAGTGAGCTGTAATCTTCGGCGTATTTCGTCTCTTGCATTACCCATTTTCATTATTTTGGCGCCTAAATACACAAATTTCGATATTGTATTCGCCAAATATGATATTTTGCATATTTGAGGTATTTTTCCTCGACTGCGTCATGAGCTTTGTTTTATTTTCATTGATTTGTAGCCCTAAAAGTTTTGCTTCGCTGTCGAGTTTCAGGAAGAATTATTTGGCAGTTTTTAATGAGCGTGACAAAAAGTTGATGTCCGCATAGGCTACTACTTGGCTCGACTTGTATAGTAATGAACCTCACGTATCGACAGGTAGCTTCCTTATGACGTACTCCAGAGCCAAATTGTTCATCTCCCTGTTTTAGTCCGATATAAGTGTCAAAGGCATCGGTGAGTTGGTTATTGATGCAGACTTGGGAGGTTGTCAACGTCATTGTCATTTTGGTAAGACGGATTAATTTGGCTGGTATGCCAAAGCAAAGCATTATTTGGTACAGTACGTTACGGTCAATACTGTTGTATGCTTGCTTCAAGTCAACGAAAATTTGGTGTACGTCTATGTTGAACTCCCAGCAGTTTGCAAGTACCTGCTTGACTGTGAACAATTGGCCTATTGTCGATCTACCTGCTCTAAAACCGTCTTGATACTTCCCAATCATACTGTTTGCGTATGATCCGATTTGATTTTCTAAAATTTTAGAAAATATTTTGTACGTCGTACAAAGTAGTGATATGCCTCCATAATTTTCGCACTATAGCTTGTCACCTTTCTTGTGGATAGGGAATATAATTGATTGGCTCCACTCTTTCGGCATATGTTCTTGTTGCCAAATGTGCTGGATGATTTTGTGAATAGCTTGATGAACATTACTGCCACCATATTTGGAATCTCATTGATGCCCGGCGCTTTATTATTCTTTTGGGCTTTGATGAGGGAACAAACTTCATCCAGAGTTGGTGGGGCCAATGAAAGCTCTTCGCAGACATCTATAGGCTACGGTGTTCTGCAGCTGTGTGGAGGATTAAGGAGGTTTCTTTAATCAAGTGTGGTATCTAGTGCGACGGAATGCCCGAATGGTACTTAATTTACTCAGTATTCTAAATTAAAACGGCCACCATTTTGATTTGAGATTGCTGATATCGCCCATTGAGTGTATTCTCAAAGATATTGATGATATATGTACTTCCTGAAACTTTCAAACACATCTCATCGAACCCGTAGTGTCGATTGGAAGCATATATTGTTCAATGGTCATGTATTGTTGTTGCTGCAATATAGGAAAATTCAAATTACCATAACTCCGTTCAGTAACATCCGACACTTTATTGTTGATGAGTCATACAAGCAAATATCTGGATTTCCAATTTCATTGAATTTAAGGGCACCATCACGATTTTATTCAAGAAAATGTAAAATGGATATATTATACTATTACTAACACAGTTGAGGGAATTTCAACTTCTGACTTATTTGTTGTAGTTGTACTCATAAAGGTCTACATCAATGATTTTTTCAGATTTTCCAGCTAAAAGGTGTCCAATTACTAGGGCTGATACACGTGCGTATGGTCTCCTCAATAGTAGCCGAGTTTCTCTGTTTGTTTTTCAATGTAATCAGAAGTAGAAAAGTTAAAGTGTTTGATTTTTTAACCGACTTTGATTGAAAAGAATGTTTTGATGCTTTTTTCTCTATTAGCCTGATCAGAGCTTTCTAATGAAAATACGCATTTGAATTTCCTCTAAGCTAGCGCACATAATTTCCTTTATGAAGGTAGTGGGACTTCAATAAAGTTAAAGGACTGTTACGATTATAAAGGCCTAATTTGTGATTTAGTAATGTCTGCATAACGTAGGTGCATGTGCGATTTCAATGATAATGAGTGATGGTACAACGGTGGGTCTTGATTATATGAGAATAGCAATATCAGGAAACTCCGTTAAAATTCAAAGTCAGTGTTTTTATATAAAGAGTAAACTTTCGAAATTTTTTTGCTCAATAATTTGTGCAGACGGTATAGGCTCTAAGCCCTCGATATTTTTGGCTATCCACTTTTTGATAGGTCCCTCAGACCATGAAACCAGAAGCTTCCCCAAGGTTGTGGCTAAGAGGAGATCTTTCTCGGAAGGTTCATTATCAATAACCAATAAGTAGCCGCGGATAATGGTCGGCAGAAAAAGAAGGAAGAGCGACCTTTATCACCATAAGTACATTAGTGCCAATAATCTTCACTGTAACATAATAGAATATGTGGCGTCATCAAGAGCCCATACATCTTGGCGGCAGGTTAAACGGTATCGGAATGAACCCAGAGAAAAAATCAAAAATGAAAGAAGTGAGAAGGAATAAACTTTCGATCCCCAGTACCGATGGTGTAGGAAAGTGAACAAGCAGGCTCTCGGTGGTCACCGTCTAGTGACTGAAATGTTATGGAAGTTCTAAACTTGGCTTCTACACCATAGATAACATATCTACAAGCAGTGTTGGGCCCAACGGAGAAAATTCATTCAGATGCCATCTTGAACATAGAGGGCAAGGTGTTTTCAGAGGAGACTTCAATGCTAAGGTCACTAAACAGGGATGCCTCAATCTAATCGCAGCAGGGCCTTGAAATGGGGGCCAGAAAAGCAATTCCTGCCCTAAATACTAGAAATACCCTACTTTTCATCGGCTAGGGTTGTGCGGAAACCATTCCCGATGTGAAATTTGCTTCGGGATCTCTGGTGCCAGGTATTAGAGGACTATTCGGCAAGCAATCACTAATATATACCGATTAAGAGCCGTGGTGGTGCCCTTCAAAATGAATACATTCACTTTGGATGGAAAAATGGAAGGATGGGCGTTCAAAAAGCGGAAGCACGTAGCCGTAGCAAGCGACTGGTCGTTCTGTTAGTTGTACTTGATGTTTGAAACACCTGTAACTCCGCTACATAGGTGGATATTCTAGATACATTTAAAAATCCTTTCAAGTTTATGCAGCTTTTGAGGGACAAAAGAGCAGAGACTCACAGCCATACCAGCAAACTGGTTGTACTCCTGGTGATGCTTGATATCAGAAACGCGTTCAATTCCGCTAGATGGGTGGATATCTGGAAGCTTCGGAAACCTCTTTTCAAGTTCCAGAGTATTTGATGCGGATTCTGATAGGCTTTTCGATGGATTCAAACTTGCTTTTTAACACAAAGGAGCATCAGCAAAAGATGGAAGCTCCATCGGGTGCTTCTCAAGGCTCAATCCTTGACCTGGACTTGTGGAACATCACGTACGATGGGTTACTGAGACTTGAGCTACCGGGTGAATCACGCTTGATGAGGCTTTCAAATGATGACACGGTACTTATTGCGAGGCACACAGTTGCGCAAACGAAGCTTAGACTTGATATACTAATGCGCCAAGTGGAGGACTGGATGACTACTCGCGAATTTGGGCTAGCGCTGCAGAAAAATGAAGTAGTCATCCTGACAAAGAAGAGAGTCCCTGGAGTAAAGACAATCAGAATTGACTTGGTCGACTCAAAGATGAGTTTCTCTAAACAAATCAGGGCAATGGTGGTTAAGGCTGCAGTGGGTGTGTCGATAATTAGCCGACTGATGGTCAACGTACCTCATCAAGAAGGTGACTTCTGATGAACGTGGTGTAGTCTATACTACTGGACGGATTGGAAATATGGAGTGGTATTTTTAGCAAGGAGATCTATTAAAAATGCCTGGCACAGGTGCAGTGAAGGGGAGCGCTTAGGATAGAATCTGCATATTGGACGGTCTCTGAGACTGTGGTGCTAGCAATTGGCGAGAATTCTGGGTAAATGATACGAAAGGGAGATGAACCTCGTACTTGAGGCCGTAGTTTAATAGCAGCTATAGTGAGACTGAGTTCCATTTGACCCGGCTCTTGAATGGGAATGAATGTGTTTAGTCATGCCTCCACAGTATTGGTAAGTCATGGTCTGCGTATTACTTTTTCCGTGCTGGAGAGGTCGATTACGCTTACCACATATTTTTGCTTGCGAAAAGTGGAACTGGTTACGCAGTAACCTTGTCAATCAGTTGAAAAATGAAACCAGATGGCATATTATGTTCGGGCTATTCTAATTACTAAAAAAGAGCACCAGGAAGTGCCAAGGGTAGAAAGGTCTCTTTAGTAGCATTCTCTATCCTTTCCTCCTCCCCCCGATGAAAGAGGGATGCCTGCCACCTGATGGCGCCTGTGACACAAAAAAAAAGGTCATATGTCAAACAGTTCCAGGCTAGGTTCTCAGGTTGATAGGAGAGGTGTTTAATGGGTGGTCCACACTCAGACTGGGATTCGTCTACGAAACATGAATTGTAACAAAACAAAAAACTTCTTCAAATGCCACTATACAGTGTAACAAAGCTAAAGTAAAATAAATTAGCTCCTGGATTTTATATTTTATTCAATCGCCTTTCAAATTCCATAATTGGATTTGAAAAATTAAAAAAAGTCACGAAAAGAAAATTAATCTGAAAAATTTTCACCATTAGTCATCATGACAGCAATTTTCGAATAAGGTTGTATTATGTTCATACTCCATGCCAAGTTTCATAATGGATATTTAGAAGCTTTGTACATTCTTATGGGAAAGTACGACAGCAACCTACTCTTAATTTTAGTAAATCCACTTAAATTACTGGGCATACATTCAAACAAACAATAATAATGCCTGCAAGTAAGTTAACATCATATTTTCCGAGCGCATTGACATCTCTTTGTCACCAATATTACCTCTGAAGTGAAAAAGAAAATTCTCAGTAACTGTTCAGTATTTGAATTTTCACATACATTATCCCTGCTACAAAATAATATTTGTAAACACACCAAAAAAATTTTGTTGTATTTGTCAATTATTTAATTGAAATTTGTTAAATCCAATTATGAGGTTTAGAGTATAAAATCTAGTATGGACGAACAACGGATACCCAAAAAGGTATTCGCTGGGAGAACTGAAAGCCGGAGACCAGTGGGGAAACCGAGGAAACGCTGGTCTGACTCGGTTGACGACGACAGTTTATCGCTGCTTGGATTTCTAAATTGGAAGACGCGGTCAATGGATCGAGACAGTTGGAGGCGCTATTTGCAGGAAGCGAAAATCCGAAAGGGGCTGCAGTGCTACGAAGAAGAAGTTCAATTTTTTTATTTTACTTTTGTTAACTGAATATTAGGATTTGAATTAGTATACTCCTCACTTGTGCTTAAATTGTCCAAGAGCCATATGCTATGAATCAGGCTTGCTTGTCGTGGTGAAAATATTTTGTGCTTAGGTCGAGACCATATGAAGGTATAAAATAGAAATGAAATCGGAAAGTTGAACCTCATTATTCCTGTCCGTTTCAAGTGAACTGCCTTGGATATCATATGAAAAGTTGTTATAAGAACATTCCCAAACAGGTCTTATTTTTGCTTTAGCACTACAGCCTTTTTCAGGCCATCGCTTAGAGAAAGTTAGAGTATTTCATTATCTTGATCGAATGTATCGGCTATCTTCTTCTTCTTTGTAGCCCTACAGCTCCTTTCGGGCCTTCGCTTCGAGATAGTTAAAGTATCTCATTGTCATGATCGAATGTATCGGCACTCCATAAGGTAATATGATCATTATCACGCTTTGGCCGTGTGTCCATCCACCCAGCTACGATACGTTCTGATTTTAAATCAGCACGTATCATAACTGAACAGGCTCATAGTCCGTCCGAAGAAACACTCAAACTAAATCTCGCTGATGCCAATGAGACTTGAACCAGAGACCTTCGGCTTACGGGCTTAGTGCTCTAACCACTAAGCCACGTGGACTATATGTATCGGCACTCAGGAAGGTGATATGTCTGCATTGTAATATATACTTGGGTCGTCGAAAGTTATATAAAGTTTACTCAGAGCTCCATCCTCCCCCTGACTTTCGGAATATCTCGTATGATGGGCTACTGCCTGGTGACTCATGTAGTGTTTGTCATTGTTGATAAACTAAATATGAAGGGCAAAGGAAAGTAATTGAAGAAAAACACCACACAAATACTTAACGAGTCTATTACTAATAACATCTTAACAACGACTGACTAAAACTAAATTAAATGGATCCTTAGTGATAGCAACGCTCTGCTGTCTATGTGGTGAAGTGGCGAACTTAACCAGCTGTCATCTTGTTTGAAATTGCTGTCGCTACACTCACGCTTGATCGGCAATGCAGATGATTTTGCGGTACGAGTCTCTTGACATTCGGTCGAATATGCGTCACTTAGACTAGTTATGCTATTGCACTGAGTAAGGGACTAGATGACTGCTCGTGGCTTCAGTCTTGAAGTGGAGAAAACCAAAGTCGTCATTCTGACAAAGAAGAGAGTCCCTAAAGTGAGAAAAAGCAGTATCGGGGAAATGCTGGTCAAATCGAAAGTAAAAGTGAAATACTTGGGTGTATCGAAAGACTCAAAGATGAGTTTTTCCAAGCAATTCAGGGCAACAGCAAATAAGATGGCAGTGGATGTAACGATATTCACTTGACTGATGGCTAATATATTCCGGGACCCAACTCATCAAGGAGATGATGGGCTAACGATGTTGGTTATTTTAAGGGTGATACCAACTTTCTAAATGAATAAGTGAAAACCCAAGCATGGAAGTACGAATTAGTTTCCTAAACATGCAACTAAGAATTAGTGATTGATCACTATTTCAATTAGTGAAACAGATTACTTACATTATAATTCAATGACTCAGGTAGGGTCGAACATTTAAGCTTACGAGGCGTTGCTTATTGTACCATGATAAGGGATATCTCACAAAAGATCATAGCCTCCTATACCGTTTGGTCCCAAATCTTAGTACTTCACGCGTACGAGACTGCTTGACTTTGTTGTTCGATCGAAAAACGACATGGATATTGGGCTAAAACTAATTTTGAGTATTGAACTGTTGAGGAAACTTGTAGATATTCGATCTGAATTACTGATTTGATAAGTTAATCTTACACTCAAAATTTATTGTAATGTTCACTCATTTTTTATCTTGCATAAATTGCATTAATTAAATCAGTGAATATGGCCTAACTCACTAGTTTTCTAATGAAACTATAAAACACTAAAAAAAAGTAGGGAAATTTTCATTAATTCGATTTTAGATAGGATTACCTTCCATGCTATAAAATGCAGAAATATCTACCTGGCGGAAGTGAAGGCGGTAGGGAGGCGCTCGCTATGGAGGAGAGACAATGCTCTCTCAGCGAACGGCAACAATACTGGTAGAACGATACGTAGGGACAATGGATTTTGCGCTACTCCCTGGCTTGAAACTGAACCCGAATCGAAGGCATAGCAGGACTGACTTTTGCTTGACCCAACTCTTGAGTTGGCATGTATGTTTTCAGTCTTACCTGGACAATATTGCTAAGTCGTGGTTTTCAGATTGCATATCTTGCGTAGCAGAGGTAGATGATACCTGATACACAATTTTACCTCCCAAAGATGGACCAGGCAGTATGGTGACCTGTGAGAGCTCATCCCGGAGATAATGATGGAAGAGTTGCTTACATTAGTTGATAAATGTTCGGGCGGCCCTGAAGGATAGAAACGGCATACTTCAGCATCCGGGGCAGAAAATTGTCTTTTTCAACAATCATCTCTTCTTCCTTCTAGCTAGAAATGAGATCTATATAACCTCAAGGCACTTGTAGGCGTTGAAAAATGAAGCCTAGCTCAAAATGAAGGAATAGAAGAAATACAAAGAGATCATTAAAACTATGAAAATGGCTGTACAAAAACGTGTGGATTACTTTCAAAGGATATATGTTAAAAATGATGCAATCAATTAGTATAAGAATTTGAATAAATACAATTTTCCTCCTGTGAGAATCGTGTGGATTATAAAACTGCGTTTTTGAGTGCAGAAATTGGTCCAAAGTGTTGCAAAAATCTCGAGGCCATTGTTAATTTTGGGTATGAAAGAGTTACGGAAAAAATGCTCTGAAGCTCATGCAAATTAGCCATCATTCTAGGAGTAGTCCAGTGTTTTAAGACCTTTATGATGAATACAAAATTGCTCGAAAGGAGCTCGCTTAAACTTACGAGCTCTAAGAAACTATGTAATCAGTCTGAAGCAAATCATTGGAAGAGCTTACAAAGCAGCAGTGTTTACAACGAAGGGAAACAAGTCTCCTAAAATTACGTATGCGAAAATGCTATGTGAAAAATTAAAATGGTTTTCCCACAGCAAAAAGATGGCTTCTTGGCTTTAATACTCGTACATGCTGAACTTGAAAACATACCAGCAGAGAGCAGAGAAGCTATACAAAAGAAAGATTGTGAAAATATTGATGCAATACCAAAAAAGTACTTAAGCTAGCAATCCAGGTAATGTCAAATAGCTTTGGCAATCTTCTTTCAACCTAGCCTAAAGACGACAGTTTTTACTAATAATTGGAAACAGTAAAAACTGGCGCTACTGTCTAAAACAAAATAGCCCCTGGTCACCGTCTATATACAATACGAATATAAGCCAATAAACTAGTGGGAAGTTTTTTGAGTGGGACATATATGAGCATTGGCTGTCCGAAACTAAACGCCAAAGAGTACTGTCAGATCGGTGATTTTGCTTTAAAAAACGATAATCAACCGTCGACGCTTTCAAGATTGTCATGAGCACAACAACGAAATCAAAGATAAGAGAGACTTTTTTGCTTTTGTAACTTCAAAGGAAGGTAAGAAGCGTGATTCCCTTATGGCTTGGGAGCACTGGTAGTAAACAAGGTTACTACCAGTGCTCCCAAGCCATTGCATAGTAAGTCGGCAACCTGTTTTGAAGTATCTGAGCGGTTTGTATCAAAACACAAAGTTTGACACTAAGCTGATGAAATTGAGGTCTCAGAAAAGCTTTGCTTTGTGTCACGACAGTCAAAATGTTTTCGTTGTTAGTTCAAAATTCGCTACTTATTATTTTTTCATGTATAAAGCATCGAGACGAGTATCAACGAAAAGATCGTTGGAGTGTACGTTGTACTGATTCGATATCAATTAGTTATTTCTGGATAGGAATTTGCAGTTAGAAAGCGTTATTCTGAATTATTGCAAATTAATGAGAAGTTAAAATACAAATAGGAAGAGGCATGAAGGAAAAAATAAGAGGCCTCTGCAATGAAGTGAAATAAGTGCTTTTTTGATGATCTGCGTTACGTCTAGGTTAAACTTATTTATGCTGTGAAACAATTCCCCAAGATCTTTAAAATATGATACATTATGTAAAAAAAATGACTGAAGAGATATTTTTGATATTTAGAGAGTTTTCAGGTAAATGGTTTTTGAAAACAATTGCACAGATGTTGCGGATGACTTTGTAAAATACCTACATCCAGATGATGGAACCATTATCAATGTGGCGAGGTAATAGAAAGAAGACAATTAACAATCAGAACAAATCATACGGGACTGAAGATTGAACCCCCAAGCTGGGATGAAAAGCAGGCAGAAGTTGTCAGCAGTTAATGCCAAACCCTAATTCGAATCATAGTAAAGGAACCATGAATGCAGAAAATTTGAAAAAGTGAAGACTTCAAGCTTCGCAAAAGAAATCAACTGACTAGAAAGATTTACTATTAAAAAAAATTATTTCCAAGAACGTGCTGCAGCAGAAGGTTGATAAAATTACAGCAGGCTCTAAGGAGTAGAATAAACTTTAAGAAAACCAATTTATTAGATTACCACGACTATCTTAAAGATATTTTGCCAAAGCGGCGTAGAAAAATAAAGAATGGGTCAAAACATTTTTAATTTTAAAATGGCTTTTTTTCTAATGCAAGGAAGCAAATCAATTGATAAACATAAATTAAAAAATAATGAAGAGAAATACATAAAGAGTCGGTGTTAAATTTTAGGAAAAAATGATTACCAATCTGGGCTGCAGTTAGAACGGAAATTAAGACTTTTCAAATGCAGCTCTACTTGTAATCAGGAAAAAATGGAAGGTGCAACAGAAAGTAGGCGGATCACTAGAAGAACTGTCAAACATGATAAAATGGGAAAATTAGTTGGAAAAAATTTCACTGGATTTCTGAAGACCGGACTCAGAGAAGCTCTTAAAGGTGCATTGCAATGACCAGAGCATTTAAGATTGAGTAGATACCATTGATGGTCAACCTCTTTGTTATATACACGTTGAGTGATGTTGTTAATATTTTTTGATTCAATCAGAAGCATCTTGATAACTAGGTTTACAAGTAGAAATGAACTTTATTTGAACCTCATTTTCATTTTGAGCAGGCTAACAATATCGGACTTGATTTGAGAACATGATTAGTTCTTTAAGGGAAAGAAAGAGCTAAATTGAGAATCTATGTTTAGATGAAAGTATAAGGTAAAGCTCATCGGTACAGTGAAAGTGGTTAAATGTTAACAAGAAGAAAGACCGTCTAACGGCATTCGGATTTAACTCCAGACTAAAAAATCAGCACTGAAAAAGTTGAAACAAGGTCAAATACTTTTATTAGCAGGAGAATAAATTGAAAAAAGCCCAATAGCACGTTTTAGGTGATGAAATTGATGTCTTAGAAAAGGAGAATGCAACGGATACGAGTATATCAAAATATGTGAAAAAATAGTTTAGTGCATTATTATTTTAACTTGTAATGCTGTTAAATTTTATGAAGCAGCATAGATAAGATGGAGGATAAGGCTGAACGCCTAAGTAGATTTCCATACAACAAAAAATGAACCGAAGTCACCCCAAACTGACCATAGCTCTCAAGAAGTACGAGTATTAATGAGCCTCTAGAAATTTGTAAAGATACCTTTATACATAAGAGCAGAATTTATGTTTGACATGTACTTCTCAGTCTTAGAATTAAAAAACTAAACTTCAACGGCCAAAGAGGGAATAAATTCATGACAGGGGGAGAAAATGAATGAGAAAACTAATATCGGTAATAGCTTCACTGTTACCGTGTTTGCTATGTGCGTCTCTTTCTCTGCAGATAATGGATGTTTAGGAAAGCTAAAAGTCAAATACTGCAGAGTATTAGTTTTGTCGCTGGCTTGAAATTTTAACTCCGGAAACGATCTTGCATGAATTTAGATAGTCAAACAGTTGTCTAACTTAAGATATAGCATGAATTAACATTTTTTAAAATAGATGGTATCTTTGCCTACCAACATGGTAATGACAAGTGTTGTTAGTGAAGCTAAAAGAGCTAATTTCATAACGCCGAAGATTTTGGGCCTGACATTAAGAATGTCGGTCAAGAAACGGTATTGAATCTAGGCCAGACTACCAAATTATAAAGCGCGTGTCATATCAGAGAATAAAAGAAACAGGAGGCATAGTCTGAAAGGTGCGATCTCCTCAAGATTTGTTTTCAGTAGTAGCACGAAACTTTATTCTACGAGTACTCTTAGATAACAAATTTGCTCGTTATTTAGCAATTGATTCAAAATATTGAATAAAAGCTTGGTATGTAGTCATTTTATAGAATATTTTACTTTTTTTCTATATGTAATGAATAGGGAAGATAGTTAAAATGCTCTAGCATAAGAAATAATTGTTTGGTAAACCACGCCCACAATTTATAGGTCTAGTTACGTGGAACTACGCATGTAATAATTTTTTTCTGATTTGAAGTAAACATATGGTTTACCAATTGGGTAGTCTTTAGCCAGAATGTTATGCTACGGTTTTATAACAACTAAATCATCTAAAAGCTTTCAAAAAGTTGCAAGTAGAATAGAAAATGCTGAAAATTTTCTAATAAGTTTGTAGTTGTATTTTTTATAATTTTCCTGCTTGTAAAGACTAGTTATGACATTGACTAGAAACAAATGCGTTTCAGGGCAGCGAGTTACTGTTAAAGATAAGAATATATAAGCGCCCCTCAAAAGTTGTTTTTTTCTTTCCTATTTCTTGACCTGATGCAAGGATAGGCGAATATGATTTTCCTTTCGACTAAACATTCTTATCGCGTTTCCTTAGAAGGAATGTCATATCTTATATTGGGCTTACTAATTACTTTTATTTACCCTGCATCATATAATATGAGTATGTCTATGATTGGTCGGCTCAAATTAAAATTAAAAAATAGAAACCAACAAGGTTTCGAGTATGAATGATTTTCATAGGCTATCAAACACTTTTCTAAGGAAGCTTATAGCAACTATTTGAAGGATCGATTTTTGAAAAGATCAAATCCGTTTTATTCATTTAAATTTTAAATTCAGACCGATGACGTGACAAAAATGTGGAATTTGGGTTTGTTCCAAAACATGTGATTTTGAGACTAATGATTTCCGTTGTTCCTTTTGAAAAGAACTCATCATAATCATAGAAAATATAAAAAAGTCGGAATATCCAATCATTACATTTGAAGTGGCATTTAAGGAAAAGAATAATCAGTATAGAAAATAAAGGTAAAATCAAACTTCTCCAGAAACAGTACAAATATTTTTCCAAATGGGTTTCCTGCCGAATTTTTAGAAATATAAATAAAGCTTTTAATAAGCGAAATTTGCCAACACCGTCGGAATTTTAAGAGAGTAAACTAGCAAAAATCAGTGTTCGTGTAAAATTTTTCCTTTGAAATAGATTTTGTCAACCTTATGGCCGACTGAGTTTGTTTTATCAAAACCCTCCCTAAAATTCGTCTAATACTTGACTGCAACTATGAAAATCGTCGTGATCTCAGAAGTTAGAAAAATTTTTACTGGTTATATTTCTATCTAAGAAAATATGTTCTTGCTGATCCTGAAGGATAAACAAGGGCTAAGCAAATAAATAAAGGATCATAAAAAAACGTTAGAGAAACTTTTTCATCATTTTGCGACTATTTCGAAACGATCATAGATAAAAGTAAGGACAATAATTAGATGGATACATTATTTACCTTTTTATGATTTCCAGAAAATTGCTGACTTTCTTTCCGATGGTTCAAGATGAAATTTCACTATTGTTTATTGACTTTCACTCACGACCAATTGGAAATTATGAAGTAGGCACTGCACTTGGAGAAGTGTTTTTTGAATATTCACATTCTAATGTATTCAATCCTATAAAAGAATTGTTAATAAACACAAAAGGAAACGAATTACACATAAACGAGGATACACAAAACAAGAATCAAAATAACGATTGACGGTTAAGAATTGCACTGAGAACAAGTCATACCGTTGAAATAGGTGAAGGATTCGCCAGTTAGAATGGAGTTTTGGCAGGTTGCAATTGGATATTTGCTCCTGATTCAATCACTTCCCGTTGTCACACTTGTCCAGAGTACTTTTTCGATCCGCGCGAGCGGATGAAAATCACCGAAAACACGAGGATCGTGGTTGGCTGCTTCAAATGGGGAAATGTTTAGGTCTCTAACGCGTCCTCTAACAACTGATCAGGACTCGTTGGCTGGAGCACAGGAATATCGGAAGAGTTAGGTTTTCTGCAAAGACTAACAACAATAGGCAAGAAGCGCTGTTGTTCGCGACCATTCCAAAAGCTTACTTCTTTTCGTCTAAAACCAACCACACTATCCAAATTTTTATTTTCGGCAAAGTGGTGTACATTTTTACGGTCGGGCCTGTCCTCTATCGACGTACACCGTAAAAATCGGCGGGCAATGTAAAATAAAAATGCGAAAAATGGAGGCAAAGCAAAGGCAACAACATAGCAAAAAAACACAAAAACGGGAAAAGAGAGCCCTCACTAACTACACTAACAAGGAACCTGAAAACAGAATAAAATTGCCAAAATAAAAATAATAAGACCCGAAACGAAATTATGTAGATTTGGCTGGGGAGCGGGCAGGGCCTCGGAAAACAGATATGCTAGTACATACTAGCACATAAGCACATACTTATCTATGTGCATTCTTTTTATTTTAAAATATTGCAAATGCAAAAATGCAAAAGCCTCATCTCAAACCCAGGCGGTTGTGTAACGTATGTCCGTATGTGCAACGGGCTCATGTGTGTAGCTGCGAGTGCGAAGAACCTTTTATGCGTATAAAACTCGCATTACATACATAACATATCATTTGGGATTTTATATGGTTAGTGCACTAATGTGTGTTGTATTCCCGAAAAACCACTGACACTTTCAATACATTGACGCAACGCAGCGCGAATGCAATTTTGCCGTGGTGGCCGAAAAATGAGGTGCACGAGTGTGAGTGGCGGTCGCCTCCACTATTTGATCCCCACCCTGCCGTGTCACTCGCTCCTTCTGCTCGCCGCCGCGCCCCTGAATAGTGTTTTGCATTAAAAATTCCTCCGCATATTGGACACATAAAAGAGTTTGCGATAAAAATGAGGGAAAAACGAAAAAAGTGCAAGCTCATTTTTTCGGGGGTAATATGATGATCAAATACACAATGTATGCGTACACACACAGCGATAAAGTGCAGTGAATTGGGTGGATTTTTATTTTACCTTTCTCATTTTTTCCTGGGTTTTTGTTTTCGCGATATTTTTTCGGCCTAGCAGTGGCACGAGTTGGTGGGGCGCAGCGGCGAGTCGCGGGAGCGGACGCCGGCAGCCACGATTCCGGACGCAGCATCATCATAGAAGTGCACCACGATAATGTATAAAGGCATCAGGTGACATACTGGCGAGGGGTTGGTACTTAAACCGACAGGGATGATACAACTCCAATAGTGTACGTTTTAAAATATATTTAAAAAAATAGACAAAAAAGTATTAAATTTACCATTAAGCTGGTCTATAATTTTTATCAGTTTTTTCGTTAGGTTAGCGCGAACTGAGTGATGTGAGCTGGAGGAGCGATTGGGCATGGAAGGCGGAAACATGGGCGTAGAGCCAAGCATTGCATGTAGGTATCCGTTGTGGAGGCATAAGTAAACTCAAATAATAAAAGCAAACCTGAGCCAATATCCATTGAAATCCTTAATTAATTCTGAATATCTAATGTTCAGCCATTAGTAATTCAAACCATTTTGCGTTTACTGTATTGACTCTACTTATCCTGGGAACAAGTCGCTATCCGGTTGAGTGTGTTTTAATATAAACAGAATTCACAGAAAAATTGATTTGCTTTAGCAATGGAAAAAACAAAGTAGCATATGAAATTTTATTAATATCAATTTGCATAAGTTAAATGCAATGGTAATGTATCAATAAGCGAAGGACATGCATGCAAGAGGCTTCGCAGGGTGCGAAGAGACTCGGCAACGAAATCAAATTAAATCAAATACTCGTAAATAATAAAATTGAAGTACCTGTTCTAGTGCAACCACATTTTCTTTCAAAATATTGATATACAAAAATAGGATCTATTTGCTTTTTCATTCCCTCAATAAAACAAATAAAGTAAAAGCCTTGTTTTTGATTCGTTAGTGTTCATAATTAAGGAAAATGCATAAACCCTTGGGATATTGACGAGATGATGAATCTCTTAGCAGTGCAACATTCTTGTTAGTAAAATGAGATAAATTATATGCTTTATGGGATTGAAGAAATTCATTGGACTTTAGCTCAGGAAAAATACATAGAGTTGCAATAAATTGATGCTTAACTCTTCGTTAATTAACAATATGAAAAATTCATAAGCAATAGTATTTATCAACTTCGTAGACTGGATTTCTTAAAAACTAATAATGCAGCATAAAATTGATACCTTCATGCATTGCATTCTGGGTAATGGCAAATGATCTAGCACTCTACGTAACACTTTGGTGGTGATGTATGAATGCTTCTTTGAGATTAGCAGACGCATCATCTGGCACGATATACCCTTCGTTTAGACTATTCTATGCATTTATTCTACCTACTGGGCTATTGATTTTGGTATTCTTCTGACACTATAGCAGCAGAAAAAAAGCTAAATTGTGAATGACACTGAATTGGACTAATTACCTCCGTCCTGATAAAATCATGGCGATTGTCAAATAATACTCTCAGTTACGTTGCCATTAAGTTGGTCATGTTCCAGCTGAGAAAGAGTCCTGATTAGCACTGGTCTGGTGACCCTATAGACAACCATAAGGTCACTATGGTTACGCATCAAAAAGCAAAAAGTAACCACTCTACGTCAACACTTTTCTAAGCCAACTACATTTTGGCACAAAATGGATAGTCACAAGAGTCGATGATGAAAGCGAAGGGAATCGAAAACGTGCTTCACTATAAACATAGGGAAAAGTGGCTAAAATCTTGATCTACCTTTAACTTGCATTTTTGACCGTAACTCTGTCCTGAGATGCAGGTGAAGGGGCCTTTAAGTTTGCTCCATGGACATTTAGAAAGACTATCAGTTCCATTGATTCGATTCCTTTCCAGTTCAAGCAGAACAATACAGAACGGAACATCTTGCATATACTACAATTACTCCACAAGAAAAGACAACTCAGCTGACTCACGGGCCCAATTCAGGTTCATTTGAACTTTTTTTTTGTAGTTGGGAGATGAATGTCATTTACGCACTGAGTATGGAACTCGCACGCTCGCAAGCGACTGGACAACCCACAAAACACTTCCCCTGTCAGCCCGAGAACCCAGCATGGAACCGTTTGACACATTATATCGAGCCAGGTCTTGTTTTGTTACGCCATGAGACGCCTTCAAGCTGGGGGATCCCTCTTCTAGTGTGAGGGGAGAAACGAAGAAAGATTGCCAGAAAATCGATCTGCCAGCCTCAACACCCCCAGCTGCTGTGAGTCCCTTTTCTCTTTTAAGACTTCCAAAACTTAATGTGCCACCTGATTTCATTTATTTTATTTTTTTTTATTTATTTCATTGCCAAATAAGGCATGTTTACAAAAACCAAAATCATAAAATATAATGAATTGTACAATAAAATATCATTCTTAATCTAAGTTTGAGGGATTGAGTTCGGCGGATAAGGTGCTTAATAATAAAGCTTTGAAATTGGATCTGGAGATGGTTGGAGGGTAAAGTGTGCTCAGTGAATTAAAAGCTTTGCAACATCTATTTACAGGCTCGTTATCCGCGTAAATTGTATGGTGTCGCTCTTCAATCAGCAGACGCAAATGTCTAGTGAATCGAGATATCTCATGGACCTTAATTCTGTCAGCTAGGAATGGTATTTTAATAATGCCTCTAAGGATATCAATTATCGATTATCGATAGTGCCCTCAGACCGGGGAACCAAACGCGTCCCCAGGGTTGCGGATAGGGGCAGACCTTTCTCGAAAGGTTCGCTGCGAATAACCAATAAGCAGCCGTGGACAATGGTCGGCAGTGAAGGGAGAGTCTCAGGACAAATACCTGAGTGCCAATGATCTTCACTGTGACATGACGAAATATATGGCGTCATCAATTATCCATATATCCTGGCAGTAGGTAAAATGCTATGGGAACGGAAACCCAGACAGGAAACCAAACTATGCAGGTCCACAAGGGGAACCAAGTTACGGTGCAGGGGGTCGGATCCCCAGTACCGGCGGCAGAGGGTAGTGAGCGAGCAGGCTCCCGGCCGTCGTCATCCAGCGACTCCAATGTTATAGAAGTGGTGAAATTGGCTTCTGTAACAGATATAACTACAAGCAAACAGGACGCTAGCACGGAGAACTCTTTCAGGCAAAAACCGCTGTTGGCAAGAACACCGATAAAACAAGTCACCGATTGCGGGGGGAGGCAGCAAACCCCAGAAACACTGTCAAAGTCAACATCACAGGTTAAATCATCGGAGACAGACCACAGACGGACTAACGAACGAAAGAAGGCAGAGTGCGTTGTACAACCTGGCATCATTGCGGCCTTTGGGCACAGTAGAAGGACTATGCGCTGCGACACCAATAGAGGTCAGTGTAAGACTGGAGGAGGGAGAAGTTTTGCCGTCGGCCGACGCCACTTCAAACGTCACCCAAGCGATAGAAGCAAAAGGGCTAGGAAAAGGGGGCCTCTCCCAAGAGGTGGCGCCAAATAACACAACCGCCCTTGACCGCGCGGAAGAGGAGCGGCTTACTCGGAAAGCGGAGACTATTGTTAAACAACTGAGGGCTGCCTGCGAAGTGCAGAAAAACATAGGCAAGAGTGTCAGGAATGGTATTCTTGAACTGGAGGAGCTTTTTGGCCGCATAACGCACTACAGGCGGAGGTGGCTTGCAACCGAAAAGCACCAAAAAGACACGCTCTCCCTCGAGGAATCAGTGGGTCCTAGCAGCAGCAAAAGAATGGCCGGTAGCCCAATTGAAGGCGACCGTGAGAAAAAGAGGAAGGACGAGACCATAAACGAAGTTGTCACTCCAGGCGAGGAGTTTCATGTGGTGCGAAACAAGGCAGCGAAAAAAGCGGCCAAAAAGCTGCTCCTAGAAAAAACAGACAAAGAGCTCAACCACGAAAAGAAGAACAAAGAACCCCCCGATATACCGCAGAAAACAAAAAACAAACCGCGGCGCAAACCCTTGCGAGTGGCACTGCTTATTAAACCCACTAAGGGCCGAACCTACGCAGATGTCCTCCGTGAAATTAAAGGAGCGGTCAAGCCAGACGACACCAAAACTGCCATCAAAGCAGTTCGACCAACCCGGACCGGTGGCCTGCTGGTGGAATTCGGGCCAGAGGCCACAAACAAAGATGCATTCCGTGACGCGGTTCAAAAGGTTCTTGGAGATGCGGCAACCGTGGCCTCGCTCGAACCAATGGCCACCCTGGAAATCAGGGACCTCGACTGCGTCACGGACAAAGCTGAAGTAGAGGATGCCATTAGGAGAGTGTTCCCCAGCTTAAGTGAAGACAAGGCAAGATTGACACGTGAAAACACAAGGGGGCAACGCATGGCTATTGTCGAACTAGCTGATGAAGACGCCCAGCAAATCCTGGCGAAGGACAAAATTAAGATAGGTTGGGTGATCTGCAGGATACGGAGAAGGGCGATCCCTATCCGCTGCTTCAGATGCCTCGAATACGGACACACCGCGTATGGCTGTAGGGGACCCAACAGGAGATCTCTGTGCTACAAATGTGGTGAAACGGGGCAAAAAAAGAAGGAGTGCACGAACGAGGCAAAATGCATTCTTTGCAAGGATGCTAAGCTAGCACCCGGTGACCTCAAACATGAGCCGGGGACAGGGAGATGCTGGGTTTTCAAGGAGGCCCTAACTGAAGCCAAACCGATACTCAAATGATCCGTATCCTGCAGGTGAATTTGCACCGAAGCACAAACGCCCAGGACCTACTTGAGCAGTTTGCGAGGGATGAGAAAGCTGACTTGCTTTTGCTGAGCGAGCAACATCATAACAAGGATTCGCAAGCGTGGTACCCTGACAAATCTAGTACCTCGGCCATCTGGGTTCGAGACAGCGCCCGCCTTCAGGTGCAGGGCCATGGACGCGGGGATGGTTTTGTGTGGGTGCGGTGTTCAGGGATAACATATTTCAGTGTTTATCTGATGCCTAACGAGGCAATGCCATCTTTTCGAACCAAACCCGATGCCCTGGAGGACGCTGTCTCGAACACAGAGGGCCACATGCTGGTCGGGGGAGACTTCAACGCTAGAGCCATTGAATGGGGTATGCCACAATCCGACTCAAGGGGAAAACAAATCTTGGACATGGCGGCCAGAACAGGGCTTTTTGTCCTAAATACTGGTAACACCCCTACTTTCCGCCGCTGGGGTTGCGTAGGAACCATACCCGATGTGACACTCGCTTCGGAGTCCCCGGTACCTAGAGCACACAACTGGCGAGTACTAGAGGACTACTCGGCTAGTGATCACCAGTATATAGCGGTTGAGATTCACGACGGTGCCACTCTGCGTGCATATACCCAAACTTCAATCCTCGGATGGAGGATCGGGAGGATGGACGTTGAAAGGTTCGCTAACGCGCTTACGACAGGCGCACCGTTGCTGGGAGCTCCGCCAAGGAGTGGAGGGCCTACAGCCAATGACTTGGTGAACTCAACTATGAGTACCATCATAACTGCTTGCGAGTCTTCCATGCCCCGCCGAAAACCCCGACACGGTAAGCCTCCAGTATACTGGTGGTCAAACGAGATCGCCGAACAAAGAAGCGAGTGTCACAAACTTCGGCGAGAGTGGGCGTGAACACGGGAGGAGGCAGACACTAGGCTAGCAGCATACAGGTCCGGCAGGAAATATCTTCGCAGGCTTATTAACAAGAGCAAGGCCCGATGCTGGCAAGATCTCGTGGACGATGTAAATAGGGAACCGTGGAGCCTAGGTTACAAGCTGGTCATGCGAAAACTTGGTGTCCAACGGAAGCCCTGCTTACATGAAGCAGAGAAGATGGACGAGATCCTACGGGCACTATTCCCCACGCACCCTGTCCGTGTCGATTCAGCTCATGCACAAACACCAATAGAATGCTCACCTTTCACAATGATGGAACTGGAGCAGGCAATTCTATCCATGAAAGCAAGGAAGGCACCGGGACCAGATGGCGTTCCTGCTGAGGTTTTGCAGCTTGTCTACAAGCTTTGTCCTGACTTGTTGCTCAGTATGTTCAACGCTTGCCTTTACGAAGGTGTATTTCCGGAAGGCTGGAAAGTGGCGAGGCTCGTACTGATCAGCAAGGGGAAGGGAAATTCCGAGTTGGCGTCTGCATACCGCCCGTTATGTATGCTAGACACGGCTGGGAAAGTGCTCGAGAAACTCATCAAGGAAAGACTCACTGACGCGGTCCGTTCTGCCGGGGACCTATCTCCACGGCAGTATGGTTTTAAAGCAGGTCGCCCCACTATTGACGCGATAGTGAAAGTAGTGAGCGCGGTCCAAAGAGCGGAGGCTCACTGCCAGTCAAACAAAAGGGTTGTGTTGCTCGTGACGCTTGACGTCAGAAACGCCTTCAATTCCGCTAGATGGGCGGATATTCTGGAAGCAATGGAAAACTCTTTTCAAGTTCCAGAATATCTGATGCGGATTTTGAAGAACTACCTGACAGGCCGGAGCCTGCTCTATGAGACGAAGGAGGGTCGGCGGAGGATGGAAGTTACATCGGGTGTTGCACAAGGCTCCATCCTTGGCCCAGACCTGCGGAACATCACGTACGACGGGCTACTGAGAATCGAGCTGCCGGATGAGTCGCGCTTGATCGGCTATGCAGACGATGTCGCAGCTCTAGTTGCGGGACGCACTGTTGAACAAGCGCAACTCAGACTGGGTATGCTAATGCGCCGAGTGAGGGACTGGATGACTGCTCGCGGGCTCAGCCTAGCTTTGGAGAAAACCGAAGTAGTCATCTTGACAAAGAAGAGAATCCCTAGAGTAAGGATGATCAACATTGGGGAAGCATTCGTTGAGACTAAACTAGCAGTGAAGTACCTGGGCATTTTGATCGACTCGAAGGTGCGTTTCTCCGAGCAAATCAGGGCAATAGCTGACAAGGCTGCAGCGAGTGTTTCGGCTCTCACCCGGCTAATGGCCAACATAGGGGGTCCCACCTCATCAAGAAGGAGACTTCTGATGAGTGCAGTACAATCTGTGCTGTTGTACGGATCGGAGATATGGTGTGAGGCTCTCAACAAGGGGCTGTATCGAAGGCGCTTGGCACAGGTGCAGCGACGGGGAGCGCTGCGGATTGCATCTGCATATCGAACTGTCTCGGAGTCGGCAGTGCTGGTCATCGCAGGAGTGATACCCATTGCCCTCCTTGCCAAGGAGCGCCGCAGAATCTACCTGCGGAGGAACGAATGCGACAGAGATGCTGTCGCCCACGAAGAATGAGAACGCTCACTCAGTGATTGGCAACAGTCCTGGGTGAGCGATACAAAAGGTAGGTGGACCGCATGCCTTATTGGTGACCTGAGGCCGTGGATCAATCGAAGGCATGGTGAGACTGACTTCTTTCTAACTCAGGACAGGACATGGATACTTTCGGTCTTACCTGCACAAGATTGGTAAGTCACGGTCTCCTGACTGCATATTCTGTGCTGGAGAGGTCGATGATGCCTACCACACATTTTTTGTATGCAAGAGGTGGGAAAGGCAGCGCGGTGACCTCATTGAAGAAATGGGAGATCTCTCTCCGGATGAACTCACTGGAGAGATGCTCACATCCGTTGACAAATGGAACTGTGTGGCACATAACGCTCGGGCAGTCCTTAAGATAAAAAGGAAAATATATGAGCGCCTGGAGGCGTCTAGGGCGGAGGGGTCTCTTTTCTAGAAATCCCTCTCCCTTCCCCTCCTTCCGTTGAAAAAGGGATCCCTGTAGCCCGGTGGTGCCTAAACGAGTAGAGAAATGAGGCTTAGCCTGAAGTAATGTGTCAAACGGTGGCAGGCTAGGCTCTCAGATTGACAGGGGAGGTGTTTAGTGGGTAGTCCGAGGGTATTCTCCATGGGAGTCCCACACTGCCAGACTCAGCGGGCATAAATGCCTTCACCTCCCTACCACAAAAAAAAGGATATCAAACACGAAGTAGCAGGCAAACATAGATCTTCTAGAGGCCAGCGTTGATATATTTAGGATCCAAAGTTTATGCTCATATGTTGGCAAATCTGGAAAATTTTTCGGATTAAATAATGATCTCAACGCAAAAAGTACGAATTTTTTTTGAACCGGCTCAATTCTGTGGGTGTGAATATTAAAGCTCGTGCTCCAGATTAGACAAGGATAGGACGAACTAAAGAAAGGTATAATGTCTTAGAGACCCATACATTCTCAAATTCTTTAGATCGACGTTTGATAAAACCAAGGAGCTTACTGGCCCTACTGATGACATGTTCGTAATGTAAATGGATACGCATTTTTCTGTCTAAAGTGACACCAAGGTCTATGATGCTATCCACCCGGCTAAGTTTATGATGGTAAAGATGATAATTGTTGATTAAAGTTAAGCGTTTCCGTCAAAAACCTAAAACTTGAGTTGGTTAATTTGGGACCATTCTAACAGGGAGTTGATTTTGTTTTGAAGGAATAATGTATCTTGTTGGGACTTTATTACATGGTAAAGCTTAAGAATGATAAAGCTTAAGAATGAGGAATATCCGACAAGACCTCAGAATGATCAGAAATGAAGATGTTAAAAAGGAGAGGGCCCAGATGGCTGCCTTGTGGTACACCGGAGCAAATAATTATGGAGATATAAGCCAAGCCGGTTCAGTAAACAAGTAGGGTAGACAGACCTATGCTCATGTCAGAAGGGTTTTGTACTCAACTTACAAAATGCAGTAACCAGCAACGAATAAAATCAAGAAACATGTCAAAGACGATTTAATTGGAGAAAATGTGAAATTCGAGGATCATACTATTATTAACAAAGTTGAACGAATTTTGACTTCTGAGGTATTTGTTATAGTTATACCCATAAATATCTCCTTTGATATTTTTTTCAGATTTATAGATCACGGGTGTCCATTCGCGAGGGAGGAAGCACATTTTTCATGTATTTCCCCCCTGTGCTCCCACTGAAGCAAAAACTGTCAGTTTAAGAACTGTTTTGAAAAGCTCTCATAGAGAACTTTCATTTGATACTCGTATCGGCTACCTTTCATGAAATTTTTTTTCAGGGGCCACTCCTCTGTACTGTAATCATCGATTCATGGCCTATTTTTTCGAATCCTAGAATGGTTACAAAGCCCTTTTGCTAGGAGCTCTCTCCTGCCTCTTCGACTTGTTTCAATGATATGTACTCATCTTCATGAAACCTATCACTCCTGAAATTTTCATGCAAATCCTAGCAAAGCTGTAGTGTCTAAGTCGGTAAAAAGCGCATATGGCTCCGTAGCAATATGTTTCCATAGTAATACAGGGCATATTGCTCCACAGTAATACACGAAAATTCAAATCGCTATAACTTCGGTAAATACTATTCGATCTTTATGAAACTCTCAGAAAAGATCAATCTTATAAATAGTCATCTCTTTGCTAAATTTTATTGAGTTTAAGGGTACCGTTTAGATTTTATTCAAGAAAACACAAAATCGATAAATCATACTATTACTAACAAAGTTGAGTGAATTTCGACTTCTCATGTATTTGTTGTTGTTGTACTCATTAAGGCCTACATTCATGATTTTTTTCAGATTTTTCGGATGGAAGGTGTCCAATCGCGAGGGGGGGGTACGCGAAAAGTTCGTACATTTCCCCTTCCCCTGCCCCCCTCGGTACTTATAAGACAATTTTAAGACTTGTTTTGAAAAGATCTCATTGAGACCTTTCCAATGACACCCTACTCGACTACCAATGGTGAAAATTTTTTTTTCAGGGGTCACCCCCTTATATGGGGAGACCCCCCTTAAACGCCTTTAAAAAAATTTTCCGCCCTTGAATTTTCAAGAGGTCACCACTTCTGACCTTTCTACAAAGTTTCATGGCTGTAGCCCTTAGAGTTTCGGAGAAAAAGTGCTGTGACATACAGACGGACGGACGGACGGACAGACGGACAGACGGACACAGGTCGTGATTGCAATAGGGTTTTGTATTTTAGTATAAAAACCCTAAAAACCACAGATTGCAAATCTTTTAAGCTTGTGCATTGGGATTTCGTGGTTGATCTGATCGAACGCTTTACTAAAATCAGTGTAAATCGTGTCGATTTGGTGCCTCAACTCCATTTTAAAGAGAATGCTAGACACCATGATGGATAGATTAGTTGTGGTTGAGCGATTTTTACGAAAAACATGCTATTGATCGTTAAGTCGTCGGAAATAATTTGGAGCAGTTTTTTTTTCAAATAGTTTTGGTGTAGCTGATGAAATAACAATACCTCTGTAATTCTCAACCGACCCCTTATCTTTATTTTTATATATTGGTGTCAAATGTGATGACTTCTAAGATTATGGGAAAATTCCAGCAGCAAGGGATTCGTTAGAAAGGATATATAAAGGTTGAATCAATGGCTCTCTGCAGTTGAATAAAAAGTAAGGAGGGAGTGAATCAGGGCTTGGTCCTTTATTGAGCTCAAGATCTTCTATTCGGCTGAGAAGGCTGCCTCGGGAATTTCGGCCCTGAGTCGACTTATGGCCAACGTAGGGGGACCCAGCCCATCAAGAAGACACCTCTTGACGAGTGCTGTAGGGTCAGTGCTACTGTACGGAGCAGAGGTATGGGGCGACGCTCTCAGCAAGGAGGTATACCGAAAACGATTGGCACAGGTACAGAGAAGAGGAGCACTGAGAATTGCATCTTCGTATCCAACAGTCTCCGACTCGGCGGTGGGAGTGATTGCAGGTGTGATACCTGTCGCCCTCCTTGCTAGAGAGCGCCGCGCTATTTACCTGCGCCGAAACGAGGATGCGAGGGAGATGGTTGTCCGCGAGGAGAGGCAACGCTTGTTCAACGATTGGCAGCAGTCTTGGGGGAATCGCACGAAGGGAAGGTGGACTGCGCGCCCCATCCCGGATGTGAGACCGTGGCTGAATCGAAGGCAGGGTGAGACTGACTTCTATCTGACCCAGCTTTTGAGCGGGCACGGGTGTTTTCAGTCTTACCTGCACAAGATCGGTAAATCACGGTCTCCCGATTATCGGTTTTGCCCAGAAGAGGAGGAAAATGCCTGTCACACATTTTTTGCGTCTACAAAATGGGTCAGGCTGCAAAGGGAACTCTACAGGGAGACGGGAGAACTCACCCCGGATAATATAGTTGCGGTGATGCTCGAATCGGTTGACAAATGGAACCAGGTGGCACATTATGCTCGGGCAGTCCTAAAATATAAAAGGGATGCACAGCAGCCGGAGGCGCTGGGGCTGGGGGATCACTCTTCTGGCGTTTCCTCTTCCCGATTCCCCTCCCACTAGGAAAGGGACTCCCCAGCTTGAAGGCGCCCCACGGCGTAACAAAACGAGACCTGGCCCGAAGTAATGTGTCAAACGGTTCCAGGCTAGGTTCTCAGATTGACAGGGGAGGTGTTTAGTGGGTAGTCCAAGGGTATCCTTCATGGGAGTTCCACACTGCCAGACTCGGCGGGCGTAGATGCCTTCACCTCCCTACCACAAAAAAAAAGATCTTCTATTGCTTTAAGTATATACAAATTTCCCTGATTAAAGCGGCTGAACTAAGATCCAAGGATCGAGCATAGTACGAAGAATTAGTTGTAGAATAAATGGATCGAAAGTGGCTGGCAAAAACTACACAAATATCCGTTGGGATGGAAGAGCTACCGTCGTGATATATCATGAATTTAGGAAAGCCATGAGACTTGCGTTTTATATTTACGAAAACAAAGAATTTCTTTGGATCACGAATAATATTTTCACCAATTGTGTTAACATACGATGTACATGCTTCCTGGGATTTAATTTGAAATTCCTCCGCCAGCTCATCATGTTTGGATTTCATCTCATGGTTCACATTGGATCTTGATTGAATTATTTTATAAAGCTTATTTCTTTGGTTTCGCAAGTAACGGAGCTCACTACTCAGCTAAGGCTCAGAATGTTTGTTCTTCTTTTAATCTCAGGTACGTCTCTTTCAACGGCATCCAAGAAAATCTTGTAAAAACAAACTAATGCATCGTCTACACCTAACGTTGTAAGAGTACCAGTCCAGTCAATTTGACGAAGATAGTTACGTATGCCATCATAGTCGGCATTATAGAAGTCGTATACAATATTGTTATTGTAAGATAGCTGGTTTGCTTCATCGATAGTGGACAGCTCAACAGAAAGTGCAGAATGGTGGAGGCTATTAGAAGATAGGTGCTTTGTTTCAGCAGTCGGATTGACCACTACATCGTCGTATGCGTATTTGTTAACCGATTCGAGCCTGACCATGACTATACTCACCGGAGTGAGCTCCCCCATCTCCCTGTAGAAGTTCCGTTGCAGCTTGTTCCATTTCTTGCACACAAGAAATGTGTGGCAGGTATTTTCTTCTTCTGCTGGGCAAAACCGACAATCAGAAGACCGTGATTTGCTAATCCTTTGTAGGTAAGACTAAAAACACACATGTCCGCTCAAAAACTGGGTCAACTAGAAGTCAGTCTTACATCTTGGATAGAGCGCGCAGTCCACCTTACCTTCGTGCAATTCACCCAAGACTGCTGCCAATTGTTAACTGACCGCTGTCTCTCCTCACGGGCAACCGTCTCCCTCGTGTCCTCATTTTAACGCAGGTAAATGGCGTGGCGCTCTCTATCAAGGAAGGCAACAGGTATCACGCCTGGAATAACTTTCACTGCTAAATTGAGGACTGTCCAATATGAAGATGCAATCCTCAGTGCTCCCCTTTTCCGCACCTGTGCCAAGCGTTTTCGGTATACCTTCTTACTGAGAGCGTCACCCCATTCGATATCTACTCATTACAGTAGCACTGACCGTACAGCACTAATCAAGAGGCGTGTTCTTGATAGGTTGGGTCCCCCTACGTTGGCCATAAGTTGACTCAAAACCGATACTCCCGAAGCAGCCTTCTCAGGCGTTGCCTTGATTTGCTCAGAGAAACTCCTCTTCAAGTTGATCAGTAGCCCCATGTACTTCACCGCTGACTTCGGTTCGATTCGTATGTCTCCAATACTGATCATCCTTACTCTAGGGATTCTCTTTTTTGTCAAGATGACCAATTCGGGTTTCTCCAGTGCTGAACCGAGCCTTCGAGCAGTCATCCAGTCTCTCACTCGGCGCATTAGTATACCTAGCCTAAGTTGCGCTTGTTCGACGGTGCGTCCAGTGACCACAGCCGCAACATCATCCGAATAGCCGATCAAGCGTGACTTATTTGGTATCTCGAGTCTCAGTAGCCCGTCATAAGACACGTTCCCCAGGTCTGCGCCAAAAATAGATCCCTGGGCAACACCCGCTGTAACTTCCATCCTTCGTTGGCCCTGTGCTGTGTCGTAAAGCAGTCTTTGGTCCTTTAGGTGGTCCCTCAAAAGCCGCATTAGATATTTTGGAGCTTGAACAGGGGTTTCTAGCGTATCCAGAATATCCACCCATCTAGCGGAGTTGAAGGTGTTCCTAACTTCAAGTGTCACCAACAGGGCGACCCATCGCTTGGTGTGGCTCTATGCCTCTACCTTCTGGACTGCACTCATCACCTCTGCCATCGCATCGATAGTAGAATGTCCTGCTCTAAAACTGTACTGCTGAGAAGATAGGGCCCCAGCAGGATAAATCGCGTCAGTGGGTCTTCCCTTAAAGAGTTTCTCTAGCAGCGTCTGGAATGCATAACGGCTGGTATGCGGACGGCGACCCGGGATTTCCCTTCAGTATGAGCCTTGCCACCTTCCATCAAACCTGGAAAGCCTCGTCCCGTAGACAAACGTAGCATGTCTTCAGCAGTAAGTCAGAGCAATGGGGATAGACAAGTTACAACACCTCAACTGGAACAGCATCTGGACCTGGAGCCTTCCATGCGTTCAGTGAAAGGACTGCTTTTTCGAGTTCCGACACTCGATGGCTGTTTCAGCGTGGACAGCTTCAATGCATACATGATGGGCGGGGAAGATTGCCCGCACTATCTCATCCATCTTTTCTGCATCACGTATGCAAGGCCTCCGTAGCTTGCAGTCAAACCCCACGAATTCTTGTTCACATTGTCCACTAGACCCTGCCAGTAGCGAGACTTGTTCTTGTTAATAAATTTGCGAAGGCATTTCCTGGCCGAATTTTATGCTGCTACCTGGTTGCATGCCTCGTCATGCTGCCGCGTCCGTTGAGCCTCACACCGAAGCCTGTGACACTCGCGTCATTTCAACTTTAGACATTCAATATATTAAAAGCAACGTTGTCCTAGCTAATAGGATCCGGAAGAATGCTTACTGAGTCTTGCAGATTTTTGAAACTGTCCAACTTTCCTCAAGATAATGTTTAACAAGGTGAGTAAGCAAGAGAGTGCTCCTACCAGAAGGTCTTTGTAAACATCCTAGGGTTAGAAACAAGTTTTCAAATGGCGTGAATCGATGACTTGAATTATTCCTCCAATACTTGGATATGAAATCGTTCAAATTTATGCAAAAGATGCAGTTTCTTTCAAAAGCACAGTGCAGCTGCCATTTTGATCTAGCTTAAATGATTTTTCTGAATGCTCCGCCGATTGAACTTGTTCAAGTTAAACACTATTCCTTAAATTTTCATGAAAATTTAAAGAAAGTTAAAGTGGCTAAGTAATTTTAAATATGTTATATATGGCGTTTTCCAATAAGAGGTGTTATTTTGAATAGATCTTGTGATTTAACCTTGCGACTTCTTCCTTTGGGACCACGTGAAAAGGAAGGTCTACGCCAACAGCCCAGCGTCGATTCAAGATCTCAAAGATGAAATTCGTAAGGTTATCGAGGACAAAGGGCAGCCACTTTGCGATTTGGTTATGGAAAATTTCATGAAAAGGATATAGTCCTGTAAGCATGTTGTGGTGGTTATTTGCCTGACGTTATTTTTCGCTATGACCGGCATATATTTTTCTTTATAATGAAATAAACATCCGATCATTCATATTTAAAAATGGCATTTTTAGGGTTTTGTACTAAAATACAAAACCCTATTGCAATCACGACCTGTGTCCGTCTGTCCGTCCGTCCGTCCGTCCGTCTGTATGTCACAGCACTTTTTCTCCGAAATTATAAGGGCTACAGCCATGAAACTTTGTAGAAAGGTCAGAAGTGGTGACCTCTTGAAAGTTGAAGGGCGGAAATTTTTTTCAAAGGCGTTTAAGGGGGGTCTCCCCATATAAGGGGGTGACCCCTGAAAAAAAATTTTCACCATTGGTAGTCGAGTAGGGTGTCATTGGAAAGGTCTCAATGAGATCTTTTCAAAACAAGTCTTAAAATTGTCTTATAAGTACCGAGGGGGGCAGGGGAAGGGGAAATGTACGAACTTTTCGCGTACCCCCCCCTCGCGATTGGACACCTTCCATCCGAAAAATCTGAAAAAAATCATGAATGTAGGCCTTAATGAGTACAACAACAACAAATACATGAGAAGTCGAAATTCACTCAACTTTGTTAGTAATAGTATGATTTATCGATTTTATGTTTTCTTGAATAAAATCTAAACGGTACCCTTAAACTCAATAAAACACCCGTGATCTAAAAAATCTGAAAAAAATATCAAAGGAGATATTTATGGGTATAACTATAACAAATACCTCAGAAGTCAAAATTCGTTCAACTTTGTTAATAATAGTATGATCCTCGAATTTCACATTTTCTCCAATTAAATCGTCTTTGACATGTTTCTTGATTTTATTCGTTGCTGGTTACTGCATTTTGTAAGTTGAGTACAAAACCCTTCTGACATGGGCATAGGTCTGTCTACCCTACTTGTTCTTTTTATAACAAAATAACACCACTTATTGGAAAACCCTATATCAACCATAAACACGTGTTATTGTTGTAATTATATACAATTGAAATGGATATAACTCACTTAATTATG
Organism: Odontomyia ornata; assembly: GCA_963969285.1. NCBI lineage: Eukaryota > Metazoa > Arthropoda > Insecta > Diptera > Stratiomyidae > Odontomyia > Odontomyia ornata. The sequence goes on along the minus strand of OZ017739.1, from coordinate 267,698,265 downwards.
ATTCGATCTCAATTCAATTTTGTGAACATATGTATCTTATATCAGTCTATATAATTGCCAGATTTCAAGAAGCTTAAGGATACCATTTTGATTTTATGGGCAAAAATGTAAAATCTACAAATCATACTATTATTAACAAAGTTGAGCGAATTTCGATTTCTAAGGTGTTTGCTGCCCTTGTACTCATAAAGGTCCACGTTCGTGATAGTTTTCCGATTTTTTGGCTCAAAGGTGTCCAATCGCAAGGGGGGGGACACAAATTTTTACTACATTTTGCCTTCCCCTGGACCCCCTAATTCATAAAATGGTTTTTTTATTTCAGATTCTAAAAGTTCTAATCAAGACCTTTCATTTGATAATCCACTTGACTACCTTTAGTTAAAAAAAAATTTTAAGGGCTAATTCGCTATTAGGGGGGACCACCTTAAGAAATTTTTAAATTTTTGTTAAGACCTTAACTTTTGAGAGACCATCACTTCTGACATTTTCACATAGTTTGAGCATTCTAGCTACTATAGTTTCTGAGGAAATTAGCTGTGACGCACGGACAGACGGAGGAACAAACGGACAGACAGGTCGCGAAACTAGTAGTTCTTTGTTTAAAAAAAATTTACAAAGACCTAAAAATGTGGCAAATTCGTGTATTTAGGCGCCCAAATAACGAGAACCGGTAATGAAAGCGATGAAATTCGCCGACGAATACTTCTCGCAAACAAAATTTTTTGATTCATTTTTGACGATTTCGAAAGCCAGGTACACAGGAAAATAAAGATCTAAGTATATAAATCTGTGATAGGACCTGGGCTATTATATGGCTGTAAAATATAGACCATAACTCAAACATCCGCAAAAATTCTAAGCACATTCAAGAGACAGGTCTTGCGGCGAATAATCAGAACTAAGCTGGATGGGAATCAATGGCGAATTCGATACAACCATCAGCTGTACGAAATTTTTGACGAGCCAGAGGTCTCAACGACTTTGAAACTGTGGAACCTGGAATGGGTTGGCCATGTAAATCGTATGGACAAACAACGGATACCCAAAGAGGTATTCGTTGAGAGAACTGAAGGACCAGTGGGGAAACCGTGGAAACGCGAGGTTTGAGTCGGTCAATGAAGATGCCTTTGCTCGGATTTTGAAGTTGGAGAACAAGATCATCCAAAAGGCAGTAGATATAGATTTTTGCATGTCTCTTGATCTTTAAATGGCCGCCATTTGCTCCAAATATTTTGATTTTGTATTTTCATTGTGAATAAGATTAGTAGTCCCATCTGTATTAAATTTTTGGCTTCATAGTATTCTGTAAAAAAATTATGATATGTATATAGAAATCATCAGTACGCCACAAGAAGTTTTCTCAGGAACTAGAAAAGCTAGTCATCAAATTTTGTAAACAGCTCAGAAGTAGTTCATAAATGAAACTTTTAATTGAATAAAATGTCAAAGAATTTTAAGTGCAGCATGTCACTCTTTAAACATTTTTTGCCAAAGACAGTCGAGTAGGATGTTAAATAAAAGGACTCAGTGAAATGCTTTTATATCAGTTATTAAAATTGCAGCGTCTATAAAGCAGTAGGCAGAGGGTTGGAAGCACACGAAAAGATTGTCTTTCTCTCCTCCAAGTTTGGACACCTGTATCAGCACAACAACTGATATCTTATAAGACAAAGTTCGCTCAACTTTGTTATTTATTTTTCGTTTTAGCACTACACCTTATTTTGGGCCTTCACTGAGATAGAGTGAGAGTATCTCATTACCTTGATTGTATATATTGACACTCAAGAAGGTGATATGATCAGCACCACGCTTTGCCCGGTTGTCCGTCCACCCAGCTGCGATAAGTTTTGATTTTGAACCAGCATGTAATAAAACTAAATGGGCTTATATTCCGTACAAAAAATTACTCCAACTAAATCTCGTGGTCGCCCACGAAACTTGGACCATCGACCTTCGGATTACGGGGTGAACTCGATTAAAATAAGTAATTTCTTTTCATCTCTTTTTCTTAAAAAGCCGTCGGGCTTTGCTTTCTCGAATGGGCAGAGCTGTTTCGTCATCTTCAGTGTCTAAAGGATATGTGGAAGGAAATGACTTTATATAGGTAAAGAATGGAATAAGATTTGAATCTGAGACCTTCGGCTTACGCAGTGAGCTCTCTAACTACCAAACTACGCGGATCGCTTTATTTATACTAGTGGAATTTATTTGTTTTACATTTTTGTCAATGAAATCGGATGTTTTCTTTTAAATTTGATGAGGCTTCATTTTGAGCAAGGCCAACACAAGATTGTCCCATGTTCAATGAACGAATAGCCATTTAAGTTTTCATAATACAAAATAGCAGCAACCATGGATTTCTTACTTTATGGATTTTTGATCAAACCATATGCTGCATTATTGATTAGATCTTATTGAACACTTTGGGAAGGATGAAGAACTTACATACTTTTTAGAACTTGTACACTGAATATTTGCTACTCTCCAGTAAAATGGCAGCCGCTTAAACTGGAGCAAAAGATTATTTTCCTAAAACTCAATTAAACTGGGCTCTCTTCGACTAAAAAGACATTGAAAATAAATCAACACAAACCCAAAAAAAAAATTAATAAAAATAGCAACAGCGACGACAAACCAACCACCAACTATGACGCTAACAGGACACTGAGTACAATACCAACGACAATAAAAGCGACGACCGATGCAATGACACTAAAAACAGACGAATAATGGAGAACAATGGATGGCCTTGTCATAATAGAGATTCCTATGGCGTGCGGGTGCAGCAAAAAACGATATGAACACCAGAACGTTATAAAAAAGAAGACCGGGAATTCTGCAAAACGCAGCAGAAGTATAAGCGGGAGAAATAAATATGAAGAAAATCGAGAAATCAATAAATAACCGCTGCTGCAATCGCTACTGAAGCGATTGAAGCAAGGGCCTTAAATACTGAACTAAACCCTGCTAGAAAACACCAAGCAATTCAATCATCTTGGACCACTCGGAAGTAGAGCGGCTATACCGTCAAGTGAAAATGATTGTAAAATGACACATTTCTACCTGCAATACACAACTGCACCTTCGCAAAGTGATCCCAAATGAAGTTTGGGAGTTGAAGGAGCTCCCAGCTTGAATAAGCCATTAGAGGCACAGGTGGCTCAAGGCAGAGGAAGAGCAAACGATTAATCTCTTTGAAGGCGCGTTAGTCTTCCCAAGACCTAATAATAGCAAAAGAATGATTTTTAGCTCAATTAAAATGGTTCAGAAAAAGTAGAGAAGCCAGCAAAGGTTCAAGTTATATTGTAGGAAGATTTTCAGGCATCGCGTTCCAATTTAGCTAAAAAAAAAAACAGCTAAATAAGCTGTAAATATATCTAAGCCAGGAACAGAAAAAAGTAAGCCTCAAAATTCAGAGAACATAGAATCCTCAAACCTGGCTTGGGAGAAAAAGTATAGGAAGCGGCGTAAAGCCATTGGGCAGGCAATACTGGTCAAAGCCACTGACGGTAGATTGTATGCAGATGCTCTGCGAGAGATTAAAGGATTGGTAAAACCATAAGTAATATAAACTGCCATAAAAACCGTACGGGCGAAGCGTTTGGGTGACCTATTGATAGAGTTAGGACCAGAAGCCACGAACAAAGGTATATTCCGCTATGTTTTTAAAAATATCCTTGGCAAGAAGTCAACAATAGCCTCGCTTGAGAGCCTAGGGTGGCTCTCAAAATAAGAGATATTAACTATGTTACAGATTTGCCCGAGATAGAAGATGCCTTAAAACGAGATTTCCCTAAATTGAGCGGAGCCAAATGAGACTGACCAATTCAAATAACAGAGATCAGCGTATGGCCATTGTCGATAATTCAGAAAAATATACCAGATAGATGATAGAATAGAGGAAAATTAAAATCAGGTGAGTTATTTGTAGGTTAAGGCAAAGAAAAATGTTTCTCTATTATTTCAGGTCCCTCGGATGCAACCGCGCTGCAATTTGCTATGAGTGGATCAACAAGAGCTTCCGGTGCTGCAATTGCGGCAAAACAGGGCATTAAAAGAAGGAGTACACAGACGACACACACTGTTTTCTCCACCAAGAACTTGACCAAAGGCTAGATGATTTAAAACAAATGCCAGGTACAGACAAATGCCAGGTTTTCCCGGAAGCCCTAACTAGAGACAAAGCACTTCTACAATGAGCCGTATTCTGCAGATTAATCTACACTGGAGTATACGAGTACTTGCTCAATATCTACTCAATTAGTTTGCGAGAGGCAGTCAAGTTGACTTGCTACTGCCCGGTGAGCAACACCACTACCGAAGCTTCCCAACATGGAGTTCTAGCAAATCTGGTACGGCAACTATCTGGGTGCAAAGCGGCGCCCACTTCCAAGTGCAGGGGTAAGGCGATGATTCCTTTTGGGCTCAGTGCTCGTGAACTACACTTTTTAGTGTATACCTAATGCCAAACAAACCTTTAGTGCCTTTTCAGTCTATGTTCAATGCTTTGGAAGACGTTGTTTCGAATACAGAAGATCACCTGCTCTTTGGACGTGACTTGAATGCAGGGGCAATTGAATGGGGCATGCCTGAGCAAATACAAGGAGCACACGGGCCCTAGATATATCAACTAGAACTGGATTAACTATACCGAATACAGGCCATGTCCCTATGTTTTGCTAACCAGGCTGCGTTGATTCTAGATGTGACATTCACTCTAGTGTCCCTAGTACCAAAAGTTAAAAGTTGAAGAGCTCTAAAAGACTACTCCACCAGTTATCATCAGTACACAGCACTTGAGATCTATGACGGTACTCTTCGATGTGCGCATGGTCAACCTTTCAAGTTACGGTAGAATAATGAGAAGTGAACGCTGAAAGGTTGGTAGAAGTGCACAATCGTCACAACTGGAAGTTTCGTAGGGGAGTAGGAGACTACGAGCTAAAAATGACTATGAGAACCATTATATTTGCTTGCAAGTGCTCAATGTTTTTCTGAAAACCTCAACATGACAAGGCTCCAGTGTACTGGTGGCCCACTGAAATTGCTGAAACGCGAAAAGAGTACCACAAGCTCCAAAAAGATACGGGCGCCTAATTAAAAGTTTATAAGTCGGATAAAAAATGCCTCCGAAAGCTCATCAATAGCAAAGGCCAACTCCTGGCAAGAAATAGAAGACAATGCAAAGCAGAACCGATCGTATTTAGGCTGCAAGCTTACCTACTCATCAAGTTTATATTAAGGCTATCCACATGAAACACCAGTAGAGTGTCCTTTTTTCACAAAAACAGAAGTGGGAGAAGCAGTGTTGTCTTTGAAGGAAAGAAAGGCTCCACCACCAGGCAGAGTTCCAGATGTGGTGCTGCAGATGGCTTTCCAACTCTACCATAACTTGCTGGCTAGTATGTTCAATGCTTGCTCGCGTAAAGGGATACTTCCAGACTACTGAAAGGTAGCGAGGCTCATGCCAATGAGCAAACGTAAAAGCAATATTGGGTCACGTTCTATATACTGACATCTATGTATGCTAGACACAGCCATAAACGCACTCGAAAAACTTACCAAAGGAAGACTCGCTGACGCGATCTACACCCCCTGGGGATCCATCTTCAAGGCAGTATGGCTTCAGAGCAGGTTGCTCTAGTATTGAAGTAATCGGAAAAGATGCACGCGCCGTCTCGCATACTGGGGCGCACAATAATTTCACTTGAAGGGTCCAGAGTAACTGGATGTCATAAATGCTTTCAATTTTGCCAGATAGGTTAATATCGTGTGAAGCGCTAGAAAGTCATTTCCAAGTGTGACGATACCTTATGCAAATCTCGGAGAACTACTTAAGGAGCTACATTCTGCTCTATGACACGAAGCAAGGGAGTTGAAGTTACTTTGAGTTTCTCACAGGGCTCCATCTTTGGTCCCAATTTGGGAAACGTCTCGTATGACGCGCTACTGACACTTGAGATGTCAGATGAATCATGTTGTGTCGACTATGCAGACGATGTAGCATGTTGTAGAATTCACAATCGAGGGTGCGCAATTCAGGCTTGGTAAGCTGATGCAGCAAGTGTAAGACTGTATGACAAACTAAGCAAAGTATCCCTAGAGTAAGAATTATCAGTATCGCGTAAATACTCACCGTGTGAAAACCAGCGGTAAAATACCTGGAAGTACTAATAGACTCAAAGATAAGTTTCTTCGCACGAATTGAAGTAACATCCAAAAAGGTGGCAAAACGTGTAGAGGCACTTGCTGGATTGATGGCCAACGAAGGGGTACCTGTTTCCTCAAACAAATAACTTTTAATGAGCGCTGTACAGTCCATCCTACTCTACGGGTCAGAATTATGGAGCAATGCTCTAAATAAGAAGTTGTACCAAAAGCAGTTGACACATGTGTAGAGATAAGAAGCGCTGCAAATTGCTCGCGCTTACCAAACAGTCTCCAAGTTGGCAGTATTGATGATTGCAGGTATGATGCCTTTGGCGCTCCTTATTCAGAAACGAAGAAATGTCTATCCGCGCAGAAGTGAGAGTGATAGAGAGGCGCTTGCTAGGGAGAAGAGAAGCGCTTTCTCAACTATTGGCAACAGTACTAGAAGAGCGATACCAGGGTAGATGGACTGCTCATCTGATCCCTGATCTGAGGCCGTGGCTTAATTAAGTGCACAACGAAACTGATTTTTACCTAGCGGGCGTGAATGGTTCCAGTCTTACCTGTATAAGATCGATAAGTCACGATCTCCGGACTGCGTGTATTGCAGATGAGTAGTAGATGATGCCTACCACATGTTTTTTCTGTATAAAAGATGAAAAAGGCTATGAGATGATATCTGCTGTGAAATTGGGTACATCTCTCTCGAGACTGTAGTTGGAAAGATGCCTACATCCGTAGATAATTGGAACTGCGTGCCGTATCACGGGCAATGCTGACGTCAGAAAACGCATACTGGACTGCCGGGAGTCATCAAGAGTGGAAACGTCACTTTCCTTGTAATCCTTCCACCTCCCCTCCTCCCTGGTAGAGGAGCAATTTAAAGGCGCTTCTAGCCATAAAAACATGAGGCCTAGCCCGACCCAATGTGTCGAACGGTTTCAGGCTAGTTTTTCGAGTGAAAGGGGAGGTATTTTGAAAGTAGTCTAAATACATTGTGAGCAGAGCGTAAATAGCTTTCACTTCTATATCATAGAAGTGTTTCTTAAGTTTGTATATTAATTACATAGCGTAAATGCCTGCAATCCATAAGTTGAGTACAAAACCTTTCTGATAGGAGCGTATTTCTTCTGCCTGACTTGTTTCATATGTGTTTGTGCATAACTTTTGAACAAAGGCAAGCAAAAGGATTATGTTTTCACCAAACTGATGATCTCACTTATCATTGGGGCCTTTCTGAAGGATATGTAGGTAAATCGAATAACGGTGACGGTTTTTCGAGGACTTCTTTTTAAAATATTTTGTGGTTGCTGTGTAGGACGATTGTTTTAATTTTAATTTAAAATCATATTTTCATTGATAAAAAAAGTTATGTATGTTGGCTGAGTTTCCAAAAACATTCAGCAATTAAAAATATCAAGACGGATTGAGCAATAAAGTATATTTGAATTATTTTTGGTGTTTCTACCTTCAAAATATTCAATGATCATGAGTGGAATCGTAAAAATCATTTGATAATTACTCCTTTATATGGTTAAATTTGCAGATCCCAATCTCAGAAAATTTCCAAGTTCATGTGAATATAGTTAAAAAATAAATAGTAAATTATTTATGGAACGCCTTCGAAATAAGGGTCCTGAGGCAAATAATTGGAGCAAACCTAGACGGGAACCAATGTTGAATTCGATATAACCATGACCCGAGTAGAAATCAGTTTAAGCATTTCGAAGAATACGGAAACAGTGGAGCTTGCCTAAGTTAGGCATGCCCAATGCGGCCCTAATGGGGCCTAATTAGGCATGCCTAAATTAAGCAATTTTGGAAATTTCGCATTTTCTAACAATCTAGAGAGTGAAAAAAATGTTTAACCGAAAATTTTGCAATTGTAAATGAGATCGAGAATTTTTCACTTTTTGGTCAGTTTAAGCATAAATAATGAGGGCCTAATGGTGCCCAAGTGAGGCATACCCAATGTGGGTCTACTGAGGGCTTAGTTAGCAATAACTTACTTGAGAAATTTTGAAAATTTCGCATCTTAGTGTAGCGTGGAGAACGGCCAAAATGATCAAATGAAAATTATGCAATTCAAAGTGAGATAAGCGATTTACGAATATCATTTTGTGCCAGTTTAGGCATGCCTAATGTGGACCTAGTGGGGCCCCAATGCGGCATACTTAATGTGGGCCTACTGGGGCCCTAATGCGGTATGTCTAAATTGAATCAAAATATTTCACTGCACATAATTCGCACCAGAGCCGTGTTGTTGTGGTTATATAACATCGCAAAAGTAGATTTTCTTGAAAAATGTAAAAACTGGTAAGTGTTTTGCGAAGTGAATGAATGGTAAGCATTATGAACAAATTTATTTCTTTTGTGTCGTTTTTGCCAAGAAAGTTGCTTGTGTTTAGGTGCTGTTTAGGCAAGCCCCATCACGCCTAAACTAGGAAGTTTTTGGGCAAGCCGCATCACTGCCTAAATTAGGAACTTTTAAGGCAAGCTCCATCGCTGCCTAAATTAGGAACTGCTTAGGCAAGCTCCATCATTGCCCAATTTAGATAGTGATGGCGTTAAATTTGGAATGAAGAGCTAATGCGGAATCTGTAATAGGCCCTAATACCCATTTACGCATGCCTAAGTAGGGCCTAATGACTGTCTAAATTGAATTTCTGCTTGGGGAGATGTATGAAATTTGTGACGAGTCATAGGTCTTAACGATTGTAAAACTGCGGAAGCTACAATGAGCTGGCCACATAAATCATATGGACGAACAATAGATATCTAAGAACGTATTCGTTGGATAAACTGAAGAGTGGAAACTAATAAGGGCGGAGGCAGTTCAATGCTGCTTATATTTTCAAATAACTGTATCGCCCACTGTGTCGCATGTGGCACCGTTCTGCTGAAACAACATGCCAGCAACATTAATTCCTTCTAATTAAGGCACCAAAAAATTAATAATCATGTCTGTTAGATGTAACATTCTGATTATAATTATTTGTGAAGTCATATGGACCTATTACCCAACCGGCCCATAAAGCACAACAATGGGTGATTTTTTCTAGATGTAATGATATTTTGACAACTCCATGTAGATTTTCATCGCTCAAAACGTAAGAATCCTACTTGTTAATGCAGCCATTTAACCAAAAGTATGCTACGTCACTGAACTAAATTTTCAAATGAAATTTAACTGTGTTGTTCAAAGAAAAATTGAACAATTTGCAAACGTTGATGCGGCGTGAATCTATTCATAGTGCATTGTGAACGAAACCAAACTTAAGACAATCAAGAACCTTGACATCGGCTACCACCGGAAACAGTGTTGCCATTTGTAAGTTCTCAATCTCTAAATAAACATCATTTACTCGGATGTAAATTGTACCAGGAAAAATTTTGGCATGCAAGGAATCTGCGTATGTAAGATATTTCTGAATCAGAATGACCTTTCAAATAAGTTCAAATTGAAATCATATAATTTTTATTTCTACATGGAACCATTACAGTTACTAATGCTTCTTTATTCAGCTTTCAAAAATTGAGCTATTTCCTACTGCAGGAGCAGATTGAATTTATTATAATAAGGCCTATCTTTATTTTCAGAGAAAAAAATCTACAGCCCTTTAATGCTTTTCATAATTTAGAAGAAAGTTATTCAGCGCAATCTAGGTCGATATTTTGTTTGAAGTTCATGTTGTCACTACAAATCATGAAATAAAAATACTTTTCAAAAAACAAAAAACAAAAACTGCGAAGGCCCGTAAAAAGGGTGAAACAAATCTTATGGAATCTCAACCCAGTTTTTCCCCATTTTACCTATGATTGATTAATTAGGGAGTCACCGACTTTTTTGGAAAGGAGGAATTTGTTTGGCACCGATTTTACAAAAATTTACTTTACAAAGTTTTTTTAAATTTCGTTTATTGTATTCCAAGCAATAATAATTGGAGCCTAAATATGGTCTAATTACTTTTTACCGGATATTTTTGGCCTGAACGTGACCCAAGAATTTGACTTAAAAATAAAACTGGCTTAAAAAGTCCTAAAAAGGACACAACAATCGGAGAAATAGGTATGCATGAACGATGTTGGACTAATCTTGGCCCAAAATTAGCCTTAAACAAGTTGGGTAAACTGACCTACGCTCATGTCAGAAGGGTTTTGTATTCAATTAACAAAGTGGAGTCACCAGATCGAATCAAATCAAGAAACATGTCAAAGACGATTTTATTGGAGAAAATATGATATACGAAGATCATACTATTATTAACAAAATTGGACGAATTTCGACTTCTGAGGTTTTTGGTATTGTTATACTCATATCTCCCTTGATAATTATTTCAGATGTCCGTCGGCGACGGAGGAAACACATTTTTCATATATTCCCTCCTTTGCCCCTACTGAAGCAAAAACAGACAGGTTAACTACTGATTTGAAAAGCTCCCATGATAAATTTTATTTCATACTCATATCGGCTACGTTTGATGAATTTTTTTCAGGGGCCACTCTCCTGTACTGTTATCATCGATTAACGCCCAATTTTTTCGAATCCTAGAATGGTTACAAAACCCTTTTGCTAGGAGCTCTCTCCCACCTCCTTGACTTGTTTCACTTATGCACATTAATTGTAGGTACTCATCTTCAGTCATTCATTAAATTGAATCAAGTGTTCAAAGCATGCACCTTAAACGTTGAAGTTGGGAAAAAGTAAAATCAAAATTATTCAATCTTCGCATTTAAAACAGCCACTATTTTGTTTTACGATTACTGATACCACTAGCTGAACCGATTCTCAAAGATATACATGACACCTATCATTCCTGTAATTTTCATGCAAATCCTAGCAAAACTGTAGTGTCAGTCGGATTTTTCGGATTACAGGTGTCCAACTGCGAGGGGGGGGGAACACAAATTTTTCGTGTATTTCCCCTCCCTGCACGCTCTCGAAGCAACCTGTTTCGAAAAGTCCTCATCAAGACCTTTCATTTGATACCCATATTGGCTACCTTCAATGATTTTTTTTTCGGGGGGTCACTCTCCTATATGGGGAGACCCCCTTAAATACCTTATAAAATTTTTTTGTAGTTGTACTTTGAATTGATCACCACTTTACACCTACACGCAAAATTTGATGTTTCTAGCTTCTATAGTTACCGAGAAAAACTGCTGTGACACACGGACGGACGGACAGATGGACAGACTGGTCGCGAAACTAGTAGGGTTTTGCAAAATGATTTTACAAAACCCTAAAAATGTATCTTTTTTTTCGACAGCAAAAAATAAACGAATGTATGTATGGCCTAATAATGGCCCGAATTCACACAACTTGCCCAAACACGGCCTAATCAATTTTCATAAAGCTGCGAGCACTATCAAATCATTTAACATTGTTTCTTATCGGTAGTTGGTTCCAACAGTCAGTATTGTACACTTATAAATGTAAGTCCTTTTTTCTGAAAATTTTTTTTATCGAAGGTAGCCAAGTGGGATATCAAATGAAAGATTTTGATGAGAACTTTGGGAATTTGAAAACAAGAACAAATTATGTCCATCAAGCGACCCAAGGGGAGGCAAAATGTATGAGAATAATTGTGTCCCCCTCGCGATTGGACACTGAGCCGGAGGTAGGTTTTTATGTGTATAATATAGATAAGGTATCTGAATTTGACGTGTTGCTCCATAAAATGGAAATGAAACGATTAAACTTCTCAAAATTTCTTCTTTGTCTGAAATGACGCCATTGTTTTTTCGCGTAGTTTTTTTGCTTGATTAACGAACTTAGCTGGGGATACTTGCCCGAAACACTTTTCCAAAATACACAAACTGAAGAAAAATTTAGGAGTATATGTGTATATAGTGACGACAAATGGGCCAAGTCATGACGGATATCATAAAAATATAAAAAAAATGGTTCTCCTATACTTCTGAAACTATAAACATTAAAAAATAAAGCGGAAAAGCTGATACCCCGTAGTAATCTTTCAAGCCATGCGACCACAACTATTCTTCAATTATTTTTCTTTAACGTTACCGTGAATCAGGGACCTCGACTGCGTCACGGACAAAGCTGAAGTGGAGGATGCCATTAGGAGGGAGTTCCCCAGCTTAAGTGAAGTCAAGGCAAGATTGACACGTGGAAACACAAGGGGGCAACGCATGGCTATTGTCGAACTAGCTGATAAAGACGCCCAGCAAATCCTGGCGAAGGGCAAAATTAAGATAGGTTGGGTGATCTGCAGGATACGAAGAAGAGCGATCCCTATCCGCTGCTTCAGATGCTTCGAATACGGACACACCGCGTATGGCTGTAGGGGACCCGACAGGAGATCTCTGTGCTACAAATGTGGTGAAATGGGGCACAAAAGGAAGGAGTGTACGAACGAGGCAAAATGCATTCTTTGCAAGGATGCTAAGCTAGCACTCGGCGACCTCAAACATGAGCCGGGGACAGGGAGATACTGGGTTTTCAAGGAGGCCCTAACTAAAGCCAAATCGATACTCAAATGATCCGTATCCTGCAGGTCAATTTGCACCGAAGCACAAACGCCCAGGACCTACTTGAGCAGTTTGCGAGGGATAAGAAAGCTGACCTCCTGTTGCTGAGCGAGCAACATTATAACAAGGACTCGCAAGCGTGGTACCCTGACAAATCTGGTACCTCGGCCATCTGGGTTCGAGACAGCGCCCGCCTTCAGGTGCAGGGCCATGGACGCGGGGATCGTTTTGTGTGGGTGCGGTGTTCAGGGATAACATATTTCAGTGTTTATCTGACGCCTAACGAGGCAATGCGATCTTTTCGAACCAAACTCGATGCCCTGGAGGACGCTGTCTCGAACACAGAGGGCCACATGCTGGTCGGGGGAGACTTCAACGCTAGAGCCATTGGATGGGGTATGCCACGATCCGACCCAAGGGGAAAGCAAATCTTGGACATGGCGGCCAGAACAGCGCTTTTTGTCCTAAATACTGGTAACACCCCTACTTTCCGCCGCTGGGGTTGCGTAGGAACCATACCCGATGTGACACTCGCTTCGGAGTCCCTGGTACCCAGAGTACACAACTGGCGAGTACTAGAGGACTACTCGGCTAGTGATCACCAGTATATAGCTGTTGAGATTCACGACGGTGCCACTCTGCGTGCATATGCCCAAACTTCAATCTTCGGATGGAGGACTGGGAGGATGGACGTTGAGAGATTTGCTGACGCGCTTACGGCAGGCGCACCGTTGCTGGGAGCTCCGCCAGGGAGTGGAGGGCCTACAGCCAAGGACTTGGTGAACTAAACTATGAGTACCATCATAGCTGCTTGCGAACGCGAACGAACGAGAACGAACGAGATCGCCGAACAAAGAAGCGAGTGTCACAAACTTCGGCGAGAGGCCCAGCGGGCGCGAACACGGGAGGAGGCAGACACTAGGCTAGCAGCATACAGGTCCGGCAGGAAATATCTTCGCAGGCTTATTAACAAGAGCAAGGCCCGAAGCTGGCAAGACCTCGTGGACGATGTAAATAGGGATCCGTGGGGCCTTGGCTACAAGCTGGTCATGGGGAAACTTGGTGCCCTACGGAAGCCTTATATACATGACGTGGAAAAGATGGACGCAATGGTGCGGGGACTCTTCCCCGCCCATCCCGTCCGTGTTGACGCTGTCCATGGTGAAACAGCAGTCGAGTGCCCACTCTTCACACAGCTGGAACTGGAGGAGGCAGTCCTCTCCCTGAAAGCGAGGAAGGCTCCAGGTCCAGATGGTGTTCCAGCTGAGGTTTTGCAGCTCGTCTATCACCATTGTCCTGACTTGCTGCTCAGCACATTCAACGCTTGCCTACGGGACGGGGTTTTCCCGGTACGGTGGAAGGTGGCGAGGCTCGTGCTGGTCAGCAAGGGGAAGGGAAATCCTGAATCGCCGTCTGCATACCGCCCGTTATGCATGCTAGACACGGCTGGGAAAGTGCTAGAGAAACTCATCAAGGGAAGACTCACTGACGCGACTCGTGCTGCTGGGGACCTATCTCGTCGGCAGTACGGCTTTAGAGCAGGACGTTCTACCATTGATGCGATTGCAGAGGTGGTGAACGCGGTCCAAAAGGCAGAGGCATATAGTCGCACCAAGCGACGGATCGTCCTGTTGGTGACACTCGACGTCAGGAATGCCTTCAACTCCGCTAGATGGGTGGATATTCTGGACATGCTGGAAAACTCTTTTCAAGTTCCAGAATTTCTTATGCGGCTTTTGAGGAACTACCTAAAGGACCGAAGCCTGCTCTACGACACGACACAGGGCCAACGAAGGATGGAAATTACATCGGGTGTTGCCCAGGGATCTATCCTTGGTCCGGACCTGTGGAACGTGTCTTACGACGGGCTACTGAGACTTGAGATGCCAGATGAGTCGCGCTTGGTCGGCTATGCGGATGATGTTGCGGCTCTGGTCGCCGGACGCACCGTTGAACAAGCGCAACTTAGGCTAGGTATGCTAATGCGCCGAGTGAGGGACTGGATGACTGCTCGCGGGCTCAGTTTAGCACTGGAGAAAACCGAAGTGGTCATCTTGACAAAAAAGAGAATCCCTAGAGTAAGGATGATCAGTATTGGAGATATACAGATCGAATCGAAGCCAGCGGTGAAGTACCTGGGGCTACTGATCGACTCGAAGACGAGTTTCTCTGAGCAAATCAGGGCAACGGCTGAGAAGGCTGCTTCGGGAATATCGGCCCTGAATCGACTTATGGCCAACGTAGGGGGACCCAGCCCATCAAGAAGACGCCTCTTGATGAGTGCTGTAGGGTCAGTGCTAATGTACGGAGCAGAGGTATGGGGCGACGCTCCCAGCAAGGAGGTATACCGAAAACGATTGGCACAGGTACAGAGAAGAGGAGCACTGAGAATTGCATCCTCGTATCCAACAGTCTCCGATTCGGCGGTGAGAGTTATTGCAGGCGTGATACCTGTCGCCCTCCTTGCTAGAGAGCGCCGCGCTATTTACCTGCGCTGAAACGAGGATGCGAGGGAGATGGTTGTCCGCGAGGAGAGACAACGCTCGCTCAACGATTGGCAGCAGTCTTGGAGGAATTGCACGAAGGGAAGGTGTACTGCGCGCCTCATCCCGGATGTGAGACCATGGCTAAATCAAAGGCATGGTGAGACTGACTTCTATCTGACCCAGATTTTGAGCGGGCACGGGTGTTTTCAGTCTTACCTGCACAAGATCGGCAAGTCACGGTCTCCCGATTGTCGGTTTTGCCCAGGAGAGGAGGAAAATGCCTGTCACACATATTTTGCGTGTACCAAATGGGCCAGGCTGCGAAGGGAACTCTACAGGGAGACAGGAGAGCTCACCCCGGATAATATAGTTGCGGTGATGCTCGAATCGGTTGACAAATGGAACCAGGTGGCACATTATGCTCGGGCAGTCCTAAAATATAAAAGGGACTCACAGCAGCCGGAGGCACTGGGGCTAGGGGATCGCTCTTCTGGCAATTCCTCTTCCCCTCTCCCCTCCCGCTAGGAAAGGGACTCCCCAGCTTGAAGGCGCCCACGGCGTAACAAAACGAAACCTGGCCCGAAGTAATGTGTCAAACGGTTCCAGGCTAGGTTCTCAGATTGACAGGGGAGGTGTTTAGTGGGTAGTCCAAAGGTATCCTTAAGGGAGTCCCACACTGCCAGACTCGGCGGGCATAAATGCCTTCACCTCCCTACCACAAAAAAAAAAAAACGTTACCGTGAACAACTCTTCTGTAAACTACAGTTTAATAACAAAACTACTTCAATTTAAAATAAAATGTTAGATGTTTATCCCACAATGACTTCGAAATAAAAACATACCCAAAATTTAACCAATTTAACAGAAAGAAAAATGTATTGTAGTACAGTAGTAGTAGATATATGCATATATATATATATATATATATATATATATATATATATATATATATATAGATATATATATATATGTATATATATATATATATATATATATATATATATATATATATTCATATATATACATATATATACATATAAATATATATATATATATATATATATATATATATATACATATATATATATATATATATATATATATATATATATATATATATATATATATATATATATATATATATATATATATTAATATATACATATACACAAACACACACATATATATATATAGATATATATATATATATATATATATATATATATATATATATATATATATATATATATATATATATATATATATGCATGTACAGGGTGCGTACGGTATTTGAGGACATGCGTAAATG